>JAZDUA010000532.1:0-600000 GCA_038098605.1 Gryllus longicercus
GGAAAAACAACACAAACACAAAAACGTACTGAAAAACTGCAAACTTCATTTTCTAGTATTTACAACTGCAATTCAATCACAGCAAGCACTCACAAGCAAATACAAAGACAACACAAATACAAAATAAACTTACGGCAAAATGGAAACTTGGGCAACGTTGATGCACGTTAAGCTCCGTTACTTCATTACCTAGATGTAATAACGAAACACATGTAACCGGTAATAATCGAATTTAAAATCGAGGAGAATGGGGAAACCTTGGACGCACAAGGCTTATACCTGGCAGTTATGGGTGCCTTTTTAATTTGCCTGTATCAAAGGTGAAAATAAGTATTTTATATCAACTAAAATATAAAAGATATTCCTAAATAAAACAAAACCCCAACGATTCCAACTGGGTGCTTTTAAACAACTCTGGGCTTTTCCCAACCTTGCTGAATAAGACTCTCTTCCCTACAGTCGCCGCTAACAAATTTACTCGCCACTTCCGGAAACTAAAACGAGTATGGGCGAGTTGAGCTCCTCGTCACCCGAACAGGGGCGCGAGCAGAGAGGCGTACTCACACCTCCGCATGAACTATGGAATGGCAAGACAGACCCAAACCCAGTCATTTCTCGGGAAAGAGGGCAAGAACGCGAGGTAGAATTAGGAGCGCGGGGCGTCGTGGGGCGGCAGGGGGAGGAGCACAAATGAAGACGACGCACAAGCCATCGTTCATTCGAGTCGAGGGTCGAAGTTAAACTGGCAGGCGAGCTCTCTAGCTAGTAATCTCTTCATTTCAAGACCGGATTATTTTAAATTTTCATCAAAATGAGTATCAGAATACATAATGTTCGAATATGAACGCGTTTTCAATTTTATGCAGTTCTTTCAGGTATATGACAGCTGAAAGAGACTTAAGCAACGCAGTTCATGTGATCCTTTAAATTATAATAATTCGTTAAAAAATATCCTTTCTCCGCCCTTTTATCGTAAGCAGTATATAGGTCATTCATGGTTTTTCCTTTCTTCAAGACCATTTTTGTCGTAGTTCATGCTCATTACACATGCGTGTATAATCCCAGGTTTTCAGAATGAAATTTTAAAAATTAAACAACAGATTATAAAATTGTTCTGTCTGCACCACCAAACGAGTGCTTTTAGTACATTTGATTATATATTACACGTATTTACAACGCTGACATCTATTACTTTCACCTACCGAACAGCAACAGTTCAGAAAATATTACAGTCTTATTTTCCAAACCGTCTCAAACTGCACGTTATATTATTTTATTTTAAAATCAAGAAGTGATATTTTCTAACTAGGGTAATAATACCTATAATTTCAAAATGTTTACATGCACAGAAAAATGTTACCTTGCTCTATTCGCGTTTGCAAGTTCTACCGATTTCGTGTTTGCGTTTTCGTAACATGATACGATACTTCTGAATTCGCCAAAATCTAAAAACGCTACACATTAGCATATACATTGCAAATGTCCTGCATTAGCGAAACATATATTATAAATTTAAATATGAAGTGCTCAGCGCTTTCAATGAATGGCAGCTCTGCATGTGTCAGCGTTGACCACTCGAACCGCAATAGACTGCAGGAAGAAAATCACGTCCAGCTGGCATTATTACATTCATTTCATGACGACAAAAACCCTTCAATTTCTCGCAAGAACCTTTCCGAACGTTAAACGTGAGAAGATCCTTTCGAGAAAAGAATAACTGAGTGCTAGCAATAAATTTATGTCCAAGTCAAAAACGTCAGTTTTAACTTTTCGAATGGAAATATTCTTTTCTGAAAAGACTACTAAACGTAGGTTTCTCGTCACTGAAAAATAGGATTTTCAATATCACTCACATTGTACATAGCGAGACCGCAGCCCGTGTATTTCAGTAATTCTGAAGTAATGTGTATTTAGAAATATTTTCTCGCATTTGAAGGGTCGTAAGAGAACATGCAGGCGAGATGGGTGATTTAATTTATTGCAATGAGAAGCAGAAGATTTCGGAAACGTGAAATTGCTTCCAGGAGTAGCTTGGATCGCTAAGTAGACTTGTTCACGAATTTCGCATCCCTGATTCTCTTTCGATACCCTTCTATCGTTCACTAATGGAACACTTTCACATTTCAATCTTTTGACTAAGGGCGTCTTCTGCACGGTCGTCCATGATCCGAAAAACCCTGTGCCGAGTGAAAATAAAATCGTCACACCATGCAAAATCTCCACACGAACTACACACACACTCGACATACAGATTTGCTTTTCTCCCACAGCATGCCGCATTCATCCAAAGTAGAGATGCCAACGCAAGGGCGTAGGACTAGCGGCGAGCGAATGCAGACAGGTACGTATTAAACGCCGCCCAAGGGGGCGTGTCCCCCAAGCGCGCAATATCGCGACATGACGCGCGTGCGCCGAGCGCAACGCAACGGAATCCGCCTGGGCCTCCAGGCGCCTAATTAAAGGCGAGCGACGAGGCGAACGCGCGGCGCGGCGCGGCGCATCGCGTAGCTCTTTGCCCGGCGCGCGGCCGCGAATCAGCGATTCGTTAGCGGATCTCCGGTGGCGCGCTGGTCCGAATTACGCCCATTGTTAATGAGTGCGAGCTAAGGTTTCCCGCCCCGCGCACCACATCATTACACGACGCAAAAGCCGGCTTCAGTTTCAGCGCGCGTGGCGTCCGCGGTTGCACATGGCGGGCGAGCGGCTGCGCGCAACCAACAGGACGCGAGGAACTTGTGTAACCACGCGCACGGTGCTTCCCAGATCATTGAGGTTTTCTCGCACGGTCGAAGTTTCTTCTCATTTAGTCTTGTATTTAAGGACTATTCCGAAAAAAATAATGGCTTAAGTGTATTCATGGTGGGATACACAGCCGCCGATGCTCACTGACGTTCCAGCGTCTAGCCGGAGTATCGCCACAGATTAGCCTAATTCAAAATTGCCATATCTACATTAAAACTGTACGAATAGATCTCTGAATCAACAAACCAAAAGAACTAAGAACTCTGCAGTCCACGCGCAACGGCCACACGCCCGAGTGGCTCAGACGTCTCCTCGTTGCCGTGCCATGACGGGCGTGGAGCCCTCCACCCGCACCGGGCAACGCGGCGCGGCAGCCGATGTATCGGAAACAGTTTTTACGCGACGCGCTCGATGTTCGAGGGACACAGTTCATCGGTTTTCGGCGGCGGCGCAGCGCGTCATCGGCGATATTCCATAAGCCTAAATTGATTCACGGGGGGGGGGGGGAATTACCGCCCAGACGCCGGAGCTGCCACCGGCGGCGGAAGGGGCCGTGGGTGTTGGAGACGGTGAGGGGGCGGCAGCAACAAGTTTATCGACTTCAAACAAGCCTTTGCGTGAAGAGCGCGCCGTTCGAAACCGCGGGGCGGGGGCGGGGGCGGGCGCGAGGCCGGAAGCGGCCGGGGCCGGGGCCGGGGCGGCGCGCGGCAATCGCGTTACGCGCCCGGCGGCGCGAGCGGTTGTGAATATGCAAATATACGGCTAGTTTCCGCAGCGGCGGCGGACGCGCTGACGCGGGCGAAGGTGCCTCCGGGGGCTAACAAAACACGCACGCCGGCCGCCCGAAAGCGCCGGCCAGGAAGGGACGGGCCGGGCCCGGGAGGCGAGGCGTCCGCCGGCGAGACCGCCGCCCGGTATCGACATGGCGAGATCAATGTTGGACGGAGCGAGCGGCGCCGCGAGAGGGGGGGGGGGGGGGCGCACGCGACTTCGCACCTGCCACGCGGCTCTGCCCATCGACCGCTTCCCCCCCATGGCCGATCGCTTCCTGGCTGCACATTCGCCCCCACTTGCCCCACCTCAACAAAACTCCCTACGAATTTCCTTCTATTCTCCTCTCTTCTCTCACGTTTGTATTCCGAACATAAACGATTGAACATACGTCATGAATACATCTTTTTTTAATTATTCGATTAGGCATTGCCCTAAATTTGTCAATTTCACATTTCACCCTATTCGTTTCAACAATGACCTAATTAATTTTATACTCTCATATTTACGATCCTTCTCAGATCAATCTAATTGGTCAATTATGCACAATTTCTACACAAGCTGATCTCGATGTACGTATTAAATAGCTGAAATTCGCCGATTCGGCCTTTGCAACCATTCGCACAAATCGTAGATACAAGAAGCGAAAATGCATCTCTTGCAGCGAATGCCACACAGACGGCGCGGGCGTCCTCCGCGCCGCAACGCAGCTGCCGGCGTCGTCTCCGCGCGCGCGCGCGCCCGCGCAGCAGCAGCGGAGGCGGAGGCGCCCAACGACCGCATTCCAGCGCGCGATTATGAAAGCTACAGCGCGGCGCGCGGTGCTTCCGGAGTAACGGCGCCCTGCAAGAGTCCTCGCCGAAAAAGGGCGCGCCTCCGCCGCAGCGGCGCATTCCCCAACAGGTAATAGGCGGCCGCATCCGTCCACAAACCCCCCAAACGCGCCCGTATACGCCGCGCGACACCGCCCGCCCGGACGAGCAATAAAGAAGCGGGGCGTTCGCGGTGTTTAATGACAACGCGACGGCGGCGCCGCCACCGTGTAATATGCAGCGGCAATCACCGCCAGCGGGCGATTCGAGATAACGTGTTAACGTCTCACAAGTGATAGACAGTAAAACAAGGAATGGAATTTTATATTAAGCAGAACCCCGTGCGCAGGTGGATGCGTACAGCGTGGGAATAAATGGGCGCTGCGAAGCCCTGGGAGGCAAAACCGAGGGCGGCTGCGATGTTCCCGGGCGGAGGGAAGGCGCAAAGCACTGCCTTCCTTATGGCGCGACCTCTTCCTTCACACGACGCCCAAAAAGGAGCACACAAGCCCCTCGAGTTCATTCCTCTCGCAACAGAGCGAATGACAGCGTTGACAAATAACTGCTTTGGGTGGCTCCATATTTTCCCAAGGGAATATGTTTATGAAAGAAAGAAGCGTGCAAGAAACGCAAAATGCGTGAATGCGAACGAACGCGCTCTCACAGAACTAAAATACAGGAGTAACAAACAATAGATTCTTGGAAATTGAAGGAGGAATAAAACATGAAACCATCTACCCTGGAATATAATATAAATTTAGTGTAGTCGGGAATGAATTTATCTGCTCCGTTAATTTATGGAAATACATTAATTCAATTCGGACGAAACGCACTACACAATCGCAACGACGAATGTTCCTTGTGCTATTAAAACACGAACGTTACTTCGCAGAAAATCTCTTCAGCGGGAAAAGAAACTCTTCCTCAGAATTTGAAATATATTGAACCATACAGAATCGCTCCAAAAGCGAATTGGCGTTCAAAACGCCTCTGATCGCGAAACATTACAGTCGAGCCAAGGCGGCATCGAACACAACAGTTGCCACAACCAGTTGATTTCAAACCTGTTTATTATTAATACTGACCGATTAATGAAATACTCCTATTGAATAGATAAAGGTTCAGTTAACCTCTGAACGAAATGAAAGGAACATCACGGGCAGAATGCTGATAACCAAGCGGTTTCGTTATTTAGCTTCATATTATAATCCTATACGGAGCCCTCCTCCGGCTTCGACGCTGCGCGCCTGCCCTCTCTGCACCCGTTCAACCCCTCCGAACACTACCTGGTCGTCGCAAAAGAAACAGCCGGCTCCAGTGAATGTTCTGTTGCGCCGCACAGCGACGCGAGCCCCTCCCCCCCCCCCGCCCTTTTTTGTTTACAGCGCCGCGGGTGCGCGCTCTCCGCGGAACGGAGGTGATAATGGGGCCTTCTCAGATCATTAACTTCAGAAATAACTTTGCCAATTAATGCTTCGCGCAGTTTTAAAGAGAGGTCTAAACACGAGGCGCAGTAAAAATTCACAATTAAGTTGCCTCGTCTCGCACCTCTCTCTTTCGTCTTCCGTCTGGGCGAGCAGAGGCGACGCGCCCGCGCGCTGGGGGATGGGGGATGGGCGCAGCGCACGCTCACAGGCGAGCAACTGCCTCGCGACGCCAACACGGCACGCTTTATCCCTTGCCTTTATATAGATTGTACGACACTGCATCGTGAAGAAAAGCCAGCAAGCTCCCAACGACCGCATTCTATCCTATACAGAATCTTTTCAGAGCTACAAATCATTTAAATCAAACCACCTCGCACCAATACACGCTTCTCGAAGACAAGTGTTGGTAGTCGCACGGGAACCTCGTTTTTCCTGCTTCGTCTTCTCGCCGCGAGCAGGACGTCGCGACTGTTTCTAGGGCTCTGTCGAAGAACGTTTCCAAGGCGGTGATCATCGTTTGACTTCCTTAGGATAAGAATAGGCTCCCAGGACGAGTGAAAATTTGGTTTTGACTACTGGCAACGTGCTTTTTTTCCCTTCTTTCTTTGCCATTTACCTTATTTCGATTACACGATAAAACAGTCGAATGTCAAGTGTGCAAGTTCCGAAATATTTCGCAAACTCATGTCTACCAGCGAGAAACCATTATCCAAATGAACATTGGTTGCGGGCGCCTTTGTGTGATCCACTGCACCACCCTGCTAAAACAACATTCGTGCAGTGTTGTCTCAAATTACTTTTGCATTTTTTAAAACGACCCCTTAAATGCAGCCATAGGCATTGCAGCACAAACGAATGGCGCCAGGGCAGCAGAGAACCCACCGAGGACAGCAGAATATGCGTCAGACGTTACACAAAACAAATTCATTGACATATTAAAATAGAAATTTAAATATCCATTATTTCTGTGAACTACGTTCACATTCGTTGAAGACCAACTGCGTTTTTCAAGTTATCCATCGACACGTCCACACCAACAGAGCACATGTGCCAAGTAAATGAATGCAATCCACATTTACAAGAGCTGTAAATCATCCATTATCGTTTTTCCCCTCTCCAAATACATCGTGGCGAATCAGAGTCCGATTTTAAAATGAAATAAGGCGGCCTCGTAACGAATAAATCTTGCGTCCTATTACACAAAATCATTAGAGGCGCTTCGAAGCGCTCCTGGAGCTTCGGCGCTCTTGTCTCCCCTGAGCCACCACCGCCGCCACGCACTTCATTGACGGAATGTAAGGTCGGAAACCGAGTCACTTCACAAGCTTGGAGATCGCTCTCGGTCCGGCAGGTCGCGTCTTTCGGTGTGTGTGTGTGTGTGTGTGTGTGTGTGTGTGTGTGTGTGTGTGTGTGTGTCGATAAAGAAAGAAGAGCAGGCAATCGTTTCCGGCAGAAACAACCAGCAACATTCTTTCTTCACCACGAGCGTCTGCGCCAACGACCGCGTGTATTCCACGCGACGAACGGCGTGGCGGTTCGGCGGAGCGAAGGCGGCGGAATTGAGGAAGAGCGGGAGAAAGAGAGCGAGTGGATGCCCCTATCAGCAAAGGGTGCCCGCCGCGGCCTCCAACAACGCGCCTGCAGATGAGCGGAGCAGCGCGCATGCGCAGGCGCCAACGGCGCCGCGCATTTGTTGCGGAAAGGTCTCCTCAAGAGCACTACTGCACACCCCAGGAGATTTCAATCAACATTGGACGCCTTGTTAATCCACGCACCAGTTGACACAATACGGATGTACAAGTGAATAAATGAAGTAGTGAAAGAGAAGATCTCAATAAAATAAAAAAAAAAAATTAAATAAAAAAGAATTACAAAAGAACAATCTAAGGGCTGTCATGTGTACTGAAAAGGTGAAACAATTTTTTGTTTGGTTTGTTTTAAATTAACTGATCAAAAAATCACAAACACCAATATTTATTCTCTCTCATGCTAAAATTCTTATTTTATCGTGCTTAATCCGTTATCCGTTTTACTGCAAACAGAAGTACATGCTTTTGGTCTCTTAGGGGGTGGTGGATTGCGCGAGAGGGAAAACGAGGGTGCAGGGGCGGGGAGGGGGGGTCAGGCATCAGAGGCGGCGGCCAGACGCCGCAGGCGACACCGCGGTCGCGTCTTGCCGCCGCGCTGCAAAGTGATTTGACGAGTTAGCAGCGCGGTCCATTTTGCGCATTACGGCGACTGTTTATCATCTCAAAGCGAGTCGCCCCACCCCCCTCCGTCGCCGCCCCGGACCCCGCAAGTTTGCGCGTCGCGGCGGCGCCGCCGCCGCCGCCGGCGACGCAGAGTTGGCTCAACTGCGACAGGCAGCAGCGCGCCCGCCCCAGCTTATAATAGATTATCGCGTGGCCCACCGCCGCCGCCGCCCGCCCTCCGTGCCCGGCGGCGCTATGCCGCCACCCCCGCGCACACCCAGGCAGACCGCCGCTTATGGCAACGACATACGACTGACATGAAATTAAAACTATGCAAGATTTCTGCGTCCAACGCCAAAGGGGCGTAGAAGCACTGTAGAGATACATCTGGAGATTCATACTAAACCTGTCAGATATGAATATAGTAATTGAAAATGACACTTGGTAATTTATATGGACCATACAAACAGTATTTTGGCGCATACCAGACCATTAAATGACCATTAGGTAACACTAAAGTTGCCAATAGACCAGCACAAAACTGATTTCAGTAAGGTTCAGAAAAGAAAAAAAAGAAAAAAAAAATACGAACTAAAAACGCGAAAGTCAGATGTTTTGAAACGTTATCTGTTCCGACTGATTGCTAAGTACATATATTTTGATTTTTTCTGACAATAATTATAAAAAAATCTTACTTAGGGATAAATCAGACTGAAGTTTTGTTATTCTCCAATTTCGGTAATATTAACTTTCCTGTTTTACATTTAATATACCGATTCATCTGGAGAATACAGTCAATTGAATATTAGTTTAGAAGTAGGTTACTTCCAAGACCAGAATGGAACCAATAACTACCAAGTATCAGTTTCACAATTGTGAATATCGAAGTCCACAATGTATTCGCGAGCTAACATACTCATGGCAATTTCACTTCGAGCGAGAGTTCTCTTGTCATGAATATTCAACAGCCGCTGCCCTTCCCGCTAAAAATGGCTGATTTTCTTTTTCCGATTGTCGCTCTCTCCGTCGCCCAAACTCTTTCTCGGAAGCAAACGAAGAGCTTGGCTTCGCGACGCTCTGACGGGAACAAATAAATCAAAGAACGCCCTTCAGCTTCCCAACGACCAACGGTCACCCCACAACAATTAATTTTTTTCCAGTTGCCGATAACATTAGGGCATTGTTACACCTCCTGCCTCATAAAATAAATATTTTTAACAGCGGTAAGCACCTTTCTGACACCACATGCGAATTAATTAAAAAAAAATTAAATGGCAGGAGGTGTAACAAAGACCTAACACCATCGGCACTGTCGAAAATCCAAGTGCAGAGACGACGGTGCGCCTGAGGATGATCAGGGGCGACCTTCGGCGACGCGCTCGGTCTCCAGAGCATTTGGTTCAGTCGCAGCTGCGGGGGGGGGGGGGGGGGGGGGGGGGGCAAAGCGAATGGGGCAACGGGGAGCATTTCGCAAATACCAAATTTACGCCTTCATTTTTAAAGATTGCTGCACCTAAGCGCCGACTTCTTACATCCCGTTATAAGAGACGACTTTTTCCTTCTCCTGAAACACTTCGTAAAGTGATTCAGTTTCTGTTATTTGTATAGTTATTATTATTTTTTTTTTCATTCATCTTTCCACCAAACTTTCTCCTGGCCTCTTCCACCATATGTAGACCACGACTCGGTTAGAATTGTAAGAAGCTAAACAGTAAGACATACCATTACCTAACCCATGCAATGCGTGATTGGGCTAATTAGCCAATGTAGAAGATAACCTACTAAATCCAACAGAAAAGTACAAGATGATGACTAAGGAATTTGGTGCCTCCAAAATTAAAACTAATACTCTCAGCGTAATTAATCCTTATGTCAGACCGGGTTAGTGGTCAATTTGAAATATGGCAACGATACATCCTCATTACACCACCCTTTCGAAACGTAAAGATCTTAGCAGTTTTATCAATCACCTAAGTCATTAATCGGAAGCATTCTGATTGCACAGAAGAAATTATTGCACACCAACTGCAAGGAGTGTTTTTTTTCTTCTTTTTTTCCCTACGAAGCGATGAAGTTCAGGTATTTTCCATTAAGGGAGATCTGAACACAAACGTAAAGACGCCAACTGCCAACAGCCTTCGCCACTCGCTAATCGGGTCACTCCGCGGCACACCGCCGGCAGCCTGCCCTCGGCCCCGCAATTCGTTCGGCAGCTCCGCCCAGCGGGCCGGGCCCGGACAAAAACGGCCGCCCATTTTTTTCGGGGCGGCGGCGCGCCGCCCCCGCTTCCCGAGCGCTTGACGCGGGGCGGAGTTGCAAACTACTCGCACGGCGGAGGGGGCGGGGCCGGGGGCGGTGGGGACGTCAAGTTGCAGCGCGCGCGGAGTTGGTTGGCGGCGCCGCGACAGTTCAGCACACTCCGCGAGCCCCGCCTCCCGCCCACGCCGCGCGCAGTAACTATGTGACTGTTTTAACGGCCTGTTGTGCCGAGGGGACGGGAACGCTGTAATATTCATAACCGCTCCAAACAGCGGCGCGGCGCGGAGGGCGGGGCGGGGCGGGGCGGGGCGGGGCGAGCGGAGGCGCGGGAGGGCGGAATCAATAATACAGAACACGGAACCCGCGCGCGGTACGGTGGCGGGTGCAGCGCGGAGGCGGGGGTTGCGAGAGGTAGTGTGGGGCGGCGTCGGGCGGCGTGGAGCGGTGCGCTTCTCGCACCTTCGTCCCGTCTATTCGTCGAAGGATGGCGGAGTTGTTCCAATATCTTCGTGACTACTTCCAAAAGTTTTCTCAATTTCAGTTAGATTATTAATACACCATTTCATGCGACAAGTCCTCTCTAACGACATGTTGGGAGCATAAGAGGTCTACCATATGCAGGTACTGCCGAGCCAATGCAAACTAGAGAATAGTTCATAAACACTGGTTTATGTCTCGCTTACAATGCTCACCGTAATTGCAGCCCATTTGTACACAGTAAAACAGCGTGATGTTCCGTAACTGAATCAACAATCTCTACATTCACAACTGACATTAATATTTAGGTTTACTTATGTTATGCTAAGAGAAAACATTTGCAAAGACCAAATCCCTTTAAAAGAGAAATTGAGAAAGAGATATATGCAGACAATAAGTGATCTTCCAGCTGCCACCCCACAGAATATTCGATCAATAAACAATCAATATGTATATTTTATTCAACGGCTGCAGTCACTTTATACAGCACAGAATTTCAGGAGGAAACTGTCCCTTACCATTAACACCGTTGACTTCCAACGGGACCCAAAGACCTTTACTAATTACGGCCATACGATAGGCACTCTTGATTCAGATATTTCATTTTATGTCACCATAAAAGCGTTTTTTTTTCTTTTTTTTTTTTCTAGACGTCGCTTACACAACTGACCAAACACAGCTACGTTAAGACTATAATGATAAAACTGGTACAGAACTATGAGAACATTACCGACGTTCAAATGTACTTCTTGTTAAGAGTTACTGGATCGTTGCCCGCGTCGCGATACATCACAAATGTTTCATACCTACGTCGTAAGTATAAAACTAGCTAAACCCTCAATTGCTTCAATTGCATTTAATGCGTCTCCAACGAAAGCAGCGCAATGCTCGCCCAGCAATTGGTCCACGCACCAACCTGACCTCTGACAACCCCACTCTACCATTGTCACCTCTACTTGAAAAGCAAGACTATCAATTAATGAATATTACACTTGAATCGAAACCTAAGCTTCTCTTCTCCCTTCAGGCCTTCATTAGGACACCACAACCGATATTTATGTGTTGTTTTTAAATATATGTCTGGAACGAGTGCAAAACTAGCTTCTGCTGCCATCAAATCGTCAAAGGCGTGTACGGGAAAAGACGGGAACGGATTGCTTGTAGAGCAGGAAACCGCACCAACGGACGAGAAAAAAAGTAAAAAGAAAGAAAAGAAAAGTCATAAAGACTTACGCGAACGAGGTTTCCTTCCTAACAGAATTCAAGTCTCACAAAACATGCCGAGCCATCTCCATACGCTCTCGAGAGACGAGGCCCTCTCAAGCAATAAATCCACTTAGAACTCCGCCCGCACGTGCTCCATAAATAAGTTTGGCGAATCAGAAGAATATTCTCCTGTCGTCGCGGAGCCGCGGGCTGTACTCGTACAGTCTCCCACCCCACCCAGGTGCTGCCCCCAACTGCTCTACACACGCCTTGCTTTCGTCTCATGATTGAATTTCGCGGAGCCTTTCCATTAAAACGCAAAATTGGTATTCTCTCGAGCGGGTGGGAAGCGACTTCCTTCCTCGTCGAAATGCCACTGCCTGCGCAGTTACTCCACACAGCTCGCCTGTGTCCGCACGGGATCTGGCGAAACTGTTCTCTAGTACCCTGCAGAAACACGTACTTCGCCCGGCGCTGGGGGCGACGGGCGTGGGGCCATGGGGCGGGGGGAGGGGGCGCGGGGCGGGGGGTCCTCGTCGCGACACGGCGACGGGCGCCGCTCATCCCGTCCGCCAAACGACCGACACGACGACCTGGCGCAGTAAACAGTTACTACACGCGATACCTAGCGCAATTTCACTTTTCAATTGTTACGTATAATTGGAATGCCCTGCAACAACAGGAATGTAATTAATGCAGCCATTTTGCTGGGAGCGTGCGGCACTAACACGGGGCGGGGCGGGGCGGGGCGGGGCGGGGCGGGGCGCAAGGCAGACGCCCGGCGGCGACGCGCTCTTCTCAAAGAACAACGCACCAACACCGTGGACAGGTTTCGTTCGGCGATCAGTGTAGGGCTGCGCCGGGAAAATATGCGGACGGCCATTTGAGGCAGCTTACAATTATGACACAAGCATTATTTGCGCCCACAACGGCGGCATTCTTGCGCTTATGAAAAAAAAAAAAAAAAAAATAAAAAAAAATAAAAAAAAAAATATTAAGTCTTCACGAAATACACGACAGTTCGTATATCAAAATACTACTTCTAACCTCAAAAACTTCTCAACTATCATTCTTTGCCCCTCGGCGATAGGTTTACTAGCACATTCCCGTTTCATATCATACATTCAGGATCGCTGGATTAACAACTCACCCACGCATTGATGAAGCGTCCTGCAGCGAAAGAGTAGCAGGGGCGACAGCGAAAGAGGCTCGGTCCGCAGCCGAAAACTGCGCGTCCGCGACCGTGTCCGTGTCCGGGGCGGGCGGCGGAGGGCGCGGCGAGTGAGGAGCCGTGTCGGGGGAGGAGGGGGGATAGCTCGCTAATTGCGGGGGCGTGGGAATCGGCGGGGCGGCGCGCGGGTGGGCGATGAGGGACGGTAATGGGCCGCGCCGGGACAATAGCCCCGCGCCCTCCCGCGGGCGCCGCCGCCGACGACACTCGCGCCGCTCAACCTCATCATGCGAATTGTTATTTCGCTCAGCCACTTCAGATGAATTTCACACGCCGCTGAATTTGACAATCACCTGGCCAAAATGCGCCCATACACAATATTATTCGCATTAAATTACAAATGAATGTAATCATTTATTGTTTCTACCGCATACACGAAACATAATATTTTATCGGGCAAAGTGTACCTCTGGATTTACGGAGATACAAATTCCACGACAGCCTTCATGTTGAATTTTGCAAACTTCTTTTTATCCCCATGAGGATATTTGCTGAAATTACATTAAATTTAATGTGGATACGACTGTACGTGAATTTTAATGTATTTGTACATTACATTTATTGCTTAAATTAAAATCAATGTAGATTTAATGTACGTCTGTAAATGAAACAATGTACCATGTACATTACAACGAACGAATGTGCTTGTACATTAAATTTAATGTTTAAATTAAAATTCGCACAGAATTGATTTATAATTTTGGAAAACATGGAACATACTTTTTTTAAGTTAAATATATTTTCCACTATTTGAACAAACTTATAACAAATTTAAAATATTATCTGAACTTGTATACAAAAATATGTTTTTTAAATTCGAATTTACATTCAAATTGATTACAAACAGTTAATTAAATTCTAGCGGTCAACATAGCAAGTGAATTATGTAGTTTACAATTCTTTAAAATTCAGGGGAAATATCGTGTCATAACTTACAACACGACGCCGTTGATTCAAATTACGTTCCACACATGTATTTATTTTCTACAGTTTATGTTAACAAGTCACAACCCTGGCAGCAAACCGTTGGCGTCGCCTTGCAGTCCCCTAAATAATGTTGCAATTTCATATACTACCACTGCTCCCATTAACGGTGCGAAAATGCAACATAAATTCACGATTTTATTTGGAAGCACTTTTATTTTTTATAGACTTGATTCATATTCTATAACAGAAGAACGTGTTGTAATAAAAAAATTAAAAAACCATTGGCCATGTCGTCTAATTGTTCGAGTTTCATATTTTTTGGGGAGCACAAAGCGGCTTAGGGAAATCCGAACCCTTTCCCAGAACAGTACCTTGAAGGCATTCGCACACACAAAGGGTGACTGCAGTAGCTTGCCTATTTCTGGAAATAGAAAGGCTGGTTGTCCTGCAGGAACACAGGTATTCTGCGTTCCCGCGCGGTCCAGTCAGATTCTAAAACTCTAAGTTGAATGCTTTTACATGTTAGAGTAATAGCAGACTTGTTCACATTCTAAAACTTGTACAATATCAAAGAAACGTCATAACGTTCTGATATGAAAGCGTGTGAAAGTGTTGAATGTTATTCTTCACTTCCTGCTATCACAGCAGTTCCCTATAGCGGTTGGCGGTTAACATCGAGAGAAGCTGAAGCAATTCAGGCAATTCACAGGCTTTGTGAAGTTTAAGTCCAATTAATATTATTTAATATTTTAATGAAATGTGAAACTCGTTAATCTCCATCTATAGATGGATGTGCTGGAGATTTCAAACTAACTCTGACTAAATATAATAAACAAATTAAATCAAAGAACTGAAGATCAGAAAATGAGTGTTACGAACTAACCTTAAAGTTATGAGTTATTCTGAAAAAAAAATTCCAGTAATTTGTAAAGACGTTATTGAGGGTGTGATATTTCACAGCTATTACGTTAATGGATCTGCCGATTATGCACCGTTGTCTTTAACATTCGATTCTTTCAAATCTCTCGTACCTAAATGAATTCTAAGACTGCACTAATTGTGTAAATGCGTTCCAACATTGCATAAGGGATAACGTCTACATTTGTAATATACAAATTAACGCATTTGAACAAAGTTTTCCATTTTTTTAGAAGATTACACTATATCAACGCAATTAATTCTTTAAAAAAGTGCTGGTTCCTATCTCCTGCAGCACATGAGAAATTATTTCCTCTGCACGAGAGAAAATGTCCGTGAATATCGAAAACAACCTCACGATTCAATCTTTTCAAGATTAATTCATTTCAGCATTTTTCTTTTTTTTCCGTTTACCCCAAGTGTTGGCAATCGTTGCATGTTCATCTCCATTCCAATCCATTCTCATCATTGCTGTATTATTTAACGTTCATGTTTCCCAATGTCAAAGGCAGTTTCTTGGACTTTTACGCGCAATAAAATATGTCGATTCCCGAAATTGAACTTTTATTGTGCGTTGGAAATTGTGAAAAGATTTGGCGCACGCATGTATCAGTAGAACCATACTGTATATATCAGAGCCCCCAGACATTGTTTCTACGCATTTCGCTGACTGAATAATTCGCCACACACATCACAAAGTATGGGAAAACCAACAAATGGAGAAACCTGCAAAAAGGCGCCCTCGCAGGGAAGGGAGCGATGTCCGCCCGCCAACACCGTCCGCGCCGGCGGCCCACGCTGCCGCATGCGCAAGCAGCCACAAGAGACGGGGCAACGTGCAGGGTGGGCAAGAGGCGGGAGGGCGTGCAGGGCGGCGCGGGGGATGCCGTACGGGTGGCGCACGAGAGGGAGTCGTGGAGGGCAGAGGAGAGTGGAAAGCGTGCCGAAACGAGAGACGCGGAGAAACGGAGGCAGCGGGGGCTGCCGTTTACAGCCTCCGGTGTCGGCGTCGGCGTCGGCGTCGGCCCCACGCCACGGCGGCAGCCGCAGGCGCGCGACTTAACCTGGCCGTTATGTCGTGATGAAGTCCGAGCGCCCGCCCTCGTAAAGCGGCGGGTTTATGTTGGCGGCGGCGGCGGCGCCGCGCCGCGCCCGCCAGCCCCGTTCGCCCCGCGGCGGACGCGAGATTTACAGTGCGCCGCCGCCCAGCGCACCAGCTTCAAAATAACCCTCCTTCAGATTTGCAAACGATCCCTACAACCTACTGGATACTACACACTTCGCTCTTTTCGAAGCCTAGTGTTTCGAGGTGAGCGATACATACATTTTGTGTCAAACAATTTGATTTTTCCCAAATTACAGCAGCTTACACTACACAATACGTGTGAACTTATAGCCGAGAAACTAAAATGTATGTAGTTCACATAAATTTCTACCCTAAGTAACCCGTTAATCTGTATTACTACGTTTTAATCTGCGAATTCATAGGCACACGCAACGTAACAAAAGAAACGAAATACATCTGACTGCAGCAGGGCAGCGGGGAAAGGGAACAAGGCTGAAATCTGGGCGCGATGGGACGTCGATGCAAATGAAAAGCGGAGCTTATAACGAACACTTCTATATATTGAAACACACGAATTCGCATTGCCTTGAATACAAGTCGCAGTGTCGGCGTCATCACGAATAAACTCAAACTGCCAGGTATTGAAAACAGATGCCAAATAGTAGGATTATAGCAGTAAAAGCATTTATATCGGTATTGAAATACCTTTATTCTTAATGCTTTTCGCGATACCGATGTCATGCATTTTTACTCGTTTCATCTGAGTTTTTATAATTAAACCTAATCTTGTAATGAAAAAAAACTTGAAACAAAAACTAAAAGAAGTGTTGAAATCGAAACTTTTTTCACGTAACGTTCTATACCCGAAAATGGGCTAGCCGGACAACTGTTATTTATTATATATTTTTATTACAAACGTGCCTGGTCATAAACTATAGAAGTAAGAAAATGTTTTGTGAGAAAAAGTAAATATAAGTTCCCTAGCCACGTTTTCCTTCTCGTAATAACGTAACCCGCAACCTTTAACAGAATTACAGTGAACTCTTATCATACTTCTGGCTCCACATACATACCCTTGCTAAAAAAAATAAGTTTCTGTAATTGATGACTTCTAAACAGTTTCACTCAGTTACGTGGAATTTTTGTTCTGACGATCCTGTGATTCAGTATTTATTGTATTGTACAAATTCGACTTCTTCCGAAGTTCGCACCTTGCCAGCATATCATTTTCTGGCCATTACAATATATTTATTGATCGCTCGTCTTGCTTTTTTCCAGCTCTCCTTTCCAAAGACTTAAGTCTTGAAATCACAATACTGACTGTTCAACCTCGCAATTTACATTAAAGAAAAATTATGAGGGGAAATCTTTAGTTTTAGATATTGGACGTAAGATTGGCGAAAGAAAGTTGTAAACGACGATAAATAATTTTTTTTATTTCAAATACCATTTTGTTGACGGTGAATAAACATTTAGAGTTGAATGTCGTTAGTGTTTAACACGTAAGAAAAATATGCTTCGAAGACCTGTTCAAATAGTTCTAGCCGCGTAATATTAACTTGCATTGTCTAAAGTCAAACTTGACTAAATTGAAATTAGTATTGTGATAAGAGGTATTACAACATTTGTGATCTAATAATGCATGGGCTTTTGTTATCTACTGTTAAATGTCTTTTCATCTCAGGAGACGTGACGGTCACAAGTGAAAATTATAATGGATCTTAACACTTTTTACTGTGGATAAACGTTGTATGATCCTAACAGCCTCGTTTAATAATTCCATCCCATATTGTAATATGATTTTTAACAAGTTTCGTTCAGATTCAATTCACGACTGACCTATGAACTGAGACAGCGTGAGAGAGAGTGCAGCTCAGCACGTCCATCCAAATGGAAGCGCTGGGGAGCGCGGATTCGCCCGGAGCAAGGCAGCGAACGGAAGAATCAAAAAGGAACCAAACTTCAATTATCTCAGAAACGGCCTCACTTGCAGACCATTAGTATATTTCCTAATTTTGGTTTACGGGCATCTTTCAATTATGGAGAACAGTCAACAGGTCTCGACTTTTCTCCAAGATCACATGCGCAGAATATACATTTAAATTTATCGTCTTTGTTTTTAAATGTGCAAAGAGTCACGCGTAACAAAAATTGACCGTGGTAGACGAAAATATTTTTACCAATATTCGCAAAAGACATTTCTTTGTAGTCAAGTTACATTTGCAGGTCTTGCGCAACGTATTCTTTTCAATTTTCGCCCACGCACACACACATGCAAGAGGAACCCCACCGCAATGCACAGCTCTCTCAAATACACTGCCTTCACTTCATTCCGCTAGCTATCAGGCGATAAATAAGAGCCGTCCGGCGAGGAGAGAACCCCATAAAATCAACGGGCGGAGGGCGGGGCCCGGGGCATCGCTACCTCGAGCACGCAAGGGCGGCGGCGGCGGGCGTGCGAGGCGCCCTTATCGGAGATCATCTGCTGAATTTGGACCGCGCGATAATAAATGATTCACACGATCAATTTTGGCGTAATATTTTATGACCCACTACGCGTAAATTTGTCTCTCGCCTTTCCCCGAAACCGGTCAATATTTAAAAGGCGACTAAAATTTTCACTCCCCAACAGCATACAAAATACATAACGCTTTCAAACCGACATAAAATTTCGGGCGGGCTGCTGCCGCCGCTGCAAGGACAGGAGCCGCAGCGGTGGTGAGAGAAACTTACCTTGACTTGCATCGCGAAAGAGAGGCAGAGAGGTAGATGAGAAAACACCGACAGAAGAAGTGAAGACAACCGTCCACACTTACCTGCGAACAAAAGAGGCAAGGCGTCAAGCACAGCTAATCACCAGGCAAATGCCTCTCCGACGGCAACCTCGCCCCGGGGAGCGCTCGCAATCTCAATTGGCCCGCGCCGCGTCCCTCGCTCCGACTAGCTCGTCTCGGCCCTCTAAAGCAGTTTCTTGGGCGCGCAATTCGTTTCACGATCATGACGAAGCAGGCCTGTTAGCACGACACATCAGAGAAGACCAGCCGGCGTCGCTGTGGCGAGGGAGGGGAGGGGAGGGGAGGGGAGGGGGTCCTTTGTGCGAGGCCTTGCTCCGACGCACGCGACAGCGCCACGCCGGGCCGGGCCTACAGCCCCGCACGGGCTCCCGCCTGGCACACAGGGAACAACGGGACGGGGACGGGAAGGGCGGCGCAGGGCGAGGCACGCAGCGGAAAGGGCGGGGCGGGGGAAACGCAGAGCGCGGAAGGGTGATGGATTTGCGATACCGGGCTCGCGATCTGATAATGTCAATTTACAGCTTGTTTTCAACGCGCTGATCTTCCCCTTGGAGAGCGAGATCCTGTGCGGACCTACACGTCAGCGGGCACGGTTTTTCTTGTACATGTTTCTCCCCCCAAGCGGCGCACCCTCGCAGCCGGGCTCGAAGCCTCCGACCGGTCTACTGACATGAGTGGTAGTGTCACTTATGGGTGAGGAAGTGTGTGTGTGTGTGTGTGTGTGTGTGTGTGTGCGGATGGGACAAGTTAGAAGGAATAATCGCGTGCGGTCCACGGAGGATGTTAGGGTATTACTCGCGAAGAGCGGCCGACCGCTAGAAGTATCGTCCAGACAGCAATCGACCTCCACCCATCGACGCGCAGCCTGGCACCGTCGGGACTCGAAGGACAGAAACTCGAGGTCAAAGGCACTGCGGTGATATCAGTTGCGTGCCTGCATTGTTGCCCTAGGCCGCCAGGGCACGGAAGGGCGGGGCAAGGCAAGGCAAGGCAGGCGCGGAGTCGCGTGCGACGCCAGAGCTCCGCGTGGCGCCCAGCGCTCGTTTCTCACAGGCGGCGCAACTCACTCAGGCAATGAAGAGGAATTGTGTCAATCGCCACTTCAGCCAACTGCTGCCTCGGAAAGGCACTGTGTCGCAGCAACGACCACCCTCCAAACGAGCGGGCGATGGAAATGGGGAGAAAATGAGCGCTTTGCAATAGAGTATCCATTGGTGATAAAAGTACACTATTGCAGTAGCAATGTAATATTTTCCAATTGATGCGGCAAGTATAAATTTATCTGATACACTGATGACATATCAACTTTTCAAATTCTTTCAGATGTGTCAACTAATTTTGTACGATTCATTTCATTCCCGCACAGAGATACCGAGGGCAATTTATTCAAACCTTTAATATAAAGAGCTTACGGTATAGAAATCTTGCTCCCAATGCCTCCAACATACACGTTTGGTATAATTATTTTAGTTTCAAAGATAGTTTGAAAGTTTCAATCATGAAAAATAAATGACCTAACCAAACTTTTTCTCAGGTGTGGTCTGCGCCTCATTTTACAAATAGATTTCTTATGGTTACACAAGGGAACGTAACTGACAAATTTAGGAACGCCGCAACTGGGAATGGTATTCATTTTTAACTGTGTATACAAAACTTTCGTTTATGCAGCGCGGTACTGTCACGTTTCCTAGCCGCCTTTCTACACGAGCACACGACAATCTCGTTCTTCCATCCGAAGGCAGCGCGGACCTGCGCCTCCCGAGGAGTTGGCCGCGCGGGTCGCGGGGACCGCAGTCGCGCAAGTTCCTCGACTACCTACCGCGGGGGCGCATGCCTCAGGGCCACCCAGCCTCCCGCCGCCGCCCAATTCCATCTCGCAACGCACGGTCACGTGCCACCTCCAGCCACGTCAAGGCTGTGCCCTTTTTGACCACAGGCCAGCTTCCTTACGCAACGTGCGGATGTGTTGCTGTTTAATGTGACCAGGATTCGACAAATGCTGCGTTGGGAACGTTAAATATTTAGTTTACTAAAATACCTTTACAGAAAGCAATGAAAAGCAGCGTTTTGAACACAGAAAAATAACGTCATTTGTCATTTTGGTGGAAAAGGATTAATAGAGGTAAGTTACCAAGTTGCTGGAGTAAAAACTAGCAATATTTTCAATCCTGCAAACCTAGCGCCTAATTTCAGAAATGAAATGCTCGCAATGGATCCGTGAGACCCAGGGACTTTATTACGAATCCTCATAAAACCATGCAAATACTCCATTTTAAAATATTTTAAAATATAATATATATATATATATATATATATATATATATATAATTTGTCCACTAATTGTCATTTAATATAAAATATTATATATAATTTGTCCAGTAATAGAATTATAAATAAAACAGAGCAAATGTGCATAAATTGAAGGTTACACTGCAGACGTTTAGTGAATAGAATTTTTAGCGAAGTTTAGTGTGATACATATCAATGCATAACTATTTAACAGAATAACTTTCAACTGGAACATTATTTTTAAACTTATTATAAAGAAAATATAATAATATTTATTATGGAGTTATATATTAACTCATTACTCCTTGGAAACGACAGGTGTGTACTCCCAGAATAAAACTTTGAGCAAAAATACTTGCACTCGGGAGGAAAAATATTGAGTTTTTCAGCCTTTTCCTTGAACTTCTCGACAGCGGTCTCTCTACCCAATCTTTAGTTCAAATCAAATAAGATTTATAGTTAGTATATTCTGTCATTGTCGTGACATTCACTATCTGAAGGATTGGAATAGCCCGCTCGCGCACCAAACTGCGAAAGCACACTGTGGAACAGAGCCGGTGGGCGAGCGGCAGCGGGGGCCAAGGCCAGTAGGAACGCCCCCGCCCCCGCGGCATGCAAAGCGATGCTCAATGGCGTGCGACACTTCCACCCGCACGGCTTTACTCGCCCGGGTCAAAAAGGAACGCGATTCCACGCCCCAATGGACAAAACTGTCATCAACGAAAGTTCTCAATGAAAACGAATGGCCCCTTCATTTTATCTCAACTCTTACGGTTTGCGGACGATAGTATCAAAAGATCTTTGTACCCAAACAAACTCCGGATAGTTTAGACAAACCTGAGAAAATAAAAGTTGTTCCTCTAAGCAGAAGACGCAATGTACCCTGACGGGTAAGATCTAACCATGTTTGGGAACATTCGGGGTACGCAAGGCTCGTATCCGGGCGTGATGGGCCCTTTCAGAGATCCTTTCCGGGATGCGGACGGGCGAACGACGGTGAGCGATCTCAGTGGAAACAAGAAAGAACAATATGCAAGGGTCAACACTAAAGGACTTTTAAGCCTCGCATTCCGTAATAATTTGACAGGAAAAACTGCGCAAAATGTGATTCTTGAAATAAAAAAGACGTGGTACGCGGAAGGAGAGCATCTGCCGCCTGACTTGGTTACTGCTGAACCACTGCGCGGCCGGGCACGCCGCGCTTGTGTACAGAGCTCTGACGTCACTCAAACATCCGGCTGCCCCCCCCCCCCCACCCCCCGCCCGCTGCGCGGCCGCCACAACGGGCTTCCATTCACCCTCCCCTGCCTCTTTGCAAGTTCCTCGCTCCGCCCTTTTCCACAGGCGGACATCTTTTTCCCAACCGACACCTCGGGATGCAAAGGAATCGGTATTAGATGAAGACGAGCAACAGTTCGCGAACCTGTCCCAAAGATCCTTCTCTTAAGCCAAAGGAGAACGAAATGCACGAATGGTCACACGACGACGAGCGCCGTCGACCGCAAGGAATATTCAGTTTCTGCAAACTCTACACTGCATACTGCACTGTGGACTCGCATAATATGGAATGAGCACAGGAGAAAGAGAAATGGTTGAACATCAATTTGCATCAACTGTCAACTACATTGCAATTATTAACTTGTTATCTTAATGGAAAGTGCCCTTGTAACTTTTTATACATCCCTATCTAATTAATAGAAGCTAGATAATATTTCACAATTCAAAATCTTTACGATTTCCATGTAACTTTCTCATAACTAGACGATAAGAAAAAATAACTTCAGTAACGTCCTTTCGCTGCCCCTTGCACCCTACCATACCCCAGCTATTAGCACCATCCTCTCTTATCTACTGATTAGAAGACTTAATCATATTGTCAATCCGTTTAAGATTACTCTTTCGTGACATTTGGAAATAACAGTGAATCATAAGAACAAATGTGCAAAATGAATCCAACGCGCGGGGCACTAGATACCTTTCAATTCCGAGCGTTCACAACTTCCGAGCGCATGATTCAGTCACTTATGACTAATCGCGAAGAGGAACGAAAGAGCTCGAAAGACAAAATATTTTGTCTGGGAAGGAAAATTCAGAAGAACGGAGAGCAATTTGAACCATTTCATGACGCAGCCATGCTGACAACGGTAACAGGACGGCAAATGCACGACTCAGATCGACCGCTCAATCTGAACAATAGCATATCCCAGTTGTTTCCCATATATATTTCTTCTATATCTCGAGAACAAACCGAAAAGGGCTGTGAAAAACAAAGTAAATACTGGATGTCATACTCAAGTTGCCTTAAGTTCGCAACTGGAAAAAACTTACTTCAATTTCCAAGACATTTTATATCCTAATACACGACCCTTACTACAGCAGACACAACGGCTTGAATACCTCGGCATATCCATCTTGTGGATAGACTTCGAAATTCGTAAGCTCATTTCAACCGCTAGTCAACATATAAATCCGAGGGACCACCTGCGCCCCTCCCCGTGCCCCTGGCACAAGGGCAGACGAGACAAGCCGAGCGACAGAGGGGGCAGGGGCAGGAGGGGGAGGGGGAGGGAACCACAGCATCTGCCGCGCGTGGACGGAATACATCAGCGCCGCCGCCTCCGCCGCCGCTCGGCCAAGAAGCGTTGCTGTTGGCACGCCGCTTCGCCCCGGCCCGGCCCGGCCCGGCACCCTCCCGGGGAGATGGATCGCCACCAGAGGTGCGCTCCGAGGAGAGCGCAACATCTTACACATTCGGGGCGACAAATAAAACGTTGCCGCTTCCTCTGCTTCACATGACTAATGACTTCACGGCAGTTCCTTAACCACCGACCATTAGATTCCAACGCCCCAAAGTTCATACAAATCGCGATTTCTTCAAAATAAGTCTCCTGGTTTAATCGCACATACTAACCCTCATGACCGTTTTTGTTTTATTGTACAACATTTCTGAGATGTCGGGGCGGAGACCTGCAAATATGCCACAGAGGCGTGTAAAAGCGAAAAGCGCGCGTCGTGCCTGCCCGCCTGCCTTGGCGCAGCGGATTTCCGGCGCCCGAGATGTTGGACGAAGCAATTAATTAGCGCGGTCCCAGCGCGTCAGCGGCCGGCGCCGCCTAATAAAATTGACAAATCGCTCCCCGTAAAACGCGAGCGCCAGCGCGCGCGCCGCGGCTTTGGCATGCCGCGGTCGCGACACCTCATTACCCGCGACCGCAGCGCGCTGCCATCTGTTGAGCGCCGGCGCCCCCCCCCCCCCCGCTCGCCCTGCGCGCGCACAACCCCCGCCGCGCTGCCTCGGCCGGCGCTGACGCCGCGATATTGCGGGCAGCGCTGGACCATTCCGTCGCCAAGACTGAGGACGGAGTAAGGAACGCTGCGTCTCCTGCAGGTATTTCACTCCCGACTTAGTTACGTGGCAGATAAATGAACACGAATCACTAATTGCCGTAGAATTTTCCTCCTGGCTCACGAACACCAAATATTAGATCACGGTCGGGTTAGAATGTTCGTACAGGGAGAAAAATATTATACTCTGATTTAAACACAGAGGCACTTGAAGCTCACGAGCCGATCGAAGAGGGGGAAACTTCTCCAATCGGGAGCTTCGTTCGACTTCAAAGGTGTGGCATTGGAGCTCCCGATTCGACGACTAGTCTTCGCAGCTTACAAGCGCCTGACACTCCCATGCGTTGTAGCCACACACTACTACGCACATGGCACCACCTTCGTCACAGATACACGTTATCTCGAAACATTAACACTTTCTGACAGGCTATGACACGTCTTGACATCATGTTCATAACGTTCCCCACAGCCGCAATTTTGCATTTCTGCGACTTCGTGTAAGTCAGCTGAGCGGCAACTCTGAAGTCTGGCTGTAAGGAAGAAAACAAATCCTCGCAGGCTGATTGGTTCGGAGCACGTCACATGATATCACAGCACGTGGCGAGACTACCGTCAGTCGCTCACGCGCTGCCAGTACTGAACTCTTCCATCTCCTGATCTTCAAGTAGCACGGCGTTTAAATCGACTCATCCAACCACAAACACACTCCAATACTTTAAATAACCCGTGAACAAATGCCGGGAAGTTTACAGTAAGAAAGCAAGAAAGAAGGCGCCCAACCCCCAGCCCCCGCGTCCGCATGCCGGCGCCGTCAGCTGCGCGGCGCCACGCGGCGCGGGCGGCGCCCGGGACCTTGTTAATTCCTCAAAAACGCACTTAGGGCCGGGCCGGGCCGGGCCGCGCCGCGATTCCATTTGCGGTCGCGCGGCGCCGCGCGCTGCCCGCTTTGGCAGAATAATAAAATTTCCATATGCAAATACGCAGCCCGCGTGGCCGCTCCGCGACCTGTTGCGCCGCCGCTCGCAGCGCCAAAGAAGTTGGCCGGAAATTCGGAGCGAGTGGAGAGGGGCGGGGCTTCCGACAGGCCTCGCGTGCGCCCGACCTGCCTCCGGCCCTCTGCACCCTCGCCTCCAGGAGGGCCAACGACGCCACCACCACCGCTGGCCATCAGGGCATCCACATAGGGAACCCCCAAGGCCGGGGGGGCCGTTTCACTCCGCAGGGAGGAGAAACACGGCGTTTCTCGCACGTAAAGGCGATTTCTCAAAGTAAATTATCCACAGTACAGTAGGTACAATAGAAATTGTAGTGGAGAACTCTACTTCTGAGGAATAACAAAAGATTTACATTTTAACAAGCTTGTTTGTGCTTTTCTCTCTCATCATACATACTCTGATCGTGAATGACTGTTTACTACAGGTTTTCTTAAATACTCTTTATAAAGTCAAAGTACTGCACTTACAAGATTTCGAATGAATAGGATTAGTAACTGTGAATATTATTGGAATATCCATCAACTAAACGGACTTTCCTTAAACACGAAAAAATTCTGTTTGGGATAAGCTTTCTCCCCCTTCGAATTAATGTATGACGGGCAAATAAAATAATTTGAAATTATTTTGAAAGTTCTTATGTAATAAACTACATCTTCGTTTTGAATAAGTTCATTTAGCAGTTGTCAGCATCACCGATTACGTCACATGTCGAAATGCAGCAATTGTGTGTGCGCGTGCGCGCCAATTCCAACGACAATGAATTCAAATCACGACTGCGCATTAGTAGTGATGTATTCTTCTATTATTACTCATATCGATATTGGGCGAATGCACAAAAACTATCGAGCGTAAGAATATCACGCCGGATCCAGTAAGACTCTTCTGTATTTCATTGAAAAACTCCGGCAGATACAGAAAGCAGGTCTCCACGATGTAAGGGGATTCCAACTCCCCCCCCGCGCCGAGTCACGTGACCGGTTCTGAGTCACAAGGGGCGCGCAGCTGGCGGGCAACGGAAAGGCCCGGGGCGGGGCGCAGACACCGAAGCAGTCTCTCCACATTGTACTGCACCCCGATGGTTGCCACACGTTTCTTGAAGGGGACGAACTTGCTCCACCGTTGCAATTCAAGTAGTTTTATTTCAGAAAATCAATTCCAACCTACGATTACGTATTTTCTGGTTGCCTCTTTCCACCTTCCTCACCATGCAATTTTACTGCGTTCATAAATAAATCTAAGACGGAACACACACACACACACACACACACACACACACACACAAAAGGAAAAGAAAAAAAAAGGAAAAAAACTGAACATGAAGTAATTACCGAAATGCACGAAGAACATATTGGGAATTTCATTAATCGGGTAACACTTATTGATTATTTTGACTCCTTGAGAATTTGATTATTAAAAACGTTGAATCGCTTGCACAGCCGGAACACTAAGTTATCGACTGAAATTAAACTGAGTTTTAGAGTTCCCTTCCGGAGAAAAAAAATTAACGACCCGTGCGCACAGTGGAAACGATGGCTCTTGAGAGTCGCATGAATACTATCGCAGCGTCAGAGTATTTGTATCTGAGCCTGACGTTTCACTCCTCTGCTAATCCTATCAATCCGAAGCAAGCGAGTGAACTGCACAGAAGCAAGGCCAGGCGCGCCGCTCGAACGCGGCAGCTTTAAGGGCATGCGGCCGCCGCCGACTAAATAGGCAATTGACCCACAGCCCTCCGACCCCTGCGCCCACGCCGAGCTGCCCGCCGCCCGCGTCCAACGGCACATTGCAACGACATATTAAGCATCATTTCTTGGCTATCCAGGAGCTTACGTGTGCATATTAAGCATGCCCGTTTTATTGGTGTGCATGGAATAATTTGATGAAAGAAGTAAAAACATTGCATCATATAGATAGGCAGTAAAGTTGACATTTTTAAGAATTCATCTTTACGACATTGTTGTAATCTTTTTTTGGCAAAACGGAAAAAATCACATCTGCTAATAAGGGGGACGGGAGCAAAAGCTACTGCAAGTGCATACAAGTATGTACGTGTATGTGTGTGAAGAAGAATATACACACTAATAAAAAATTCTTCGGAGGTTATTAGATCCATTTGAAAGGCTTCTACTGCGATGTCGAGTGGGCACTGAGCAAGCGCCGCTGGGAGCACATGGCCGGCAGCGGCACGGGCCATCTGGCAGGCGTCGATAAGATAGCTCCCCGCCCGCCCACCCCCTCTCAGGCGACCACGCCATGCTTCACACATTCTTCTCAAGTTGAAGAGCCAGGAGCCAAGCTAATTCTTACAGGAAACTCAATCAACGATATTACATTACGAAAATAAAATAAATATAAGGGAAAAGAATCCAAACTTGTGCGCTGTTGGGATGATAGCTACCAACAAAGGTACTGCCAAGTTCACTTAATGTCGTCAGGAAATGGTAAAGGCGTAGCTGACGTTTCGCAGTTATTTTCAAAAACACACACAATACATTTCAAGAATTAAATGAAAATTACGCCTGAGCTGACTAAATTGACTTAAAATTATTTTGCACTCCACGTTTACGAGAGATTTGGCCCTAAACCTGAATACGTTGGGTTGAATACCAGGGTAATGTAATTACTACAATATACGATTGTCATCAGAATTTTAATCCTAAATAGAATAGAGCAGAGTAAATTTGCTCAACCTCCATCACAATTCTATACAATTACTTTCATTACTGCACACCGGCGCTTGTTAAAAAGTAAGAAGTCGAGCCGTAAATTTCCTTTCCTTGCACGGTTTCTATCAAGTTGTTCAAGGCCACTTCCGCGAAGTCCAAGCCTTCTCACCTCCCCCGCGCAGCAACATCTCTTCAGTCGTGCGGTTCAGTGGCGCGCGTGAGTATTCTAGTAACAATTCCCACCGAGTCATATAGAGGGGGGTGCAGAAGTGATGCGGATTCCTTTTACGAAAGTTCCCGAACTTGTGTTCGGGAGGTCATACTCTTTGTTATGTACCAATCTTACAATGTTCGCAAGCACACTTATAAATGCTAGTATTAAAAAGAAAATTGTACATCAAAACATCTACTTAAAGGAATACTATTTACATACTTTATAATTCCATTAAAACCTACCATATTGCGAGTAACCGTGATCAAAGTGAATATAGCCGTCTCCGATGTTAGTATGTCCCTTTACCGTCCACAAACATTGCCTCACTGAAATTTCCTCCCAAATAATTCATTTTAATATTCTCTTACGCATTTTTACATATATGTATCAATCCTTGGACAATATTCTTTGTGGGGGACCGGAACTGCTAAAATAAGTTGGGGGGGGGGGAGTGAGTGGAATCATTCCGAAATTCTAATTGCTCTCGCCGAGTGTGAGCTGATGCTTCTGGGGCATTGTCTGTTGGAAAAGTACCTTTCACAGATGTTTTTGGAGATTTTTAACCTTATTAGAACATTCCACAATATAATCCATTGATGTCAACAGAATAGGACATAGAATTTCTATTGTGGATAATTTTGATTATCTAGAGTCGCGATGGCTTCAACTAATCTCTCACAATTGTAATGAAATTCTGGCTACTGATACGTCTTCAATAAGTTCAATGTAAAAGAATGCCAGGAATTCACTTTGATGAATTGTACTGCGACGCAGCTCTTCCCAAATTGTGGAATCGAATTCCATATAAGATCGTAAAGGTTTACACCATGACTGATGGAGGTTTATCTTCTGCTCTTTTACAGATAATATTAAAACAAAATTGATAACTTAAGAACTGTCCGCAAGAGCTAATTTTATGTTGTCTGTACTTTTCTGAAAGTTCAGTCACGGATATGATCGAGAAATCGTACTCAAATTAGGGGAAAACTCTAACAGCATTCTTTTAAAATGTACCAATTAGAAACTCCTTCCAATGAAAATTTCAATTGAAATTGCTTGCACCCAGAACATAACCTTATTGACATACGCAAATAAATATTTCCCACGAAGTACGAAATTTTAGAATTTGAAAATGTTGAATACGTGACTCCCTTTTCAATAAATTCTCATGTGTAAGTATTTTATGTACTTTGAATTCACGTCACACAACCCATTCCAACAAGTTTAGCAAAAAGAAATAAATATACGTTCCATAAGTATATAATATTCAAAATATTTTATAAAATATATCAAAGAAATTAAGATTTAATGAATATTCAGTTTTGCTTGGCAATCAAAAATTATAGGTCGGTATTATAGAAGCCACGTATAAACCCCTCAGAAACCTCCGCCTCCATAAAAAAGGCGTGCTCTTGAGTAAAATACGCAGACAGGCTGCGGAGGACAGCAGGGGCAATGGTAGCAAAAATAATTATAATGCGTCATTTGAAGTCTCCGGATTAAAATCCGCATGTTAGAACACTATTTTCTGGAAGTACTGTCGAGGGATTTCCATTTCTTGAGTGCAGAGCCTACCCATGTCCATCGTCCTGAAAGTCCGGCATCTCCACGTCCACAAATGTATAGAAGGATTGATGCGAGGAGATTCCGATGGCCGGCCGCGGACGTGGCGTCGGAGGGCGAAGGCGGCGGCGCGGCCGCCTGGCCTTGTGGCGGGCCAGCGACCCCGCGGCATTCCGCGCGGCCGGCCGCGGCGCGGCGCGGCGCAGCGCGGAGCAGCGCAGCGCAGCGCAGCGGCGACGCTGCCGCCGCCGCAGGTGCCTCCGCCCCGCGACACGGCCCTCGCGCGGATGACACGGCGTTGCCAGCCTTCTTCCTCGGCGGCGCCACCGGCGCACGCGAAATTTTCCTTTCCGGACATTCCTCCGGTAACGTGACACTATCGGGATGGGCGTCATCCACGTACAGACACGGCTGACAGCTGGCTTTCGTGGGTCATTACAACGTGGTCCATTACAACGATGCCTGAGATGATCGTATGCGATACGTGCCGGTTGGCCTTGCTGCGCTGGATACGCCACATTTACAAGGTGAAACCATAGGGATTTGAATTCCACGTGGTCGTCAACGTCGGTGGTCACGTTCGTGTTTCCAAAAACCACATACTTCCATGAAAGTGAAAGGGATGAAAGGTACAAATTTTAGGAACTTCGAAGTGCTCAATAGTTTCACGGTCAAATGAAAGTATTTGACACAGTGGCAGGAAATATAAAAGCAAAACGACGCAAATGTTTTGTAAGCGGGCGAAGATTGTTCGAGACATTTACAAGATTTCAAAACAACGAAACAGCTCTTTACATTTGAAATCGCAAAAATGACTAACACATCAACGTAACCATGAACTTTAAAAATTCCTCCAACTTAAATTTACTTGTTGAATGTGCAACAAATTATGCAAATCAATTGTTTAGTCTTTATAAACTGCACTGAATTTAGTTTTAAAGTAATTCAAACTAGTATGGAAAATCATGCAGGAAAAACATTAGAAGGCAATGATTCTTATATTTTTTTTTGACATTCTCTTGGAATTTATCCATTGTTATTAAATATGTACAAGAAAATCCGAGCGGATAACTCTAATCGAAATAATAGGAGTTCGTTTTGAAGTCATGAGTCCGGCCGATTTAAAGTAAATAATTGGTTCAAACGCTCTCCAACACTTGCGAGCCGAGCGGTGTCCACTCAGACATTCCGACACGCGACGAAGCACTACCACACTGCGCCGACACGAGCTCCCACAAAAAACGACGCGTTAGTACGGCGCTCGTCTCTCATGCGCGGGCAACGCACCGCGCCGTGTCCACTCGCGCGCGTCAACGACCGAAATAAACGCGCGGGCCCGCTCTCGCGACGCATCCGCCGCCACCCTCCCAGACGCCGCCTCGGCCGAGCGATTAGAAAGGCACCGGCGCGGATCGGGGGGGGGGGGGGAGGAAGACGCGGGACAGGGGCCGCCAGGTAACCACGCCGCGACGCGCAGCCACGGCCACCGCCGGAAGGAGCACGCGGGCTACCAACTTCGGCGGCGAAAATCCCCTGCGCCGGCCCTGGCCGCAGACAAAGAAGCCCGGGCGAGCGTGTTGCGCGCAGCCTTGAAGGAGCCATTAACGACGTGCTAGCGCTTTAAAGCGCGCGTAAACACGCTTTTGCTATCCCAAGGCACCGTAAGCCCTGCGAACAGCTCGACGCGCTGCTTATCGCACACGCGATTCAGCCCCCTCTCAATCCGTATGTAGTTGCGCTTCACCGCGACGACGCCCGGACCCGCACGCGGCGTCGCGATGCGGGCTCGTCACAACCATCACAAAGATATATATTTTTTTAATCAACGCGAAGCTTAAAGAGTCGCTTACTCTAGCAGTAACTGCGCTGCTGGCGCCGCGTCATTTATATTTCCACTCGCAATGTCCCCACACGAAATAAAACACCATAAAGAAAGCGTGGATGCCGAAGGCGGCGGCGTCGGGCGCGTCCATAAACAGAGCCTCTGACGTCACAACATGGCCACCGGAAACGAGGCAGGTACAGCGCTAAATGAAGATAGACACGAGGGCCGTGAACGGCGCGGAGGCCTGAATTAAGAGTAAAGAGCGCAAGCGCGCCCGAGCGCAGCGGACGCCGCCCGCGCAGCCCAGAACAAAGGCGAGCGCGGGAGCGGCAGCGGCCGTTGGCGTCACGTGTTGCCGGCCGGCGGCATGGCGCGGCGCGGCGTGGCGGGACGGAACGACGCCAACGCGCGCGCTTGTAGATATCGTATCGCCGGGCAGGCAGCGCCGCAGCCGCCACCGCGTGCGCTGGCGAAGCAAGCGACCTCCCGGCCAAGACGGAACCGGTTGGGCGCGGCCAGCAAGAAGCGTCGTCGCAAGCGGCGGCGGCGGCGTGCGATGCCCGCTAAGGACGAACGCGCGCCTTCTCGGAAGACGCCCCGGCCGCGCGGCGGCTCCGGCTACTTACAAGAGAGCAGAAAGACGAGGAAGAGGCAGCGCCGACGCACTCAACTACAGCTCGCAACCTCACCGAACGAGCGCCTGCGCTGGACTGAGGCGAAGAGGCGCGGGGCGGGAGGGGGGCGGCGGCGGGCGCGGGAGGGGGGACGCAAAGCGAGGGGGGCTCGAGCGGGCGAGAAGCCACTCGCCACCCGGCTCGCCCCCCAGCGGTACCTTGTGCAAGGGCAGGCAGCAGGGGCCCTGAGGGGAACAGGGGGGAGCTCGGCTAGCCTCGCACAGGGCCCTCGCATTACACTTTTTTGAACAATTTCCCTCATTAGGCGGCGCCAGGTGGGAATTTAAATTTGGTTTTTCCGCCGGCGGACGGGAACGGAAGACAGATGCACCGAACCGAGGCCCTTTCTTCCAATTTGCCGGCAGCGCGCCGAGTTGCCCTTGCAAGACATACCATGTTATCTACGGCGCGTGAACTCCACTGAAGGTCCGCACACTATAATACGTGGTGTATGCAAGTCTGTATTCAGACTGTGAGTAGATTTTTTAAATACACATTCATTGATGCCAAACCACATTGGGAGAATGCTTGGTGATTATTAACACGTGGAAATGATTCGTATTTCCTGCACAAACCTTGGCCGACTTGTGCTTGAGCCGTTGTACTGTTTTCTTTTTTGGAATTCCGCTAAGTGCAGAATGTTCGCATACGAACATTTATGTAGTACTCACAATGCAAGAAAGAACACTAACTTCCGTTTTCAAAAGTATTATGGATGTACATAATTTGCGATTAAAATTTTTATGAATTCCGAATTTACTTTCAAGCCTGATGAAAGTAAACCACGTGGGTGATAAGTTCGTTATTATGGTCTGTCCATTTATATCAGTTTGTCAACATAATTCACTCAGATACGTATACTCATTTGCTTTTCAGCTTTAATTGCATCAGTTCTTACAATATTGTAATGACGGGATTGGAACAATGAATATCAATCGAGATAACTACTCCTAACCTCCAACTACACACAATGACTGGCATCTGAAGCATCGACAACTAACACGTCAGCGTACATGGCGGGCGAAAGAATACTGTGCGAAGGGTGCGGTCTTCGGTGCTCAGGTGTTAAAAACAGTTATCTCAACGGACCGTACTGGCTGCCAGTGAAGAGTGCGGCAAAGCCGAAGGAAGGCTACCTCTGTGCGAGGTTCAACCGAACCGCAGACTCCGCCGCCGGTAATGCACAGGATGAATACTGAGCAGGCGTCCCCCGCTGGCGAGGCAGGTGGGCGACAGCCGCTGCCACGGGCTGTACAAATGGACCCAAGATTGCATTTCCGTTTCATTTCGGTTAACAGGATCGCGCAAATGGTGTCCATATTAACGGAAATTGAGCAATGTGTTTTTTGTTGGTTTTTTTAAACACACGACCCCTACTCACCAACCAGGGAGAGACCCAGATTGTGTTCGAGATAATCCCCAAGAAAAATCCTATTTGAATGTAATATACGTTACATCTATCTTATGAACAAAGGAAATGCAGAACAGTTCCGAAAAAGGAAAGAAAAACTTCAGTTTCTTAACAACAAATTAACTATACATTTCTTTCCTTCCAATGTAAATACATACTTGTTCAGGAATTCAAAGACATTAGACATATTATTCATATTAGACAATTATAAAAATATAATGATCGTATAGTATTACATTCATCAAAATGCCTGAATTCATAAACAAACTTAAAATTTATTTGTTACCGACTATATTTCACTAGGAGAATCAGAGTAAGATTACTAGTTTTAGAATTGTCTTGATCTTTCAATTTCTACATTTAGTTCCTTTTAATCGACACAAATTCTGAATAGAAAATAGTATACAACTAACCATAGATTATCTATTTTCCTCTTGCAAAACACTGTAATTCCATTCCGAATCGAGTGACTTAATCTATCCCCGATATGAGAGCAGGTAAAAAGCATGCAGTATTCGAAATGAGAGCTTGATTTTTATGAGGTTTCATAAGGTGGTATGTTCGGGCCAGTCGCTAGTCAAACACACATTAATCTACACACTATTAGCAATAGCTCCTCATAAACTTGAGCGGAGCATTTAAATAATTATATGTAAAAAATTGAAAAATAACTATTGAATAGATGCGCTAGAAAAACAATGTTTACTAATGAATTTAGTCTCTCCCATGATTTTTCATTTGCATAAGTTGTCAATACGTAACACAGGTTAAGTTGACTTCGGCGCCCGTGGTTTCCTTTCTTTTTGCGTTGAATATTAGTCCAAATTGTTTTTATTGAAAGTGAATTCTCGACAAATGGTTTGTGCTTGAGTATGGTCCAACATTGGGGCGGTTTTCTCTCGTGCCCCTAGAAAAACGGTGCTGACAAATACCATGATTTGTACAGCATCACTTCTAGGCCGAGAGCCAGCACTTTCGGTTGTGATCAATTTTGCAGGTTTTTTTTTTTTTATCAATTACTTCTCAGAATGCCCATTGAGGTACGTTACATTTAATACTATCTGATCCTCAAAAAAATTACTACGTATTGAAAAAAAGAAAAAAAGGTACTTTCATCGTACTTTTTCAATAACTTGAAAAACCACGCAAAAGTTTTTCAATAAGAGCCTGTACTAATTTAAACTTCTTTTATTAAAAAATGAAACCGATAAGGACCAAATTTTTTCTTACCATCTTCAAGAACAGAGATTTTACAATCATTTAAAGAATGATTGGAAGTACTTCACCGTGGTCCTTCTAACGAACATACAACCTAAACAGTACGATAACACATACAACAATCACAATGAGCATTTTACATAACACTGCTTCCTTTCAATTGAGAGGCATAGTAGAACAAGGGGGCTATGCCACATTAGCCTAGTACTAAGAGATTGAGGGATTTACTTGAACTTTTAAAACATAATTCAGTACACTTGCATTTAAGTCCATCGTGGATTTAAATAACATATTACACTAAAAGAATAGTATTTGAAGTTATATTTCGTGCTTATAACTTAATTTTTTAAATGTGGGAAAGCCTCTTGTCCTACTGAGACCTTCAATTATTGAATTAATAATCACAAGATCGTGTTACACAAATAAATTACCGGGCACTATGTCTTGTTTTTAAAAAGCGTGCTTCTTCCCTACCGCCCCTTTCGAAATGTTGGCGTGCGTATGGCACTTCCTCCTTGCCCCAACAGAAGGACGCACGCGCGTCGTCGCCGCACGCGACATTGCGCAGCCGCCCACAGCGAACGCCGAGAACGCATTTCCGCTAGCTCAACCCAAAAATGCTTTCTTCACAATCAATGGGTGTTGTTTTCAAAGGTCTTGTTTCCAATACAAAACTTCTCTTTTCTTTTGAATATATTAGTAAAAGTAAAGTACAGAGTTTCGCGATACACTTGGGATCATGTATTTACGACTAAAAATAAATAGTTAGGTACGCTTTCAAGCCAAAACTGATTGGGCGTTGTATTTGACACAACCTTGGGAAATTTCACTCCGGGCACGAACTTGACGAAGTGTGCATTTCATGATAGCTCCATTTAATAAAATCCACAGAGAAATTGCAAGAGAATACCAAAATAATAAAGTAAATTTTACTCAATTACACACACATTTCACCTAACGTAGAAAGCAAAATTTTGTGTTTTTTTTTTTTCATTTGTGTAAACAATGCACTGATCGTTAACTTACATTTCGTGCCAATGTTAATGAGCTATTGCAGGAGCGTGTGCGGAGAGATATACCTTGAGAACATATAAAGCTGTGACTGCCTTCTGCCCGATGGATGTCACTAAGAAGCAAATCCCCAAACGGCAATTTGACAGGCGCTCGCAGCGGATGCGGCTCGGCCCACTGTAGAAAGGCGTGGGGCGCGTGGGCGGAGGGGGAGGGGGAGGGGGAAGGGCGCGAATTTATCACGGCCGTGACGCCGTATCGACCGCCGCAGCAGCGCGAGGCGAGCAGCCCTCAAGGCCGCCCGCGACGCCCCCGGCGACGAGTGCACGCATTGGGACGGGCGGCGCCCTTCCAGAAACGGCACCTGCAGTGGGAAGCCTCCGTGCCCACCCAAACACGTACACACTTCAATTATTAAAACTTTCTCCTCAAATAGGGATTCGGCATTTACAAACTATTGCAGTTGCAAATGTTCTTGTTAATTAAATGTTTACAGTACCAAGGGTAATACTTGCAACTATAAAAGGTATCTTGAAGTATGTAGTATTCGATAAGAGATGTGCAACTTGCACAAGAATTCCTGAAAATATTCATTTGAAGCAATTTTCTCAATAAATATTAGTTGTGCCTTCAGCACTTGACGTCTTTTGTAATATCAAATCTTTAATTAATGATTTACACGACTTATCAAAACAAGAAACCGTGGGTAGAAATAGGGTGGAAATAGCCTTTGGGCAGAAAATATTTGTTTTTGCAATAACTTTCTTTTAATACTTTGCAAAATTGCCCTTTCAACTTAGCACAAACCGTAGCCTGCTTCACATCGCATATTTGTTTGTAAATGTTGGTGCACGTTCCTTCGAATGCTCTCTTGAGATCCTCTTTTTTTGTTGCAACTTTCATTTCACGAATGTTTGTTTTTAGGACGCTCCATAAACGTTCAATATGATTTGGATCAGTTGATGGGACGGTGGGCGGCGGCGGTGGGGGGAGTTGCTTTAATATATTGCGCAAAATCCAAAGTTTTGTATTCAAAGCGACATGCTTATGGTCTTACAGTGCTGAAACAAGTAGTATTTTCAAAATTCACTTTAACAGCACTACCTCGCAAATCTGGTTTTAGAATGTCAATGTAAATGAACTAATTAATTACTCGATCTATAAACTGTAATTGCCTCACACCACTGGCACTCACACGTTCCCACACAAGCCCAGAACAACGGCCGTGACGGTAGGAAGTAAGTTTTGCGGCGGTACCAGCTTTGTATTTTTCTTTTTACATACCATACGTCGGCCATCGGATCCAAAAAATGGAGAAAGTGCCCTCTTCTGGAGAAAAAAGACCTTCCTCCAGAAGTCGTAGGAGAAATTTACATGATATGCTGCTCTTGCTGGGCGTTTCTGACCGTTCACCTCACTCGCCCGACGCGTCGCGCCACAGAGCCGGCGAAACTCCCTTCCCGTGGTCCATGAAGTCCACCGCACACTCGTGGGGGCTATTTCATGCATAAAAACGCCTTCTCTGCACGAACACTGCTCCAATCTTCTTGCATACTTAAGACTTGAGTGTGACTTCTGCGCGGTTAGATGTCTAATAGTTTCGCTCACCAAAACGGATTACAATGACACGTGCCGCTAACTTTGAAATTCTACTACGTCGATATATCTCCTGTGTCGAAGTGCACTCATCGTGGCAACGAATTACCCCTTTTCCTTCAACAGAAAATGCACTCTTCGGAGCCGTTTCTCTACGACGGTCGTATCTCTGAAGAGCTCAGACGGCGTCTGACAAAAAGGACGTGAGGAAGGGGGGAAATACTGAATAATGACGCACGCCGTTTCCTGCCTCATTTTCTGTTTCATTATGCATGTCATCAAACATTTTCTTCGAGGCGACTAAATCGATAGCACGCAGATATTGGGTTAGCTTTATGAAAGGTTTTTTTTGGATGAAATTAAAGGATGGTTGTTGTTTTTTGTTGTTACTGTTGTAAAGACTGTTGTATCTTTTTTATGTTAACTCCCACCACACAGTATCCACAGACTCAACACAGAAAGTACCCAAGTGTCTACTCTCTTTTTATAGTGACAGAATATGTCCACTCCTAAAATGACAACTATTAGCCTTCATCCATTAGATTTCATATCTGAACACCTACGACGTATATCGTTAGGTTTTGAGCACCGGCTCCGAGACAGAGAGTTTCTTAGGCGTAAAAAGAAGAATAAACATTGAAGAACCCAAGTTATAAACTCATTTCTGAAAACTGGATAATCATAAACATTTACATCACATGCAGTATAGTAGTGCACACTTGAGATGAGTAGAAGTACACTCAGATGAGCTCTTTAGGCAAGCAAACACGACACATGGATAATACTTCGACATTTTGTATCTGGTTTCTTTGACCAACGATTAAGTGACCAGAAAAGCGTAGCCAGATAAGAATCTGTATCTTGAAATTGAGAAATAAAGGCATATTCCTCCAGCGTAGAGTAGGAGCGGCCTGCCCAAAGCGTGTGCAACGAATCCAGCACGTGGAGGGTCCCCTTCCCTTTGTGCCCCCTCCTCCCGCCGTCCGGCCCCAGGTGAACAATGCAAAAGGCTCGCGCGTTAAGCAGCTTTCTTGGCCCAGAGGCACGCGGCCGCCCGCTTCCCCACGAGCGACGCGATCGCCTTGCACGGAATGAACACGCGCCGTGTCCTCGAGCACATCGCTCCTCGCACCTTCCCACTCTCTACGTCCTGCTATGATTAGCTCCTTGAAAAATACGACATTTATGATGGTTGTAACGCAGAATACACTACACTACACATTTCTAGAGCATTCCAAACACCCCCTTTCTATAACACATTCCTAATATTTTCAAAATGTGTAAAATCGGGTCTTACCATATTTTTCGTAGTAGTATCCTGTGTTTAATGGAGGTTCTTTCTATATGGTGTATTTCACGCCCAACTACATAATCAAACACTCAGAAGATTCAAATCACCCTATTCAGATCAATGCGACGAAGTGGTCGATGCGTTTTCGGATGTCTCTATAATACTCTAACGAAGTTAACTGCAGGCACTAGAGTTGAGAAATTTGCTTCACGGAAAACTACCGGATCAAAAATACGCATAGGCGATTCGTAATGATTACGTTATTTACAATATTCAACTGCCACTTCCTACCAACGTGTTTTTTTTTTATACGGAAGAAATATGTCCCATCAAACAATGTCCTGCATAAATACTCCTACATTGAAAAAAAAAAAAGTTCAATCCAATTTCACCCAAAGCAGACAAAGAGAATGTTTCCCTTTTAAACATATTGTCTTCGCTCTGTTTCTGCCATCCTTCAATTGCTTTCACTTCTCTGCAGCTTTTTTCTTTAGAATCGCTGAAGGCGCGTTTGAATGGAATTTCGCGCGGCGCGATTTTAGTAGAGCATTTCGCGAGGCCGCCTCGGACGGAAAGTAATCGAACCACGGGCGAACCAGAGCAACAATATTCCACCCCCGCCAGCGCGATCGATATTCTCCCCTCCTCCGCCACCCGGCGCGCATTAATGATAAATGCGGGCACAGGAAATTCACGTACGGCTATCCCAAACATCCAATGGGGAGCGACTTGCGCCCGCCCCGCTTTCCAGCCGGATGCACCGCGTCTCTAACCCGCTGGCGCTGGAGGGGCGCAACGCCGGGCGCGGAATTATTCAGGCAGCGGCAGCGAAGCCGAACCCAGAACTGCTGGCGCAGCCACCCAGAGGAAGAGAAGGACGGCCACAATAGCAGGGCAGGATTAACACAACGGGGTAAAGAACAGAACCGGTGTGCAACAGGGATTGTCACAAACTGGTAGTATGTAAGAAGGGGCTTTTCTCTTCGTATTAGTTTCATTTGTTTAGGACTTTTCTTTTTTTCTAAACCACTGCCAAGAAAATCCGACGCGGTGATTTACGACTGGCAACGTAAGCCTGAAATAGTTACTTGGATGAGTGTTGGATAGACGCGACAAGATAAAACCAAGCAACCAAAATATAATCAATCTGTTGTTCATACTACTGTTCAAAACCAAAAATTCTGCCATCTATAAAATCCCCAACACTTTCACATTCTTTTTTTGTGACGCCCCTCGAGTGATTTCGCGTCATAGAAATGTTTAATGGAGGAACGAATGAGAGAAAACGCAACCTCCTGCTCCAGACGCAATTCGTTGAGGCAAAGAATTCCGCAGCCGGGCGCAGCCTGGCTGTGCTCAGCGACGCAGGCGGCGCGGCGGCTTTGTGCAAGGGCAGGGCGCTGCGCGCGCGGCTGAGGCTGCGCGCTCCAGTTGCGGCCAGAGGGCGCCAGAGGGCGGCAGAGGGCGGCGCGCTGACCGGACGAGGTCGCAGTTCACTCGCTCGGCCGCGCGGCGCCGCTGGAGGGCCGGAATAGGAAAAGAGGTATTATTAGCGCGCGCTGCGTTAAAGAGCAGGGATCGAACCGCATGCACGCAGCACAGAGGAACGCCACAGACGCTCCTCATCTGGGCTTTCTTCGTTTTTTCCTTGTTCGCTGGAGGAGTCTGCATTAAAGGACACAAGCCAGCGCAGAACGTTACCAGCAATACTCACATCTCATTTGAACCACCAATACGAACGAACGAATCAACTATGTACACCAGACGAATTTCGCATGTGTAGTCAAAGTGAAAATGTATAAATGCGCGAAGATTTCTAGAGCTGATACAACTCGTAAGTCAGAAGAGACAATTGCTACATGTCCAATGTATTTGAGAATCCAGTATTTCGACGATTACGGTAATAGAACAAACAAACGAAAAATAGAACAAAAAGGTATGAAACAGATTCAATTTTTTTTAAAAAAAGTAAAATAAATATACTACCAGAAGCACAAAGCTAATTCAGTGTTATAGGAAACTGAAAGTGGGCATGGATAAAACTCAACATTAACAATTCTCAACGAATTAAAAACTACAGAGAATCCATCTGTTCGGTAAACAGAATGTCAAAGGTGAGTTTCCACGCTGATATTTCATCCTGGTAAAATAAAAGCTCGCATGTTACAGAAAGATGAGAGTTAAAAGACTCACACGTGTCAGTGTTTCTGCTTTCGTTTCGGGCACCTTTCTCCGGTGAACGTCCGCTCAAAGCGAACTCAGACCCACTCAGACGAAACTTCTGGAAATTTATTGACGTCGGGACGAGATAAGCGGCTTCTTCACAAACTCGCCAATTACGTCTTTTACAAAAACATTTCCTGAGACATTTTCTCCGCGCGTAGCTCCGGAAATAGCAATACATTGCCCAGCCCGCGGCTCGCAATGAACTTTAATTCCCAACCCGAGGAAGCAATTTCGAGCAAGGCGCAAATGCTGCTTCGCCCCGTGCCACGGGAAGCGGGGAGGGGGGAGGGGGCGCAGGGGCGCAAATGCCGCGCGGTCGCATAATGAGCGCGGCGTTTTTCCTTCTCCCGCGGTCCAGTTGGCAAGCACGCGCTCAGCGGCGCGCCGCGCCACGCCGGCACAAAAGGCGACCGTCTGGAGCGCGCGCGCCAGGCATCTGCTCCGCCGCGCCGCGCCGCGCCGCGCCTTCAGCGTGAAATCCCCTCTCGCTCCGCCTACCTCCACGTGCCAACTCCGCCCAACTTTTAATGGTCTTCGCCCAATTTGGAATATACGCCGAGAAAAGAGATACAGCCAAACTGGCCGCGCGATCGTCTGCCGAGGCGGCACGGGGAGTCGCGACGCGCGCGGACCCTGTTTGCGCGAGGGGAAGTCTCCGGAGGCGAATGTTTGCGCAGCTGGAGGTGGAAGACTCCGCGCGATCACCCGCGCAGCACCGGAGGAAGCGGCCACTCGGCCATCTGGCCTTCGTCAGCGGCCACGCGACTCTGCAAACTGCCCACGTGTCACAAAAAATCTCAAGCATTGCATTGGCTCTTATGACGAGACGGTTTGATAAATTCATACTGCTGCACAGATATCCAGAGTTCATTCAATTCCAGGCACACAGCTTACGCGTGCATTTCGTAATTTATTTTTTCAAAATGCATATATTTACCCCCTTGATGTCGTTACCTTATTCACGGTTTAGTAATATTCAAAATACAATCGTACTACATAATTTCCCATTAGGTCTATGCTGAAAGATAGCGTAACGATTTAATTCAATCGACGAGTTCCATTGCTTTACAATTCTCTGCGCTCTTCATAGGAAAACTCACATTACATCGAATTTCCGAGCGATTCAATGTCTATTGTGACAGGTGACTAGAGATGTTGCGAATACATGATTAAATGAAATATGTGAATTTCTAATATCTTTGCTTTACGCTCATGAGTTGATGTTTTATTGTAAATTTACGCAACTGAAAGGAAGCTAATTCAAGAATGGAAAGAAGCTAAGAAAGGAAGCTAAGTCAAGAATGAATTAGAATTCGCGTTTCGAGGCAAGAGACCGGAGTAGAACGAAAAAACGTGTTGTATTTTGTTCGATTTTTTTCTAATTAGTTAAATATCCTCTTAGAGAGTTAAAATGCAGCCTCAGTGCCGACCTAGGCGACAGACGAGGTCAGACAAGACAGGTAAATAGAACGAGGCAGGCCACCATCAATGTCGGGCCGTAATCTAGTCGAAGAATTTTTTATCATACCTGCAATTTTACAGTAGAAATCGGATACAGCTCATGAATAGAGGGCGAATAACTGGAAAAACGGCACCTGAGAACGGATAACACGTGGTGCGACGTACAGGACGAGGCGTGATGGACAGCAGGACTCGGCGATAAGGAACTCCGGAGGTGAAAGGATCCTAGTTTACAATCAAGGTTATGTGGCGGTAATATAACGTCCTATGAAGGGAATTTTGTCTGCACTTGGTCGCGGACAATGGCGATCCGCAATTTCTTAATTAATTGTGTGGTAGGTATTCCACGTGCGCGTGAGGGACTCTACTATTGAATAGTAGTCATTTTACTTGAGCCAAAGGGGAAATAGATTAGAAATATAACACTTCGCGACGCGCAGACGAGTGAAATTCCGCGAGGAGGTAATGTGGTCAAGGTTAGAGCGAGCGCTATGCTAACAAACTGGAATTTGCGGTAGCTTAGAGAAAAATAAGCTGGTCCCAGAATTATGTGGAATTGTATAGAGAAAGAAAGAGGTAGGGAAATAGTAACTTGTTTGTAACCTAAAGAGTTGTTATATTTTTCAGTTCGTGCTACTCAATTCTATTAGTATAGGACACAAACAGTGTTTGTATGTATATAGACGTATGAAGAAGCGACTTTGCATTTTTTTTTTTTTTTTAGAGGAGAGGAGAGAGAGAGAGAGAGAGAGAGACAGAGAGAAGAAGAAGAAGATCCAAACTTTATTTCTCTATTGACTTTGTTATTTTACAAAGGGTATTTTTTTTGTTTTGTTTGGAAATTTTCTGGATATACATAATTCCTTTTGCTAAGAAAACAAGAAATCCACGATTCTGTATACATATAAAATCGTGGATTTCTTTTTGCCAGCATAAGAACAGGTCAACAGTTATGAACTTCCAACATCTCGCAAGAATAGTAAAAGGTTAGAAAGGTTTCGATATTATGTAATAATACATTGGGAAAAATAATAGGAATCAGGATAATGTAAACTGTAACCAATACCAAGTAGTTGTCGTCTACTTGAAAATAGAGTTGCTTCAGCCATGAGAAGAATGGTTTTGACATTCGTTCATGCTACACTATTTTGGCAGCAAAAGTCAGGCAGGAAGTTGTAGGAAAGATTCACATTCATTACACAGTCTTGGCTCACATGTGATGGAAGTTGTAGCACACTCTGCCCTCTGAAGAATGTTGGCATAAATCAATTAATTCATTACCCTAAAATTCAAGAAATGTGCACTTCAAACCTATTTGTAAGAATATTATGTACATGGATTAGCCTTCCATTTAAACTTCAGTTAAATGCCGTTTGAAAGTGAACTGCACAAGCTCTTCGATATTCAGTCTGTGAGCTGTCCATTTATCGTGCTTCACTTTGAGATTCTCTTCCAAAGCATTCATTTGAATATTCTCACATGCTTTCCCGCTTGATTTTTATCAATATGTAAAATAGTTTTAGATTATTACAGCTACACACCCATATCGCTCATGAAAACTATTTCTAACGTCCAACTACGCTCTCATACTAATACGTCCGGGGCATTATCACCTGGCGCTTGTGCACATCTGGCAGGAGGAAACATACAGTTCGTGCAGTGATGCGTTTTTCGGCCTCATCTCCACCGGCGCCCGCCCGCCGGCCTCGCCCACCACGCGCTCAAGAGCAGCCCGAGAGCCTCCTGGTGACACCGAAAATGTGGATATCGCCCGGCCCCCCGAGCGGCTCCAACGAGCATGCGTGCCAGTCGGAGGAGCGTTCTTCCGACGCGTTCCAGTTGATCGAGTGGAGAGGCCTGCTGGCCGCTCAAGCACACGCACGCACGCGTAGTGGGGGGAGGTCTCCAGCGCCGTCGTTGGCGCGCGCACAACCTTGTCCTTCCCCGTCAACGCCATCATCTCCCTTCCAGGCTTCTCCTGGAAATGCAACACCGCTCAAAATTGTAGCCAGGGACTGGGGTCAAGGCTGAAACTAGGCATTATTCAATATCTGACAGCGCATATATCGTCTATTTATAACGAAAGGATGGCAAAATGCAAGGTTTCATTGAGTTAGAAATATTTTCTTTCTCTCAATGTTTTTATATTAATAAAAAAGAGGTTAGCTGTATTTACCGATGATAATGTAAATATGCCCAGGAAGTTTTAATACATCCAATTAACGGTTAATACTCTGAATTTTGGACAGAAAAATTCGGACTATACGTCCCAGATACAGAAAAAGTGGAAAAACCTTCTTCCTATATGTAAATTATTTCCTGTTCAGAATTTACGTTTGTGGACCCTAACACTGTCCGTGGTCAAAACTAGCCCAAAACCGACCAGACTATTTTCGATTTTCTCCAATCGAACGACGAGTTTGATATTGAGATTCGGGGGGGGGGGGGTATTTTATATGAAACCTCACCATTTTCAAACTCTCGTCAAAAAGGCTCCAAATATTTTATTAAACTTCGTACTCCGATAGCGTAGACAATGCTTAAAAATAACGCAGGTACCGTTGAAATCTCTAAATTTTGGGAATTACTACAAAGGTGTTTTCTCTCTCTCGCTCTCTCTCTCTCGCTCTCTCCTTTTTCTTCTTCTTCCCTCTCCTTCATCTATGAAATTGAGACCGATTTTTTTCCAGAGTAAAGTGTTTTGTTCAAAAAGTCTAGAAATAAGGTCATGTACGATTTTTCGAAAGTGGGAGAAGTTTTCGTGTAATTTTAATTCAAACCCGGGCAATTTTTAAACAATTATTCATCAAAAGGCCAGAATTTTTTACCCCCCTTTTGTATGTAACAAAATACGGTAAAAATGTGATCCTAACCCCATTTTCGGCAAACTATCTGTGTTTTCGAAAATTGCAAAAGTACTATATTGATGGAAGTGATTTTTATCTTGAATAAAATCGGTTCAAAAATTATATAGTTAAGGTCATGTACTCTTTTTTTTAAACAAACAGCAAACGAGTAGTTGAAGGTCTGCTTGAAGTTAATGCAATTTGTAATTTTTTGTCAAAAAATAAGTATTTTTTCTTCACATTTCTTTTCAAAGGACGCTTAAAAAATGGCACAAGTAAAATTTTCTTTGAACTTTCCCAATTTACGAAAATAGCAAAAGTTAGAGGTAATGCAAGATGTTGATGCACCATTAATTATAATTATATTCTCCATTATATTTTCAACATTTAAGAAGTATAAACATCGCATATCAAATGACGAATGTCATGAAAGTGTACTCACCAATGCGATAATTTAGTACCACTGAAGTACAGAATTTAAAATATTTCTAGCTAAGCCGACGTGGTCTATTACTCCAACGATAGTAAGAAGCGACAATTCTGATACATAAGAGTTGAGCGTACGACGATACTAAACCCTCTTCCCATTCACTGTCGTAGATTTTATCTCTATCGCTAGGTGCCAGAATAAGGCATGAATAACTTTCTTTGCAATGCACAGATTACTGCATAATGCACGGAAAATTATTTATCTCAATATGAAAACCGTATACATAACTCCGCATAATCTTTCTATTACACGTCCATAACTTCGTATATTCTTTCAATTACACGACGATAATTAGTTCTGAATCAAAAGAAGAAACCTTTCCATTTCTTTAACACGAAAGTATTGAACAAAGCAAATGCACGTATTCAATAATGTCTACTCGAATGGCGGAATATATAACATTGTAATGATGTAGACTTTCCCGCCCATAAAATATATTTAATCCCCACAGATTTCTTCCGAGATCGTACACATGAAACTCCTTCACACTAAGAACACTATAGAAACAAAATGTGGACTTTAACGACAATGAAAATTTAGCGATCTGCAATTAAGATCTATTCAAGATTAAGCAACGAAATACAAATTGTTCATCGCAGCTATGCTAGGCCTTTTATTCGTTTTGCAGCAATTTCTGCGTACGCAGTTAGCTTGTGTTCCAGTCAGAATGTACTAATCGCTCGAAGGTAACTAATTGATTCAATCTAAATGCCGGGACTTCCACTGGCAGTGAACTCCGAAATAAAGTTTCGATATAAATGAAATTAAAGTTATCGCTGGTGGTTGACACGCAGTTTTCGCACGTCCAATAATTAATGGATAATGAAAAATACTTATGGCTTAAGCATTGCTACAACACATCATAACAGTTTATAAGTACACACCATTAGGAATATTATTTATTATTAAAGTTGTTATTATTAATACGCAATAAAATACAGGTCATAACTCGAAATTCGTAATTCTCGAGTTGTGCCACTCATGCATTCCTTGGACGAGTTTCCTAACCATACGGCCTCGAGTAGCATTGAGGCATGTCGTGTGTTAATGCGCTGCTGCAGAGGCCATCCTTCCCACAATCGTATGATTTCTTGCTTGCCTTGAGGCAGAGCCCACTGCCTGCCTCCCTGCAAGACGAAGAGGGGAACACAGCGCGCCTCGCGCGATGAAATCGGCTCTCGCTCGCTACGTCGCGAGAATCACATGGGCGCGCGCTGGAAAATTCTCGGACCCTACGAGTCAGCAATCAGCGGCATCGCGGAGCTTCAAGCATGGATTACGCTGATCGATGAGTCTGAAGAATCCGTTATCATGAAAACAACGCACAATAGTCTGATTTACGGTAAACTCTATTCTTGTAACTTTACTCTTTCCCGTGAGTATAGCTTTTTGACACAGAAATTACATACTGGGATATCTGCTAGTAGATGCAGATCGCATCGCCAGGGAACCGTGACGGCGATAGCTGAACTTTTAAACTACTTTCCTTGAAGTCACGAAAATTAAGCAGCTGGAGTCACTGAGGATCGCTGGATGGGAGACCATGTGGGAACTGCCAATGCTACAAGCACCAAGGGTCACCAGGGACAGTTAGAGATGAAAGGCGAGGCATTATCACAAAATGGATAAGTTCAAGGAGAATTACTTTTGGCTACGATAAAAGGGAATTACCGTTCAATACCGATTAAAGTTTTCGAACTTGTTTCGAAACTCGTTTAATTGAACAACAATTGTGGAGATGAATATACAAACATTAGGAATTCAAATATCCCAGACAATTGGGGAAAGACAAGACCAGCTAAGTTAAAATAATCTATCGTAATATATTATTTCTCCCCCGATTACGACGATCTTTTTTCTAATGTGCGTGGTAGACTTACTTAACTTTGAACATCTTTCAACTTCAATAATTTCTTAAGAAAAGTTATTATCGATTGTGCACGCGCTCTGATCTGGATGCGATTGCTCGCAGCACTTGCCAGACTCTCTCCAGAATGGAACGCCTGGGAATTAATCAGAGAGGAAGAGGAGTCGCCCCTCTGGTCGATGCGAGGCCTTCCAGCGGAGGAGAGCGCGGCCCGCGCGGGCGCTTCGCGAGGCAGCGGAACGGCGGCGCCGTGGCGCGCGCTCAGTTATGCAACGAGCCCAATTCGCACTACACTCCGCACCCGCCGTCCCACGTCGACCCGCTCCCCGCGCAAAGTAATTTAACATACTACAGCAAAAACCTCCGGTGCCTTATGGCCGTCCCAACAAGCGCCACCGCGCCCTTGCACTTGTAAATTGCAAACCGCACGTTAGATATTAGCACAACCGCCGCCCCGCGCCGCGCCGCACAGAACCGCTTCGGCCATTACAAATTAACTCAAAACAATGGAGTTTTATGGTGATTAAAATCTCCAGGCACTTGCTCTAATGAGTGAGGAAGAACGAAAATTTTCGCGAAATTTAATCAACTCACACACGGACACACTAATGGTAATTGCGGATCTTGTAAACACAATCCTTCAGCTCGCCTGCGAGCGCGGCGCAGGCCTCATGCTAATTGCTGCTCGGGGGCAGATTGCGGGCGCCCTTAAGAACTGCGCTGCTTTCTAGAACTAATAAGCGAGGTCTCATACAAACGGATTTAAAAATAAAAAAAGAAGTACTTTCCGGCCGGCAAGGGCCCTGCGCGGCGGCCGTGCAGCTGCGGACGGTAACCTTTGAAAAGAGCGGGAGGGGCGGGGGATAAAAAGGGCGCGCGGAAATCGAAAGACAAACCCGCCCGCCACGCCGCGGCCGAAGAGAGGAATTCAAAAGGAGAGCCCTTTCAATCTCCCCAGGTAGAATAAACCCTTGCACGTTCCATCTGCGATCACCAGATTAATGTTTTGAGAAGAACATTCCAATCGCCGAGCTGGAGGCGAGCAAGGCGAAGAGGAAACGGACGCACAATACCTCGCGGGAAGGGCGGCCGCACCGCGAGACAGCCCCAGCGAGCTGCGCCGCGCAATTCCCGAGCTAAAAAGTCCCGCACAAATGAAATATGGCCCCAACACTCAAATCCGAATTTAATAGAAAGGTGGCCGATTCCTTCGCTGCCCTTGCGAGACGGGGGAGGGCGAAGAGAAACAGAATGCGACGAAGCCAGGGCGCGGGCGGGGTTTGGAATGCAGTCCCTCGGCAGAGGCTCGTCGCAGAAGCCAGCGCAGCGGATAAAACGGGAGGTATAACGACGTATGAATGAATGCATGCTGCTGCGGTCGGAAAGAATAGTTCCCACGGAGAAGTGGAGAGGCAATGCTCAACGCCAGGCACAAGCACGGGACACCAGCATTCATGCCGCTTGGAAGTTATGAACTCAAACAAGCGTTACATACGTTCCACTCAAACTTGTGCATTCACTCGATCTGTGACTGGTTTCTCACTGACTATGAATGAGACAAATGTCCGTTTCGGTGTGATGATCAAAACAAGTGGAAATTTACCGCGAAATGAAGAAACGAGTGTCTTATAAACTGTGAAGATTGAGACTTTAGGACTACGTATAGTACAATCACAGCATAAATTGGCTGGTCCGATTCGTCACCCGTTCGACCCCATGAGGAAACACTGAGCTCTCACTAGATACGATAACGATTCTGAAATCAAAGGGCTGAAAATAAATATAAGATGTAAATGAAAATAACTACATAATAATAATAATAATAATAATAGTAATAATAATAATAATAATAATAATAATAATAATAATAATAATAATAATAATGGTTGCGGCAACCGACGTCTGCGCGAAGGAGGCTGGAGGTACGAGTCCTGCGTAGGCATGGTCGTATTTTTAACTGTCCCTTCACCCTCACCATCACCCTATCACCTCATAATTCATCATTCAAAGCGTAACAACTTTGCCTTACTAAAAGGGATACAGTCGAAAAGCTGATCCCCAAAATGACACACGTTAATCTCTCCAGGATACCGGGTACGTGAATTGCGGAGAATTTAACCCACATGTTAGTTGCCGACAACTCTGAGAAGGGCATGCGTCAATTGCGGACCGACTACCTCCTCAGGAGCGAGTCTGCAAGATTTTCGACAAACCACAAGGAAAAGCTGGACAGCAGCGCGGCGGCGGTCCGCTAACGCGCTTCCCTGCGCAACAGTCCTTTTCCTTACCTGGGCTGGTCTGCTAAGCCATTTACAAGTAGAATTAGAAAGTGAGTTTACCTGAAAAGATCAAGGGATTATTTAGTCCGGACTTTACGGCCATAGAATTCGACTGGGCCTTGTAAGAGAACGGTTAGCGTGGTCAGTAATGCAAATAATAATAATAATAATATTCAAATTGTTAGTTCTTCCTGCTGATTCTGGTTCAATATTGTAGATAGATAGTAAGCTTTAAGTAGGTTTGGACCATATAGGATGAATCTTAGGTACATATAAAGAATTAAGAATTTTGTAGTTTATACATTTATTAATAGCTCAACGTACCACATTTAGCATGTGGCTTGTCAACAGTAACACATATAATGAAAAAATGTGCATTGCATGATGCCCTGAATTTACAATCTTTGCACTGCCATTCCTTAAAGTATCTAGTCTTGTGCTGCTCACCGCAACTCGAGTTATTGTAACCACTATGTTGCATGCCTACGTCAACGTTTTTAGAAACGTTTCTTCCTGTAATATGTTACACTCTGATGTGAACATCAAAATCAATAAAGTGATTTTCATATTTTAGTATTGTATGTTTACTTTTTTTATTATGTTAAACTGTATAGTCTATGCTATAGTAAACAGTTTTTCATTATCTTCATTGCTCTTAACAAGGCACATGCTAAATGTGTGAAACGTTGAGCTATTAATAAATGTATAAACTACAAAAGTATTCATTCCTGATATCTACCTACGATTGATGCTATGTGGTCCAAACCAACATTAAGCTTACCATCTATTTACGATAACATCAATAATAATAATAATAATAATAATAATAATAATAATAATAATAATAATAATAAATGGAAAACAGTTTTATGCTAAAGATGCTCACGGAAAAATCAATTGACTTGCACAGTGAAACTGTACTTACAGTAAGTGGATGTTGTATAGGTCATTTCCATGGGCACGAAATTCTTATAGGATTATAATTAAATCTTTCATCCTATCTCCACGACGTTTATCGACCTGCAATTGTTCTGCGAGCACAAAGACGAGAGAAACCGTGATTAGACGCATGGCGAGTAGAAAAAGATTTCGGTAACTGAAAGTACTGGTACGCACAGAAAGCACCTCCCCAAAACACTAAACAAAGGTCCTTTAGAGACAAAACCCTCAATCGAAGCGCTGACGCGGCGGCGCTGCCCCCTGCAATCAACGACGCGCGCTGGCATCCGCCCCTCTCCTTCTCTCACCCGGCCGGCGCGCGAAAAAGAATACTAATTGCTACGTCAACAGCGGCGGCCGCGGCGGCCGCGCCGACCTCCGTGGCCCTGCTCCGCTTCCTCAACCACACCCAGCTCCACTCCTGCGCACCCCCTCCAGCGCCCGTTTCCTTCCCCTGCGCGGCGCCGCTCGCCGTCTATTCCGACGGGCGCGCGGGCGATGTAGCCGCGCATCTTTCAATAATGCGCATATTTTAGAGGCGGAGCCCCCGGCAGGACTTCTATTGGAATTCAGCTTACTCGCGCGGCCGCGGCGGCGGCGGCAGGCATTCAAATGGGCGGCGGAGGTCCGAGGGGCCGCGACCGGCCGCCGCATAATTCCTGCTGCGCGGCTGGGCGGGGCGGGGCGGGGAGGGCCGGGCCGGGCCGGACGGGGCGCGTTGTAATTTAGATGCGGTGGGGATTTGCGGCGAAATCCGACGCGACCGAACCGTCGCCGCCGCTCCAGACTAGCGGCGCGACGGCGTCCGTCTTGGGGCGACTCCCCCCCCCCCCGGCAGCCATGTTTCGCCTCACGGATTTTCTCCGCCGTCGCCGGGCTCTTACGGCGCACGTCCCGTGCGATGGCCTGCGTGAGCACGCGCGGTATGCAATCCGGCACGAACGTGGCTGAGCCTCCAGGGAGAAGTTCTGGATGCCGAGATCCGCAAAAACAGGTATTTGTGAATCGTGTGTGTAGACGAAAGTCCCAATAGCAAGATCTCTTGAGATACACAAAAACACAACGTTGCATTACGTCATCGTCGTTTTAGTGATTCGTTCCGCCTTGCTTTCCATGACTTTTCACACCCACAAAATAAAAAATACGTGCTAGCGATACGCTAATTCTCAATCTTTGCTTCGTCTAAGCCCACTAATGTACACCACAGTAACTATTCCAGAAACGCAGAATGCGACACTCGTAAAAAAATTCATTTATACGTATCGTGTTAAGAGTACATTCAAATAGAACGAACTGCGACTAATGTTAGCAAGACCATAAATATAATCAACAATTAATTAGTCATGGAACATTTTTCAATTTTATCGTGCACGCCAAAAATCGGTACAACTGATATTAATACTAGCCATTAAATAAAGCGTAGCAATTGACACTGCTCAGTATAAGGCAACCTCATTCACTCACAGTAATGAATTGTGTTACCATGATGCAAAATTTGCATACACTCGATCAATGAAAACTGAAACATGGCAGCCTGATTGCACAAACTCATTCAGTACCTACAAGCATCATGTACAATGACAAAGAGGTCTACTTTATGAAATGTACATCATTATGTCCTATGCGGTCAATTTGCCCGATTTAATAACGTTCTGCGTAACAAATTCCTTGCATTCCGAAATAACGTTTCCTGAGTACTGCCTGACCTATTCCCTGAAATCAAAGCTTCCACTGCATGAAACGCCGAGTCAACGCTCTGAAATCTAAGCATGCACTTGTTTTGTTAAGTGGTTTCTATCATCAACAACAAACAAAATTTTAACAATTAGCACTGGTACAAATCCACGCAATAAAACCTTTCAAAATAAAAATAAACAATTATTAACGCAGTGGAGACCAGAGAATGCTCGTGAACCCCCAATCGCCCGAGGCACATCGCAGCCACTCCGGAATCGCCATCCAGAACGCTTCAGATTAGAGCCTGCGTGGGCGCAAAGTTGTCGAAGGTAGCCGCCCCCCCCCCACACACACACGCACACATCCGTTGGCACACGTGGAGCTTTCGTATGACCTTTTATTCCGCGGCAAATGATTAGACCGATTATGAGGTTTTATTATTAATTTACACGTAGGAGCAACTTCAAAGCGTTTCATCAAACGAATAAATACTCCTTCCTGTAATCGCGTTTGTCAACCAAAATTACACGGAGAGATCGTCACGAGAGCGGCGGCGCCCAGTTACATTATCTCCCGCTCGGCGGGAAATGTATTCTACACGGGAGCAGAGGCAATCGATATAAAAACAATCCATTAACACGCACAACTAAAACGCGCCGCTGTCTGACAAGTGTCGTTATAAATACGGCGCGCGGTGGCGGGGCGGGACGGGGCGGGGCGGGGCGGGGCGGGGCGGGGAAGAGGCGACGGCACCCTCTTCCAAAGGGCGCGTGTGCGAGGGAGAACTGGCAAACCCTAGCTGATCAGCCCTCATGTTCCTTAACGTTTCCTCGCCTTCTGTCCCCTTTTCAGAAACACAACTTAACCCATAGCGTTTCGCGCCTTCCTAGAAATATAATTCGTGTAAATGTTCACACAGACAGACGATGGTCATGCTCACAGTGCGATATTTTGCTTCGCATACATTCATTATATAAAGACAGTAGATTTAGTACTATGGTGAGAACCATGTTCCACGATTCTTCGCGCACGTGTTTGGAGGCGCATGGATTTGTAAATTCTTCTCAGACGAATCTTCTTAAATAGACTGACGTACGAATGAGAGCTAGAACTCCCTCAACGCACTAATTAAAACTCAGCACCAGTAACGCTTTTCGTGGAGTGTGTTGCGAGCACTTTGAAATACATTAACAATCCAACTGCTTACGAAAAATAAACAAAGAGAACCTGTAATTAGACGGTGAGTCGCCTGAGGTTGGCGACCGCTCGAATCACGCACAACTAGCGAAGTGCCTCGCCTAGAACTGTGTGTGTGTGTGTGTGTGTGTGTGAGGGGGGTACTGTCACGCTAAACTAATGGCATAGTACACTATTTGATATTATCTGGCGCCATGAACTTCTAGTGCACCCGCGTCTCACCTGGGGCTTGCAGGACCGCGCGGAAGCGCAGGGGGAGTGGAGTGGAGGGGGGGGAGGGGGGGCACGACCCCGAGCTGTCAACCACTTGACCCAGGGCTCACGCCTCGGCCCCAATCGATCCGGCGGCGGGGGCGGGGCGGGGGCGGGGCGGGGCGGGGCGTGGGCGGGGGCGGAATGCCTGCGAGGCCGCGGGGGAGGCGCGCGCGCGCGCGGCATGTGTGGAGCGGCCGGCCGCGGTCAGCCACAGCGTCGCCGCCGCTTCGGGGCGGAGGCCGCGGCCCGGGTTAACCCTGTTAGCGCCGCCGCGCGCGCAGCTGCCCAGCCGCCCGACGGGCGCGCTCCGCCCATTACCCGGCGACGAGCAAGCGCACCTCTGGAAATTCCTCGATGAAGCGCCTACCGCGGCCGCGCGCGTCGGGACGGCGACAAACGCGAAGCAAATGAAAATGTCCTTACGTTTTCCAAGAGGAGCGACGAGTTAATTTCCTCCGCGACTTCCATCTCGAAACTCTTTCGGCAGCGCAGCGGTGGCCGTTTGTACCACTCGCGGGCATCCGATAGAGCGGCGAAAACTCCTTTGGGGGAGATATTGAAAAACACGCAGCGCGGCGCGGCAGCTGCGCGACTAGGGAGGGGCGAGGAGGGGAGGGGGCAGGGGCGCGATCAACCCCATGCAAACCTGGCGATGAAGCAGGCGCCTGACATAACTACACACGCCCTGTAAATATTGAAGGCCACCGTAAATGCTGCTTGTTTCGCCCACCTAAGGGAAAAGCACGTGAAAGATTTATTTATTAATTGTTTCAAATGCAGTGTACGTTTGTTCGGCAAATGCAACAAACAAAATATCGCATTTTTTTATATTGACTTTCTTTTACATGTTGTTAGGAAGTATATGCATTTTAAAACTCAAACTCAAAATAAATCACACAATTAAAAAACCTTCTTAACGTTTTATGAAACAAATGATGTATTTTGCATTGTAATATACAAACAAAGCTATTTTGGTGATACATGTTACATATCACGAATAAAGTATAATAAAACATGATTATATATTTGGGAACAAGATGCCGCTTTTTAAAGCAAACTACTAACACAGTAACCTACATTAAATGATAAATGACAGTTTAGGAACTTCAGCTATGAGGTGGGCAAGCTACTGTGGGCTACAAAAAGAGTGGTAGGGAGAGAAGAGACGGATATCTTACACGCGATCGGGCGCAGACTCATCGTTTGATATTTCCGTAAGGAAGCACTGGTAAGTCGTGGGAACGATATGATTTCTTATTACTAGCCAGAATTAACATGTCACGGTGTTTGCTTAGGAGGGGAGAATGCATTATAAACTGTTAACGTTTGGTGCCTGTTGATTTTCGTACGCAAAGGCTAAAGTACTCAATATATTACGCGCAGCACACGTGCCTTCATCAAAATAATTGCTCTTTCCGGGAGACAGTCGATGCTGTAGAGTCAAAAGACAAAACATCGTTTAAAAGTAACTATCGATTGTAAATACGGTATGTTGGCTTCTCAAACTTGTTTTTCGTGATGAAATGAATACAGTAAAAGAAGGAAAGTGTGGAAAACGCTCATCCAATCAACACGGTATTTTTAAGGGCAATTAAAAAATATCTTTTTCATCTTTAATTAGATGTAGTACGTATTTCTCTGTCTGCACGTCTGCAAATACTTTCCCACTTTGGGCGGGAAAGTGTTGAATTCAAGTGTGACGCTGGGAGCGTTTCTTCCGCGCGTGCAGGTGCTGGGGCTAGCGCGTTCTCGCCCGACCATATCGACGCGGCTGCGGCCGCCGCCGCCCGGAGCCGTGACCTTGCCGCGCCCGCCGCAGCACGCCACCGCCCCGTCACGCGTGACTCCCGCCCGCGCCCCGCCGCCTGCCGGGCAGCCTCCGCTGCGGTCGGAGACGAAGGTCTCGTCGGCGAGACCGGCGCGCGGCGATGCCGTCGGCGTCGTCAAGCGCGTCAACCGCCACGAGGAGGCCACTATTCCTGTAAGTGTTGTGCATGTTTGGTTATCTCCCCCGCTGGATGGAGAGATCCGGCGCCGACCTACTCGTCGGCTGGCGGGGATTTCCCGACCAGGTATCTCCCACCAGCGGGGCAAGCTCTCATCTCTCGACGCGTCGTGCACATGAGTGTGTATAAGCACGGACCAGGAAGAGAAAGGAAAAATAGTGCGTCGTCCGTGGCCCGTTTGTTGGGGTGCTGCTACTACATTTGCCTGGTGTTGATCGGAGACACCACGGCAAAATTCCGATCAGAGCAGCCGGCCGCTGGAATTCCTCTCCACACAGCGACTGAATACGAACTAGCGATGTGTCTACTGTCGAAAATCCTGCCACTGTCGAGAAGCGAACCCAGGACCACCCGGTCAGAGGCACAGTAGAGACTTCAACAGATGCCCTGAGCCTCTAGTGCCATCCACGAGGAACCAATTATTCAAGAGTTGAAAATACACAAGGATTTTTCTCAGTTTCTGGATGGCCAGCTTCAATTATCAAGACTCTACTTCAATTACCCATGTGCGATGCGTCGCGACGCTTGAATCATGTCGGGTGTGATGACGTCACTCGCGTGACAATGTTAATGTTTTAAATCGGTCACGAAAGTAGTCCTCTTAGAAAATTGGTCGAATGTATTTTGTTATGTGCACGAGTGACAGTAATACATATTTACAAATCTCTACACAAGAGGTTATTCGTAACCTACAAATTATAACCTTCCGTAGGCTGTCATTTTACTCACGTCGTTCTCAGTGGTTTAAACGCATTGGTAGATTAAAATGTCCAGTTTCAGGCTTAGCAACTTTCATATACATCTAAATCTTACCCTTGATACATGTCAGAATAGAAGCGCATGGTGTTCTTTCGATATATCATATATTTTACAAGTCAAGCGATAATTCTGTCACGGTTAAACAATATTTGTTAATAATTGTATACGCGAGTTCATGTATTTCTTTATAAAAGATCCATTAATATTTCGAGAGCTTTGCGGTACCTGCATGCGCGAAAAAGAGCATGATGTGTTTCTGCGATTTTAAACGCCCTAACCAAAGAAAGCAAAGAAAACGGATACCTAAAAAGTATATGTCGGAGTAAATAGTTGTGTTGATCGTTGTGATCAGTGGCGCGTGGTACTAACACGATCATAATACTATCTCAAACAAGCGAACACGTTGGGTAAAGGATTCCTATCTGCTACCTCTTCACGCCAGGGACTTTGTCTTTCGCTGGCTTAGTCGTGTTTTCCGCGCCGAGTCCACACTGATGGAGACGGGCGCCCAAAGTTGCGAGGAGCGCGGAGCGCGGAGCTGAGGGGCGCGTAATCCAGGGCGCCGGGCGCCCGGCACGGCCGGCTCAAGGGCAGGCAGCAGCACACTCGAGGCTTTTTACGTCCACCGGATAGTGCATCGCGCCACCAACTACATTCCGCCTTGTCTCCGTCTGACAGCGCGTCAAAAGGTGGTGAAGTGGGTGAGCTGGAACTACGCGTTAGTGCCCTTCGGGTGATGCGCATGCCGACTATGAGGCGTCGTCACTTGGAATGACCGAGGGTATGCAGGGTGCCCGAGAAACGTTTGCACCCAAAATAAAAATTGTGAATAAGCGAGACGTATGAGCTGTCCGGAAGGCTCCGCGGCCTGGAGAACAATCACATGTCCCGGTAGCTATAAATGACTGTGCATTAGGAGTTGAAGACCGCGGTATGGCGGTCGAAATGCCGGCCACATTGTTCAGGATACGTCCCTTCGGAGATCTGCGTTCATCTTATGGAGACGGCCGTGGTTTACATTTTGACGCGAATATTTCTTCGAAAGTTGCCATCACTCAGTCAACTGAGAGAACACAAATCCATACTCCTCTTGATACTACATGACCACCTATGAATTCGACAAAGTGCAAACTTTCATGAATATGGCCATTTGTTTGCAAGAAGATTTGCAAATCTCGATGAATAACTGAAAATAGAAATACATTTCAAGGGCGTTTCAAGGTTTCTAGAAACAAGCAGCTCAAACACATACAACGTATTACGGGTCTTAAAAGCACAATAGGTTTCTACAAATACTTTTCAGAAGATTTCACCTGAGACCCTATACAAAACTTTAATTACCAATACAAATATTCGCGACCGTAAATGAAAGGTAATATTAACGAAATATAGAGCATTGTTATTTGTATTTCTTTATGAATCACTGCATTTATTGCAAATTAAATGATATTACTCTGATTGACTGCTGATCATAACATTTGCTTGATTGAACGGGACAAATTGGTGACAGTCATACATAAACTATCAGTCATTTTAATGACAATAACCGAAATGTCTGTACTCACAAGTAACACTATTTATCGCCTGCGCTCTTCAGTTGTTTCTTTCAGGAAACTTACCTGAAAGAAAAAAATAAAACAATTACATTGTGGGTAAACTAGCACGAATGAAGAGCACTTAAAAATATGGTTTTAGAGCATAAAGAAGAATGATAACATTGAGTTCTCGAGTAAGACACACTGTAATTCAATAATTTTAATACTTTCCTATACATAATTACATATTTTCTTACTATACTACAAAGAGGATACAGCGATATACTACGACTAACTACACATTGCTAGTAAATTGAAGACAGAAAATCCCTACATATTAATATTTGAGATATCTCATGGCCACTATGGCTATTGTCACCAAACCAATGAGGTTAAAGAACCTACTGTTTTCGTTCACCCACCGGATCACCGACCGACTCAGTGCGATCTGCCAACGTGACATTTCAACACATGCTTAAGGCATACACGAATGCCACTTTGGCAACGCTGAAGCTCCTGATTAACTGTTTTGCAGTTGTCAAAGAGGCTACAAGGAATGGAACATTGACACAAATATAGGGATGCCATTGTTTTTATAAATTCTTCAAAGCGTATCACTGCAATTTAGTGAGTGTTTTTAATTAACATAACAAATCAATTGAAACGAATGCAAATAAATCTCTCTCAAATAAAAGATGCTGCGCGTGTTATTTAGCATGTAAAAATGTCACCCTGATACCGAATAAATGTCGCACGTTCATAAAAATTACTCTTGAGAAATTCATGTAATTATGCTAATTTGCGCGTAGCATGGCATTTCTTGTTAGAAGCGTCATTTGCTGCGAGGGAGAATCGACCGCCTCTAGCCCACCTGGGCTCAGATCGAGTGCGTGTGCCCCATGCAAGGTTGCTATGGAACGAGTAGACGAACAGGAGCGTCTGTCGACTGTCATTCACCTCCAGCACTATTCGCAGTGGCACTCCCCCTCCTTCCGAGCCATTCTTAGAAGCAGAGGGGTTGAGACAAGGTTATTTGGCAATGATTGCTCGTGCAAACAATTAGCTTAGTCTTAAAAAAATTTGGAAATCTCTCTACATTTACATGTTTATGTATAATGGTCTGCTTTTGGAGTATTGTTTAACGTACCTTTTTCAAAATTGAATCGTAATGAGTTCTCCGATCAACTTTTTTTTAAAAATTTTTTATTTATTTATTTACAACATGTGTTGGTTCCTGCTCGTCTGCTTTCTGCTTAGAAGAGCTGGCTTGTTTAAAACGAGTTACATATTCCGATTGCATACTAATCATCTCTTCAATTCTTAATGAAAACTAAAGAAAGCAATGACAATACAATTCAGATATCTCATAACGAAAAGTAAAGAAACAATATTCTAATCGCTATTTTCAGAGGAAAATATTACACAACAAACGTACCCCCCCTCCTTTTTCATAGATGTGCCTAAATGTATTAAAACATCTCTCACTAGAATCTAGTAAGAATGATTGAGAAAACAGTGTCATCGAAAATAATTGTCATGTCAAAGACACCCGATGCACACTGGTAGTAAGGATAAAATGATCCGTGACAGAGCCCGGCAGGGCAGCCTCCTCTTCCCGCTGCGCCTCGCGCCCCTCGTTCATTCATCGCCGCCAGCTGCCCGTTCGCCCACGCGTCTGGCGTCCCCCCCCGCCCTCAGCACACACGCGCTACAGCAGCGCGCTCTGCGGCGAGCGCCGGCGGAGGCCCCGGCCCGGCCCGCGCGGCGCGGCGCGGCGTTGCCACGATGACCCCGCGCGAGGCGAGGCGAGGCGAGACGGCGGCTGGATCCTTTCCCCGGTCGCCTCGCGCCGCACGAGTAACGAGCGCGGGAATTACGGGGCTATTAAGGCGGATGACTTCACGGACGGCCCTCCTGGCGACCCTGGCCCGGCGTCCACGCAACCGCTCCCGCTGTTATCGCACCCCGCGCAATAATAAGAGATCGGATTCGGCGCGAGCCAAGATTGCAAGAGCAGCTGCGGAAGGTCGCGTAGCCAGCCAGCAACGCGGCGTTCCATTGCGCTGTGCCCGTGCGCACGGCGGAGGGCGCCTCCGCTGTGAAAGCGCGAGCGGCCCGCGCCCCGCGCCGCCCCTTCCGGCCGCGGCTTCCGCCCCGCCCCGCCCCGCCCCGCGCCGCGCGTCTAAAAATACGTCTCGGGCGCACAATCGGCCCGCGGCGCCCGGTGCCCTCGCATTGGCGTCACAGGAGCAGCCCATATCACACGCCAAATGGAAATCACGTGGGCTGACAAAACTGTGCTGCTGTAGTTGCTTTTAAACTTTAATGTTTTTCATGCTTATTGCTCATGCCAAGCGCGTGCACTCCCAGTGCAGGAAGACATCACGGAACTAAACAAATGTAACATACGAATGAAATCAGGTTCCGCAAACCAATAAACGAGAGTAAAAATATCATATATTTCCTCTATAAGCTTCAACTCTTCAGCACGACCTTCGGGCAAGGTCGATGCTTGTGATTGTAATAGTAATTGTTTCATATTACACGAGTAAACAACCGGCGTGATTAATGCATGTCAAATCATGCATTAATCGCATCTCTGAGAAATCTTATCGATGAGCAAGAACTACACCGCCAACATTGCTTTTGGTAAAGAAATGATGACGACGATGAAGACGATGGCCTAAAATTTCGTTTAGTCGCACTTCTCCCGCTTTAACCATTCGTCGAAGAGCCTCGTCGATAGTCATTCCGGAAGTCGTGCAGCCCGAAAGGGCAGAGGGGAGGCAGGGCTAGTTCTTCCGGTGCTCGCTTGTTACGGAGGCCCGCTCCGCTCCATGTTACTCTAATTAACGGAAGAAAGGGACTTGCCGCGAGGAAAAGCAGCGAATGCCCGGCAGGAAACCAGCCACTGCTGAGATAGGCCTTAACAAGGTGGGGGAAGAAGTTAAAGTTACTATTACGCTGACATTCCCGCGTCGCTCTCTGATGTAATGAGAACCATGTAAAACTGAAGAAGATGAAAAGGAAGAACTCGATGTTGCGATATGGGCTATAATGAAACGCTTTAAAATACCCCGTGACTGCAATTAACTTTACTTGGTTTACTTCTACATTTGTAGTATTTCTATCTCGCCATTAAATTATTGTGGGCGCTTGGAAAGAAAATGTTATAATATACACGAAACAATAACAAATCTTACAATTATATTTTTCATTATAAAACTTAAAGTACCTTTAAACGACTGCTGCGAATGAAAGGAGCAAAAGAGTGCGAATGAACTTCACCAGTAATTACACTAAACCTGTTGTCCACCCATTTCTTTCTATTCTTTTTGAAAATAATAATTTTGGACGCAGTAAAATATTTCATTATCATTACGACCACTGCTCTGGCTCGAATTATCAACGTTCGCCCACTCAGCCGGCATTCCATTCACTAGCTTGCAAGCAATCTCAGATCAGCTCTTACTCAGTATTGGCGAAATCACGCGGAAATACAGTTCTTACTTTGTATAGTGGTACGACCAGCTCCGAAATCACGAATACTTTAGCTGCTACGATCTGGCAAGAGGGAAAATAATCTTACTTCGGCGTGTTTGGCTGAAATTGGCATTTCCGCAATAGTTGCCTAATAATATAAGTTATTATTTAACGTACGAAATAAGGATTTACCAAAAATCTCCCAGTTACTTTACTGCAATCGCCAACGTAACTTCTCCAGTAATTTAGCAATGAGGTTGTAGAGTTAAAACTTAAGAACCTACACCAAACCTCACTTTAAGAAAGGCAAATGAGAAAAATAGTCCCCTACCCTTCTTCGAAAACTCTTGGCACTGGCTAAAAACAATAATTGACCGCGCTACATCGGAATCTGTACGGATTGCAGTATAAAGATAACGCGAAGGTCGACCAAACCATATTAATTCTTATGCGCGTTATTTCCCTGAATGCTTTTTGGCGAAAGAAGAGGTAAGTTTTTGAGATGACGAGTGAGATAGTTCGCACAAGAAAATACACATTTTATATGTTCGCCGTTTTTTTTCAAGAACCTCCCTTAAAACATCGCTTATGTGCGGTTCCATAAAATACCACCAAACCTTACGGCAGATGGGAGTCACCAACGCGATCCTGTTAAGAGACATGGGCAGTAAGATAATGTGTTTACAGTTTCCCGACGTTGTAGAGAGACGAACGCTTTGTTTTCCTGATACAACTCTAAGATTACCTCACTTAACACGGATCAACCGAAACATTTGTGTGGTTTTCGGAAAAATGAACGAAGACGCGTATGGTCGTGCATAAGAGATGGTGATGTAGAACCCATTTGATACCCTCTTGAAATACGTATGTATTTCGCATTTTGGGTCGATAGTCCAACTTTGCCGGCCAGTTAGTCAACTGTGTCGCCCTTGTTTGGGCCTAGTGTAATTCCCACACTTACGGGGTAAGAGACACATGTGACGAACATAACGTTTCCCCTCCACTGGAACTAGCAAACTCCACCTATGTGAGCTTTTACTTCAACAGTCGGCGACAGAACAGCCACTACTCTAGTTGCATTGAGCAGGAATGGAATCCGGGCCCCCACGGGAAGCTAGTTCGCCGCCCGTGAGCCATCGAAGGGGCCCTGGAGGGAGGCGCCAGCGAAAGGGGCGGGCCCGACGCCCTCCGCCTGCGTTACACTGGCAACGTTCATTCTTTTCACACAACAACTTCCGCGATAACGTATCATGCCACACTCCTGCTACGAGATTTCGCAGAATGTTACGGGACAGTCACAGGCAGAAATGAATCGGAAATCTTGAGAAATGTTTTCTCTTATTAGCCCGGCATTGCAGAATAAAGTTACGTAGTTAAAAGTCAAAAACTGCTAATTAGAATTAACCAATAGTGTAAATACTTATCAAGATGTACTAACAACGGTACGGTATGCATAAATATAACTACTGAACTAGATTCTACAAACAGCACACATCCAAATGAAGCCTATCCGTTCAGTAACCTAAAACTAGGAAGCCAGCATATGTGCTAAAACCCATTTTCAAAACAAATTTTACAAATAGCATTTGTTTTTGGAAGAAGGAACACCATCTAAGTTTTGGTCACCAAAATGTTTTTACCGCGCCAAAACACATTATATATATATATATATATATATATATATATATATATATATATATATATATATTTGTTTTCAGGGCTATTGCACGTCATAACAATTCGCAATGTAAATCAGACCTCCTACGACTGCGCTGTAGCACAGCCAATCTCGTCTTACGCTCTGAAGAACATTAATTGGAATTTATAAGAAGCTTACTAGGAATCATTTACCCTAATCCGTCCCGTGGAATCAAGACGTACTCCCTAATCTGTCAACGTAATTTCACTAGCCTATTCGCGAACCCTTTTGCAGACCATCTGGAGAAATATCCTTACGAGGAACAAAAACGTCTGTTCCTGTAAATGCCCAACCAAAAACAACATCGTCATTCACACACTTCAAGAACTACTACCTCGGAGAGCAACGGACGCGGCGCAGAATTTGCAGCTGGAGAGCTCTGCATGAGAAGTCTACACGCCGATTGCTTATGCGGGATAATTTTAAGTTCTAATACTAGGCAAAGATTGGAACCACAAGAGACGAATATTCACGAGAGTTCTTTCCTTCTTAATCCTCCGTCAGTCATTCTCTAGATTGATAGTAGAACCCGGACGAGTCGCAGGTAGTAATTGAGATTGCCCGACAATAATATAATGTATGGTTAGAGCATAGAAAAAAAATTGTTATCTTTTTAAACAAATGAAGTACACACACTCATCTTCAGCTAGAAATGTCAACGCAGACGACAGTGATGAGCTGTCTTTAATTGGAAAAAATGTGTTGGATGAAGAAACAATGCATATGGCGAAAATATTCTGCGACTAGTCGGAGAAGAACTCTATCTAACCTTTTAAACTCGAGTGCAAAAGGTTATTTGTTTTTGTCTCTTCTTTACCCTTTAATGTGATTTCTAAACCTACAGCGGCTTGCGGCTATAAGTGGATGGATCACTGAGGGAATGAGACGCCACCGCTACCTGCACGGTCCACCTAGGGCTGGGATTTGAATCGGTGTACCCAGACGAGGGAACGTTGGCGCCCGGGCACAGATTGTATCCCCAGCAGCATTCGCGCTCCATTTCACAAGGTGGTGTTACCTCCGTGGCGGCGCTGGGCGGTTCGCGGCCGCGAGCCTTGGCCTAGCCTGGTACGGCACGGGGCAGGGCGGGGCGGGGCGGGGCGGGGCGAGAGAGCGAGCGCGGGCAGCCATCGCCGCGGGCGGCGCGGGTTCGAAGCCGGTTGTTGGCCGCCGCGAGGCGCTCGCCTCGGACAGCGGCGCGCACTCACGAGCTAACGTACTCCCTCTAGCGCTCGTCTTCCTCCGCCGGGACCGAGTTCAATTCACGGCCGATCCACAAGGAGTGTCTGATGCACAAGGCGGATTCGGGATAGGTTTTCACTATTTTCGACTAATTCAACTATTTTCAAGAATGACCATTAGGTGTCGATACTGATATCATACAGAATAATACGCTACGTTGAAGTACATGGAGTAGAAGGCTGAAGCGTCGCGTCTTCTGTAAGAAATGTTTGCTTTACCACGTGTTTTTGGTGTTGTAGGGTTCTCACACACCCTGTATCACACTGTATCCTATATGATCGTCGCATTTGAAATATTTCATCTCTCGTCATCAGTGGCCCATTACGACCCCACCCTGAGCAGCTGAAGGGGGAGAAGGTCCTCCTCAGAAAAGAGCGTGGCACTCAGGATTATTTTATTTTTGTTCCTCCTAGAGCGTTGCTGTGCGATTTGAGTGTTCGCGCAACATCCGAGTATTCGTAATAACGACAAAAGATTTCTACGTGAAGAGCGCTACACTGTGGAGCTGGCAGATAAGCCGTCACAAGTCCTGAGGATCGATGAGGGGGTTCGTGGCCGGCTACGCGCAGCGATGCTCGAGCACTCGCAGCCATTGGGAACGAACCATGTGCAGGCGTTCTGTAAAATGGGCACTCGCCCAGTGGCAGCGTTGATGGTAGCTACTTAGCTGCTTTCGAAAATTCACCATCGATAGGCCCCGGTCAAAGAGGCTTCAGCTCCGTCCTACAGACGTGTCGCATAAACTCACAGCGGAGAGGCCGACGTAAACTACTGGGAAAATAGAGCGCAGCACACACAAGCCTTATCGCACTCAGAAGAGAACAATATAAATGGATCTACAAAATCAATAGTTTGATCGATTTCCCCACACGAACTTTCGAACTCTAGTTGAATTAGTGCAATCTGTTCATGAGGACATCAAAGGAAAATTAAACCCCAAACATTTGGAAAAATGTGCGTGGTCTTCACGACCAGAAAAATGAATGATCTCGATAAAACCTTTGTGCCGAAGTGGACAGGACCCTTCCCTGACCAACACATGTATCTGATTGCTGTGTAATCAATTGCCTCATTAAATATTTCTATTTAGCAAAGTTTCTCTAAGATACCTTACAGTTTAACCAATTTTGTAACCGAAAATGTCTCGAAGCTGCTACCAAACCGTATTCTTTCCGCGCTGAAAAGGGACATGAACGAAGTACAAAACACTAGAAGTTGAACGTTAGAGCTCACTATGACTTCCGTCTCGCCGCAAGAGCAACAACTTGTGCGGCCCGTCGGAAGCGGGAGCGGGAGTGGGAGCGGGGGCGGGAGTGGGGGCGGGGGCGGGAGTGGGAGCGGGGGCGGGAGTGGGGGCGGGAGTGGGAGCGGGATCGGGGGCAGGAGCGGGGGCGGGAGCGGGGGCGGGGGCGGGAGCGGGGGCGGGGGCGGGGCCGCACAGCCGCGGGCCGGATCAACGCCGGCGCCGGGGGGCCTTGGGCGGCTTTCGCTTTTCGGATCCCCAGGAGCCCTGCGTGACCCGCGCGGCGCCCGCTGCACGAGGCCGGTCTAATACACCAATTGGGAGTTCCTAGGTTTCTTCGTCAGCATGACAGAGATTGATGACGGCTACGCCACAATTCATCCTCAAGCAAATACAAGAAATAATTTGCAAATCCTCGACGAACGAGATAATTACGAGAGCCACTATAGCTTTGACAAAATAGTAATGATGGTTGGTTGGTTGTTAGTCATTCCGGTCACGTCAACTACCGAGGTCATTCGTCCCTTACGTATAGTGCGTGTCTCTGCTCGGGAGGTAGCGGTGGTCTTTCCCCACTGGATGGCGAGATCCGGCGTCGACCTACCGTCGCCTAGCGGGGATTCCCCAACCAGGTATCTCCCACCAGCAGGGCGCCGCCCCCGACCGGTCTCCCGGCACGTGTGGTAGTGCAGTGCATATTAGTGTAAGTGTAAAGGGTGAAGATAGGTCAAGGAAAAAGTAGGAAAGATTGCGAGCGGTACGTGGCCCGTTTGTTAGGGTACTGCTGCGGCATTCTCCTGGAGAAACCACGGAAAAGTACGGATCAGCGCAGCTTGCCGATAGAATTCTCCTCCAGACAGCGACTGAATTCGACCGAGGTGACAAGAGACGAAAATACTGCCACCGTCGGGTCTCGAACTTTAGACCTCCCGGTCATAGAGACCGCAGTGACATCAGTTGAGACATGACCCATCTCTTTCGGTAAAATAGCAAAGAGAGAGATAAGCAGTCTGGTTAGGGTCCATCTTGAGACCATAATGACAACTACTAACACCGATACATTGGAATATGTTTAAATTGTAAAATCCAAAGATTATTTGGATGGATTTATATGCAATCAAATTAACTTTGATAGCAGAATAATGTACTATGACAAACCTTCCAAACATATGATTATTTGATAACATAAGTGTGTAACAATACATGAAAACTCCGAAATTTCATATTTTGTATTACACGAGTGTTATAAAACGCTGTATTATCAAGTTAAACATTTTCCTTTCCTCTCTTCATACCATTCTTTCATAGTCATTGAATCGACATTATTACTCTATTGATTCTCGCAGACATTACAATCCTGACGTTTGTTAGAAGATGATTCATTTTCACTGGAGAGTCCAACAAAAGACTGGAATAGTAACCCCGCGAGATTATATAAAATAATAAATAAAATATTAATTTAACCTGTGGTGGCCAGGTATTGCATAAGAATACGAGCCACGATCCCGATTTCATTTATTCCTTGGCCCAGCACGAGATTGTGCAGCAGCAGATTCATGTGCGCGGCGAAAGAGCGCCCGCCGTTCAAATATTCCATATCGCGCTCCGCTCACGGCCTCCACAATTCATCACGGCTCGGGGCGAAAAGAACCGGAGAGCGCGAATTATCGGGGCCGTATACCACGCGCACGGGGAGGGCATGGCGGCTAGATACGAGCCCCGGCCGCCGCCGCCGCCGGGAGATACTAGCGCCCCCCGCGCTCCGGCAACCGCTGCGCTGCCAGCCAGGACACGATCCGCGCGGGCCACAAGACTACGCCATTGTTGTCCAACGATGGTACATTCAGACGGCTTTGATGGAATAACGGTTAGCGCATCAGATTTTGTACGCCTGCCACCTCTGGGGAAGTAAAGACGACTGTCCTGGGTAGTAGATTTACTGCACAGAAAAAAAGATATTCCAATCACGGCAAAAAAGATCCTCCTGAATTTAAATTACCAGTTTCGTGGCCTCCTTTTCCCGTTAGAAGGCGAAAGAACATAGCGAAGTTTGCGTGATCTCTCGGAAACGTCGGCCTCGATCTGAGCCTCGCGACGCGAAATAAGGCATCACTGAATTTAATAGAATTGAAGAACGGAGGGTAGAATTTATGCGCCTACCCCAAATTCATTTCTCACCAAAATCCCGTATTTTATGATAATTTCACTCATTCACTCAATTGCAACATGTTGATCGCTTCACTTTCCTTAAGAATATTACCATTCCGTATGAGCAGAAGGCACTTCAAGAAAAGTATTATATTAAACAATTGTCAATATATGGCGGTTCAGCTTTTTGTTTCCAGTCAATCAATGACTGAGTAATAGAGACTCATATACAGGTCAAGCAGTGGGACACAATGCCATCTAGTAGAGAACGGAAGAATTACTAAAGCAAAATAACGTCTCCGGTGTGAGAGACATTACTTAAACTGAGATACCACAAATTATGGCGCGTCTCAATGGTTTTAGTTTCCTTCCGATAGAGATTTTCCGCTCTCAAAATCCACAACTTTCTTCAGGAACCAGCGAACTTTGGTATAATATTCCAACACTCTCACACAAATAGAGACAAATTACATATCACTATGAAAATCCGGTACGGTGATAAAAAGTTGGCAGACTATGTAGCGCACACACGGTTGCTGCGGCAACGAACGAGTGTGGAAAAGAAAGGCAAATTACCACGACTCTCTTTACATATTCCATATCATCATTCACGAACATCATTCATCAACGTCTTAGTGACGTAAAGCCTCGAAGTTGTTGATATGCTGACAACTAATGAATGAACGAGCGAAAACGAGTAACAGAAGAACGTTTAAGAACGAAGTTGTAACAAAGGGACGAAATTTTGGTCAACGCATGAGTATCATCAAAACGGCCGACACCTATCGAGAAAACGTTTTTTTTAAAACTTTTGTAAATAGCTTAACTTAAATAATAATAATAATAATAATAATAATAATAATAATAATAATAATAATTCGCGATATTGAACTTGGCATTAGCCTTCGTTTCTACTCGTTTCCTCAATACTTCAATACAAGCACCTAATGATCAATAACATTCCAATGCTACCTTGGGCACTATCTAATGAAGCAGTATTTTGCTCAGGATCGATGTTTTCAATATAAATTGTTTTCTTTTTTACTGCACAAAATTTCGAATGGTCCTCCATGGCCGCGAAGTACTTTCTGCAGAAATTCCTCGCGAGTTGCACACTAGGCCGCCACGCTGGGGATTCCAAACATTTTAGAAGCGCACACACTACTGTGAAGAGGGAAGAATGAATTTGCAAATTCCCTAGGTCATTTGAATCTTGATCATAGATTGTACGTCCACCAAAGCAGTTATTTCCACGCGTGCCATCATTACAAACAAGTCAATGCGCGAGAGGTGAGGCAATTTGCGTTAAAGCAGCATGGATGGATTGAAAAGGCTTGCAAATGAATGGTTACAAAATGAATTGCAGCATAAATGTTGCACTACCTCATCTGTAGCAAATTAATAATGCGTTTCACAAAAAACAAATTCAGAAAAATTCAACTGCAGGATATGTTAAAATGTAATAGTTGAATAAATGAAAGGCAATTAAAAAAGAATGCCAGGTATTTGCCCACAATTAATGAAAACAACGCTATCACATATTTGGATAGCAAGAGAATCATTACATTAAATGTGTATTAGTACACAAAAGTTAAAATATGAACAGCACAATCCGAACGCTCACTTTGCTTCGATTCAACAATACAATGTGAAAAAATGATGGCATTAATCATTTCTTTCTAAAACAATACAATATTATGCACATATTCAAAACTCGCTCATTCGATAAACTTCGCCATTCTTGCAGAACCTTCGCAAGAGACATTGTTCTCTACATGCGACAAGCTACAATTCTATTTACAAGAGATACAAAACCAATGGAATGATTGTAATTATAAAAAAACAAAAACAACCACTCAGAATTTGCCCTAACCAATAGCATCCACAAAGCCTCGACAGAACGAGTCATTTGCAATTCGGGAGGATCAATGTAAGGTTTGATGTGGATGAGAGATTGGCCCAGTGCACCACGCGTGTAAGTCGCATATGCATATTGCCGACTTGAAGAAAGGACAAAGTTAAACGTGATGATGTGATGATCTGAATGCGTTGACCGTTGCGTCTACCCAATCGCCCTCGCTCCCGCGCACAAACTTCACGTTGACTGAACGTGCAGTCGGGCGAAAGGATAAGCTTAACTCACCTCACCTGAGTAAACTACTCCCGTCCCCATGGTATTTTTATTTTTACTGCGAGAAGCATCTACAGCGAGAATAATCAACATCCACTCCTTTGAGCCGTTACGCAAGTTCTTAGCGACGCCGTTAGGACAAGCTTAATGTGCCGCGGCTTGCGGACTGTACAAAGGCACAGTGGGTTCACGCCCAGGTTGCGGAAACGGGACGGACTTACAAGATTCTGGGGGGGAAAATGTTATTTTGCCTCCTCAATACCGTTTGCTCGAAATATTGCCTTGAAATCACCTAATTCGTTGATTCCAGTTTTAAAAAAAGAGTCTCAATCGACTCTACTGTACCGCGACAATTAAAGACGAAGTCTGATTCTCACAGACCCAGCTAGCCAAGCACTTCTTTATCGCGATCAAGAACAGCGTTGCCCAACAAGTCTTTAACATGAGCGACCAGAGATGCTAGTGTCAGTAGGTCTTAATGACTTGTGACAATGACATCGCAAAAGGAAGGAGAGCGGAGTTTCCACGATTGAGTCAGCACGTAACTAATCCAGGCGTGGGTGTAGCACAGAAAAGCGGAGAATGTACGGGGAGGCCGAGAGGTCATACCTGGAATGGAGGACCATGTTGGTGAATGGGGGGTGCGGTGAAGGAGCAATGGTGGAAAGAAAGACACGTGAACAGAGAAATTCCGGCGGGGGACGGGCGGCTCGCACGCAGGGCGCTAGGCCACGACTCGTAGCCCGCAAGCGGGGCTGGGCTTTTTGCTCCCGCGGCACCGCGCAAAGCGCTTTTTAGCGAGTCAAATTACCCCAGGGGAAACTATTGGAACTGCCCTGGAGGGCGCCCCCCGCCCTGGCTCCGCGTGATGTGTGGAACGGCCGGGCGGGCGGCCCGAGCCAGGGAGCGAGCGCGCGGCCAACACGCGTTGTCGCATCGCCGCCGCCGTTTACTCAGCGCCGCGTCCTAACTCTGCGGGGGGGGGGGGGGACCGATAACGCGCGCTGCTCCGCCGTGATAATGGGCCGGCCCACACGCAAGGCGGCCGCCCCGCCCCGCCCCGCCCCGCCCCGCTCAGCGCCCCTTTCGAATTTAGCCTCGCGTCCACACGCGCCCTGGCGGCGCTGTACTCGCCCCGCTGCGAGGTGCTTTACTTCCCCGAAAAACATGAAGAGCTACTTTCTTTATTAACATTTTTGTGCACTCATCACGATAAACCAAATATGAATATATCATACTCCCGTTGCGAACGCAGGGTTGAGTAGTCCATTTACTTAATATTAATAATTACATACGAGAAACTCGCCCTTTCCGTTACCTCACTCTGTTTCAGATACATCATCTCGCCTCCCTGCTCTTACTCTCTCTCCCTCTCACACACATACACACGTGTTTGAATCATACGAATGAAAATGAACACAAGGAACCAGCATCGCCCAAGGAGAGAGTTGGCCTACTATCCCAGGAACTTGCGCCTCCCTTCCAACTCCGCACAGACACGCACTGGGAGGAGCGCCCCCGCCCCCGCGCGCTCCAGCAAGCGGCCAACAGCAACCTCTGCGACTGTTGTACTCAGCGGACATGCTATTCACGTCATGGCCTTAAGACGGCTCCACATCGGCATTTCGCGAGTAGAGAGCGACTGCTATACTTTCAGCGTACGCTAAATATTATATTATATTAAGCGTACAAAGGACGTTTATCATAACAAATGTACTTTGGCGCAAATACTATGTGCCTTGACAAACACAGAGGGCCACATTTTCTGCCTCGTTTCTTCTATACGAATTTCCGGCGCGGTACATTTGGTTTCGGTCAACGGTGCATTGGATGAAACAGTGATGCGAAGAATGACGGGCAATAAACGATGGAATGTAAAATACGGGCCACAGATGGGCCTCCTGATAGAATGCAGCGAATCCGTTTTGTTCTGCGCAAATTCCGCGAGGATCGACCGCGATTCCAGTTGCGGGCCCCACGGCGGCAGACGGCGCCCGCCGCAATTACGACGATCCCAAATATTACAAAATTGATTCTGATCTCTTTCGCCGGCCGTCGTCTGTTGTGGCCAGGTCTCTGCGGTTTGCAGCGAATTACAGTTGCGTTCAACCTTCACGATCACGCTCCACACATCCAAGAACGCGGGAATGTGGTATTCGAAAAGAGGATATTTGCAGATGTTCTACGTCCTCCGTTTAAATACTTATAAATGTTGGTAATTACATAAAGCTTTTGTAATCTCTTCTGGATGTACCATCACAGCTGCCTGGAGATGCTTGGGAAGTCGCAAAGCGCCATCAGACCGAGCTGCCGGGCGACAAGAGAGCGTCCGCAGAATGACCGTGGTCTATCAATGGCCACCGCCGATGGCCCGTTAACGACGGAATGGTTAGACTCCTATATTTTGTTCCCGCATTTTCAGATAAGCTCGTTCTTTGAGCGCCCTAGGGTATTTTACACTAAGATTATTTTCCAATAATCTTTATAAATTTAATCTCTCTTTTAACATCTTGGGAACCATCACTCTGCTAGCACAAACAGTACTTGAAATACTTAAAGTAAGGCTGGTATACCTAAATGAAGAATTCGCTACATGATTTCACGTAGTTCCGTGTCTTACATTCTCGCTATGCACCATTATTTATTCCATCAATTCGTGTGCTTGCACTTGTTCCACACATTTGGTGAACGTTTCACTCGACGTAGGAATGATTATGGTTCATGAAGTGCAGTTAATATGCAAACAAACCATCCATTCCCGAAGATCAAAGGCATGTTCACTTCGGAGGTAGTTCATAGAATGAAAGGTATATTCGTCACTGAATGCTAGGGACTGATTTTCCATTCCGAAGTAAAGGAACTGCAAAAGTGGATGGACTTGTACCGTTGGAAACAAGGGCCAACTGAGGGGGGTCGTGACCCCCACGACGCAAGGCGATCTAGGGATGCGACATCACTGTCGATGTTCTCCAAACATCGACGTATTAACACCCCCCCCCCCGATGTTTTGTTTCTCAATGAAAACTTCCCATGATCACAACACTGTAAAAGTTAAAATATGAAATAACTGACAGTAAGACTGTTATTCATGAGTAGGAAACAAAGAAATGTTGGTTGCACTATCTACAACGACCAAACTCTCTAACCGGAGATGACTATGCCATTGTATTCCCCCTTCATGTTCATTTTGCATTTTGCGATACGACCAACAAGTATGCTGTGGGCGTAGGGTCGGCACCTTCTTATCACGCCTTTTTTCGGCGAATTGATAAACACGAATTTAATGTCAGACGATACTAGTGGAGCCTCAAACATCGACGTCGCGTCCGTAGGGCAACAGGGGAGGGGGCGAGAGCGCCACAAGAGCCGCTGCTCGCCCAGAGCGCGATGTCGACTCCTCGGAAGCACCAGCTACGGGATGGAGAGCAGTGGAGCGTAACCCTAGTGCTGGAAAGAGTGGACAATCTTTTAAATAAACAGATTTGTAAACAGAGCTCTTGTCTGACTGCATTCGCCACCACAATGCCAGAGTGGAATATGATTGCATTCGGCTACTACAACACACAGGGGAGTGCGAGACCCTTACAGAGAGAAGCCCTCTACTGGAAATGATGGATCAGTACAGAAAGTGTATAGCCGATATCTCCTCGGGTTATTCAACGGTTATCCTAACGGAATTGGCTATAAATTCTTTTGACAAGTACAATATATTTAAATTCCTCTGAAACAAATGTGATGTTACAATTTCGAAGGGGCTTTCGCCTCTACGCTTTTCTCTTTGTTATTCCAATTCACCCCATCTTTCACGTTCGGCTGCAAGGAGGAAACGCAGCCAGTGGATCTAGTCCCTAAACGCCTCATACGCCTGGGCATTCGCCCGTTGGTAAGCACCAGCACAAGTCGCATCAGCGTAATACCGTAAGTGCAGCCATCCGCGATCTCGCTGGCCATTCCACTGATTCGCATCGCGGCGGAGGAGTGAAGCGGGGCGGGGCGGGGCGGGGCGGGGCGGGGCGGGGCGGGGCGGGGCGGGGCGGGGCGCTGAGAGGCAGCAGATCGACCGCGGGCCGCACGCGCCGCCGCCGTCGTTTTATGGTCGCCCGCCTCCAATAATGGAGATGGCCCTCGGGAGGCAAGGGCCGGCGCCGGCCGAACGGAGCCAGGGGGCGGGGCGGGGCGGGGCGGTTATGAAGGTCGTAGAACGTGCGAAGGCGGCTGCAGCCCGAAGGAGTCCAAAGAGAGGCGAGGAAGCCGAAGAGAAGGGGCGTGGGGCCGGAAGCGCTTAACAAGGTGGACGGCGCAGAAGGGCGAGCAGCCGGTCGGCGGGGGGAGACGTCGCCGGCTGACGTGCGGTGGCAGTGGCACTAGGAAGCGCAGGCGTCAACACTCGGCGTCCGGGCCACGAGCAGCGGCGCGTGGGCGCGGCGTTGGCGCGGCGCCGGCTTGGCCGCGCCCCAGCGCGAGCGGCTGAGCGGCGCACAGCGGGCGGCGGGGGTTCGTTTCAAGGGCGGCGTCTGCCCTGCAAGCGCCACCGCCAGCCGCTCCGCTCCACTCCGCCGCGTGCACTATTTCTGGTGGCTGCAGCGTGTAAACAAACGACGGCCGCTCCGTCGCCAGCTCCTTCCGCTGCTCCTTTGCGCTGGCGCGAGGCCGCTAATTTACAGCGCTCGCGTGCTGCATCTGCTCGGACGCAAGATTTGCTACTCAACATGATCGTCGGATTGTATAACAGGACAGGGAAGATGAAATCGTAAAGTACGAAAGTTAAAACACGCTGGCGGAGGAAAGACGTTTCTTCCCCAATGGAACACAACAAATTTCATTCCCAGGACAAGGGGCGCTCACTCATTACAACATAAATTACAAAAACATATTCGCCGTGAAACAAGTTCGACCATTCCAACTACCCTAGCTTACGCAACTGCTCCAAGGCAGAAGAGTATTTTCGTAACGAGTACAATGAGATTCTTCCCCACTCACCCAACATTTGAACCAATCAATTGCATGTTGGTGATAAAAAAAGCAATGTATAAGGTTACTTAAATTGAGTGTCACCAAAACGCAAAGGCCCAGCACCAAAGGATCTTATTCCTTTCTTACTTATTTTCTCAACTATTTTGGCTAAGAATAGTGAGAACGTTCTACAATAACCCATGTGCAGGGCGATCTTGTTCAGGCTGTGCGAGCGAAGCAGCGCCGTGGCTTCTCCCTCCGAGAAGGCCGAGCCGACAAGCACGTGACGCACTCCGTTGCAACGCTGTGCGCACCCGCGGAGCTCTCCGCGCCTAGCGCGCCAGCGCACACGGCGCACGCTCGCCGGGAGTGTTTAGAACGCGCGTACATCAGCTCGTCGCGATCGCGTCATTCAATTCACATTCATCTCATTTAGCACAATCTTGTTTGACAATCGAGTTGACCCACGGAGCCCTAGCGCGAACCGATCGATGGCGGGCTAGCGGTGGCAGCAGTGGGGTGAAATGGACACCTTTGATGTCTTACGATTCAAATGACAGATAGGGTACCCAAAAGTGAAAGGTAATAGTCATGCACATTTATCGGGATATAATACTGCAATTTTGATTGCCGGCAGACGTCAAACGTCATTTCGGTTCCGTATCCTTCAGACTACGGCTTCAATTTTTTAGTGATGAGTGACATTTTTGTTGACGAGTTCTTTGAGGTGAGAAATTTGACTCGGGAAGAAAGTATATTATTTATACGCGAGAATGTAGTTAACCCACTGATTCAGAGAAATTGCCTGGGTGAGATCTCCAATACAATAATTGTAATAAGATTACTTAACTTCCAGCGAAGTGCGTATATGAAGGGCGAGTGCGGGAGTAGAGTTACAAATTATTTCCCATGAAAATAAGTACGCTCGCGAGTTGTCGGCCGCAGCTATGCGTTCCATAAACTTCTGACAAGAACCGTACCAGCACACAGCTAGACAACAAAGTACTGAGAAAGTCACCGTATTCTCACAAGAGCGCAACACAGCGCAGCTATCGCGGAATTGAAAAACGCCACAACCGCAATTCACTGCAATGCTTCACAGACAGCGAAATTCAAACACTCATCTTGCGCAATTCCCCAATGATCGTTCCGAGAAAATGACTCCCGGTCGTGGGAGTGGCCGCCCCTCTCGGCCGAGGCGCGACCTCCACCTCGCAGGATTCAAAGAAAGGGACAGCGCCGCCTACTCGATGACGCGAGCGGGCGCGGCGCCATTGCTCGCGGTTGGTGCGCTGGGCGACTGCGCGCGCGCCCCGCCCCCGTCAGGCGCTCGCCCGCGGCTGGCCCTGCGCCCACAAACAATGTTCGACAGGCTTCGTCTAGGGCATCATCAAAATATAGCCTGCACCTAGACCAAGGAGCCGTGGCAAATTTTATGCAAGGTTCCTGCTTCAGGCAATCAGCGAAATATTTTCTCAATCACTAGATAAATGAAAAGCAATTTAATTAGTAATTAAATGGAAACATAAACAAAATATAATGTTGGTGCCCTTGAAATGCGTGCTCAAGTACTCTTTCCAGATCTTTTTTTAAATGGACACCAAAAAAATTCACCAATAAATTTTAAATTCAATCTCCTTTGGACCTAGAAAAGTTCAAAGACATTTCGTTCTCCATACACAGAATGTGAAATTTGTAAATGAAAAATTGACTTTTTTTCATTGGTACGCGAAAAAATTAACAGAAATTACAAGCGCCTTTCACCTAGACAAATAATTGAATTGAATAATAATAATAATAATAATAACAATAATAATAATAACAACAACAACATCAACCGATCCGAGTAGCCGAGGTCGCTACGGCAATAGAGCCATGGCGACCTTAGACCGAAGGATCGCGGGTTCGAGTCCCGCCACGGGTGTGATTGTGTGTAGTTCTGTTTTTAATTGTCCCTTTGATCCTCCATTATCATTATTCACCTCATCCCCCAGGGCTAACAACCCAGGGTGTAAAAACGGATTCATTATAAAAAGGTTGATCGCCCCCCCCCCCAGCCACGTGTGCCTATATTCGATAACTATAACTGATCCCCGGTGGTTTTAAAACCCTACAGAGAATCCCATTCAATGCTGCCGATGCAACAGGAGCGTGACACTTGGGCCAAGATTGAAGAAAGGGATAAGACAACAGCCATGAACACAACTTTTATTTAATATTCAGTATCCCACACGCAATCTTGGAACTTTTCTCTTGTTCTAGCGACCGACAGAATGATTTACATACGATTGCATATGGGCAAAAGGTTCTTTGTACTACACAACAAAACCGACTCACAAGAGGTTAAAATATACACAATCAGAAATATATTAGCATCAACATTCAATAAATAAAAACAATTATTACTTCATGAAACGCGAAAAACGTACAGTTCTAACACTGGCTCACGCAGTTTTACCAATGTTTTCCAACAGACTGCAAGAATTAACGATAAGTACGATCTACCTCAGTATATTGATAACTTACAGTTTTCCACAATGTAATCAAATATTGAGAAGAGATATAAACACTAGCAAATTAATAAGTATAAAATGTCAAAATATGGTTCAATATAATTCGTAGGTTACAAATGTATATATTGTGTTATACCTTCGGGTAACAAACGCATTTATGACTTCGGGAACATACAGTTCACTAAAGTAAGGCACTTCCGTACATATCGGGAGTATCCATGTAGTTCTGTGTATTTATCCAGTCCTCTCTCCTCCACAGAAGATTCCTGGGAGTTTGCCAAACGCGAATGCCCTCCCCCGCGAGCGGTGCGCGGGGGGCAGGCGGCGTCTGCCCTTGGGGTCCCATCTCCATTTTAATCGACAGGCGCCTAATATTAGCGAATTTCGCGCTCGAGCGCGCCGGCCACGCCCTCGCGGCGCCCCGATAATCGAACCCGGCCTTCTCGTCCACGCGGCCCCGACGACGCCACCCGCACGGCCGGCGGGGGCGGCTACGCGTGTGGAAATGCTCGAATGGAAAATAAAAAATAAATTGAACACCCACATGCGGCTTGTCTGGCAAAAAATAAAATATATATCTTAGGTTGCAACAAACGGTAGGGAAAAGAGTTCGCTTTACTTTTCCAGCCTACCGAATCCATAATATAGCCCTACACAAATCCGAGTCATATTTAAAATACGTCTGAAGGTAAAGACACACACTGACTAATAAAATTAATTAATAGGCAATCATTTAATAATAAGTGACCTCGAGTTGAAATATTATTATTATCATCATTATTTAGAAATAGGTAACAATTAAATCAGAAATATTTTCGACATGAATGTACCAAATGACGGGAAAAGGCACATAATCAGAGAAGGAAAGAGATGTAAGGATGCTGAGCGCGGGTCGACGGCTAACGCCGGGCCCAACCGGGGAGCTCAAGGCGCCGGCGGCGCGAGGGAGGAAGCTGCCACCTCGTCACCTTTGCAGGCAGCTGGACAAATATTTGATGCACGGAATACAGTCACCAAGTTCTCGTTTAATAATGGCAGCAATGATTTAGAAGGTAAATTATAATTTTTCACTTGGAAATGCATGGATTAACATAGCATCGTTCGAGATACAGCCGCGAACGGTTGAAAGCAATGAGAACATAAGAGAAAGAAGACCTGAAAAGGTTATCTGTTCGAACGGCGAATTGCTGAGAGAGAAAAAAGCACGAAAATTAAGAATGATGGACTTTTTAGCGATAGAGAAACTGAAACTATGCCATAAGAGAGAAGGAAAGGATTTCAAAGATAGACGCAATGACAAAAATGGATGTGGAAGTTTGGAACGAAGAGACATTACGAATAGAAACGCCGCTCTGTTAAAGCACGGTGCAGAGAGACAGCAATATCTGGAGTTGGCATTTCGTGGAAGAGGATGTAGAGATGATGCGGGGTATCTAAAGCATCAAGACCAGTATATGAACAGTAACAAGGTAATCTATAATTCTTCAGCTGGTGGTTTGGAAAAACATTAGGATTAGTTGCTTTCATGATATTTTTCATATTTTACAAGCATGAAACAAATATTAGAAAGATTAACGCTAAATTAAAATGCTGTTCACATTCATTTTACTTTCAACCACTTGAAATTGGTGAAGAAGCATCTAAAATCTGTGGAGAGGAGTGGAACAAAATACAGAACAAGGGCGGCACATGGAGCGACGAAAATTGAGGATTTCTGTGTCAGAAAACGGTGTTAGAAAAGTGATGACTTGGGAGATAACAGCCATCCAAAAGGCACTTTTCGCAGGGCAAGGCGTGCAGCAATCGACAGCAGTTCTCTGCCTCTGCGTATTCGTCATCTCGAAATCGAACTCGACGTCATAGCGGAGCCAGCTATTCAGAAGGATAGCGCACGGTAAACGATCGCTTGACCTTGCTGCATCGAATTTGTTCCCAACTCTGGCGGAAGAGCGCACGAGCAAATTTATATTCTAATGATGCAACATGACGTGGGTGGAAATCTGTATATTTTGGAATCTTCATATAGAATACTAATTGTATTTACTTAACAACACAATAATTAAACAATAATATACTTATGTATGCAGATTACCGGTTGCTGGGTAACTCTAGTCAAACAAAATGTGAAGAGAATGTGGCATTACGGGATTGTTGCGCTCTCCGTCACCAGAGTTTAGAACGTCTTCCCTTTCGACCTAATCGTGTGTGTTCTCCACTTCATCGCTATTCACGTCAATTGCTATAACACGTCGCATGCAAAACTCCTTCCTAATAGCATACAAGGAAGTATCTACACCCAAGCACAGACTCCCAACCAACAATTGGTTTCCAGCTTCCCCCTCGCAGAGGCGGAGGCGCCGGGGCCTCCAGCCAGCCCTTCCGGCTCAACAGCTCACTCGCGGAGTCCTCCACATCAGCGGTCTTCCACCTTTTCATGCTTTTCTTCACGTAACTTCATGCTTAAGTAGCAAATGAAATTATTTAAACAGTGAAAACTATATAAAAGATAGAGTTCCGCGGAACCCGGGTTGAAGACAATGCACCCTCAAAAACGTCAATGGGCCGGGCCGGGTGGCCGAAATCGTTAAGGCAGTAGTGCCTTTCACACCCCTATCTGCACAGTTACCATACCGTTTAATGTAATAGTGGTAGCTGATGACCTACACGTTCATGCGACCTTCAATAAAACAAATCAATGCATTCGTTCCATTTTGCTTTAGCAGACAAAGGCATATTTGTGCAAGATCAGATGCAACTGCTGACCTGTGATAATTTTGCAAAGCCGGAATATACTATTACAGCAGTAGAAAGAGCTCCAAAAATCCTAGTATTGCTTTTAACAATTAAATTATGCCAAATATTGAATTAGGTACAACTGTGTTGCAGTAAGTGACTTGATCAATTTTATCATTTAAGCATAGTAATGATTTTAGCCCAGTAATTGATTATCGTAATCACCTCAATAATTTAACATCGTTAGGTAGGTGCCGTTTATTTGGAATAATATATTTAGAAAAATGGTGACGCGACTCTCGTACTGATACAGTTCTGTAGTTTCCTCGTTAACCGAGAATGCGTTTTCAGGACGAACTTCTTATGTACGTAAGTTTACGTCACTGCATTAAACTATACAAAAACAGCTTTTCTTCTGTCCGTTAAGAAATAGACTGTCAATTTGTTTCCCCCAAGGAAATCTTAAAATTTTGCAGAACAAATATTAAGCATTTGCCTCACGTGTGTCTCTTGACAAGCCATTACAAATAATTGAGTATGAACTGCCATAGTATCCCCCTCCTTGTTAATTTATTTCTCGTTTCAAGCTGGCGACATTCCAAAATTATATTAAATTTTCTCTTACTGAAGTTATCCATTTGCTCATAGTAAGTCATTACCGCGGGCAGCACGCGAATGAGACCGTACAACAGCGGCTCGAGCGGCTCTAGCACCCCCCCCCCCCCCCCCCCCGCCAGCCGCAGCGGCGGCTCCACCGATGCGCGCGAGGATCAAAGTAACGGATTCAGATAGTTGGGCGGCATTCTCGTCTTCTCGCCAGCAGAGTTCTCTTGTTGCAAAACAATATCCCGATAGTTGTAGCATCGGTTTCCGTGCTGGATCAATGGGAACGTACTACACACCAACGCCTCAGAATATCTTTGAAAATAAACTCTCCTTCTGCATTAGGTAAATCTCTCACATGGAGCTTAAGGATTGCTAAGAGAACGAAGGAAATTCACTGCCGAAATTGGCTTTTTAACAAAATTTAAAGCAACCTGTCTTTAACAATCTGCAGCCACTATTGTTAACAAAAAAAAATTCAAAGGAAAGTATCTCTTGGAGGCATGCAAACTTACTGAAAGAGACCGGCATTCAGAGCTAATCGGATATTTTAATTTTTTGACCTTCCAATAAAAAAAAAGAATATAACTAACGTAAGACATAAATCTAAAATAGAGCAACCATCAGAAACTACGACCGAGTGTTAGGAGACACCAAGCGAGCGGAAGTTAACAGCCCCAAAGATTTTCACGTCACCAACGCCTGCGCGTGCAATCGCTGCGCTCCCAGGGCGCGGCCCCCGCGAACTCAGCGCGGAAGAGTGTCGCGCGGGGGCGGGGGCGGGGGCGGGGGGCGTACAGCGCGCCACGGCGCCCGGAAGAGTTGAGCAAACGCAGCTCGGGCGCCGGAACCATTGGCCGCAGTTCAAATACACTCCAGCTCCGTGGGGAGCGGGGGCGGGGGCGGGGGCGGGGGCGGCTCGTCGCACGGCCCGGGAGGCGCGCGATGCGCCGTGTGATGCGGTGCGGAGGCCGAGGCGCGCGCTTGGCTGGGCAGGCCCCGCCCCGCCCCGCCCCGCCCCGCCCCGCCGCGACCGCTGACGACGTCGGCCCGCGTTCAGCTCCCCCGGCGCCGCGCGCAGCCTCCGCCCTCAGCCCCGCACCCGAGATGAATCACAGCCGATCCAATGCCAGGCACAGAATTCCTCTTGCTACTTCCTCTCTCACTCTTCCGGGCAAAATTCATAGAAATTCATTTGATGAAGCCTAACAGTATCTGACACTCGGTTTGCGAAGGCACACATAGTGTTACACGCTCCCCACCCAATTAGATTTCGTCATCTACACCGCTTTCTTCAAACAACTACATTTCAATACCTCGTTGTAACGGCAGGACCATCCTCGTGGCCAAGGGCGGGCGCCACAGGCGACGCGGCGGCTGGTCAAGTAACTGGCCCGGCGCCGAGGAAGGCGTCGCGCCGCCCGGGTAACTAACTGACCGTTAACTAACTGGGGCTGTGCTCCGCTCGCGAGCGCCTGGCCGACGCGGCGCAAATTCAATTTCCCCGCAGCCTTAGCCTTGCTTACGTCATTAAGCGCTTCCAGGGGCCGCCCGCCCTCCGCCAACACAGACGTGTGTGAACGGGCGGATCGATGGCATATCGGCTACCAAACATGCGCCCGCGCCGCCCCGCGGGCGTGGACGCCCTCTGTCGCCCGCGGGGCAAATACGGGGCCCTCCGTCAATACGCTCGCGCGTGCGTGCCCCGCCCCCGAGGACGGGCGGGGGAGCACAAGGAAGCAAGCCAAGGGGCGCGGACCTCCGACCAACTGCACTGCCGTCACCGCACGCGGATTGCGAATGCCTTTCAATGCTACACGTTTGCCAGTGGGCCTCCCTAGCAAAACAACTCTTCGCAAGTTCAATAACGCACGTATTAAACAATTTAAGCTTCAAAACAACCAACTCAATGCATTTCACAATAAGAGATAAAGGCCGAAACTTCCATTTGCATACGCACGCGAAAAAAGTGGCTGCAATATTTGTACGCAGTCCAAACCTGGGTTCGACATCAGCCAATTTACATTTCAGTTATCAAAACTTCCGCGACTATGGAAACTAAGTTTCAAAAACACACTAAAGAGAACGTGGTCTCTTTTAAAACTGATAAATTTGTGAACTGATGTTCTATTCGAGACTAAGTAATGTGATAGCTATAATATAACAATACAACTGAGAGTACCATGCTGTCTTCAACAAATTCCTCTTTTATGCAACGGTATTCACACGTACGCATGCACACACACATCGTGTTCAAACAGAAAGAAAAGGCCATACTTAAAGAACGTAAATAACTTGCAACTTAAAAATGAAGCACGCCTCAACTGTTAGCCCATAGATGCGTTTTTTAGATCAATGTTTTAGCATAACCTGAATGTAAACTGATAAACGTTTGATACTTGTAATACATTTGCATTTGTGAAACATAACAAACCGATCCTTCGTTTTATCCGTCGTTTTTATTAACTTTTTTTACAGAATGCTTTTTATATAATTATTCTAAAAGTTTTAAAAATTTCAAAGGTACAATATTAAAAGAAAACGCACGTCTCATTTGTCTTGTGTGCCTCCAACTTCCGATGCTCTTACCATCTAGCCTTTCCAGAGCAAATTAAATTATATTCTCCAATAGACGGATGTGTGGTGTGTAGACCTCGGATTTTAGCAGAAATGCCTATTTAGTTCTTTTAGGAGGTTGTAGCACATAATTGCAGATGTTTACGAATCATGAAAAAACAGATCTACTGAAAGCATCTAACTGTGTCCAAAATGTCCTAAAAGGATGGTTGAATGCTATTTTAATATTATTTTGCCTAAAACAGCATAAAACAAGTAATTTTGAAGAATTTTCCCGAATTTCCCGAAACGCGCATTTTCTCTGATCAATTACGCAATCGACTACGTGCAAGTCTCTCACTCAACACACCGAACTAAAGAGCTCTGCAACTCGCTGCAAAGGGGATGTTTCACGCCCGTCTTCCATCAGCACGCACGTGGGCAATTACGCCCATTCCTTGTGTTGCTGCGCTGTTGAGAGGTTGAGAACGAACAGTGTGGAAGAACGAATGAAGTAAAAAAAATTAAGGTGAATAAAATAATATGCTTATAGTCGCTCTCACAAAAGTAAAAATATTTTTATTTTCCTTAATAATAAAAAGTGCCTAAACTTTTTGTGATACGTTTTAATGTGAAAAACACAATTTTTCATGTTTAATGTTTATGAAATGCCTGGTTTAATTATGTAATATATTTCGAGTGTCTAAAACATCACTTTTCATGCCAATTTTTTCAATCTTGTTACATGTTTTAGGTGCATAAATCATCACTTTTTTGTGCAGAAAATGCAGAAATCTAGTTATGGGATACACTAATAAGGGACAATTACTTCGGAAAATAAATGATTTTTTTTAAAAATATCTAAAACTTTTCAAAACTTAATATTTAAATAAAAAACATTAAAATTATAAAAACCTATAACAATGTTGTTGTCATTGCATCCTTTGAACATAGTTGAAAAATGCGTATAATGAGAAACTAATACTTTGTAACATCTTGATAACTGAAGCTCTAAACTGTATACCACTTAAGGAAATTTATTGTGCGCCAACATCTAATAAAAGCTTATTCACGGGCTACAATTAAACAGTGTGAGTAAACGGTGGTCGGCTGCGATTAGCTGAGAATGTAATGACGCAATCATTCGTGCCAAATACTAATACGTTTTCATTTGTGTCGTAAAATGACCTTTTATGAAAGATTTTGGTCAGGGGTGGGGAGCGTGAAACACTATGTGCAAGAAATGACCATAATCTTTCGTTTATTATAATATTGACATAAAAAAAAAATATATTACTTCTTCAAGATTTTAATTTTTATATTATTTAATTTTCTCGATTTCTTTTATATTGATTTTTGTTTATGTTTTAATTACCCTAGGAGTCTGAGAACATGATTTTATTTCGATAAATTCAATCTGATCAATCTAATAGATGGTGAGGAAAAAACACTTTAATTATAATTCCACCCGGCATTTTCTATGGTACTGAACTCCAAACATCGGCAGGCGGGAAAACGACTGATCAGATCAAGATCGACCTCCTCCGATTCCTCCTCGATTTGTCATAACATATTTGGTTTTGTCGGAGCGCCGGTATTTTTACTAATACAATACCCCACGAGGTCAAACGTCCAACTGATACTTGTCATCGAGAGTGTCAGTACAACGAAACGTTTTTCTGTCAACATTCACTCAAACGTCAACATTCTGGCAACATTCACTCAAACGTCAATGTCGTTTTTGCACTGACGTATCGTTACTTTTCTATTTAACATTTTTAACTGGCTTATGTTGCAATATAGCAACGGTGGTATTCGTTTCTAAAGAAATTGTCACAGTATTATGTTGTAATAAACATGGATAAATCTATTATGTTAAGATCATATAATAATATTACTTTCGAAAAGTTTGATCTTATTCCTTTTACATTTTTCACTTAATTGCAAACATTTTACTACCTACAAGATACCCATCTTTCATAATGAAAAAAGAAGTGATGTTACCACGTACAAAACTGAATACGTTTTAATCTTAAGATTCTGGTCTTACCTAAAAAGCAAAAGTCAAGTAAGAGCGAAATTGATGTGTATTGAGCACCAGAGTTTTTCAAAGAAATGATTGGACAGGATTACTGAAGACACATTTTTTTAATTCTACATTGATTTAAAAACGTATTGTAGTCCGAATAAAACATTTCATTCGCAACCAAATTATCAAACGGCAAGGACGCAACAATTAATATAATGAAATATTCCAGGACTTTCAGTGTGACTCAGTGACTTGTTTCCTGAACCAATGCTTTACACGAAATACATCATGCGGAGTAGCACGCACGGGCACCTGCCGTCTAACACTCAAATGCACTCGCATTCGAGGCCGTTTAGGAGCCTCGGTGGCCGGTCGCGAGACAGCGTGCGGTCCGCCTACGTACCCTCTGCTGGGGGCGACTGGCGCCGAGCGTCTGGGGCCACTCACCTGCCACAAAGAAAGCGGACGTTAGTCTCGGCACACGCAAAGCTTCATTAATACACAGTACGATGAAATAGGACTTCTAACACTACCCTAAATTATTTAATTTTATTTATATAATTGTAAGATAAATACATTTTCGAGATCATAATGTTACAATGTTGATGTGATTTCTTGCTACAATTGGTGACGAACAGGTATGCAAATACTATTCATCCAAAAATATTATTTGATTGAATTTTAAATTAATCCATTCACCTGCGTCTAGTGCAGAAAAAAATAAAACAGCCATCAGTCCCGACTTACACAATTGAGCACGTAATATGTGCGCAAGCTTCATCGTTATCCATCTCACAACCACGGAATTCCTTAGAGATTTGCCTTGTCGCACGCTCCGATGCAGGCAAGGAGAACACTAAGTGAGTTAAGAGAGATTATATGCGTGTGATGAATTCGAGTATTTTTTCAAATATTCACACTCACTGAAGGTAATGAAGGATGAAAGACACTGCCACAGTTTCATTGCTGGAAAGTCTGCGAAGGCTGCGCTGACAACATTTCGGTTCCGCACTTATACTTACTAGCCAATCTTTCGTTTTTCCAAAGCAAATAACAGAATGACATATCGTCGAACTGTGGTCTTCAGTGGAGCATCGAACTAGAGTCGCCGTACAGACGCCAAAGACGAGAAGAATTAAAAAGTGGGAGGGGGGGGGGGGGGGGCGACGAAGGCGCGCGAGCTGAGAGACGCTCATTCCGATTTAACGAAGCCCAACACAAGAAATGGAACACAGCCTCTTCTTCTGGCAACGAAATATTCAAATCCGCGTTCAGAAAACGTTCGCTTCCACGAAGAAGCGCACGGCGGCGGGGCGGGCGGGCTGTAATGCGCTTTGCTACAAAACCCATTTAAAAGTTGATTAATTCCCGCGACCAGGCGCGCGTGTGCGCAGGGGGGGGGGGGTAGGATGAGGCGCGTCGCCTCGGACGCCGCAGGCGGAGGCGGGGGCGGGGGCGGGGGCGGGGGTGGGGGTGGAGCAGCTGCGGCGCTGGCTGGCGCAGGCGCGTCTGCAAGGCTCTTGGATTCAGACTGAACGAAGGTAGGATTTCACCGAGACCTACGAGCGAAGAAGAAACTCGCAAAGAAATACGCCAAGGTTCGTAGTACTAGAGACGCAAGTCAAACAGATTCGTCAACAACCGCTTCTGTAAAACACGTTCATTAATAAGTCGCTCCAATGAAAAGCAATTATTTGGACTCAACTTCTCTACTGGGTTCCAAAAAGTAATAGATATTTCTGCAATTCAGAATTCATGGCATTATAAGGCAAAGTGTTTAATTCTGAGAAGTGCAACCGATATATCAGAATTATTTTCACATAAGACACTAACAATAACATTTGGTAATAATGCATTGTATGTTGTACGTATCAACTCAAAATTGAACGATCTAAATCGCGTCCATCCAATCATCAATCAAATATCAATGTAAACAGTAATACCAATACCATGTGGAACTCTGGACGTCATCGATAGCAGTATTCTGCTTACCGTTGTTTGCAATGGACGTCATTCACTACATTAATCCAGTCATATTCCAGGGAATCAACGAAATGAGATAAAATATACAAACGAGTTGAGGGCCGGATAACTGAATTGGAGAGGATTCTGAAAACAGTGGGAAATCTTAATTTCTCGTTTCTTTTTCTAATTGTATACTTGGCGACAACCCTTCCCACTCATAAATCAATTCGGAAATCGCCCATAATTTGTGGAACTTCAGTTGTTCTCACTCCGCATGAGCCAGCAAGAAGAATTTGCGTTAATTGCAAAAAGTGTTTTATGAACATGTTACCACACAACAATCGTTAATAACAATTATGGAGGAAGGATCCTTCTTATAAAATAATTTTACATTTTGCGGAGGAAAATAACAAAACAATATTCCCTACAGGATGAAACTTAATTTTCCGTGCCTTCCGATTCCAACGGACAGTCTGCTACAACCACACGGTGTGGGCGGAGGAGACAAGGGCTGTAGCGACGGCGGGGTGCCAGCGGCCGCCATCTTAAGCGACTTATCGGCGGTGTATTGGTAATCCGGTCCATTTTCCCGGGCGGCGGCGCCGGAGCCGGAGCCTTCAAAGCGAAGCACTTCAAAGGCGGGCGGCGCCCCCCCCCCCCCCCGTCACCCGCGCCCCGGGCGCCGGCAGCCGCCTGACCTCTGCCCTGTCGCCCCCACCCCCGCCCCCGCCCCGAGCGCTCAGCTCTCTCAATTAGCGTTTTAATATCTGCCCACACACTTAAAGGTAACAAAATGTCCTTGACGGGCAATATTGCAACACGCCTTGATATATCAAGAAGAATATTGGGAAAAAAGACCATTTACGCACTTTCATGAGTCCAATTACGATTCGTTTATAGCTCAATACACGTACAAACATTGATCGGATTATCGGAATCACAAGATGTGATTACTAAGAGAGAAAAAGAGACGCATAATCTTCGTTGAAACGTGTATCTCTATATAAACCCATAATGATTAATGAAGCAAACGATCTCTCTTCACAAAAGATGCGTCATCAATTTACCTTTGAGCTCGGCTTTCGAAAACAGTACGAAATATCAATTGTGTATGAAACAAACTTTAATTATTTTTCTCTCGTAAATGCAACAAACGAACACACTTGTAAAACATTGAATGTTATGCCGGCTCTAATTTTTTCGCCAACAGGTTTTAAAACACAAACACAAGACAATTTAATGGAATTTTTTTTAAAATGCTAAAATTTCTGACACAGACTCGAAGTACGATTACTATAACAAATTCATGCATCGACTGAGCTCATCACCGAGACCAAAATCAACCCACACCTCTTGTGTTCTTCTTCGTTCCATTGAGCCAGCAAATTGCACAGATGAGAAAAGTCGCGCGAGGGCAAGAACCCAGTCCTCGCGGCCCGGAGAGCTGGCAACAACGGTCTGGGAGCGATGCGACGGCCCGTTCATTAAGAGCCGCGCTGTCGACGCGAGCGAGGTCGCCGGCGCGGGGAGCCCCGCTGGGGCGACGCGGAGCTGCGGGCAGGAAGCGCAACGTCGGGGCCAGGGGTCGGCGGCGCGGCAGATATGGCACCAGACAAATATCGCGTTTCTTATTTGCTTTCTGTGTACATGATGTCAAGGTTTGGCGCCTATCAGAGACCGTGCATGGACATGTACGTGATAGTGACTGATGAGTCGGACTAGGTCATGCCCCTTGTAGATGCCTGTGTGTTCGGATCCCGGGTAAGGCGTGAATTGTCGATCTGGAGATTCTAATGTAGATAACAATCGTAACCACACATATCCCATTTATGCACTCATTAACTTGCAAACAGTTGTAACGGCTTCAAATTGGCTGAAACTTGCGCGCTGGTAGAGCCCCCAAACCCTGCGACGCCACTTGGAGCAATTCGCTACGGTTCGCCCCCGATGGGAGGGGTTGCGACTACGCAGCGTCGGGTGGCGCGCTTCGCCCACGCCCGAGCGAGGAGGGCGGCGCAGCCCGGAAGTGGGTTGAATTGGGGCCGATGAAATTAAATGGAAACTGGAGCCGCGCGGGCGGAGCGTAACTCTTGTAGCCTCTCGTCGCGCCGCCCGTCAGCAGCCATTTGCGCACGCGCCAACACGCCTCTCTCCCTGCAGAAAGGGGCAGGCAGTCTCAGGGAACGCTCGACCGCGAAGTCCGGCAGAAAAGAACGAGGAAAACCAGGTGCAGGTCCAAACGTTTTATTTATCTCACGCATTTATTGAATTATATGAATGCGGAGAGGAGATTGAATGTTCGTAGACTCGCAAATAAACCTCAAAAGCTAGAACGCATGCTACTAAGCTTCAACACTACATTGCTCCACTTAAAGAGATGACAGAGACCCATAGTACGAAAATGTTCTAAAGTGCTTTTACGCAAGCGCTGTTGAGGAATATGAGTGAAAATGAAGTCAACGCAGGAGATGCGGGAGGCGCAGTAAGGAAGAGCAAGCTGAGCGTGGCGGGAAAAGCGACGAGGGCAGAGACGCTAAGAAAGCCTGCTGCGGCGCAGGGGCAACAGCTAATTTTCGCCTGACAAAACCCAATATCTGCCCCGATTTCCGGTGACGGAACGGGGCGGAGCGGAGAGGGCGCGAGGGGACAGCGACAGGTGACAGCCCGCGGGCAATAAGGCACCGGAAGTGGCGGCGGCCGGCCTCTGCTATTGATGGAAGGGCGCTCGCCCTCTCCGGGGATGCTTTTTGTTTCCGTTGGAGCCTTCCGGGGCGGGGCAAACGTCCTCCTAGATTCGCACGGCGCCTCCGACGATTCCACGAGACAGCCGCGTGAAGGCAGCTTGCGAGAGCTCGGGGCCACTCCAAAGCAACGGGATGGAAAATACGTAACAACACTTTTTCTTTCTCACCGTCTCTTCACTTGCGATCAAATAGAGAGTTCTAAAAGAAGTTTAATGTTCAATCGTACACAAAACTAGCTACAATATTTAATTTTTATTTCCTTCAACCATATCTTTCTCGATGCATCAGCAATCGCATAGTAATTTGCCCCATCCAAAACGCACAAAACAGACTCTCCGTTACACCCATGCCGCCACAGTATCATCAATAAGTAACGTAATCAGAATTATACCTAACGTAGCAGGTACGGGTCTTCACTTACGACCCGGAAAATAACAACCACACACATCTTGTAAGCAAGCAACGAAGTTGTCTTGTTCGTTGCTTTCGCGCTTTGATGTTGTCGGGATCTTAATAAAATATAAAAACGCGTTAAGAAAAAGTCGCGACCCGCAGAGAGAGGCAAACCGCCCGCCGCGTCGCGCGCCGAGCGCCTGCAAATGGCTCCGGCCGTGAGACGGGATCTTCCTGAGGGAAGAAATGAGAAAAATGCGGCCGGCGCAGACCTCCTTCCCAGCCGCCTCGGGCAACTTGCACAACTAATTAAGAGCGGCGTAACCAGATTTTGATGCGACAATAATTAAGAAACAACGTCTACCGAAATAATTATTGTAATTACGTCCCCCTTTGTGGAAATTTCTTGTTGCCTGCCGGAAAGGGAAGATAACCAACTTCTTCCTCCGGAACTCAATCAAAATGCAAACTGAACGAACACGACAAAAACTAAGCAATTTCTAAAAAATATGTACAAAATTCCATTAATATAGTAATTATCATGTACATATTTCCAAAAATTACAACTATTTATCTCTCAAATTAACATGTAGATGCATTCATAAATCTTAAAATGTTTCATATTTTATTACAGGCGTACGCATTTCGTTAATTCTTAGTTATTGAATACGATATCGATAGCACGTAAATACTACATGGGCGTAATCGATCCGTCATAATGCAAATGGCGTTGCTGGGCAATTTAATAGCCGTAATGCTCCCGCGGAACGAATGTAATCTGCTATTTTGCGGCATAAAAGTACAATAACGCACAACAAATGCGATCTCATCTCGATGCAAATCAGCTGTTGCTATGAAACCGCGCTGCAACTGCAACAGCTCCCTCGCCGTCCACGGCGCCCCCGCCCCCGCCCCCGGCGGCACAGAGCACCGGCGGAGCAGGCAGAGAAGCCGAGCGCCCACGACGACACCTTTCCAATAGAGGCATCTACCAGACGCCAGTAAAATCCTCACTGACAGCCTCATCGCAAACACTGGGCGTATGGGGAACCAATTTTGCTAAAAACAACTCGGTTCACGCACGATACGTTACATAAAGTGAAATAAGATTGCTTCATCATTGTCTGTTGCAAGTACAACTTTCAGGGAGAGACCATAACTAATTCTTCGTTTGCAATAAAACATTTCTAGAATGAATCAAACATTAACGAAGAGGGGATAAACGCCAAGAATAATGCCCTGGAACAAGACCGAGGATAGTCTTTGTTCCAAAGATCTGAGACAAAAAAACAAACAAACAACCAGCAATTATGCAGAATATGTTAGAGAAAGTAACATTGATATAGTATAGAAACGCATATCAAAATAATTTCAATTTCTTTTTCTAATACATTTGTAATAATAATAATAATATAAAATTAATAATAATAAAATAACAATAACAATAATTCTCGCGAGACGTGTCTACAACCGCAGATACAGTCCACGCAATCAGCAAACCAACGCTGTGAATCATTTATTTATGGAGTCAAAGACGCATATTGTGTTTAATACATTATCCCCTTCTTTTAATTCGTAGTACAAGGCGAGAGCATACTGTATTAATCATCCGTCTTTGTCTATAATTAAAGGATTCAACAACCCATTAAATTTAAATAAACGGTCCCAGAAAAAAATTGTATCGTGAATAACATGGCAGCTCATTGAGATAAAGATGCGTCCAAATTTCGTTGAAAATCAATGTTCCTACAGTGCTTCTTCCATTCTCTTGTGGCACCCCTCTCCTTGCCGAACGTCCCTGAAAAAGTCTCTGGCAGCGAAACAGTCTCTTCAAGGGCGCTCGACAAGCGCGAGTTACCGCATCGCGTACACACGCAGCGCCTGCGGGCGAAGGGGATTGGCCTAATGAACGCACCGCGCCAATTACGCGCAAACAAAATCCCAATTTTCTCATCAATGTGCCCCCTCGTCCCCTCTGGGCCGGCGCGAGCGCTGACCGCCACGTCGACAACAACACTGCTTATCAGCTTTTCTCCGCCGGGGACAGGCCGTGGGGGACGTGAAGTGACCTCGAATCAGACACCAGGCACCGATTCCTCAGTCTTCTCTTTCCGACGCACCAACTCCCTTCGCGTTTCGGCCAGCCATGTGTGTACTCGCAGTTCGCGAGTCTTTTTCTACTTCAGAGGATGGTTCTCGAATATTTTTGACTCGCAAAATGTTCTTTCGCCATTGGTGAAATAGTGGCGCCTCTCTGTTGTAGCAGCAACTCCCCTCTATCGCATCGCGGCTTCAAATTTCCCGCAACTACTACCTATATTCCGTTACTTCTCAACGTAGATACAGGAAGAAAGACTTTCAACACAAACTCACGTTAAAATGTGAGCCGTTGTTGAATTTATTAAGTCGCGTTTTGGGCTTGACAACCGCTACGGCGACTAGTTCCGTTCGCGCAGTGCATGACTGTAGCACGGGATGAGACTATGTTCGTCTGCTGGGTGGCGACTTCCGGCACCATTCTTCGCGACGGCAGGCGGGTTTTCCCCAAACAGGTATCTCCCACCAACAGGGCACCGTCCCAGCCGGAACAAGCACGAAGCTCCCGACCGGTCCTCCGGCATGTGTGGTAGTGTAGTGCACTTAAGTGTAAGTGTGCAAGTGCAGGCGAGGAGATGACAAGAGAAAGGAAAGATTGCGCGCGGTCCGGGACTCGTTTGTTGTGACTTGCTCCGCCTAGTAGTGATCGAAAAAGCCGCTGAAAATTACTAATCAGAGCAACTGTCCGCTAGAAATCTCTAAACAGCGGCTGAATTCGGCCCAGCTATCTAGTTAGTCGCCAAAATCCTCCTACTGTCGGGACTCGAACCCTTGCACCTCCGGGTCAGAGGCACCGCAATGACATCGTTGATGCGATCAGCCACTGCACCACGTAAGCCGCTGGGGAAGTTATTCCTCCGGTACACAACTAGCAAGGTAATGGGGAAAATCCACGACACAAACGACCATGGTAGCCAGTCCCTACCACGGTACGAGCATTTCGCCGGCATTGAAAATCCGACACTGTCGGGACTTGAACTGGGACTTCCCGGTCTGTGAAGCTGTCACAACGTTTTCTTAACACATTCGGGAAAATTGATAAATAAAAGTAAAGGGTTATCGCTACTAATATCATAATTAGTGAAGAACTTTACCTGACTGGATAGTTGAACTTCTTTACATTCCTTGTATTAAAGGTCCGACTTAGCTTTCGATGGAGCATGTAGTTCAACGAGAGTATAGATCCCAGGATGAAACTCGCTTGGAGTTTTACATGGAACTATACACAAAAAATTATAATCTACTTTCTTAAAGTAGAATCAAAAATTAAATTAGCGAAGTGAATGTTGGTCTTTGTTAATTAACTATATTGCGGAGCAAAACTTCGACGTACGGCTTGTGCGCCCGTAATGATACTAATCATTACGCTGTTGCTCATATTTGTTCGGTACCTTTAGGTTTTACGTTTGTTTAGCTGTAATACAATGGAAATAGAGATTTCAGCATGGTCAAGAGCCTACTGTATGTTTATCCGTGAAGAACCATGGAGAGGTGGGTTGCAATAGATTTCAATGGATGTTGAAAATTTAAACGTTTTTTGTAGGTTGTGAACGACGTGTTGGATAAAAATACATTAATTACAAAGCCAGAATTTGCCACGTTATTGGAAGGTGATGAGGGCGGCCTTCATTCTAATTTATGAGCGCGATCCACGAGGAATGACGTTAATGGAGCTCCATTTTTTCGAGACGTGCTTTGTGCTGGGTGCAGAGCAGCTGCGCGCGGGGGGCCGCGGAGGAGCGAAGCGGAGAGAGGGCGCGGGGCGAAGCGAGAAGTGCGGGGTGCAGGGGGCCGAGAGTGAAGCGGGAGGGCGGCGAGGGGTAAGACATGTGGAAGGGGGAGGGGTTGTTGCGGGGCGGGGGCGCTGCGATTTTACGGCTTGGCGAAATTCCAACGCCGCAACCGGACATGAACTTAACGTCGCTCTTATCTGGAGATAGGCGCCCCAGCGGCTGGTGTTGGGGTGAGGAGGCAGAGGGCCGTTAACGCGCACCGCGGCGGGGAGCGCTTCAACGCCACTGCAGCCCGGCGCAGCACTATACAATACAAACATACAAGTTTCAAAAATTGAAACGGATCAAGTGACAAAGTCTTTCCTTTACAAGAATTTCCGTAGCCGACCTACATGACGGCATGAGTGTCCCTCTCCAGGTATCTCAGTCTTGCTGACCGCTCAGCCACAACAAGCTCTACTCTTCTGATATGTGCCAACGAATTGCACGTAAGTGTGTGTGTAAGGGGTGAAGAGAGAGGAAGGATGAGAAAGGAATGATCGCACACAGTCCGTGCAACATTATATATACACACACTTTGTTCTTATTAGTAATGGGAGTGTTTAAAGAGTGCTCTGAATTAAATCGAGCATGTGGGGACGTTGTTGATTATGAGTTCTTCGTTTATGACTCAAGCTCCCTTGAACCCTTTGCAACACGCCGCGCAGTCAAGGATCAATTGCGTCTTCACTGCATACAAACATTTTACTCATGCAATTGTCAAATATCGGCTGATATTATTATTTGAATCTCGGACAAGTAATTCAAGATTTTACAAGATAGTATCATAGCGAAAGCAAATTTGAGGGAGAACGTTTTAACTTTTAATTCTTGACAACCATATCCAATCCCATATGTGCGAGAAAAAACTTTGATCTACCTGAATTTTTGCATAGTGTAATCTAAAGCGTGATTAACAACCAAAACAGTTTAAATGAGATATTTAAGTTTTTCTTAACAACATTCTGTTTGAAACGTGTATTAAACAACACAATTGATGTGGGCAATACAGCATTCTTCAGAAATGAACAGTGCGAGATACGTAATATCTCAAATAACTGGTTGATCACTCTTTGTTAATTGAAAAGTAAGCAACGCCATGATTCAAATATAAGCGTTTGTAAAATAATTAATAGTGAGATGAATAAATGCAGTTTTAAATGATTTATTGTGTATAGTAGGTAAATAATTTTCTTTCCTTTTACAGTGTAGTATTCATTGAATTGCTGATACAGTACAACCTGTATTAAGCGAACATTATTGGTTCCAAGAAAAAAAGTTGTCTTTTAGAGCGGTGGTCTCTTAACAGGAGAAAACTTAACTGTAACAAAAAACTGTTTATTGTTACTAGACATGGAATATTTTGGAAAGTGCCTATTATATCGTATATGTATGAAAGGTTTTAGTATGTGAGCACAATTTATAAAAAAAATTCATTTTCTGTAAAAGTTTTATTTCGCCTTTTTTGTCTCTGACATTAGTGAATTTTTGGAATAATTTTCTATCTTTTTAAATACATTTACAAATATTTATAACTCCTCTTTGGTAAAATAACGTTAAATCATTTTCAGTTTTAGTACACCCAATCTCTCGTATATCGTCCAGTCTCCAGTCCATCGTAATGAAATTCTATTTCCTTGCGTACACTAAATGTGGCTATGAAACACTACGGCTTAGAAGGGCACAACCTCGCATTCCTTGCACTTGTTTGTGCAATTAAAATAAATTTATTAAACCTTCGAGCGGTGCGCCGTGGGTGAGCGCTGAGCTCGGACGCAACCGGCGTTTAAGAGGCAATTCGATCATCCTCCTTCTAACATCGATATTCTACCGCACCAAATGTTATGCCAGGAAGGAAAGTTGAGGAAGGGTCTCTTAATTCAAAGAATTAAGTGTTATGTCACTATCTTATCTGCCTTGTCATTAAAATAAATGAAACTGAAATGGTGCGAACAGCCATGATACCATATCAGTGGCCACAGTTTATTGTTGCTTGATTCCCATATCCCAACTCTGCCCTCCAGTCTCATCGAGAATGAAGCTCAGGCACAGGACACTTCGCGTGGATGATTGTTACTTAGCCAATTTCCCTTCCAGCTTCTATGATTTTCCTGGAAGTGATCTGTAAAAAGGGCTAAATCAAGAAACTTGCTTTTAATGAGCTGGCGGCAGTTGGAGAGAGGGGTGGTCTGTTAACAGGAGAATAACTTACAAACAATTTATGGGATTCAATGCCCGTTCACTGAGAGAAAAAAGATCGCTGTGAGGAATAGCATTTTACTGTATTGTAGTTGTTTCACTGTAATATATTTTGATACTTTTGTCTATTGTGAAGTCAGAAAATATTCTTTATTCATTTAGTTCGAAGATGGAGGACGATAATGTTTGTGTAGGTACAAGTATTTCTGCTATATCCCGTTTCGGAGCACGCGTCGTGCTAAGTGGCACAAAACGAACGTTGCATGCCGTCGTGGGCTTCGCGCGCAGCGGTGCTAATTCTACCTCTGCGTTCATTAGGAGCAACCTGTTTAGCTACGCTAGGGAGCCGTGGTGCATTGCCAACAGAGCAAGGATCTCGGGGCAACGCCCGCTTATCGTGTTAACGTGCTCAATGTCTTGAACTTGACTGCAACCTGTGCCAAAAGTTGAGTTCGCAACACAACACGTAATAGCAACACGCTCGCACCGACGAATATCCCTCACTACAGAGTAAACAGTTCACTAGATAGATATTATGAATCAGAAATATAAATAGAATGGTTACAGTATTTGAAATCGAGGAGTTCGGTTTTTGAATACAGCTTCCTCATAAAAAAAGTAGTTTAAAAGATGAACTGACAAGTATACATTTAATGATCATTTAATAAAGTTTATTAAAATTAGAAACAACATACATTATTTCCGCACATGTTATAACTGACATACTGTTGTCGTTACTATTTGTTACAGTATTTTCAAAGTTTAAGTTAAACATGTTACATGATATACATTTTTAATGTGATCTCAACTAAACGAATATAATATTTACGATAGTACCTACCTGGTAAAAGCTAGTTTTTTAAATGATACGTGCCATTAATATTACTCATTATTAATACCATAATTTGTATTACTACTTAGAAAAGGAAACGCAGTTACAGCAACATACTTGATAAAAGAGCATTCTGCTTCTCTTTGAGATACATTTTGACACACGTTCTTAAACTACGCCTTCTGGCGAGGGCGACCTCGACGACGGACGCAAATTGACTACATTTCGCCCAATTCCGGTGGGCGCATCGCCGGCCGCGGCGGGGCGGGGCGGGGCGGGGCGGGGCGGGGCGGGGCGGGGCGGGGCGGGGCGGGGCGGCGCGGGGCTAATCCCGGACGAGGGCGGAGGCGGAGGCGGCGTTAGTTACGTTCCCAACATTCGGCGGCGCCCAGCAACAGGTCCCCACTTTCTCTCCGGGCCGCTGCTCTCTCGCTCTCCGCCTACTGACGTCACGGGCCATTGCAGCGGGGTCGATACCGGCGCGGCGCGGCGCGGCGGCCGGGGCGCCGGTGCAGCGCGGGGGCGGAGGCGGGGGCGGGGCGAGGGCCAGGGCGCCCCGCTTTCGTCGCCAGCCCCCGGATGATGGAGCGATACTTCGGGAGCAGAAATGGCCTGGGCAACACCCGGCTTCGCCAGCCGCACCGCACCGCACCGCAGACGCGGGCGCCAAGACGGGAGAGGTCCGCAGCTGACGGATGGCTCGCCGGAAAGCGGCCGCAGCGGGGAGGGGGCGGGCCGGGGGCGGGCCGGGGGCGGGGCGGGGCGGGGCGCGGCGAGCCACGGGATATTGCTGCCCCTCAAAGGGGGAGGCCACTGGCGACGACCGGTCTCGGCGCAAAATTACATCTCGCTTCGCCCCGCTCGAGGGACAGTACATCAAATGCAGCGAGATCGCGTCAAGAAGAAACAGTTTAAATTCCAGCAAGGGGTCATCGCAGACTGGGGTAATACATTGCGAAAGACATAGAAGGGGGCCCATATCCAGTCACTAACCCCACAGCAATCATAACAGAACAACCTTACAGGAAAATAAGCGGAATTGCGACCCATCGGGGCTCAAAGAATAATAATGAACTTTCATGGATATAGAAAAAAACTTAAATGTGATTAAATTGCACACCTTTACTTGAGGTGAGCAGAGATGTACTACCCCGCGCGTTGGTTCCAAGGTGCATGATCTCTTGCGTTTACCTTGAGGGGAAGAGAGAACTGCACTCGCTCGGCGGTTCTGAGCTTTGGAATGACGCGACCGAAGGCTTAATTAATTATTCCTAATTTCGCTACTCCACTCGCGCAGGCAACCCGTTCGCAGTAATCGCCTCGAGCAGAGGTTGCAAGCGCGACAGCGAACATTAACTGCGATTCCACTCCGAAGGCACGAAATATCGACGCATTCAGATTCCGGCCCCGCGCCATATTTCTATGTGTCAAAACTCGGCATTAAGCAGCGCTGTCACGTCCGCGGGCGCCGCCGGCGCCATCGACTCCATTTAACAGTTATTGGAAGGGCGACGGCGGCAGGTTTGCGCGCGCAGGTTTACGCAAAGCACCGCTCCACAATCCACAGAGACGGGCTCTCCACGTACGGCATGTGCTAATAATAAGAAGAGCGTCTCTGCCGTAGTGATATCCATAAATTAGACGGTTGAACGAAGAATTGTATTCGTAAGGAGCTGGAGCTGCAAACCTACACGGCGCGGCGCCCGCGCGAAATGAACCTACCTTATCTCATCTTAATAACGAACGAAATTTCGTATCAGCTGCTGCCCACGAATACGTGCATGCACTTTGCTATTGATAATCTCTTAACATTTTGGCTCAAAGCACCTTTCAGTTGTAAACATAAAACTTCATTGTGGCAGATACGAATGAGACGTCGCCACGAGCACGGGCAATTGCAATTATTATTTAACTATCACAAGCGATAACATTTGTCACCTGTTCTAATTTGTCGTACAATCTAACTCGCAGGATTAACATTTAGAAACGAGAATGTTTATGTGGAAAAGATGAAACGTAAAGCAATCCTTTTTTGAAATGGTTAAAACAAATAAGGAATAAAAATAAAGTTATACATAATTATGTATTCTAATCACAAGTTATTATTTTGATCTTTCCCTTTGTAGCACATCACTTTTGTATAACCAATAATATAAGTAATTACGATACTCATTTCTGGCGTTGCAAGTCAAATATCAACGGAGCGCAAATCAAGGCCGCGCCTACCGCCCGGCAACGCCGCAAGGGACAGAAACAATAAAATAATCCCTCACCTATGCACCTGTTCAATTCCGATGTGCCCCTCAGAAACTTTCGTTGAGCCCTGTGCGGACGGGGGAAGGTACTTGCCACCCGCGCACTGCATCCGAGATTCTCGCGTCGGCGAAAAGACGATTTGCCACGCCCACTCCGGCAGACACGAACAAAAACTTTCCGTCCTATTCCCGTCGCAACTGCATTTCCTTTTTGGAACAGACGTCACCGTTGCCGCCGGCGCACGGGGAAACAAAATGACGAAAACACCAAAAACGCATTTCATTTTTGAGGAATTTTGATCACCAACAGAGAGGTACATCTATTGTGAAAGTGGAAAGGCCATTTCATATACATGGAGTGCACTGAGGAAGTATGGATTACGCTTTTTAAGAGCAAAATAAAAATCTGAGGATTAAAGTGAGAATTGCGTATTTTTACGTTACGCTGTCAGGCTGTTTTTGCTTTCTTTTCTTTACTACATCGCCCTTCTGGATTAAAACAGATTCTACATTTATCCTCGGTAACATCTTTCACATGACATTATATATGGTATAAATTTAAGTAGCATTAGATGCCAAAAAGTTAGGAGACAATTAAAAAAAAGTTCAGCTGAACGGCTAACATCCCAAGTGAACAACGATACTTTTTTACGATTTCTCTTTTTGGAACCCACGGTGCTATTTTTCGTTATTCTGATATCAAAATTGCAATCTTCGACCTGGAATACCCTTATAGAGGTGTTTGTGATCGAGTATATGGTTTGGCTCCGCTTTCGCCATTCCGTCGCAAAGAGCGGGGGGGGGGGGGGGGCTGGCACCGCCCCCGCGGCGGCGGCGGCGCTGGGCCCGGGAGCTCACTCGCAAAGACGTGTTTAGAGCGTTGTGGAATAAGTGCAGTAGGGAAATTGCAGTAAGTGCCGCTAGTACACATTATCTCTCCTTAAAGCTAACAAGCTCATTAGATTATCATGTCTGAGAGCTCACCTAAATACATGCGTGATAAAAAGTTACACGATTTACTACATTTCCAAGGAAATGTAGCGCCTGTGTCAGAATCTAAGTGGCAATTGCAAACTGCGTATCCACGCCTACTCGAATCAAGCTTGGGCCATGACACATTAAGGGCCTCAGCCCAGGCTACAGACTGCCGGAGAAAATTTCACTGAAAAACAAGTAACACTAACGATATCATTAGCAGCAAGGATGTCAATATAGATAGTTAATGGTCGACGTGGGTAGGGTAGGTACGAGCGCCCTAACTACCTTGCTTCAGCGGCGTCATTCTGGATCCCACTTGGGTATTTGTGTGAGCGCTTGTCGCTAATTCGAAACACGCGTTTAAAGAGGTAACGATGAAGTATCCTGTACACAGCAACTCCTTGATAAAAAATAATTTCGCGCACGATCGGATCCCACTTACTTTCGAACAGTGGTTGATAACAAAAATAATAAAATACAATGGCAAGGCCATTAAGGCTTGTGGTCATACCACCCCAAGGAAACGGATTGCCAGGAGTGACTCATGCGCACACACGTTAAACGTGTGTCAATTCATTGCCATAAGTCATCTCTAAGACTCGAGTAGCACTAACAATCGAAGGTGTAATAAAATCATCCGAAGTCGTGCCTTGTCATCCACGGCGGTACGTGATCCAACCCGAGCAAAAATGTAAAAAATATTTCATTGATAAAAACATACAACTGGCTCACGCCCACTCGTGGAAGACGTGGAATGAACGTTGAAGCGAGTATCGTTTGCGATGGACTGAGTTGAAAGCAGCCCCGCCCCTAGCAACAAGCCCCCCACACGCATCGCTGCCAAGGCGGAAAGAACGTTCCATCTCGGCCGTCACGCGCCGGCCGCTCGTTAGAGGCGCTTGGGGTGCCATCCGGAGAGGCCGGCGCAGAGCAACGCAGAGCAACGCCCCATCACCGCGCCGCGCCCACCGTCCCGCAAATCCTGCGCCGCGCGCGGCAACGCGCCAGCGTATTAATTGTTGTAAAGTTGAAGCTCTTTTCCGACCCCGCCCGCCCGCCCGCAGAGTTTTACCAAGTCTTTCATCACTCTGAGATGAGCTTCGTATCTCATTTTGGGAGTGCGCGCGCCAGGGATGAGGTTATCCCGGGCGGCCCCAGCCCCTCGAGCGCGGCGTGCAGTGTCTGCCCCGCGCGAGGAGGCCCATAAAAACGCGCGCTGCCGCAGCCCCTCCGTTCCGGGAACCCGATCCCGCCGCGCGACAGGGGGCGAGGCGGGGACAAGGCGGGCGCGTTTATAAAGTTGGCAAACTTGCGGCGTCTTCCGGCGGCGGCCGGATGTGTGCGTGGCCGAGCGTGCGAGGCGGCGCGGCGCGGCGCGGGGTCGGAGCCCGCGGCGGAGGCTGTCTGCGCGCCGGCTCTCAGGCGCTTCTTCATTCACGCGTCACACACTCCTCCCAATTTAATCAATTTAATAGGAACGTAAAACTACTGTCAAAGTAAAAGAATCTTTAAAAAAACACAACGATAACTCAATTTATTTGCAGAGTGGATTCTTTGAACATAAATTATGCTTTTTGGTTTCTACTAAATTTAAAAATACACAAGAAAAAGTGGAAATGCCCTGACGGCTTACTATTCGGCACATGATTAAAGTTCATTCATATATTTTTCGTTTGTTTTTGTTCCCTCCAGACAATTAGAATTAGCAATAACATTAAAATTCGCGCTTCTGACTAAATCTGAAGATTCTCTTTCATTGGCCCGATTCTGTAGGTCCACGCGAGAAAGCGCACGATCAAACGCTTTGGACAAAACCCAGTTGCCGTTTACAGATTCTAAGACGGGCAAACCAATTAACCAATTAATGAACATTTAATTATTTTTATTTCGAAGTATATGTTTAAGTATGATACGAATATTCATCCATGTTTTAACTTTGTAAGACGATTAAAACCGTTAATGACCTATTTACATCAGCTGTCGAAGGTATTTACCAGAAAATGGTAAATACGCAAAGACTTTCAATAACTGATCCCATTTGTTTGTTTCTCGTAAGTAGTAATCACTATAATTTCTTTAACTTACGAATGTCGAAATATTTTATGTATGCATCCATGACCCTCAACATTGACGAAAGTGTTCCTCTGCCACCATCATACTTGCTGCAAATTACCGTGAATTGGCACAATGTATGTATATATATATATATATATATATATATATATATATATATATATATATATATATATATATATATAAGGGGGAAATGTGGCCTACGTCGACGGAAAAACAGATAAGTTAAAAGATAAACAAATGATATTAAGATAAGTAGAAAGATGTAAAATAGTGGAAACGTAAAATAAAGAACAAATGGTTCTACAGAACGGCACGAACTTTCTCGTACAACTCAGTTTCCTAGTCTCTTTGTTCCAACTATATGCTCGGTATACCTCCACCCTCTTTCCAGCTGCTACGCGTAGGCGCCTGGAAGACATTTTTTTCACGTTTTCTCAATTTTTCAGTCCCTTAATAGTAGAATTGAAAAAGGCATACATGCTGTTACAAGTTGAGACATGCTTCTCGAATGATTTATTCATAGATTCTGGCCATTTCGTTCACAAATCGCAGAGAAATGAGTTTGCAACACTCTGTGAAAATAGTCATGAATCAGGCCAAGTTGGAGCACTCCCAAAAAGAAACATTATGCTGGCAGTCCTCGGTGATTGAGCTTTTTCCATTTCCGTGTAAAGAACTAGTTTAAGTAGTTGAAATGGAGCAGAGAATGAATGGAATCCGCGTTTTGAGAGAAACGTGCATGTAAAAAGAAAATTAATTATTTTTGGAGTTTTTCTGGTATCCTGGGTATCTAACGATATCACTGACATCTCTCACGAGGCCATAGGCTGCTCTTCTGCCGATTTCCGAAATTAGTCATATACGTATCCTTATGTATTTGCACTGTAACAAACCATGTAAATATTAATGTGTAATTAATGAACAATTTCACTTACACAGGGAACTTCCTTATTCATTGACAAAGCACTGCAGAAGCTCGAGAACACGAAGTAAAAATCTACGAATAAATTCAGTCGCAGACACTCCAGGAACTGGAGGCGAATTGTTCGTAAATTGTAAGATAAAGTTATTAAATATGACGTTCGAAATTATATTGCGGGAATTTCAGAATTTTATTTGAGCATTGTTTCACTGAAATTATCAACGTGTTCTGAATATCTCGAGAAGAAAATGCTCGAGTAAGAGGTGCAGGTGATAACATTTCACCCCAGAGCGGCAAATGAATCTCGGAGCAGCGTCGGTTTCGGCAGCGGACGCACTGGCGCCGCAGGGCAGACGCGAGCCAGCGCGCCCCTCACAAACGGCTGCGCGACACGACGCGGCACACACAATGCGCGCGCCCAAGTTGCGGCACCTGTTGGTTCCCGCGGCGCCCCGCCCCGCCCCGCCCCCCGCTCCAGACACGAGTTGCGGAGCGCCTGCCAGAGCAAATCTGCGAGCGGCGGCGGCCACACCAGCGCAGGCTCCTTGCGTTGGGGCTGTGTCCGCCGAGCGAGCTGCCAGGGAGGGGCCGCAAACCGCCCGCGCCACGCTGTCATTCCCACGTTATTCATTCCGAGCGCCAAAGTGGATTCCATCCTCATAAAGGCGTAGAGATGAATTCACGAGCTGTCTCCCCACACCTGAATTCTAGTTCTCAGTGGCCAATGGGCATGCGGGCCCTTGTGACAGTGGCGTGCACTTTGTCAGGGAGACAGACTTATAAATGGGTCGCTTCGTACAAATAACGCCACACTCCCGAACATGGGTGCGGGCTTGCGCAATCAGCGTCACAGCGGGTGTTTTAACGGCTGGATTCGAGTTTTCGACTCTGAAACTGTTGTTATATAGATCGGGAGCTTAATGTCAGTGGCAGATTTTCGGCAGCGCGTAAGAAGTTAGGCCGGGTGAGGACGAGGGGTATTCCAGAAGGCCTCTGCTTTGATCGGTTGTATACGTGCGGCTTCGGGGGGGGGGGGGGGGGGGGGGGGGGCGGCGGCGGCAAAAGGTAATCAAGGCATCGAACGACAACCCCGAAATTCGCGTTCTCCTGCGCCAGCAGCGCTCGCCAGTCGAGCGCAAGAGGGCGCGGCCGCCGGCCGGCCCCCCCTCCCGCCCCCGCCCAGCCCCCCTGGCGCCCCTCGGCCCTGCGCCCCTCCCGCGCCTCCAAGGTCACAGGCACGGGTTACGGCGAAGCACATCTTGCCTTCATCGCGCTCGGCACTCACACAGCTCCAAGGTGCCCGCGTAGCACCGATGCGCTCGCCGCAAAACTGCTTCATATCCCAGTAATAGAAAATGTCTCTCGGGTAATGAAGTAGGAAAACTGGAGAGATAACTCCTGAATATAACCACACAAGCGCGGAAAAAAACGAAGGAAAATGTTTCTGTTGGAGCTACAGCATACTGGTTGCAGATAGCACAAAACAAACGAAGTGCATAAACGGCGGAAGAGAAAATGGGCAAGTGAACGTCGCTTTGTCGCACGGCCTGAACACGGGCGTCCGGGGCTGCGGCCATCGCCACCCCGCCCACGATCAGCCTTATCGTGGACGCTCAAATGGGGGGCATATCGTTTAATTGGCTGGAGAAGTGTCACAGAAAACACTGGCCACAAAAATAAAAGACATTAGAGCAAGAATCTTTGGTTTGCAGGCTTTTGAATATGATATCGATTGCTGTTCGAAGAAGAAGAAGAAGAAGAAGAAGAAGAAGAAGAAGAAGAAGAAGAAGAACAACAACAACAACAACAACAACAACAATACACAGGAGAGAAGAACGAGGCCTTCGAGGAACATTGGAAACTACTTTCAGCAAACTTTCAGGTCTGAAGAGATACATTTTGTAGATTCGTCCGACCGTTTTAGGCCCTTTCAAAAAGCAGGGTGTACAAATTGGCTGAAGTTGTTCACTCTGACGCCAAATGAACGTTTAGTACGTACAGTTTAAGCATAATGTTTCCCACAAGAGAGCAAGTGTTGCAGCCCGACAGACCCGGCGGCGTGGCCGCGCGGAGGGAAGTCGGTATGCGCAGCGCGCCAGGGAAGATATCCACGAGTACAGCCGGATGTGAGGTCAGCCCACGCGCGGCGACGACCCAGCCGGCCGGCGGCGGCGACGGCCGCCGTTTTATAGCACGCAAGCGCCATCGCTACCGGAGTTATCACGCAGGAATCTTACTGCCTTGCTGATGGCGATGCGGTTCCGCAGATGGCACTGCTTTCACTTCAAGGGGGTTTCGTAAAGGCCATGTTGTTTTACGGGACACCGCCTTATTCACCTACGCTTTGGTGTCGTGAGATAGCTATTTTTTTTCGTCTTCTTCTTCTTCTTCTTCTTGGTGGCTGAAAAGACCTTGAAACGCAGCAACCTCTGCTGAAACTCTTCCCACGTGCCCGAAGCAAGCGCGGGGCCATCAAATCCCGCGTGCGGAAGCACGGCTGGTTGTGTCTCGGCGGCAGCGCGGAGGGGGAGGCGCCTCCGAGAAGGCGGCGGCGGGGCGAGCACGCGCATCCGCAGGACGTCCGGGGCGGCGGCGGCGGCGGCGGCGGCGGCGGCGCTGGCGGGGCGGGGGCCTGCGCGGGGAGGCGCGCGCTCTCGCGCCGCCGCCGCCGCCGCCTCGGGGCAGGGGCAGGGGCAGGCGGAGGCAGCAGGAATGCGTCAGGTTCAAGGCCGGCGTCGGCCGCCGCGCGGCGCTGCTGAGCTCAGCCAGCTCGGGAGCGGCCGCCGCCGATGACGACATCGCCCCGCGCAAAGGACGTGCTCTTGATTCCGCCGTTGCCGCAAGCACCAATGGCCGCACAAGGCACAAAAAAGCATTATCCCTCAATGCGCGTCTCGGAGCTGCTTCGCACGTACGAACACCCAGACAATTGGGTTTCCACCGGGACCATTCTACTTCACGCTACGGCCCCACGTAAAACCCTTCCCAACGGTCAGTTTCCCTGCATTGCCGATAATATTATTGCCGTTCGCATTAATATTGTTGACAATGACAACTCCTATAATTATTTCATTTTAAATGCAAACGTCAACACGGCGTATGCTAATATCCCTTTTAGAGACTTACTTGTAGACAAATACCGAATTGATAATCTAATACAACATATTAAAATCAATTACTTTTATTTTAAATACAATAGATTCTTTGACATCTCCGTCCTGAGAATAATGAATAACAATGAATAATGATTAGACTTGACCTTTAGTAAGACGGTTTCATTTCACCATGCACGTGTATAATACATTTTTTATTGTATTCTCGGATTAAGACAATAAAATATGATTTTATAGAGGAAAGACGAAACTAAAAGATAGTACGTAACAGCTTATCGTAACGATCGGGCGCCTCATCATAATCGACAGGCGCATTCCGTCCATCTCGTTCCGTTTCCTTTTTCTTTCGGGAACATTATCTTGCAGGTGCATCGGAAGCATTGTGCACATTATCCTAATCACTCATATACGATTAACACCATGCCGCGCAAAACCCGCCCCTCACTTTTCGTTTCTGAGTTGGCTATTTCCACACTCACACATTCAGTTGGGGATCAGAAAACTAACTCGATCAATTTAATCCGAAAGGCAATGGAATAACAACGTTCTTTTACAGAAGACAATACCAGTCCACATAGCAGTCAGCTGCGTCAGCAACTGCAGTGTATGGAATAGGATTGTGGCACATGGCATGGACGTTTTAATCTTGTGTTTAAAATGTGAAAGACCAATGCAGGTTACCACGTAGCCCAAAACACTATCCACATCATCATTAATGCATTCATTGTGATCTGTACAGAAATAGTGTAAAACAAACCACTAGTAACCCTACAGTTAAAATTATTATAAACATGACAGCATTCTCTAAATCTCTTCTACAAGACATTTTTGAATCACAAGCAAGGGAAATGTACGGCCAAGCCTTACATAAAGAGGGAGTACTAAATAAATGGGGCATCGTGCGGTAGAGCCACCTTGGTCCCTCTCCTCGCGCCCCGTGCGTGCCCTCCCCCGCCCTCTGCGCTCGAAGCGCACTGCACCGGCACACGCCACTCGCCCTTTTCCGTCTTCACTCAAAATGTGCCGCTGAAGTCAGGCGATGTACGCTTCAATTGTTCTACAAAGCAGATCCCCAAAAAATCCATCGCTCATTTTCATCATAACGAATTTCCAGCATCCTAAAAGACGGCGAAAACATAATAATGGCAGAGTTCAAATACGCGGCAGAAGACAGAGAAACATCTTCAACAGTCCACTAAGAACAAATATTCCTAATTGCACAAGCACGTTGAGTTTAACGAGCGTGTACCCCATTAGCAATGGCAATCCAGAATGGGTTGAAAGACGCGAGATAAGCACGGGCGGCGCAGGGAAACAGGCGGTTTCTCCGTTCACACCGATGACACATGAGAGCGTCGCCCCCTCCCTTGCACTTTGCACGCGCCTGCCGCGCAGCGTTCTATCGAAATTAGAACTTCATTTGGGTCTCAAGAGCACAACGGTGGCTGCCTCCCACCGCACCCGGGTGCTAACTTTACCACGTCGGAATTGACGCCTTCCACGAAACGAGGAAAAGTATAGCCGACAATCTAGCTGAAAGCCGTCGTTCCCCCTCATGCTTTCCAGTCAGTGTGCGGGACCTGCAAGGATGGGCCGGCGCGATCCGCTCCACGAGTCTGTGGCTCGAATTCAGAAATCGATTGAATGAATAGTTCATTTCAAAGTTATTTAAACAGCACGGAGCAGATAGACAACTTGCAACAAACAATAGATAGTTTTTGCTGAGCAATCCCGCTTATTCCTTGAAGGCGGGAGCTGCGGAAGCAAGCGCCACGTGGCGCGCAAGGGCTGTGGGCTGAGCACGTGGTGGCGGCGGGGCGCTGCGCAGCTCCGCCTCGCAAAAATCAACAGCGCTGAACAAACAACAGCGGCGCTGCTCGGCGCATTTCTCGCAAAACATCACATTTTCATGGGCCACAACAGGTGCGACAACAAGCAACTACTGGCACAGCCAGTGCAGCGACTTTTCCCCTTCTCCTCTCGCCTCTCCCTTCAAAAAAATTACTATCCCTGAAGCTTGTGTGGTCAACGTCATTATAAGGACGCACTTAAAACGCAAGCTAAAATTATGTTAATCAATGCGCTAGAATGTCAAAAATAATACGACGCTCTGGGGCAACCTTCGAAAATTGCGAATCTGATAAAAGATAAAAACGTAAATTAAGGAAAGAAAATTGAGGCGTCTTAAGGGCAGTAAGCAATCAAAAACCCGTAGCTCTCGCTCGACATTTTGTAGGCAATTGCCTGAAAGTCATGGAAGTACTGCCACATTGCTTTCGGAAGTTTGCTTTCGAACATAAAAATAACATCGATATCAAAAATACACGTTTATCTACTAATATTCCGTGATTACAAAATGGGATGATTATGAGGCCTTCATCTTGATGTTCAACACATGAACATATTCGTAATTATCTAAAAGGAGCTTGGATTAAGCACGATCTCTGGAATGCGGATACGGCTGACTCAACAGAAGATAATATTTCTACAAGCCAGAAGCCTATAAAAGTAAGCACAAAGGTCACAAAATACGCAAATAGCTTAGGGCGCACATTCAAATACTACTTTCTATTATTTGATTTCCTCGATTAAAAGTTTTTGGTTCAGCATTCGTAAGAGCATTGTCGAAGAATCCGCCTGCCAGTGACATCATGCTGAGTAAGTGCGTGCATTCAGCACCGATCCGTTTGCCGTTCCATCCGGGAGTTACTATTATGCCAGTGGCAGCGGCGCGGGCGTCCACGCCCCCTGTTGTGACGGACGCCTTCATTAGCATAAGGGGCGGCGCGGGGCGCGACGCCCCACACACGTGACGGACACGCGGGGCCTCCTCCTCTGCTACGAGCAAAGAGAACACGTCGCGTCCCAGTCCCGGAAACAGCGCAGTCTCTTAGGTCTCCGCGGATCCGTTCTTGGCGGGGCTTCCAGCAGCTCGCCTCTTCCACGAAGAGAGGATCTGGACGGCGCGGCGCGGCGCGGCGCCTAATTTGACGCAGCGAGCGGGCAGCAGCAGGGCGTGGCCGCCGCGCCGCCGGCCGCCGCTCGGACGGGCAGAGGGGCCGCAGCGCACGGGCACCGCGCCCACCAGGGGGCTCCACGCGCAGCCAACACAAGAACACAACAGGCTTGGCTTCTAATCTTAAGGAAGAAAAACCTCCGTCTCCAAGCAAACAAAGTCACGAATGTTCGCCACTGAAACAACTATGAACGACTGCAGTGGTTGCACAGCGATAACACATTACATATAAGGTGTTAAAAAAAACTCATAATGACACACACAATTCCAGTAAGCGATTAAATCGTAATTAATAATGGAAAACGTCTGTCAACCCAGACATTTGGTCACTTCATACACCCAGAGCAGCTAGCCTATTTAAGCGGCCGGGCGTGGCTCCTGGAGGCGAGTTTGGACAGCCCTGGCGGAGGGGAAGCGGCCGGCGGCGCGCCTAGCGCGGCGGGGGCGGGGCGGGGCGGGGCGGGGCGGGGCGTGGGCGGCAGCCTTGCCAAGGCCTGCCAGCAGCCGGCTCTCGCTCGCGCCAACGCGCCGGGCGGGCGAACTGCGCGGCCGCGCGCCTTCATCGCAACCAACAAGCGACCCCGCCTCGCGACCTGCCTCGCCCTGCGCCGAATTCATTGCTTACTCAAGGAAGAACGTTCGGATTTCAAGCTATTCAACGACAAATCCAGCCTCCCATCAACTTTCCCGCAACAAGTATTTTCTGCAATATTTCTCATTCATTGCAACGAATAAATATGAATGATGACAAACTAGACATCCGGAATGACATACTGCCTCGTTTCGTATCATTTATCTCACTCTCAAGAGGAAACCCTGTACCCGAAAGCTGCGAAAGACCTGCTTAGCTCGAGCAACAGATTAGACGCGCCGGCGCCACAACACAACCCCTTGTTCGACGCAGCGCAGGGCGGCGCAGGGCGGCGCGGGGCGGCGCGGGGCGGCGCGGGGCGGCGCGGGGCGGCGCGGGGCGGCGCGGGGCGGCGCGGGGCGGCGCGGGGCGGCGCGGGGCGCCGACGCTCCCCCTTTCGCTGGCGTCCACACGAACAACTCCATCACCGCACTTTCAGACACTCGTGGGGCAGTGGCGGTAAACCGACGAGCTGGCCGGTTTTTCGCAGAATGGCAAAGAACAAGGAGGTCATCATACAGTTGTTTCAAAGTTGATTCTCTTGCAACTTAACGTATGTATACGACAAAGTAAAATATGCAACGAAGATTAACATTCTAAAGCGCTTGTACATTATACTATTCTGCAATCTTCGATTCACGTCATGTTAGAGTCACTAGTGTAAATTTTATTTTCTAAACAAAAGTGAATCATTCTTTACTTTTACTTTAATACGGGGGTAAAACCATTAAAACGTTATCATTGCGTCTAGCATTTATACCAACTCTTAAGTTAATGTGCATTAAAAAGTCAATTCGCAACAATTTCCTGCACATTAACAAATCATTGTATACTCTGATAGTTTCTTTGTTCTCTAACATTCACACGTCCCTGACGATGTACGTTCAATCACATTTGAACTGCCCACGCCAGATTCAAAGTCACAGACAAAAGTGTGAATTTCCTTCTCTCTTCTGTTTCGATCTCTGAGCCAGTATCATAATACCATATCCTACCCTTACAATAAACATAAAAGTTTCAGGAATCACAAATTATTGTGTTCAGAAATTTACGATTAAAACGTGCAAAAAACAAAATATAGGTTTTGTTTTAATTGCAAGTAAGTTGTACATGTTAAATCTTTGTTACATATCGTAAGGAAATCTACTTTCAAGAAGGCGAATTCCGGTGGGAAGGAGGGCATTTCATTCACCGTGTGCTGTACTTCTGCGTAGTGGCAGAGACCCAGCGCGCGTGCCAATGGGGCAGGGGCGGGGCGGGGCGGGGCGCGCCACCGCCAGCGCACAAACATCCCCATCCGGAGGCGCGTCGCGTGGACGGGTCCCTGGGCGCCAACTGCAGCAGGAAACATCAGCCAGAGCATCTGGCGGAAACATACTCGATATTCTTACACAACGAAAAAAAAAGAGACTGCTCTCACGAGGTAATGTGTGTTGAAGTGCATTTGGAAACACGCATATTGACTTAATATGGGCCTTTTAAGTGTAGAATAGATAATACACATTACCTTTATAAGAGTCTCTTACGTCCAGAACAACGTTTGCAATTCTCAAGTCGCGCACATAACATGGGTTTTTTAAAATACATTTCCAACAGTTGTCGATTGTAGTTTCCGGATCCTCTTGAATCGGTCCACTAGGTTCCTGCAAACGACGAAGTGTCATTTCTGCGGTCGAAAGTCTCCACATGGAGAGTCCGTCTGGCTCATGAGGGGGCGGCACGGCGCCGGGCGGGGGCGGGGGCGGGGACGGGAGCGGGGGCGGCTTCCCGCTTGGCACGCAAAAGGGCCGTCGCCGCCCCGCGCCATCAGCTATCGATCAACGCACCCACGCCACCTGCTCTGCTGCCGCCCCCTCCCCGCTGCCGTCGCGCCAGAGTAATTACGCGGTGCGGCGGTGGCGGCGGTGGCGGCGGCGGCCGAGACGCGCACGCGGTGGCAAACAAATGCGCGGGGGCGGGGGCGGGGGCGGGGCCGGGGAAGAGACCGCCGCGGGTTGCCACCGCGTCGCCGCCACACAAGGCCAGGCCAGCCCGGTACTTCTACAAGAGCTGCATTTACATTTGCCCACAGACAGCAGTAGAAAGGAAATATTCATTAGTTTTCTTTGACGAGATGGAGTAATCTCATAGAAAGAAAAGAAAAACATGGACACTAACGAAATATGAAGCAATTTGCACTTCCAATGTACACATAAAGACCTAGTATTTCCTTTATATTGTACATGGCTTTGACCACCTACACAATTACGATAATGCGATGCACTCGTTCCTGAAAACATTTGTATTACAAAATAATTCTATCGAAGCTTTTGTATTGCAAAATATTTCCTCTCTGTTTGAAAGTTTCTCAGCGACATCTCTTCAGCTCTACAGCGAATTGAACTCGACGAATCTTTAAACAGCCCTAAGTGGGACGTCGCAATCTGAGACTTGGAAATGGCAACCTTCCTGTTCATGGATTCTGTCAACGTCGGCTCACCACCCCATTTTTTAAACGTACCCACGTGTTATTGTTTTATATCAGGAAGAATTCGCGACCAATGATCTAAATTTATATGAAATATTTTATATTGTCTCGCCAAATACATATTCAAGATTTCATGTTCTTCCTGTCGTAGTATTTGTTTCTCACATCATATTCTTACACAAGATCTAGTTAACCCGTGCGTAATTAGATGCATTTTAAACAATACTTCTAGATTTTGATAATTCTTTGTCGTCGATCTTTATTTTTTACAGCAGTCTAGTGAAAGGTTAACCAGTACAGCAATTCACATAAAGATACACGATAGTTCATGTATGGACATAGGCATAGTTTTAGAGTTTTTCTTTCAAGTTGTAGAAATAAATCCATTTTTCAGTTACATCGACTTTCTCGGTGAAATTGATCTTGTGTGTCTCTACAGCAAACGGTGCTCTATAATTACGCTGTCCATGAAATAGCCTACACAGTCCTCCGATTTTTAGATATGTTTATCTGGATGATTTCCTCAATTTTGAATTGCATTATTTTATTCGTAGGAATGGCGAATACGCACAAACATGAAAATGGTTAATGTAAAAATGTATCAATCAACATTTAAGGTATTATCGATGTTCATAAATTGGTTTTCATCATTTCCTGCCTCAAGGAGGACGCGATTCTCAAGTCGAATCAAATGCTGCCAATAGTGATACAGTAATAATGGGGCATACTAGTCACTATTATGTGAACATTGCTTCAAAATATTGTTGCGAATATTAGGATGAAAGGAACTATACAATTCATCTTTATCTGAACTCTTGCACGTTTAAGTTTCCCGTACCTCGAGAATATAGGAGTGTTTATCAAGTGAGGCACTGGGGCGGGGCGGGGGCGGGGCGGGGGCGGGGGCGGGGCGCCCCTGCGGTGCGCCGCTGCCCGCAATCCGAGCCGCGGGAGCCGATCGAGCGGCGCCTGATGCACGGCCGGCGCCTCCGCCGCGCCCTCCTCATCTCGCTGCTGCTGCAGCCGCAACCGCGACACAAGAGGGGCGGAGGGGAGTCTAATGTAATTAAGTGGTATTGATGCGTGCTTTTAGAGAAAGCTCCGGTTAGTTAGGGGGATTATTTCACCTGATTGTTCGGACGCTCTCCCATTAGGCAGCTACTCGTGTTCCGGAACGCAGTGAGAACGCGGGGGCGGGGGCGGGGGCGGGGGCGGGGCGGGGGCGAGGTCGGCAGCGTGGCGACCCTTCGGCCCGGGCCCCGCTTTCGCCCCCGCGCGCCAAACAAGGCGATTTCGTTATTGCGATCGATCGACGCGCAGACGAACCCCGCGCAGCAAGCGCCCGCTGCCCACAACACAAAGAAACTGCGCGCCGCATGAATCTATTCTACAGTGCATTAACCCGCTTTTCTGTTCGGTGCACGAACTTTGAGTCGGCCGAACAAAACTGACACACAGAATTGGCTTCAGAACTTTCACCAATTCGAAACGAAATGTAAATTATAATTCACAATTTTCATTCAATCACCTCAGTTTTTCTTAGAAGTCCTACGACTTATGTCAGGAATAATAAATGTGAATTATACAGTTTCTTTTTAAGACTCACTATAATCTTGTCCATAAACGCCTGACGAACTCGGGGAAAATGCTTTTAATGCTTACTGTTAAAATTTAGCGAACACAAAATCAAAATAAAACGCACAAAATATTTAAAATGTTTCTGGAAGCTTATTAATTATTTATTTTTCCAGTTCTAAATCATTTTTAAAGCTGAATTTCCAAAGTACTGAGCGCTCCGTTCTGCTTCCATAATTTCACTGCACGAACGCGAAAAAGGAAATCTGATTCACTAATAAACTTGACACAGTGCTTCTCCCTGCAACATTATTCTACAAAAAAACATCGTTATTGGTCATATTCATGTTACGCATTTTCGAAACAACTCTGTATTACCAGGTTCATATAGCGTCGACGCACTTTAGACTTGTATAGTGAATGTTTGTTCTCGAAAATTCTGAACAATTACAAAAATACAGTCAGTTATAATGCTAGTTCAGAGTACTAAAATATTAAATAACATACACACAAGCGATGGAATATAAACACGCGGTGGTGATAAGATTACAATAGATTTCTGCATAACACATACTTACTATAGCACACGAGACCTATAATATTTTGAAAATCAACAGGCCTATATATCACTCAGAATCAACACACAACTACAAAAAGGCATAAAAGACCCATACGTTATTTTACCACGCACTACCAGATAACATTTGGTGGTGCTAGAGAACGGCACAAACTTGCTCATACTAATTAACATACTACTAATTATCTCATACTAATTATTCTTTGGTCTCGGCTAACTTTTTGGACTTCCCACATACTCATGCGAGATGCAATCTATCGCCGCACAAATGACGCTTTGCTTTTGACATTTTCTCAATTTTTCGGTTGTCTAATAGTTCTCGTATAAACGAAGGGTATTAAAGAAGAGTATAAGCTCACCATATTTGGAAATTTGCACTGACAATAAATTGGAGCCGTTTTTAAGAAAATAAATTGTAAGTGTTACCGAAAATGGGAAATTTGAAGCTCTTTTTCACAGGAACTCATTTGAAGTACTTTAAATCACAAATGAAAGTGTTTACAAATTGCTTAAAATGTGCTTATCAACGCCGCGAGAAATATTTTAAAAAAATTGCATTTGTGGAATTTTTCAAAAAACAAAACAATACCCCAAAAAGAACTTTACGCCATATTGAACAATGCAATTAGCACTATCCGTTGGAAAAGCTTGAAGAAAAAAGTGGAACCGTTTTTGAGTAAATGGCTTTTGAACGTATATGAAAGTGTGGAATTTTAACCTCATTTTAACAGAAAACTGTGGAGTTTTAGAGAAACATTATGTGTCATCATTTAAAGCACATGTACTCATAAATACAATGAAGTGAACAAATTGCCACTGATGTAAATATTAACGAAGTGAGAAACAAGTCAAAAAATACATTTTGTTATTTAAAAAACAACAGAACAATAAAGTAACACGGCGTTTATGCCATCTTATAAGGTACTTTTAGCACTATCCAAAACAAAAGTTTCAAGATAAAATTTGTAGCTGTTTTTAGTAAATTATTGTTTTTTGTTATTTTTTTTAATATTTGACACAATATTGCGCGAAAACTACTAAAATTTACAAAAAAATGAAAATGACCTTAAAGAAATAATAATAAGAACTAAATATGGAAAACAAATGTTACTTGAAGGAAAAATATCTTCAATTTTGTTGATGTAGAAAGACGACGAAAAAAAATTCAAACTTTTGAAATTTTCGAAAATCCAGAGTTAACTGTGAAATCGGAGCTATGCCATAAGTGTATTTTACTCTATTCTTAGAAAAAATTAAAGAAAAGATTCGGAGTAGCTTTTGAAAAAAATTGAACATATTCCTGGGCCACCTCCAAATTTTGAAGAAAGTTATTCAAAAGCGTAGCGCCTCGAGTTGAGCCAGATCGACCAGGGAATATCCATTTTGAAAGGAGTCGTACGTATGGTTTAGATGTTAGCGGCGGTCACAGACGGAGAGACAATTTCCGTTGAAATCTCGAAATCGATTTTCCGCAGCATTACCTAATTTTCTCTAAACTACGTTTATTACTCCATATATACGTACGTATATGAAAAAGTAAAATTCGATGTACAAGTTTAAGTACCAAGTAAAATCTTTTCTGCTGCATATATGTTTCTACACAATTAGACACTATACTGGGCACGAATTAGGAAAATAATATTGGCTTTAACAATGATATATTAGTCACCATTCAACTGTCTAGTTCTAAAACCTCAGCTTCTAAATCAATGACACGTATCACGATTAGATTTTCGTCTGTTTCAGTGATCTTTTAAGCAAACTAAGACCGCTTTTCATTTTGCTTTTGGCCATTAATGTACCTTCACTATCTGTGCAAGTTTTCTAGAGTTCATTGGAAAATATAGCAATTCAAATTAAAGTTACCATGTTCTCGTGGCAGAAAAATCGATTCCTTCACGAAGGGCACGGTGAGGAATAAGAGCCCAAATCGATTTGCATTTGAAAATAGATTTTATTCTACGGGAGCTAACATTTTCTTATTAATTTTTGCTAAAAATGCTCGTTTGCACACATATTCATAATCCAACTTAAAATTTATTTTGATAAAAAGTTTATCCATCTTCGGATAGAGATCTCAGAGTCTAAGAAACCGCGCAAAGATTGCACTTCTTCCCTTACTACGTTACACTGTTTTTGACTTGAAGTAAATAAATAAAATCGACCTACTTCCCAATTGCATTCTGCTTTATGGGTACAAAGAAGTTTCGAAAGCAGTTTCATGAGTACAAAGCACATAAGCATTTTTAAAAGATACTTAAACGAAATAGTACTTAAAAAACAATATCAATCAATTCCATGTATTCACACAATGTCACTTTTCACAGTCTGGCGACGACGCATTTTTATACCACATGTGTGCAGTGGGTGTTGTCGCCACTGAAGCATCCGCTCGCCTGCACTCTGTGCGTAATTCCAAACAGTTGAGGAAATGTCCCTTGGCTTTGGCTCAGCAGAGATTCGGAAAGGCGCGAACCGATGGGTGAACGTTGAGGCAGAGGCGAAGGAGCGGTGTAATTTCACGGGCGCTGCGAGCAAATGGAATCACGGAGCGCAGGCAGCTGGAACAACGGCGAGTCTTTTGTTCCGCGGACGCACCTCCCGCCTCGACCCCGGGACACCGACACCAGACGCCGCCCATGGAATGCTGGGCGGCTCGTGCACGCCCGACTTCGGGTGGGCGAGTATCACAATAGCAGCAAAATCGCTTCCTAAAACAACCCTCACACTGCGTGTGCCGTTCGATCGCTAAAAATGCCCCCTCTCCCTCCGTACAGGCAAATGAATGAAGAGTGCGAGCGCGGAATTTTTTGCGCCATACGCGAAAAACGTCTTACGCACAAACAAAGAAAAGTGACTACTTACTGAGCCATACTGCTTGCTGGCGACTTAACGGTAAATATATATTAAACAATTGTTGGATGAATATTTTTTCGAGTTCAGAGTAATATATGTTTCCTTGCGTGTCATCTGCTAATAGCCAGGGCTGCAGTTTCGTGTCTCGCACAGCATGCTGCCTGTAGCATTGCATGAGAGGGAGACTGGCCAGCTGAGAGCCGCGACGAATATTATCTTAAGTTACGGAGCTCAAGACACTAAATTCGGGAGATTCTTCATATTATCAAGAAAAACAAATCAATCAAAATAACGAGTGTCCTAATGATACCGTATCAGTATTATTCATCACTATAAATTACATAATTACTTACGGGCATTTGAGTCATTGAAATCCGTGTTGACATGCAACAGAAAACATATAATGGTTTAGCATTTCTGTGCTGTCACTTTATTTTCTTATATTTTTTATGCAATTATTTGTTGCGATATGTAAGCGTACGGAATTCGAATTAATAGTGATCTGTATTGATCAACTGGATGTAAAGAGCCCGAAGGTCATTAGTGAAAAATAATGTCGATCGGTGAGGAAATCTGTTTCCAAAGAAACGTATGAAAAATCAGGAGTAATAAGTCCCTCCATCAGGGATCATAAGAAACACATTCTTTCTTAAAGCAAATTCCGAGATGAGAACAGAATTGTTGCTTTTCAACTGAAGAAGCGATTTCTCTCCCATAGCTTGGTGTAATTTCTGCGTCCACAAACAACGTCACAACACCGACTGGATGTGGATGGCGGAGCGGATCGGCGCGCGACACGGGGCGCTTTCTCAGCCCACGCACTCCGGTCCATATCGGCAGTCGCCAGCTGCCACTTCGCGACACGAGGAGCGATGTTGGCGTTTGTGCGGGGGCGGACGAGGGTCTACCTGGATGAGAACTTCCTTCGTCAGAACGCCATCATCGCTCGTTTCATTGGTTTCCCCCGATCAGTCCCACGAGGATGCCAAAGGTGCTCTTAAACAACGGGCCTCGGCCGGCCCGCGCGATTCGCCCCCCCCCCTTAGGGCGAGGCAATGGGCACTCCCTTCCCTCAAGATTTCCAAAGACTCCGACAGCATTCCGAGCACGCTCCACACACACACACAAAAGCGCAAATTACTCTTAACAATATGTCACAAAATCTGTAAGCCAGGTAGCTAACAGTCAGCACGTGCTCCCAAAAACGGACCTATCTTCAAGACGGTGACGCAACAATGAGAGAGTGACTCAATTTTTTGAAACCGATTCACCCAGTTTCATTGCAAAAGCCCGAGTCAAAGTCAGTTGAGTACTTCCGCATTTAATAATCCATATTTCCGGAAATGCACTATTAAAGATTGTTGTAGAAATAATATGAAATTCCTTTGCAGTATTTGAAAACTCCCCGAACCATTACCACTTGTTCAAATATACAGCTTCAGTATCCGCGCGTTCTGAGCTTTTTTGTTAGTGGCGCACGCAGTGCAACAGGGGCAGGGAATAATAGTAATTTCGTCAAAAATACCGTAGGATCGAATCCGCAGCAAATTCGGCTACCGAAGAAAATTGTTTCTGCTACACAGAATATGAACTTCAAAATTTCTAAATATTCCCTTCCATGGGCGATGGCATTTTTTTTCTTCATAATTCAAGTGTGTGTTGTGAATAAGAGAGGTGTGGCATCTGGAGCTCCAGAAATACATCCGCAGATTATACGTCTCCGGCATTCGGCACGTCAAATTTCGAAACAAAAATTGAATGTACAAAAGTGTACCATAGTATACGACAGTTCTATCAGATTTAGAAACATTGTAATTGAATTACAGGCTGCAATTGATATCAGGCGTAATGGAATTCATTTGCACCAATATAATACATTTCGTCAACTGTAAAAGTAAAACGTTCATGAACACGCTTAAATTTTCCGAGATCCTGAGTAAATAAGGAACCGGAAGAGAAATTTCGTTACCTTGTAGGTGTTTTGGTTCTCTCACATTTTATCCTATTCTCGGAATCTTATTTATAAACCGTACAACATTATAATACGAAACACGTCGTGATGAAAAGAAGGATTAGATACACGCCTCAAATCACCCACAAACTTTGTACAAGCACCAAAAAAGGACAAGGTAAATACGAACGAAAGCTGTTAGAAAAAGAGACTTTATGGGTGAGGCGAGTACCTTTTCACTTTCGCGTCGCAGAGCAAAAGTTTGAGATCCGACGGGAAAAAGATCAGGCTCTCGGCGCGGGTGGCGGGACACAAAGGGAAAAACGGGCCAAGATTTAGTGGGAGCGTGGGGGCGGCGCACATGCCGGTCACGGCGCCCGAGTTGAGCGAAGTTTGGCGACCCGCATCGCGTGGCCCCTCTTCGCTCCGGAAGAGCAGGGGAAAAAGGGACGCGCTTGAAGAGGGCGAAGACGGCGAAGCGGGGAGAGCGAAGAACGGGGCAGATGAATGACAGGGAGGAGGGCAGGGGCGGGCCGACTCCCACGCCGCAGCGCCCTCTTCCACACGACGATCGCTGGGACCTCGCTGATAAGATTTGCGCTCAGACGGGCGGAACTGGAACAGCTCTATTGAGCAACGCCCCACCTGCAGCTACTGCATCAAGAAGCGACACGAGGTACAGCACGAAACAGCGTTCTTATCGACTAACAAATTCCTACGCCCGGGGGGAAACTAAACAACAATTTTGAGAGTCAACGTACGAGGGTGACGGAGTATTCTGGAAGGCCCAGAAAAAGATAGTCGATAAAATAAATTGAAGTATGATGATAAATTATAATATAGAAAAATAAATTACAATACATGAATAAACGTAAGTAAAGTAAATGGACAATTCGTTTAATATAACGTATAACTTTTCAAATTCTCGAAATTCTGCAAAATTCTTTCTTATATTTATTCTCAGGCAGAAGATATGCTAGTCTTAATGGCAAGTCATTTTCAAAACTTCCCTATTCATGGCTGATTTTCCTCAATCCTTTCCTTGCGATTGTGCTCCCAATACTTATACACGAGCTCCTACGGCCCGTCGCTGTTGTGTTTATCAGAAGACGTTGCTTGTAGAAAGTAGAACCTTTTGCATATCTTTATTAACACAAATGGGCGCGAATGCCAAAACTGCAGTAATATGTTTTATTGTTTGTTACCTATTACGAAAAACTCCAGTATCTATCTCCAATGTCAGACATTGGCAACGCCGAAGTCATTACCGCCCTCACAAATGAAGTGAAAAATATCCAAGACCCCCCCACCCCCCAAATCACATAAATACCGAAATAAGACGTTCGGCGTCCTCATTCGACCGGGCAAGTTAACAGCGTGACGAAACCTCCGCGAGGCCCACCTAATGCACCCGCAACACTTGCCTCCACGCGACCCGCTCCTGCGGACCCCCCCCCCCTCCTGACCTGTTGCGCCGCACCATCTGTCCGCCCTTCCGCCCGCCGACCTGTTGCACTGCCCGCCCGCGCCCAGCGCCCCGCGCCGCCGACACTTCACCAACACAAAGAACACCAATGGCGCATGCATTTACGCAGGTACCTATCAATGTACCAATACAATTACCAAGTAATTTACGTCAAGTAACTAACGATCTTCCTTTCAATACAAATTGGGCTCAGATCGTCTAAAAATTAAGATAGTCAAAATTAACATAATCAAAGGCTAAAGTCACCATCCCAACGACCTAGCTCAGAGAAAAGGAGAAAGATCAGTGAAACCAATTCTGATTACTGTGTTTCAAAGAAAAGTTGCGATATTAATTAAAATCACAACTGATTCGGTGTCACAGTAAATGTCAAGCCACCACATATTAGTGGTATTTAATTTCTTAAATAACTAAAACTACAAATACCAAGTGCACTTCCAACATTTGAGGACCAATATGCCACTCCATTCCATGCCTCTAGTGCGGAGAGTTTCATATTTCCTCATCTTTCCTAAATTAACAAATCAATCTTTCGGTTTAAGAAAGTAGGGGGAATCCAAAAAGAACATACCAGCTCATTCAATTGTTGGAGAATTAAAGTTGAGAAACTCCAAACTCCATGTAGGAGAAACACTTTCTCCTACAATTAGACACCTTACTTCCAAAGTAATGCATCTCCAAGAAGTATATTTTTTCAGGAAAAGTATTCTAATTTCAGACTTGTATTTCAAGAGAGAATTCAACGGTTTTCGGATTTTATTTCACAATGCAGAAACAATCTTTGATCATAATATTTAGCAACATGATGGAGAGGCGCCTTAAGAATACATAGACATGCAAAAATAGAAAACAAACAGAACTGGAGATAAGAGACTTTAAAAATAAGCTCTTCAATTCATTTCCTCCTTTTTCCAGATATCAGCATTCACTCGCCTACAAGAATGGAATGTATTTTTAAAACTCTATTTGCTCTACTTTTCATCCTGCTGCATTTTCTCAGCGGAAAGCGTTGATGTCTCATTAACACGAAATGCTTCATTTTATTGTTTTCTGGTCTTGGAATCTCATCATTCCAAGAATGTTTTTTTCATAATATCCAATCAGACACACTTGTAACAAACACTGTCGACATTGTCACCCAGATGAAGTGATTCATACATGGTTTTAAATAAATAAACAATTCAGAAACATCTTATAGAATTAGTGAGGTACAAGAAACGAGCGAAACCAGTAAAAAATAATCAAGTATGACATCTTAAAAACTATTTAACCACTTTCGTAACAAATAACTTACACATATTCATTCCAAAGAAAATTACTAAATTAGTAAACACTAATTAAACTAATTGGCTAACGAATATGATGCTAATACAGATACTGCGGCGAGTACTTGCAGCAAATGCATGACGGAACTGAAACTCGCGTGAGCCCTACATTTCAACTCGGTGTTACAAGTCCTTTAATACGCTCAAATGCGTACGATAATAACGTCTTCAGCGTCGGAAGTTTCTTTATGTTAAACACTATTCCAAAAAAAAACTTTTTTTGTTCGAAAAACGTTTCGGAAATATCTCGTTCAAAAACGAATGAACTCCCATGAAACGCGCCATAATAATAAATTAATGGGCAAAAGAAGATCGAGAGTAAAACCACGGCAAAAGGTCATTTCTGGCGTTTAACGGATCACTGTTTTCAGAGTCTGTTTGAAGTATGCTATTAGTGGTCAGCAGATGTCTAATAACCAACACTTCAGAATATGTTTCTCAATTTGAATTCAATGTATCGTAAGGAAGTTGCTCCGAAAAGTTCGTTTCAATTACAAGACCGAAGAACTGAGATAATTTGAGTTATTCCAACTATAAAATAATGAATTTGCCTGAATGTTCCCGATCCATTTCCTAATTTTTTTCTCTGGACGGCATGGAAAACGAATTTTATCAATTAAAATGTAGTTACCTAATTCGCTATTGTTGAGATTTTTCACACGGCAAGAAAACCTAATTTATAGCACGAAAAGCGAAATACTTGAGAAACCGAAATCTCAGCGAGACCTTGTCACAAAGAATTGAAGGAACGCATTACTCTTCGCAAATACTGATTAATCCGATAGTAAGCTACGATGCACTAAAAAATCTGAAATAAATAGTGATTTTTATGACATGAACACGTTCCGTAATCACATACCACTCCTAGTAACAATTTTCCAATTTTATTTTCTAAACTAAAAACACTATTGACATATCAAATTGCTTATGTGAGATTATTCGATTAGCATCTATGAATTTTGAGTGAGCAAGAAACTCTTACGAATAATGTAATTAATTCTACGAAATCAAACATGAATGGTCATTTGAATCCGCGCTTCGTGTGACAAAAAGAAAACTCACAACCAGAACCTGGCGTCAGATTACGATGGTTACACTTTTTACGAAGTCACCGAAAGACAAACCAATACAAAGGAATAAAAACGTTACGAAAACGAAGCGCATATCGACGGCTATGGTCAGAAAGCCAGATTATTTCCCAAAGCAAATTTTTGACTAGCTGTGCGATCAGTATAAGAACTCACTTGATACTTTAGTTCAAGCTGTAATGCGATTTTGCTCAATTTACGGATATAGCGACACGCATGCACTGCAATAACGCTGCATGCCTAATATAACACGTCACGACATGACGGAATAGCAGAGCCAATTAAAATGTGAACAAAACGAAGATGTATTACCTGTGGGCGCAAATACATTGCGTTCTTATATCTTTTTGAACCATTCAATCTTGACCTAACAAATTACGAGTACTCTGAATACGAGTTATATTTTCTTTATTTCGCAACAATGCAGCAGCTGGAAATCGGAATCAATGAAATGAAGTAATCATGACACCATTTATTCTTGGCACAAATTCCTCCATCAAATATAAGTAGAATGGCTTTGCTTTGCCTCGGGGTCCCATCACATACTTTTCGCATTTGATTTTCCTTCATGGCTTTCTCCCTCCGAAAGTCTCTAATTTCACCCTAAAAGACAATTTTCTGATGTAAACTTCCGTAAGGGGCAGCTCGACTATACTCCCAGTAAACCCGATACGTGTAAACTTGAATTGCGAGCGTTTCACATATCTAACAATCTAGCATATTCGTTTGAGCGATCGAAGCGATTCCCACCATCGACATTCTAACTCGGGGAATGGGGTTGGAGCCTCCCCCATGGCTCCATCGCAGGTAACATCGGACGGCGCCCTGCCGTCTCGACCGCTGCGCGCCACGCCCCGCGGCGACCCCGCCCCGCACCGGGCGCTAAACCCAGGGCCGCTCCCGCGGTTCCGACGCCAGATTGAATATTTCCATTCTGCGCCGCGAGAGGCGCCTCGGCCACTTTTATGGGCTGCGTAAAACTCGCGGGCGGCGTCTCTCGATCAGGCGGCGGCGGCGGCACTAAAGCACCCAAATCGAATTGGCAGGTCACGTCGAAAGATGGCAACGCGGATAACGGTTAGAGCCGATTAACGGGGATTACATTAGATTACACCAGGGGGATAAAACGGTTCCGGGACTCTTAAACGAGTTACAGTACTTAAACATATCTTCATTCAAATCCGCGCGTAAAGATAGGGCACGGAGTTTTGCAGGCGCCGCGCCGCTCCGACGAAAGGAGGCGCTATGCGCCTCGTAATGGAATTTGTGGGAAACATTACCCTCTTGACAAATAAACCTCTACTTTGTAGTATTGTACACAGAAACATTACCAATGCTCGCTAAGCGCTTTTAATAGGCACACAATTTTATGGGCGATTTCAAGGCAAGATCTCTATGGTATTACAACGAGGCAATGAACAAAAGGAATACAGAAATACGTATATTATAAAACCTAGTATTTTCAATTTCTATGCAATACAGGAAATTAATCTCTGTAAATAACCCTTAATGCCCTGTAATCACCATTAATGCCAAACAATGTTTTTTTTCTTTCTGGGACAACGATGTCAGTTTTATGAACACACTTTAGAAGTTAGCAGAATAAGTGCGAAGTACGAGAAATGTATTGAACTATTTGCTGATACATCAAATAAGGCATTAAGGTTAATTGACAAACATTTCTTAGAACGACAGAACTACTCGTAGTATATACACTTACATCTCGTACACCATCAAGATTCCTGCACTCATTTGTGGATTTGAAGAAAGATTCAACAAATCCTTATCGCCATAATCTTGCTTGCCGGTACTCTTATCTTCCGCCGAAGTGAAGTACTTGTCAACCGACTCCTTCCACCTGAATTGCCACGCGCACGAGACCGGCTCGTATGCGACACGCTGACATCTCTCAGGTTGGATCACCCCCAGGGAAGCGCGTTTAAGTCCTCCTTCTCTACGAATGCTGCCAATGTGAAAACGGGTTTGACGGCCCTCGGCAATTATGAAATGAAGAGTTAAACAATACATAAGACCCGTAGAATCAAGAAGAAAAAAACCGCTGTCTGTTGATCTCCATTCAAATGCTAACACAACAACGCTTTTCTTTGCCTCCCAGCGCGCTGGTCTAGTGCGGGCCTTAGCCTAATATGTGCGTTATCGCATTATCCCCGGCATTCAAGCTTCACTGATTAGTTCACAGTGCAAAAGTTACTACAGAGACATACTATGGGATTCCTTATTCATTCCGGTATGATGATTTAATAATTAGACTAATGGCACACTTCGCTGCCTTCAATTTTTTGGAGGCGATTCATTTCGGATGAAAACAACAATACACACACAACACTGTCTTCTCCAGAATTACAGGAACAAATGTTTCTTACGTTATTCTCAACTTCTTTAATGATGTCTAGGAGGTTGGGCTTGAAGAGAGTCTATTCCATAAAAATATTTGTACGTTTTGCCCCCCCCCCCCCGACACACACAAACAATTCGACCAAAAAACAACAACGCCAATTTGTGAATTGTCTACATCGCGGTGTGTAAAACGAGAGTCCTCAGAACAGAAGCGCCCTCGCAGTTGGCAAGTTCCTCCCAGAGAGTAGCTTCCGTCTGGGAGAGGCGCGCGATCATCCACTGCCACAGGCTGCGACGAAATCGGAAAATTACAAAAGAACAGTTCTATGGGAATATAGGCTTCTCAGGGGAAGGAATTAACGACTGCAAAATATGAGGAACACTTTGGTGTTGTTTTTCCCCACGTGAAATGGCACTAGTGTCTACGGTGTTGTATTATTGCCTACCACGACAAAATAATATGGAAACATCGCTCGCAGAGATTTGAACCCACAACCCGCGCTCAAGCGACGTAATAAAATCCGCGTCCCTCCATCTGCTGCCATCAAAGAACGCGACGCCGAGAGCGGGCGAGCGACGTGGCAGCGGCGGCCGCCGCAAGTCAGCTCCAGCGAGCGCTCAGCAAAAGTATCCCCCTTTCGGGTCCAATTTATAAACGCGCGCGCGGGGAGGGAGGCGGAGAGAGACGACCGCCAGCGTGGCCCGCGTGCGCAGGCGACGCCGGTAATAACTAGTTAGTTACAAATTTTAATTGCGCGCACGCCCCCTGGCCGGAACATGGCGCTCGAATTACAATAAACAAGGGGCAAATTATTCTTGGCCGCGCGAGGGCTGCGACACGTGCGCCAGCGTGTGCGGGCGCACGCGCCGCAATTTCGTTATCGAGCGCGCACACGCGCGCGCGTGCATGCGTCTGCAGCGGAAGCTCCTGGCGGCGTGCCTGTGCTGCCTCGGCCGCTGCCGCCGCGCGCCCCGCAAAATTACATCGGCGCGATAAAAAATAAAAGCGCATAGACAAAGGCACACTGAGAGACAGAGACAGAGATAGAGAGAGGGGGAAGGGGGGAGGGAGGTAGGTCTGTGGCGGAGATTGCGGCGATGAGTCGCGCGGGTCGACGGGTCATTAAATTAAAAACCGGCGGGCCGCAAAGAATGGATACCTGTGACGAAGAGTACAGCATCGACGCGCACTCTTTTTCCCCCACCGACGAACGGCGCTATCAGGAAGGGCCGGTCGATGCATATTTTCGATTTAATATGCATACAAATATTTCGGCGAAGTAGGAAGACCATATAAAATTTGCTAATTCGCGAAATATCTATTTTTCGCGCAGCATACGCTCTAGCAAATTAATTTGAAATATATATTTCTGAAATAAAAAATGAATACACGTATCACAATTTTAGGCACGTTTTTAAATACAGAATATTTTGCTGCAATCTTGCTTGAGTAGATTCAAAACGATTTCTTATGGTTCAAATCTAAAGCACAAACTTGAAAATTAATATGCTTTCAACCATTCATAGTATCTGTAAGTTAACTACTATCAACAATCGTTCAGTTCCGACACCCACTTTTACTCAGTCGATGAAGTTGGGCTAGAGCAAGCAGCAACGTGAAACGGCGTGGAAGAGAGTGCAGAGTGCAGGTGACGCTCGCCCCCGCCCCGCCCTTCCCCGCGCAGACAACCTGCTGGCGCGGTGCGGGGCCCGAGGCCGGCGGCGCGCCCTTGAACCCGGCCACCAGGCCAGCGCTCCGGCGGCGGCGCTTACGTAACGCGGCGAGGCGGCCCCGCCCGAGCGCGGCCAGGCCGCCCAGCGCGGCCCCACTCGTCCCTCCGCCGCACGAGGTGCCGTAGTCAACTCGGAGCTTGGGGGATATTCGAGCGGAAAATTCAATCTGCAGATTTTTAGGCAAAATATTACAAGATCACGATGATACAAAATAACTCAAGTAAAAAGATATTGTATTTTTTTATGATCTGAACTTCTGGTATCTTCAGACTAATTTTCTTTCCATTTACTTAATAATTCTGGACAGGTTAACGCAAACCCATAACATGTTTGGTTTATACAAGATAATTTCAATATATCCCATTATTACTTAATTCAATTTTTATACGCCGGAAATAATACGCATCACTACATTTATAATGTGCATGGTTAGAAAGTAGTCTAATAAATAAAATAATTGAATGAATGTAACTATCTGTCAAATTTATTACATATTTTATTTTTTTACGCACAAGGACAAAATATATAAACCACTTACATACAACAAATGACTACTTCCGTTGAATTTATAAGCAAGCACCATATAAATCGATGCTCTTTATTGATATTTCCCCAAAATCTGCCCAACAGAGAAGCTCATGCAGGGGACAATTTCGTACAAGCCACTCCCTATGCCAAGATAAGCCATAGGGGAGGTGGGTGCACCTGACCGTGCACTGGTCGGTGCACTTAATCCGAGCACGGCGGTACAAATACAGCTCCAGTCGTCACAAAATACAATGGCGATGGACCCACCGATGGAATTTATATTTTGAACATGACACTCTCGTATTAAAAACATGAAATAATCCATCACCCCGAATGTCAATAGCAAAAGGAGGATTGCGAGGCGGGCGAAGGTCGCAGCGTGTGGGCCCAGACGCGAGCAACTTCTCTCAAACGCCTTCCAGGGCGTTTTCCCCTGTCACACGGTCCTCGCGTAGCGTTCCTCGGGATTGAAATGAATGGGGCGGCGGTCATACGTTGTTGTTCTGCGATACATTCAACATTTCATTTCGTTTACTACCTAAAATATAAAGCCTATTCCTTCAGTCGTGAATTTGGTGAAATGCACTATTTTGGAGCTATCTTTTAGGGACAGTGCCTCAGGGAGTAGGCAGGACATGACAGCCCCCCTCCTCGGCCGCAGGGCGGGGCGGGGCGGGGCGCGGCGGGGCGGGGCGGGAAAGCAGCCTGGCACGCGGCCAGCGATATTAGAGGAGCGGCGGCGAAGCCCGCACCGCGCGCTGCTCCCATAGACACCGGCCTCGCCGCCCGCAGGTGCCAATCGCCAACACAGCAATTCAACGGAGGAACTGCAGAAGAATCGTTCATTCTTGCAATAAAATCATCGACGATCTCCTAAAAAACGAATCCTTTTCTACATCGGATTCCACACAACAAAACTTTCAATAAGAGCCCAACCCTTTTCGGGAGACAATATTTTGAATGTGTGGCGTCCCCCCGCCTTTGGCGCGCTCCGCCAGCCGGCCGGCCGCCGACCGCGCGCCTGAGCAGCTGAAGTTCAAGGAGGCCATCACATCACGCTCAAACACGTCGCCGCCGCTGCCAAGTTTTCGGGAAGCCTTGTGGCGCGGCAACGGAGCCGAGTGGGATGGCGGGGAGCGGGGAGGAATGAGGCAGGGCGCGGGGGTGGGGGGTGGGGGTCGGCGGAAGGCCGCAGCACACCTACGGCAGAGCCCCACGGCCCGGCGCGGCCCCACACCTCTTGAGCAACGTTTCCACACTTGGTACAACACTACACACTATTCCACCAACAGTCAGGATACACTCTACACACTTCTCGGGCACTGTACTACTAATACAGTTTGAAACATTTTTAGATATTCCTCTACAGAATGTAAATTTAACATGTGATTCTAGGGACAGAAACACAATTCGGAAAATGTTAAAAAAATATTTCACAAAACAAAAAATATACGTTTCAGAAAAATATAAAGCCATATCCGCTACCCACTTCAGAAGTACTTCAATCTTTTTAACGGTAACCCACAGGATCCCGTCCCTCATAAATGTTATAAAAATAACTTCAAAGAAAACAATACTCTGAATTTGTTTTCATGTTTACTGTATTGCTTGGAGTAATACAAAATTTGCATACTTCAATGACAAACGGTGTATTTTTCATGCTTCCCCACGTAAAAGTGTTTTACAGTCACTCAAAAAATGCTTATTCCACTTTACTAAACTGCGTTTAATGTATTTCTGTGGGCACGACTAATGCTTTCATTAATGTTATTAATGATAGGGCATGCTGACGGGTGTCGGGTGTATTCATATTGTTAGGGTCACACAGCTCGTCACGTAGTCACTGCACAGGTTTCCACTTGCACCGCCTCCCCTTCCCGTCCTTCGCTGGGCTCCTACGTTCGGGTGCACGACGCACTGGGACGCCCCTCACGAGAACAGAAAATGGAGGCGACCCCCCCCCCCCCCCACATAAATGCAACTAAAAATATGTATAACCTATTTACAAACATGAAAAAATACATCTAAAGCAAAAATATATCGAACTTAAAAACGTTCTTCGGTTCAACAATGGCATTTTAATCATATAAACACATTGCAAAAGACAAAATATAAGTCAAAATAATTCTATTACATGTAAATTTTATTTGGATTACTTTTTTAATTACATTTTTAATTTAAACTTTTCAGGGGCTATGATGGCAAAGTAAAAATATTATTCCGTATTAACGTCTCTTCAACCCCCAAAGAACAAAGCTCGTGTATACTATGGATGTACAAAAGCACACCGAAGTTTTAAATGAAAATAGCACTTGCATCAAATAATTCAATATATTGTGTCCTATTCACAAAAAAGTAAGAACAGACGCGTGAAAACTTTTTTTTTCACAAATTATATTTTTGGAAATTATTTCCTTTAAACCGATTAATATTTTGATAACATGAACACGAAATGAAGTCTTAGAAATGGTGGAATCGCCTGAATAAAGACAATACACATCGTCAATAATGAAAATTTAGGGGAGGTTCAACGAGTTACATTTTTCGGTTTTCGAAAATTTTAGATAAAAGATTTTAATAAAAGTAGGGCGTTTTCTTTATAATCGAGTTTCGATCTCTATTAGCAGAAAGTCAAAGAAAAAATATAACGCCCTTTCTGAAAAAAATGAAAATGTAGTAAGGGTCTTTTTAAATTCCCACGCTATAAATTTCAGTGAGATCTTTCGAAATACACACCAACGATATTATAATCAATAAAGTGAAAGTGAACAAACGTGTATGTATATGTGTGTATATATATATATATATATATATATATATATATATATATATATATACACACACACATATATACATTAAGAAGCGTATGGTTTAGAAGCCATTTGTTCACTTTATTAATTATAATGATATCGTTGCACCAAAGAATCAGAATAACATTATATTGCAGCGGTGCCACCGGAGGGTACGCCCATTTCGAGAAAAGAACAACAGAAGAGAGAGAACATAAGCGAAAGTTATGCCTTAACGGACAAAATAATGTCCACCACAAATTGTATAACAGACTTCTTTTGGAGTTGGTTAAAATTGTTACATTCTAGCACACGTTTTCCTAAGTTTCGTATATCGCTTTAATAGAAATCTGTTTTTACAAATATGTGCTTATGAAATGTAAACAAATTCACCCAACTTTTTTATTATCATGGCATTTCATTTGTCTTCGTGACTGCTTACCTCAGTATTTTCTCAAGATCTTTACGTGTCGGTGCGCTGGTACAGGAATAGAAACGGCCCACTGTCCTCCAGGAGTAAAAGCGTAGTATTAAGACTTGCTGGAAGTATACCGTGGCCGTTAAAATCGGCGCTCCTTCCCGCGTATATCGAAATCCATGATCGGAAGAACATGCGTCATGCCTGATAACCGCCACTTAACATGACGTGAATTTAAAATGGTCTGCATGTACAGCCCCGAAGAGGTTGCCGACGCGGCTGCCACAAGTTAATCGGGCGGGCGGGCGGGCGGGCGGGCGGGCGGGCCAGGCGGCGTGGAGCGAGCGGTACTGGGGCAGGCAGATGCCCAGGCCGTGATGTACAGGACGTCGGAAGCTAAATATTTAAGCGGCCCACGGCGCTGCGGCACAATCGACGACGCCGGAGCGGGCGGAGGGGGCGGAAGCGGATGCGGCGGGGGGCGGGGGGCGGGGGCGGCGGCCTCAGCCCCTGCGCGCGCGCCTTGGAGGCGCAACCCAATAATACCAGCGGTTTCCGCTCCGTAATGAATGGAAAAACCTCCCGGGAACGTGCACAAGCTGGGGGCCCTACAACGCCCACTCAGCTCTGCCCGGCTCCCCGCCGATCTCCCTGCGCCTAGCTGCTTTACATCCGGAGGCAATGCTACAGCACCGGTGTTAATATTAAAAGAAAATAATTCAATAATATATTTGTGTTCAATTTATTTTCACATCGGTATTTAATGTAGATTATCGAAAGAGCATCGGAAAAATTACAAGTTTTATTTCCTCTCGGAAATATCGTAAACTAATAATGAATACTGTACGTACTAAAAAACGTGAACTAGAATAGAACTAGAACAAAATAGAAGCGAAATAAATACTGGTCTGCTATTGGATTTCTGAAACTGCAAATATGAAACTCCAAATTGTGAACTGAGCAGTTAAATAAATACTATGATTTTCAGTGGAGTCGAGGGATTTCATCATGTATCACTCGTGATGATTATTTCAATGTTACCTACCCAATATCCACACAGTATAATTGAAAATGTATTTTTAAATTCACACAGCATCAAACAATTCGCATGAATTTGGTACCTACATTTTTTCAATGCAAGTGCGTTGCAATTTGTTATACACTTCGCCATTTCTGGACCAGTGTTATTAAACTGCAAGCAAAATCTTATTTATTATCTCCATTCTTTTAAAACGAGTTGGAAAAGACTGACTTATTGACAATAATTTCAATGTTTAGCATTTTCTTGTCACGTTTTTTAATGGTGGAACCACGTAGTTAAAAGACAGCTTTCGAAATGTGTCATAACCCACCGACATTCATGCGTATGCTACAACGAATAAGCAATAGTTGCATTTCCTAGCAGCAAACGCGCATGCTCTTTAAACATGCCGGCGGCAGTGTTTCATTTCAGAGCATTTGGCTTTTTAGAACCTGCATGGGCATGATTAATTTAGCGATCGACAGAATACAATAACAGCCATAAAACCTTTACTGCGTGTGGCGAGGGTTTATTCCGCCATCGCTGCCCGACCACATTCCCTGCACGTGACGTTTAGCGTTGCAATGATGGCAATACGCGTCTGATCTGCGGCGCAAAGCGATCTGACTCAGGCAGGTGAGCGAGACAGGGGCGGCCGTTAAACTAATTAAACAGAGAGATGCGCGAGAGCTGTTCATCATACTTTACGAAGATATTGGGCATTGTCTTAGAGAGTAGCTTCGTGTATTCTCCCGTATTAGTATCGCTGATGCATCACGAGAGAACACAACTAAGACCGTGTCCCGCCTCCTCCCTCGGTGCCGCAGGGCAATGTCGGCGGAAGCCAACCCGGTGGCGCAGCCAAGCAGCACGTCTGGCAGGCTCCCACTGGCCCGCGAGCGCAATCTCTCCGGAGGCAAAATCCCCTCCCGAGCGACGACAATTCGCGCGCGCAGCCCACAACGGCCCTCAAACGCGTTTACGGGCAGACCGTATCGAGGCTGCCTCCCCGCGCCCTCTCCCACGCGCGCGCGCGCGCACGCGACCCGGAAGCCAAGCAGGGGCGAAACCACTTCCTCGACGGCGCGACGCACTCCAATAATCCCCGCACATATACAGCTTACCGCCTGCCCGAGGAAAGGGGGGAGAGCCACGCTATCCGGGGCTGCGGCGGCGCCGTCGGAGCGCGAGCGCAGCGCAACGGGATGACGGAAGAATGGAAACGACAGAAGACAGCCAGCGCGCACTCGCAGAACACAGATGAAAGGGCGAGCGGTCACTGACGAGACGGATGCGCGCCGCCCCGCCCCACCCCGCCGCGATTAGCGAGACGTAGTGCGCAGTCCCCTGCCCCCGGCATAGGGAGCGAAGGACGCAAGCCTCCGTGGCAGCGACGTTTTACCCAACTACCCGACGAAACACTCTTGCAATATTGAACTTTTTTTTTTTTTTTTTTTTTTCGCTTCAGCATTTTAGCTGTGTAGGCCTTGCAAAGGTGTTCGGAATTGCGCACTGTCTCCTCTGTAAGACATATCTTTTGGATCTGAAGTGAAACCGGTGCCAACCATCGATGTCGGAAGAGGGTGGGAAGGGTACGGGAACGGGAAAGGACTTCCACCTTGAACCTAGCAAACAACAAGCACCTGTCGAAGGTGTCAATCTCTTCGAGTGACGATAGTTTCGTTCAACAGTTGGCTCGCTGTCGCCATTAAGCAGTAACTCCCAATTTGCTAACAACTTCACAACTTACGCATTCAGCAGCTTTTCAATAAAGAAGCAAATTACTTAGATATAATACGTGAATACTATTTGTGAAAAAAATGCTACCATCTTAGAAGAAAATTAATATTTTGTTTTCAATAAATGAGAAATTTTATTTATTGAAGTTTTTATTAAAGTTGGCATTGTTTTAATTTTCTCTTCCTGAGCACAATTTTCGGCGTGCCTGGCTCGGGAGACTCGCGAGCGGGGCGCCGCTGGGGCAGGCGAGAAGAAGGACGCGGCGGTGGGCGCACGTCATTATCCGCGCGCGGCCTGCACAGCGTCGCGCCGCCGCCGCCGCCGCCGCCGAAGCCGAAGGCCGCGCGCGCCAAAAATACCGGACGCAGAGCGGCGGCCGGCGCGTGGCCGGCGGAGCTGCTCGCCTCGGCCGCCCAGGTCCGCGGCGGCCACGCTGGGAAATGCGGAAAATTGAGAAATAAACGACCCGCAGCAGCGCCTGCGACAGCAGACAGAAGAGGCGCTCGTGGACTTCCCTCCGACGCATTTCTACTCCATTTGATTCGAAAAGGAGTCAAGTTACAGAGCAGCGAAAGGTGTGAAAAGAATCCTGTTTCTCAAATTTCACTTGCTTTTTCTTCAAACACAAATGAACGAGGAAAAACTTGTGTGTGGTAGCAACCTTACAACCTAACAAAAATTTGAAGGACGAAAAACGCAATGTTCCATCGGAAGAATAAAATTTCGATTTTAATACAATGCAACTATTTATTATTCTTCAGATAATTCCGATTCATTACATAAAACATTTACGATTTTGAGGGCAACACAGTTTTCACTGTTTAGTAGGGCCATCGAGCATCCACAAAAGGCAGTCATAGCTAGCTCATATCCGATCTAATAGCCCGCTCTGCCTCATCAAGCTTGGCGAGTCTCAGCGTGTGGCGTGCAAAGGCTTCTTGAGCTTTCGAATGACCTATTTGTAGTATGCGTCTGCAGTCGCACCTCACTCTTTCCACATTACGCCTCTCTTTACAGGCAACATCTCTCTCGGTGCAATCTGCTACGATCATAGACCCCTGCTACCAGTCCCCTTCTGCAGCTTAGTGTTGACCGTCGATTGGTAAGGTCTCACAATACCTTCATAGGCATTCCCAAGAGAAGGCTGAAATACTGAAAGTTGCCCAGCATCATATTTCTACTTCAGATTAATTCATAAATCAATTAATTGCCAATAATCAAGTATTCGAGCATAGATAAACATTTTCCTTGAACATACTTGAAGAAGGTACGTTTGTAACTGAAGCATTGAACATGAGCACACTTGAGCAAGAATCTCAGAAAAGATTCTATTAAATTATATTTCGTCAATAAATAGCGAGTATTCTTGGCGATTAATCATTTTGAGAATACCAGCCGTCGGTAATTGTTGCCCGTACGCATTCACGATACGGACTTTCAGTACAATCCCCATACAAATTGGAAAGTTGCATGTTTTCTCCAGGTTTAAAAAAAGTAATTGAAAAAGAAAAATAATAAAACGCAGCCGTCTGAATCTTGGAAACTCGACAAGTTTTTTTCTGCTGCAGAACCATGAGGTTTGAAAGAGCCAAATCTCTTCCAAGACGAGGTAAATCTGCATCCTCCATGTCCTGCAAAATTGATACTAGTCTGCTTATCGTCGAATATAACCTCTGCCAGGGGAACGTTACACTTTAGCTTCTCCAGCGTGTAAGCGGAAAGATCTGCAAACATATGCACTCATTTACTGAGATGTAATTACAGCAATTTTTAATTGCATAACAGACGCAACGAGACACAATAGAAAAGTAATACATTATCTTATAATGTACGTTCATCTTACACATTTTCCTCATTATTTACAGAGCCTCATATTTTTAAACAGGAATCACTATTTCGATCAGTTATCAGATCGGTTTAATTAGCTTATATCTTGACAAGCAAGATATCAAACTAAGGCCCCTTCGCTGCCCCCCAAATGCATTTTCGCATATTAAATAACACGGTACAGTAACAGCCAATTCCCTCAAGACTTTTCAAGAAATATATTACCAATTAAAAATAATAGGACGGCTGACAGCTGACCAAAGTCTGATTACCTAATCATGCACAAAGCATTTATTATTCCATAATTTAAAGATGTCTCAATCCTGCGATCACAATTCGCGTGCGTGTTGCACTTTAGAGGAGAAGCGGAAGAAGGCGACAAGAAGCGTCCTATCACCGCGGAGCCCCCGCCCCCCGCGGCTCACGCAGCACGCAGGAATTTAAAAATGGCTGAGTGTCGAGACAATGGGTGCGGGGGAGGGTGGGACGGGGAACGCCAGTGTTCAGAGCGGCGGAGGCTGCCACTCATAGTGTCCTTCGTAAGAAATGCAATTCTATAATACATATTCTTAACAAGTCTCCGCAATATATATATATATATATATATATATATATATATATATATATATATATATATATATATATATATATAACACTAAATGATTCATATATCTAGAAACCATGAAACAACTCGAAGGAAAACAATCCCTACAATATTTTCGTTCTCCACTATAACTGGCCGACAGAACAAGTTCGATGAGATGCAATAAAACTCAGAGGTCAATATAACAATTAGTAGAAAACACATATATTCAGTGAGGAAGAACTTGGGAGGTTAAAGTGTATTTTATTTGAACAGTATCTAGAAACTTTACAAAAAAATATATGGAAACAGGAACAGTGTACCTCAGCACGGTTCCTCGGGAGTTTGCAATATAAAACCAGTTAGTTGACACAAGTTCAATAACCGAGTTTCGGCGTCATTATAGCCTTCGTCACAATTAATTCGAAAGATTCTAGAACAACCAGTAACCTTTTACAACTTAAAAAAGAATATATTGTTCTGAGTACCAATTATTCACGCCGTGAGGTAAATTTTATTAGACACACATTTCTGAAAATGCTATTACGTACTTTTTTTGAATATTTTGGTACCTTTGGGAAGTATCATAAAGTAAGTTTTATCTATTTTTTGCATCTCTTCGAAAAAATGTTTTATGAAGCATAAATAACAGGTCAAAATTATTAATGGATGGACTGCCGTACAGTGCTTTATAACTGCTATCATGCACTCATAACTCTTGAACATCAGCTTCTTAAAAAAATATTTTCAAGCTTTACAATCCTTGTAAGGCGGATAACAAGCAATTAATGTGGTGATATTTGGAATAGAGCGAGCAAGTATGTAGAGAAATCTCGCCGATTGGGTGCGGCCGGCCAAGCGGCTTCCCCGCCCCTGGGCCAGACGCGTCGCAGACGGCCTCCCACGCCACGCGGCGCAGCGCGGGGCAGCGCGGGGCGCGATAACGTCCTATCGGCCTCGCCGCCCCCAGCCCCGGCCCCGGCCCCGGCCCCGGCCCTTGACTCGGGGACGGAGCGAGCGCTCGGGCCGTGGCCCAGACCTCGTGTGCGCCGCGCCAGGGGCGGGGGCGGGGCCCGCCGCGAGAGCGGGCGCCAGACACTCACCATTGGCACGTCCTCCTCGTGGGTCTGCAGCCTCTTGCCGGGGGCGGCCGTGACGACGAGAGGGGTGGCCGGCGGCGGCGGCGGAGGCGGCGGCGCCTGCAGCGGGCGCGGGCGGTACGACGTGTGCAGCAGGGCGAGCGCGGCGGCGGCCGAGTACGGGGGCGGCAAGTGGTGGAACGCTGCGGCGGCGGCGGGGGCGGGGGCGGGGGCGGGGGCGGCTGGAGCGGCGGGGCCGGGGCCGGGGCCGGGGGCCGGGGGGAGCGGCAGCGGGAGCGGGCGGAGCAGCGCGCACTGGCAGCACTGGTTGCAGCAGCACAGGCCGCTAGCGGCGGAGGCGGCGACGGCGGCGGCGGCGGCGGGCGGGAACGAGGTGGAGGACAGAGAGACGGCGGGCGAGAACGAGAGGTAGGAAGAGGGTGGACAGGGGAATGGTGGGTAGGAGTGAAAATACAGGGTGTCGCCTTGCGGATAATGTGGCGGGAAGTTTCCTTTAGACGGGACAGAAAATACAACCAAATAGAAACGACCAAATTAAAATAAAAATGCGTGGAAATGCGCTACAAAACAAAAGAGCGAGCACCACGCCCTCCAGGTCGGCCGGCGGCGGCGGCGGCGCGGCAGTGGCTGCGTGGGCGGAAGCGGCGCGGGCGAGCGGAGGCGAGCGGGCGGCGAGGGCGCCACGTGGACGCGGCAGCGCCGGCCGGCCGGGAGACGGCGGCGTCGGCGTCGGCGGCGGCGGCTCACGGTCGAGGCCTGGCGTCGGTCGAGGGCCCGCGCTGCCGCGCCGCTAGCTGATGCATGCGCTTCACTCACTGGCGGCGAGCGAAGGCCGGAGGCGGAGAAGAGGCGGAGGTGGCTAGACGGCGCCGCACGCGCACTCGCCCACACGCACCGCTCGCCCAACGCACCGGCACCGGCACCCGCGACCGCAACACGGCACTCCACTCGCACAGCGCACGCACAACGCCGAGCCTGGCCTGGGTTAGTAGCTGCGGAAGTGTGTTACTGAGAGAGGGACCCGCGAAGTTAAAGAGTTAGTGAAGATCGTCTCCGTAGAAGCCCCAAAGGCGAGGAATGTTAGCGGTAGAGGTTAGTCAAATGCGAGTGAATCCAAGAGAAAGAATTTGCGATAGTTCTGCGGTCTGTGAGCGGGTTTGGGGAAATTAAGCAGGCGTTGCGATACTGGAATATTAGCTGATAGTACTTAAAATAACCACTCCGCCCAAGAAGGGAGGGTAAGGAGAAGCGGAAATTAAGACAGAAAGAGGCGAGAAAGAACACTGTAGCTACGAAGGCCCTTACCCTGCAGACAGTACACTCACGACTGGCGGGCGGCGCGAGCGGCGCGGCGGCGTCGGGGCCAGGCGCCGCCGGCTCCCCTCCCCGCCGCCGCCGCGGCCGAGCGACGCCGAGCCCCCGCGGAGATGGCCGAGCGGCCCCCGCCGCTCCAGCACGCAGGTGGAGCGCCCCTCACCTGCGCCGTTCCGAGTTGGCGAATTTCTGGGTCTCTCTGCACATAGGCCCCTCGCCCCCACCAGCGCCGCCCGGCCGCCCCTCCAGCGCCGCCCCCATCCGGCTCCCCTCCCTTCCGAAAGGCATTCATCATTTTTAGAACCTTTTATTTCTTGCCCGCACTTTGAACGTCTATTCCTTTAAAAAATTCCGACACCTCAAGACGCACGCCATTGTTTGCCGTTTACGTAATTCCAGCAGGTTGGTCCATTGTGCAGATTCTTTGTATCAACATCATCGACCTCTGGCGACGGCGCGGGCGCGGAGGGCCTTCGAGGCGCTTTCAGAAAATCATTTACAGCGGTGCGTCTGGCCGGGCGGGGCGGGGCGGGGCGGGGCGGGGGTCTAGTGGCGAATCCCAAGGCGCCGCATGTAGTGCCCCCGGCGGTGATCAGCGGAGGGGTTGAGGCTTCTGCAAGCCAATCCGGGGCCATTCAGCAAAGCCATTTTCTCCCTCCCTCTTCTCTTTACATGTCCACGAACGTTCCGATCTGTGATCAACCCACGCACATTGCATTTTCCGCACAATTAATGAATAGTTGTATTTCATTGCTAAGATGCCAAGACAACTCAAAAGGCTGTACCAGAAATGATGGAGGGAGGGCATTTGTAGCATCATTCAATCACATGAGATTTCCACTTTTTCACAATTAACAAAACAAATAATTTTCGCGTAACATTCACTACAATAAGCGTTCTTCTTTTGTTAATGCACAACTTTCCTAAAGATAATATAATGCAATCCTTGACGGAATAATACGAGGGAGGTATGAAGGAGATGAAAGGCATACAAATAGGAGATAAACTATAGTATTATTTTCTTCACATTTCAGGGTACAACAAAATAATATACGTAGCTTATGTAGGAAGTTAGTTTTTACGGCAGCATCAACATGGTACTATACAATGCCAGCATATTCTGTCTCAGGAAGATACATGTCTCCGAACGAGGGTCTTCACCGGCAAATCTACGAAGTATGATGTTCACACAACAGCAAAAATGAAAATCCCCCCCTCCCTCTCCCTTTGTCTGTCTGTCTGTCTGTCTGTCTGTCTGTCTGTCTGTCTCTCTCTCTCTCTCTCTCTCTCTCTCTCTCTCTCTCTCTCTCTCTCTCTCTCTCTCTCTCTCTCTCACACACACACTAAACATAACTAAAAATTCAAAACAAAAACTTCTTGACACCTTAGCTTCTAGTATCCGAAGAGAATAATGCGGGTAATATTGGTTGAAAAGCCTGATTCTTTCGAAAATTAAATTTAAAAAAATCGGCCTCGTCCCACAACTGCAATTGCGAAGACAAAATTTGTTTAAAGAAACGTATTTATCAAAAACATTGTCAAATAAGGTAATAATTTTTTTTGTTTCATTTGGCGATAACACAATCGCCCGCTTCGAATTCACTGCGCTTCGTGAACGTAATTCCAGGCAGTTTGGATGATTCGCAAATTAGAATCTGTATATTATTTCAGTGTTTTTTGTTTCTTACAATCGACCTTTTGGTATACATTCACCCATTTACCTTTTAGAAGTTACTTAAAACATATTTGAAATATATGAAATAAAACGTGCGAGCCTTCAGGATATATCACAATGGAACAATGACAACAGTGCCACTCCCCGTCGGGAATCGGTTCCACCATTTCTGTGAAGTGCGTCTCGTTGTTGGTACATGATGGAGCTGCATGAAAAGCAGCTACAATGGTCAAACTTATTTTGATATCTGCTTGAAAATATAAACTTTTTTCACGAAATTTGGGACGATTTGTAATGAGTTTTACAAAAAATGATGACTGAGATGTGTTAATAAGGAGAGAAATTGGGGTATAAATATTATCATTTGCAATCACACTGAATCATTTTGACAACTACACTCACGCCTATCAAACACGGAGGCCTCCCAGAAGGAAATATTTGCTTCACGACAGCATAGTACCAATGCTATAACCATTTTTGTGGTGCCATTGTATTTCAAGCTGACGGATGAGTAAACGAAACAATCTGTTCAGCCGAAAAGATGCAACAGTAATACTTTATTCTCACTTAATGTCCTCGAATTCATAAAAATCAATGTTCGTATTTTATGAGCTTCCGTGCCGATCATTAAACTGCCAAACAGCTTTGTCAACCTATTGCTTGCACGAAGAAAACAGGCATAGAACATTGTGAATGTGTGCGTCTGTCGCAAATAGACGCGCGCTGATGTTGATTTCATGCGTTTATGCTGATTCAGGCGCCCCTCAACAGAGGCTCTACGCAACCCGCTGCGCCCTCCAGTACTAAGCGCGTCTTCGCTGCACATTCTGCCCCAGCGATTGTGAAATATCGGCAGGGATTATTACTTCACCGTTATCTCGGGCAAGCAAATCAAATTTCTCTAAGACAGTGTTATAGCAAATGTATATTCAAACTTCAGGGAGAACGTTTTAATAGGATTCTTAACAACCATGTCGATACTAAGATAAATCCACACTCGCGAGAATGTCTTTCATGCCTTACAGGTATCGCAGAGCGTAACCATCACGTGACCAGGAGTGCGCCAAGTGTAATACATTGCAATAGCGAAACATTACCGGTTCCACTAGTGTAGAATATTTTTTCCGCAAATAGGATTGCCATGTTCCTTTTAATCATCCACCAGGATATTATTTAGTTTGTACATTTTCATTGCCATGTAAAACTATTAGCCGATTTTTCTGTTATGCAATCATTGTAAGTGGAATGGTAGAGTTTAATGTAAAATACAGAACAAAGTAAATCAAAATTCGGTATTTTCGCCTCTCAGTCGACAGCTGCCCCCCGCGTCCGGGTCTGGATGTCCGGCCAGCTCGGAGAGGACGGACGCGCGCGGCCGCAGCTCCTTGTTGGCCTCCGCTGCGGCATTCGCCCTCGAGGGACCGAAGGAAACCGCGGAAGACGACCACACACTGCAGCTCAATTCTGCTCCAATAACGTCGCTCGAACCCCGTAAGCAAATTCTGTCGGCGTTGGCAAACGAACTCTCGATCTGTCGGTCTACCGCATTGCAGTTGTGGGTTCGCGTATCCTGGCGCAGTCGGGAGGAATCTGCATCGTAAATACGCTCAAATAAAGATGTGAGATGTAAATAACCCCTGGATCGTATGATCAAAGTTTTGTTTGCAATCAATTTTCATTTTGTTTTAATTTCACTATTACTACCATTTTACGTTATTTGTATTTTAACCAACCCCAAAAGTTATTTACTAATAGATATATGTACCAAGCTGACATATTGCGCAAAATTGACACGAAACCTGCTAGCAACGAACAGGAGAGCTTCGAATTCAACAGGCTCCGTGAAGAAGTAACAGTGCCATTTCATTTCAATGCTGCGCGCCTCGCGCTGGCACCATTCCGGCCAACCCGCCCTTCTATGCTTCTCGTCACATGATATACAAGCATTTCTCAGAGAAGATTCGTACGTGCGCAGCGGGCCGGCCGTCGCCTTGGAAGCACCTCGAATTGTGGACGAGCTGCTAAGTGGAGGAATATGTTTCCTTCACGCACTGTAAATTAGAGCCTCGTATATCGGAGCCAAATCACGGCTCTGGCGGCACAATTTACGCGCTGCTGCAGTCATTTCAGGACTGTGCACAAAGGAGCTGCAGAGAAGCCACGAAGAGGCACGATGGCGATGGATTCACTTCAGCTTTAATTTAACGTCCACACGCCAAAAATCCCAGTCTTCCAATGGCGACAGATTCAGAGAGCCATAACGGTGGGCGTGCAAGATTGTCTCGATACTTGCCAATGCGCATTTCTTTGTCCTTCAGAGTTGAATGATTCCAGTGAGGAGAGGTGGCGATAAAAAAAGGTTTCATTAGTGTTATACTTTTAATTCATGACGTCCAATTAACTCGCACGCAGAGGAAATAGCCGTTCTTCATGAGGTGGAACCTTGGGAGCCCACAGCCCGGCCAATGCGCCCTTCGCGCAGCCAGCTGAACGAACACGCGCGCGCTCTAATGAGCAGCCAGTCACGGCTCGCCGCCGCGGGCGCCCTCTGCGCCACCAGCAGACGCTCCTTGCTTGCAACACGAAATTTTCGTTTTTAATATTTCTTGCATTTATTAATCATCAAGCAGTTACATTCTGCACAGATTATTTCTGTAGCTTTGTGCAAGAAGCGCCAATGTCAATATTCAAAGTTTTAGAGGATGGTTGTTTTTTCATTCGTGGACCAATATAAATTAAAGTGAAATTAGTAGATACGATAGGCTTATGAGTTGGCCTTACTAGCACTTAATAATGCCCTAAACCACACAATATTTTTTTTCCTCAAAATTGTACTTTATATGTCATATTTTATACAGCATTCTTTAACAGGTGTGTCTTTCTTGTATTTCTTAATCTAGTTCTCAATTTAATTAAAAATAGTATAATTAGTTTAGTTGAGTATATTATAGGATTAGAAATGATTTTGATTATTCTACTAGTAATAACAAGAATTATTCATTTCTGATTAACTTGTCATGGTTTTGACTGATTGCATCATATCCCTTGGTACATGACGTAGTAAATTAAAATCGTCCATTGTTTCTTTTATGATATCTTTAATGTATTGAGTTTTTGTTAACATTTGACGCGTATCGCTAAATTAATATTTTTCATTTATTTTCGGGTACGCCTTTACTGTTTTCCTGTCAGTAACGTTCTTTTTTAAATTTTAAATATTTTATTTTGTTGCATTATTATTATTGCATATTATTATTATTATTATTATATTATTATTAGTAATAATTAAATAAAGACACCTTGGTATACAGGGATGCTCAACCTAACGAAGGCGACTCTACGAGAGTTCGATCCTTAAGTAAAATGTAGAGGCATTGGTATGAAAATGAGCGAGTTTTGAATAAACAACAATTACTTCCAAAATTAAAAACATTGTGATGACGACAGCTTTCGCGGCCAGAGACATGCTAATGCTCATGAGGGTCCCGATGACAGTATCGAAGCCTGAAGTGTCTGAGGCTTCATAGGCCTGAGGACGACCACGGCAAGACAGACGAAAGTAGGCGTCACCACCTTCGACCCGGACAGCCGAGAGTATTCGCATAAAACGATTTTCTGCAGCAATTTGTTCGACGACAGTTTTATTTTCAGTTCTATAGCTGTATCGTGAAAAAGCAACCACCACATGGGGCTCCTCCAATTTTACTATTTCCGTGATGACCGCACAGGGTTTACACAATGGTGTATAATGAGGCAGTATCAATCAACTGACGACTACTAGACCCATTTAAACCAATATGTCGAAATACATGGATGAGAAATTTCTTGACAAAAAAATACCAATACAAATAAAAAATAAAATAAAAAAATAAAAAAGAAGTTCCTTTTCCGTGACCATTATCGTTTATCCGCACGTGTTATTCGCCAGTCTGGGAAGCCCGGCGCTTCTGCAAGAACGGGCAACTGCCCCTGACTCCGCTCGCATTTCCCTTCCAAATCCAGAGAAGGATGTACGGGTAAGAGTATTAAAAAGGCTGTATAACTTAACAATTCTCGCTTACCGAAGGATAACATACAAGACTCTTTGTTTAACCTCCTAGCCTGAACGTAGGAAGTTAGTTGGACTATTAAGTAAACACACGATTAAACAGGAGACATTCGAATAAAAATGTTTTATAACAGTCCTAATTTGAAAGCTGACTCATTATTTAATTTGATGGACTATTTCTTTGCTTTATTACAGGAAATGGAAATTAATATAGCTTAATTTGGGGCTATAACTGTCAACTGACTTCTACACTAGGTGGCCATGGTTCAGGTGTCCTGTGCCGTGTCGCCTCTCCGAAGTATTTGTACAACCCTCACTTTTAAACTTGGCGCCAGTTGTTCTGGACGCAGTGGCCGCGAACCACAGTGAGCGAGTACCATGCCCCGCGGCCTTAACGTCTGAAGTGTAAAGCAATGCAACAAAGGCATTGAACAGGATGTGGAAAGAGATGGAGTTGAATTTCCTGCGCGATGATCTGATTTGTCAGTAGGAAGAGGAGACCCTCGACATTAGAGACACGGTTCACAGCAGGCGTGGCCAGGGCGCGGGCGCCGCGGCCAGTCGCCGGCTGAGATTAGAAGGAAGGGTTGTGTTATCTGGCACAAGGTAGTCTTTGGAAGAAGTTACTTGACAGGTATAGTCACAAACTTAGCTATATTAATTCCTATTAAAAATAAATGATCTATCAGCCAGTATCATTTGAATCATACATCATACTTATTTCTAACGCTCAATAGGGAGTAAATTTTTTTAAAAAATGCATAAAAGTATCTTGATTTTGTAATCCTATTTACTTAAGAGCGATATAAAAGCATGAAGTTTCTACGTTCAGATTAGAAGGCTTAAAAGAAAAAAATGCTAGAAGCACAATCCGCCCATAAGAGAGAATTCTTAACTTATAGAGACTTGTGAATTTCTTTCACATTATTGCTAAATACAATAAATCACTAAATGATTTAATAACACAATACAAAACGAAAACAAGAAAAGAATTCGTCATTCAAACATATTCCGGTCAATTAACAATGATGTGTATATAAGCGAGAATTTAGTAAAGAAAATAAACAAAAAATAGTAATAAGTTGTGAAGAATATAAACATACACAGTTTTTGGCTCTTTGATAGAAACAAAACTGACAACCTTCTTGTTGCATGAAGCTGCTATTCACAGCCTCGCGCCACTTCAGCTTGCGCCTGTTCACCCCTTTGTGGATTTGGAGGGGAAATGAGTGCGGAGTCAGGAGAAGTGTTCTGTGTCCGTAGGAGCGCCGGGCGCCCTAGGCGAGCAAGTAGCTCGTGCGGGCGCAGTCTATCGGGCCTGGTTTGCAGTGACAAACGAGATGTGCCAGAGAATTAAAAGAGAAAGTGATTAAATTTCAAATTAATTTATGTCTTCTAGAATCCAAAATATAATCAGTGTCTGGAAAATGAAGATCGCTAGTAAGAGTAGGCAGTGTCGTCTAAAGTATATGTAGTCGCAGGGGAGATGATTCTTTAATATCGTTTACAGAACCCTTTTTTTAGTTTTAAATAATACCATCTAAAGATAATACGATAACGAAAGATGACGGATTATCTACAAGAAACCATAGAAACAATATAAGTGTATTACTTCTGGATAGAGAATTTTCCCCCAGGAATACATAAAAGAGATTTAAGACACAAAACGAAGTCTGCACATTATGGCATATATGCATTGCTACACGCACTTGCGACCTACACAAAACAGTACGCCTCAGCACACTTTACCATCGTGCATCACTCGAAAACGATGTCCTTTAGCTTTAAAGATCCTAGAGCTTTAAAACTAGTTGTGTCCCTAGCGATACAACTGATTTTAAGGCTCTAGGACACAACTTAAATATTTATTTCAGAAAATCACGTAATAATTTTTGTTGTTTTTTGAGATAGCATTTTCTGAAAAAAACCTTTGAGCCACTGGTGCACATTATTTGGGGGTTTCGCTCTTCTGGTTAGTATAGCTATTCAGAATTCCTACCCCGTAAAGGTTTTAGTATTTCGTAATTTAAAAAAAATGGATTTCCACATTAACAAGTGCGATGAAACTGTGCGGAATAGTTAAGCGAACATTTGAGGGTTTACTGAGGAGAACAGTTTGGAAACATCTGGGAATATAAAAAGGAACATTTGAGAGAAAATGTGGAGGAGTATTGGGGGAACATTCACGAAACATCTGGGTGAACATGAGGGGACCTTGTGGGAAAACGTTACGAACCTATCAACAAACACGTAGGGGATTGTCGGATGTACAATATGCGAAATATACCGGATATATGTGTGTAAATACGCGAGAGAACATGGGGAGAACATGCAAGAAGAATACAGCCAGATAACAGTTCAGCAACGAAGATAGCAGGAATGAACAAACTCTTTATTTCTATACCTTAAATAGGATTAAGAATTCTTCACGATAACCGACGTATACATATTTTCATTGTATTGAAAACGAAAGAAAAGATCAAAATATTTGCTAGAAACAGCGGAGAAAAATAATTTCCAAAATTTAGATTCTAATTAGTTTAACAATGAAGTAAGCAATAAACCAGGAACAAATTTTAGAACAGTGAGGCAAGACTAGCAAACGATTGAAAAATAAAACGCATTTATACAAACATGTACAGCAAACAAATTAACACAGCTTTCCACCTAGTTAGAAAAATTGCATTTTAATTATTTGACACTGTATGCAATACAAATCCTGCATTCTTCATCTGATAGAAAGGTCATGCACTGTGTATGCAGTACGAGCATTGACGTCAAAGACAAATTTAACAAGCGCCGCATGCTTCCTTCCGAACGCAGACGCCGCTCACTCAATAGATTATCCCGCAGCGAGAGTGGATTGGGGGTGCTACGAGCAGCCACGTACCTTTCCGCAGAAAAAATAACCATTCTCACGAGTATATTGAAACTTTTGCCATTCTTCCCAACTCGAACTCCCATCTATAAAGCCCTCGCACCGACGGGAGAATTAGTTATGTAAAGCACCTCGCACCGAGGCGAGGCGCGGCGCCAGGAGCTGGAGCGCTGTCACTACCTGCCACAACTTGGGAGAGAAATTACCATTAGCTACAGAGCTTTGTTTAAAAAGGAGCGCTCTCATCAAAACTTGGAGAAAAAGAGCAGCCAGGCAACGGCGGCGGCGGCGCGCAGCGATAGCGGGCTATCGGGATTCGCCACGCACCTGTTCACCCGCGCCAAAGATAGATGGCGGCGCCGGCAGCCGCGCGCGGGTTAAATAGGAGGCCCCCCCGCCGCGCAGGGGCCCAGATTACGCGACGACGGGGCGGGCGGGCAGACGCGCGGCGCCGGCGGGATTACGGCCGCGCGCGGGGGGGATTTCGCCGAGGTGCTCTCTCTGCGGAATGAGATGTTCGCCCTATTCCCCGTTATGTATTTTGCTCGTATGTGTTCTTTTGCGGGAGGCCCGCCCTCGACCTCGCCCTCGCCCTCGCCCTCGCCAGTCCACGGCGCCACCGCCGTTCGCTTTTCACCAACTCCAATTTATTTCAGCGCCATCTCCAAAAATAACTTTATGCTTCAACGGAACCATTTCCGTTACCCTAATTACGAGTATAACAAGAAACGTCCGTGGGACTTCGAACAACTGAATCCTACCGTGTTGTCTACTCTACTACATTTTTTTTCTTTTTCTTGTATAATATACTTCACGAATATTTGTGATCGTCCCGCACACGAGAGGTTCAGAAGCGCAAGAGCTGACGGAGTCGCGGCGCCACTTGCGCCTGGCGCGCCCCTGCGCCGCCACCCGCAGAGCACAGCGCCTCGGCAGGTCGGCTGCCTGGGCGCGCCGTTCCCCCGGCCGCCAGAGGCATTGTTGGAGGTCGCGAGGGTGGCCTTACCGTGCTTGCAATTCCTAGAGGTGCGCGCTCGGTCAACAGCCCTCACGCGGCCCCGCACGCGCCGCCACCTGCGCAGGTCGCCCGGCAAAAGGCCTCCGCTAATTACAACAGCACACACTGTACGCAAATCTAGCGGGGCAGCAGGTAACGCGCAGAGAGCGCGAGACGCGGCGGCGGCGGCTCATGCTGCTGCTGCTACCGCCACCGCGCAAACAGAGCACAAGACGACGACTGCGGGGGAGGGGGAGGGGGAGGGGAGGGGGCGGGGAGTGGCAGCGGGTGGGGCGGGGGCGGTGGCGGTGGTACCGGCGGCTCGGCGTCTGCGCGGGAGCGTCGGCGGCGGCGGCGGCGGCGGCAGCGGGGGCTGGGGGCGGTGCCAGGGCTCGAGCTCGGGCCGGCGGCGCGCGCAGACCACGCCCCGGCCGGGGGCGGGCCCTCGGCCCGGGCGGGGCTGGAGGGGCGGATTAACGGGGCAAAAATAGGGCGGGCGGGGAGGGCCGGCGTACAGGTAGGTGGGAGAGAGGCGGGAGTGGGGCGGGAGCGATGGCCCGGCTGCGCTTGCAGGTCAGCCGCCACCGCGTCCCGGGCAGCGAGGGCACGTGTGCGCGGGGCGGGGAGCGGCGGGGCGGGGAGCGGGCGCGCAGGGGCGGCGCAGGGCGGGAAGGAACGTAGGCGGGTCGCGGCGCAGCTCCGCTCCGCTCCGCACCGAACGGCGTGCGACCGGCGGGCGGGGTGGAATAAATAATGAAATAATGCCTGATTGAAAGCTTGAGCAGAAAAATGGAAAGAACGCCCACAAATTAAGGGGAACGCTCGACAAACAGGGGCCAGGGCGGAGGAGGTTCCTTGGGGGACGATCCGCGAGAAAAGGGCATCCTTCAGAGGTCTCCCGCACCACCTGCGTTGCATGACGAACTATCACTTTCTGATCGCAGCCACCAAGACACAGACGTCAATAATTGAATTTAATGTAAATATCTACAAGTATTATAATATTGAAGTACAATTATTGCCACCGGATTTACTGCTATATCAGGTCCTGCGAATCGCGCGTACTGATTTGACAACACACAATCAATAGAAATAAACCGTGGTCGTAATAAACAGTGAAAAGTAATACCTGGACCAATTCGAACGGAGTAACGTCCAACCACTGAGGTCAACAGTACAGTAAACACTTCAAGCATTTGGAAAACCTGCGCATTAAATCCACTCTATAATAAATACAAAAAACATCCGCGTGTTCTGCACTGAGGGAATGTTTTCCCGTCCTGGAAGCGGCCGGAAGCCCCATGCGTCAAGGGCCGCGAGACGCCTGGCCGTTACGAAATGGCGCCGGCTGTTGCAGCGGAAGGCTCGGGCGCAAAAAAAGGAGGCCGCCGCATTACTCACGCATTCCCTCCGCCCGCGCAGACGAGGCAGCAGGCGCAACGCACCGGGCGCACGGAGGCACACGCTTACCTGAAACAACAACACCACGATATGTTAGCACTCCACGCAATAAATATCGCAGAAACATAACCTAACACATTATTTACAGGCGCTTAGTGTATTTCGTCTCTTTTAAACAAGTAACAGAATTCCATTTGCTGACGCACACATCGCCGACTCTTGTCAGCCTAATTTGTTAACTGGTCACACATCAATGTATTTTCCAGGAAATGATGGTAATGCCATGTCCTAATAATTGAAAGCAAATGAGCCTTGCCGTTCCACACTTTTTTGTTTGTAAGTTAATTTGATGATATCCGCGTGTTTCAAAGGCATTTAGTCCCACTTACAGCCCTCCTGTTAATTACAGTTTTCGACTGATCTCTTGTACGAATGAAGGTAACACAGATTGACCATGAGAGCAGTTAATTCAAATCAAATATCGGATGTCTGTATTCATAAAGGACGATTGATTTAGCTTGAATTTGCTCGCGTCGATATCCGATTTTGTTAAAATGTTGGTGTTTGCAATATTGAACAATCATACAGTATAATAACAGAACGTGAAAGGTACACTTGTGAACGCATATTGTAAAGGCGGAGACGAATCGTTAAATATGCTAATTAGAACAGAGAAACAAAGAAAAAGAATTGAAACAGCAAAATAACGAACATTCACATTGGAGTGAAATTAATCCAATAAGATTCTTTAATACGCAACTGCATAGTGATGTAAAAATTATTTACATTACTGGCTTTACATTATCTATAATTTATTCCACCTTATAGTATACATATTACAGGGGAATTGAGAAACTAAGTATTGCGTGTCTTTCCTGTGCAGAGGACCTGCCCAAAACAATGACTGGAGAATAGGGGCGCCGCGCATACGCTGTCATCACGGCCACGCGCAGCTCTTCCAGCTCCACAGTGGAAAGCGGACGTTCGCAGCGGCGGGACAAGGAAGAGGGCAGCAAGGGAGGGCAGCAAGACGCCACGATGCCTCAGGCCCTATTTGTATCATTATACAAGTACATTTTTTCAACGTAAGACACAGTGATGTTGATTTTATATTCGTTTCTTCAATGTTGCAAAACCAGATATTTTTAATGACATAACGATTTAGAAAAGATATCAAATTCCTGTTTTCATGGTAGTTAAAGTTTTCTCTTCTTTAAAATAAAATATTTTTAAAGTGCAGTTTGTTTCATTTCAAGATTAAAAAATGAATTTAGTTGCACTAGCAACCATGTTAGTTTATTATTATTATTATTATTATTATTATTATTATTATTATTAAATTACTACGTATTAAATTATTAATTTGTAGAGTTTATGGTACAGAGATACTTCATACTATTTCTCGAAGCAAGACACTTAGAAAATCTGAGAAAAGAGGCACTGCTGAAGGTATTGCTCCCGGTCTTTGGGGTTAGTTAAACTGAGTTAGTTGAACTGAGCGCGCGGCGCGTGGATGAACGGCGAAGCGCAGCGCGGAGGGGAGGGGAGGGGAGGGCAGGGCGCAATTGCGACAAGACAAGGACATCGATTCCATTATGGCACGATCGAATACGTTACACAGCCTTCCTACGCTTTCTGCCCAGAAAATGTCGTGGAAACCTACCAAACGTGTAGGATTTCTCCGCGAAAACCATCTGCATGCAACTCTAGCAGCAATGGGAAAGTAGACCATGACGATAAATTGCGAACGACCACAGATAACGAGAAGAGTAATTGATAAGAAACGTCGTAGGAATGCAACCGCCATCCAGATACGTCGTGGTTGAGCGTAGCTCATGGGCTCATTAATTTTTCACATTTACTCTATTACATTAGAGAAAAACTTGAATTCTGCTTGTTGCCAGAATACCAAGAGTGTTCTAGTAGGAACGCGCAGAAGTTGGCAATTTGAAAATACATTCTTTTAAAAGCTACAGCTGTCTTAATGTTTTTAAAACGAACCACAGCATAATGTATTTCCTTATTTCTACATCGGGTCTAACAGAAAAACACTGCCACTGCCACATGCAACAAGCTGTAGGATTCTCTGCCGCGCAAATGCGTAATCGGGGGCTGCCGCGAGCACTGAAATGCAGGGTGCTTAGGGTCCTCGCCGCTGAGAGCTTCTGCGCACGCGCTACCACGCGCTATCAAGGCCCGACCACACGGACGGAAACGCACAGAGAGTTACCCAAGCGCATGCGTTTCTGGGATTAAATCATCTGCTGAACCACCTGCTGCTCATGAAGTTCTACGAAGTTGAAAAGGCAATGCACATTAGGTAGGTACCTTTACTAACACCGATGAGAAAGAAGCTTTCAGTCAGACTTCGCAAGTAGTCGCATTGGGGCCTCGCGCGGCGCCCCTCGCACGCAATGGCTTCGAGCACTGGCTTCGAGCACTGGCTTCGAGCACTGGCTTCGAGCACTGGCTTCGAGCACTGGCTTCGAGCACTGGCTTCGAGCACTGGCTTAGAGCACTGGCTTAGAGCACTGGCTTAGAGCACTGGCTTAGAGCACTGGCTTAGAGCACTGGCTTAGAGCTCTGGCTTCGAGCACTGGCTTCGAGCACTGGCTTAGAGCACTGGCTTAGAGCACTGGCTTAGAGCACTGGCTTCGAGCACTGGCTTCGAGCACTGGCTTCGAGCACTGGCTTCGAGCACTGGCTTAGAGCACTGGCTTAGAGCACTGGCTTAGAGCACTGGCAGCCTCAAGAGCAGGCCGCCCCGCATTTGCTTTTTGCTCACGGTCGCAAAAACGAAAATACCACGGAAATTATACAATCATAGACAACTTCTGCGCTCGAACCAGAAGAATACGTACAGAGATACTTCTTACTATTTCTCGAAGCAAGACACTTAGAAAATCTGAGAAAAGAGGCAATGTCGAAGGTATTACTTCCGGTCTTTGAGGTTGTTACTTACATCTGCAAGGAATGTTACACACTGTATTAAAAACAACAACAATAGGGAGTATACAGCTTAGCTCACTCAAAAATTGATCTTACTTAATATTTTTTGGTCCCTTCAGAATCGATACACAGAATTTCAAAAGTGCATTTGAGTCATAATCTTACAGAATATAAAAAACTTATCTAAAAGTTTAAAACTTATCCGTAAATACAAATTAAGTATTTCAAAATGACACATGTGCGCAGTAAAATGGTTATCCGTTTCCTTCATTGCACTGGGATGTTTAAACATTTTGATATTCACGTTCTTGAATTTCAAAGCAACATATAACAGCTACAAATATAACCACACTGAGTACTATTCATACTGATAATTACTTTACAAATAGGTAGTACACATTCTCTATGCTTTTGCTTTACATTAGTATTTGTAAGAGCTACGCAATTCGAGTCAAATTTGTAAGTACTCCGTGCATATGCGTACATTTCATCCATTCTTTGCGTTTTATTAGAGTAACGAATTAAAAAAACAAACAAATATTTCTGAAAATTAGCAGTGTAGCATACGTACATTACCAACAATACGTTTGAGGACATCTATGATAGACAAAAGTCCCCCAGGAGCTTCAGGTGTTTCCTCTTTTGATTTCTGGGCTGCTTCTAGTTTCTTCCTAGATTGTCTAGCGTCTTATATTCGTACACTCCATTAAAAGAGGTTCTAGTTTTCAAAACCACTCAAAATACTAAAACTTGAGAAGCGGGCGTGACACTGCTTACGAGCAGCCCAAGCAGCCAAGCGCAAACCATTAAGGCTCTTCAATTGCAGATATTTAATTGATTGTTTTGACAAATGAAACCTAAGTAAACACTGAACGAATAAAAAGTAATGTTGGAGACGTTTGAAGCTGAATCTACTCTCTACTTGAGCGACGTACAGCGCAAGAGCCACTCCGCGCCGGAGGAATCGCCATTCGGAGGCAGCACAGGCACCCCCTGCAATTGGCGCCGCCGAGAGCCAGGGCTCCTTACGTTCCAACCATAAGCAATCTCATTACGAATGAACATGCGCACAAAATTATACATACATATTCAGTATACGTCGAAAATATCTGCAAGGAAATCTACTAATTGTTGAACAATCTATCCTGAAGATCGGTTGGGTATTTCCGCATATATAGTTCAGGAGAAGATTCGATGCACAAGTGCGGCAATTTTGCGGTTTACTCGTACCACGTCTAGCCTCCCGTCACAACCGCTGGCTCGCCGCAAGAGTGCCACCAACTGCTTTTGGCGTCGCCGGCGGCAACAGCAACTCCCGAGAGCAGCCAATACACTCGAGACTGGTCGAGTACCGACGGACAGAATCACACGAATTCCTTACAGACGACATAAATGCAAAAAGTGAAAAGTAGGTGCTACAGCAGCACATTTTGTCGCATTATTTGTTACATGTACGCAGTTAGAGTTGGGAAGTTTATGCAAGATTTTAGCCCTGAAATATGCAAGCGAATATGCCACAAAAATGTTATAATATGCACCGACATTGTTAAGATATGCAGCGTTTGGTCACAAAAACATATTTTACAAAGATATTACATGTTTGCCACTTAGGGACAGAGAATTAAAAACAAATTAGGATCTACTTCTGCACATTTAATTTCTCATTAAGAGCAAGAAAGGTCACAATAATTTTATTAAGGTTATCTGTTGTTATGGAGTGGTCTCCATCAGACAATATAATTTTGTACGTAGAAAAATACATTTCGACATCACACGATGTTATGGAAAACAATGTTTGTACTTAATACTTTGTCTGGAAGACGAACACTATTTCCTTCCAAGAATGTACCCATTGTCTACAAAGGATGAAGCTTTTCCAAAAACTTCATTTGTCTTCTTACCATTTGCTTTCCCCGTTTCACCTGGAGATACTACACGAATTTGTTCCTTGTCTCCTGGATAATCGCAAGTACACCTACTAAGCTTTTCCTTGGATTCTTTGTCTTCATTAAAAACCTTTGACAACTGATGACTGCAGATATTGCGTCGGCAGCGTTGGCAGTTAGTAGTCTACAACTCATTGTACTAACACTTTTGAAGTAACAAAGTTCATGATTACCATTATGAAATATATAAATATATTTTACGTGGAAATTTATATTTTTTGTTGTTTTGGGCAAAATGTACAAAAATATGCAAATTCTTTCATTTATATGCCAAAAAGCTCTGATAATGCAAAATATGCCATATATGCAAAACATTTCTTGCCTTATTTTCAATATTTTGCCATGAAAATAGACATTTGAAGTTCCAGAAAAATATGAAAAAAATTGCAATTGTATGAACTTCCCAGCTCAAGTTATAATACTATTATAAGAGCCTGCAAAAGTGTTTTCAACCCGCAAAAATTTTTCCTCCGCGCTGGTTCCTTATAGTTAGCACGGCAGGAACACTTTCGCCGCACTATCAGTCTCACAGCTAAACTCAACCTTCCCGATGCTTCAAGAGCAAGTTGAGAATTTGTATTTAAAATTCTCAAAGATTCAGAGCTTTTTAATAAACATTATATCATGATTTAGTTACAAATAACAGATTTTATGAGGAAAAAACGTTATCAATATTGTAGATTTGCGATGTGAACTGTTCGTTTGCAGTTTTCGAAAAGACATTGAATTTGGCGAACGCAGGACCTGTGCCATTTTTAGGCGTCCTTAGCTCTATTCCAGGAAAACGCAAAGCAAACAATGTACAGAAGTATTTGAGTTTTTTTTTTTTTTTTTGATAAATTGCAATAAATACAAGCAGAAATTAAGCGAAAACTATTCGTGTTTTTTCTTCAAAACATTGTACACGACCCTTAATAAACATATAATTTCTTCAAAGCGATTTCATTAAGGGAAAACCTTTCTATCATCAATATTTGTACTGTTGCCACGGTAATTTTTTGCAGTTCCAAAAATACAAAGTTTGCGGAAAAGGGGCTAGCACCATATCTAGAGGGTTGTTTTTGTCAGATAAGAGGGAAAAAATTGGAGCTGTTTTGAAGAAAATAATTATTAAAATATTGCCTATATTTCATTCAAAATTACGCGAAAACTATTCATATTTTCGAAAACTACTTCTCGATTGTATTCAAATTGACTTTACAAATTTTCGAAAAATCAGGAATTTAAACGAAATGTGACCTGTACTATTTTACGAATCCTTTTCGTTATTAGAAAACAAACTTTAATCCAAAAATTTGGAATTATTTTCGGTAAAATTTTCAAAATGTTGAGGCTTCGTGTGAAAAGTAACAGATTCAACCACGCAGGACCTTGAGTTGATTCACATCGATCCCGAAATTCCGTTTTACTACTAATAAATGTTTCTGTATTGAAAACCCAGGACACGTGGATTTTGAATACACAACCTCTTTAGAGAAAATAATTTATTATACAGAGGAACAAGATTTATCCACTAGATCATTACCAGGGCTCTACAACACACGTTTTTTGTCGAAGAAATCGCCGATTTCCGCAGCAGTACAATACTTTCTGTTAAACACGTAAGTGCGTAGAAAGGCGAAAAGGTAAAGCTAATGGAATTTTCCAAATATTAACTTACGAAGAGTCGAGGACATTCTCCGGGCGTCGCAAGGGACACGTGAACGGACACGGAACGAGCGGCGGGGCTCCATCGGTGCCCCGTCGCACGCAGCGGATTACACAGCAGGAGCGCGCAGGAGCCCGGCTGGGCGCGTGCCGAGGGGCAGTTGGGCTCCGCCGACCGGGCGCCCCCGCACGCCTCGCCACGCCTCGCCGCGCCTCGCCGCGCGCTCCCTCAGGCGAAAAGACACGAGCTCCTCTCGGGCTCTGCTGCACCCTCACACACACACGTCTGCGGTTGAGATTGGGAGAGTTTCCGGCAAGAAAGCTTTGCACTCAACTATCAAACAGCTGGCTCAATATTCATGTACAGGTGAAGTAAGTCTTATCTGAAGTGAGGATTGACAACTCATGTCTTAAAAGTAAAATTACCTTTCTTATTATAAACCTCAAAATTATATTTTATTTATTTTAAAAACGTCTACATGGAATGGGACTGCTGCTTACATTTATGCCTTTTGTGAATGAGTTCAATATTTCTGTGAAAGCGTACGACCCGACAAGGAGATTGCCAAGAGTCGCTGACCGATCCGCCACGTCGGCTGCTAGCAATTATCAGCGCCAGGCGCACGGCTGCTCAGGTGGCTATGGAATTTTAGAAATGAAATTCCTTGGCGTTCTCGTGGCAAAATTTAATATTCTACTCTACATAATTTCGAATGTAACAATAGGATTCGAGTCAAGTAATTTGAAGGGGTGTATGCAATTTCAATGTGCACTGTATTTATTTTATTTTTAAAATATGTAATTTTGGAGAGAAATGGAAAACTGTGATGGTGAAAAAAAACCATTCAGGGGTCGTTTAAAAGCATGTCCATTATTAAAATATAGTGAGCACATGTATAAGATTACTTAAAAAGTTGGCAATAAAAGTTTGTTAACAATTACCTGCATCCTTACAGGAGTGAATAAAAACACACTAATGGCAGAAACATGAATGCAAAAGAGAAACTTGCAAACGTTAAAATATCTACAGTTTTTAGGTTTTATCTCCCAATTGATCATTTGATATAATTCGCCCTGGCTTCTGCACTGAGTGGCCAGGGCAGCAGTCACGACGACCCTTGCGAGCCCTTGGGCTGCCTTCGCCTACTGCGAAATGCAGCCGCCACCACAAAGCGGGGGCGGCTCGTGCATATTTCATCGTGCCATTCGTATCTCTTTTACGAAATTTCAAACAAGATAGATAAAAATATTTTGTAGGAGATTAACACAAATCTCTTTTGTTCGATATGGCTTTGCTGAATTTTTAATGGGGGAGATAATGGAGTTTTTAGCCCGAATGTCCTTTGATGTTCGGCCGCGGAGAAAGGGATTATGTGGAACGGCGGGGGCGGGGCGGTTGCCTCACCAGAGACGGGTATCGAGCGCGGTGGCGCAACAAGTCGGAGGGCCATGGCGCAACCGCGGCCGAGGGCGAGGGCGGCGCACGAAGAGGTGAGGCAGGAGGCAGTGAGGGCTGGAGGCAATGCTGGCGGGGCGGTGGCCACGTGCGAGCATCGATTGTGCGGGAGGGGGGGGGGGCACGAAGGAACGCCGGGTGCGCTTACGCAAGGCGTCCTCCCCTCGCGACTTTCCCCGGACGCTCCCGCCACAACTCTCCACTGCCAACGACGATATAGCATACGTGGAAAATAATGCGGAAGAATCGCATGGAAAATGTAATACGAAATCAATTTGTGAAAAAACATCATGGTATAAACCTCGTGTAAATATGTCTCTTTTATAATTCCCTATCTTATAAAATTCTAGTAAAATATCACTTTAATATGGAATAATAGTATACGCAACAGTCCGTGGATAACACAGTAATTCTATTTATATATTTTGAAATAAATTTGGATATGTTTGCAAAGTTGTAATTTCTACCTTTGGCTTGTACAGGGGTCCAGAATGATCATTTTTTGCCAATGAATATTTGTTAGTATTTTTCATAAATCGATATAGGATTTTGCATGTACTTTCGTAACACATGTAACATTTGCTGATACTTAGGCAACTCTTTATGCATGTGTGTTCGGGATGTCACGTTTTCCGCAGTCATGAACAATTCACGAACCTCCCGAACACCTGTGCATTCTGAGTAGCCTAGCAATCAGGCAAACACGACTTGTGTAACTCCGTAAAATGTAACTTCCTACTACATGTTCATTGAAAAAAGTTATCATTTTCAGCCCCATACATGCCCTAAACGTTTTTAACATTATGAGACATTTGTGTACCATGCAGTACAAAATTATTAATAGCATATGATATTCTATCATTTATCATATATAATCTATGGGACAAATACTAATACGGTAATTTTAAAATATACATAAATGAGTAAACGGCAACTATTTCAGACTTCATAGTTCCAGTAGTCTACCTAAACACAACTTGGATTCTCCTTAGATCTGCGCGTTAGTTAATTTAAAGCAATTAGCTAGAAATGAACACAGCACCATTCACCTGTTCAAATGACGCAATTTAGCGTGTTTCCAAAACAAGAATATATTTGCAGACTATTGCGGACGATGGCACTGTCATTCGGCGCGTGAATATGCATTCGAAAGATGACATCTCCCAGCCTGAAATTTTATTCATATAGGTCAATAGAATTCAATGCGAAGCCATGCGACCCTACAAATCGCCCAAAAACCTCCTCTCTGAAAAAATGTGAGTTTTGAGAAAATTAAATCTACAACAGAATAACTCAAAATGCAATTGAGAAACAGTTGGTAGCTTTATTTCACCAACACAAGCATACTCCGGCTTTTGCAAATTAGCGACCGCATGCAGATTAATTATTTGTTTATTTACGTTAACAGCTTACAAGTCACCCGAAAAAAAAATATTTTTGGAGATTGAATCGAATTACAATATAGACTATAGAATGTTCACCAAGAATACGCAATTTTATGTTACAACACTACCGTGGATATCTGAAACGACACAGGTTTTATGGTTGCAGGATCAATTACCTAAATAAAGAAATTTCGATTTGGGTGACATAAATCGGTTATTGTTGGGTTTAGCGAAGTAACTCCTCGGAAGAGAAAGACGACCGGGAGTACGAGGAGGAGGCGGGCATCCTACGCCTCCACGCACGGCTGCGTCAGCGCCCGCCGCGCGCCGGCGAGTTTCTACGAAGAAGCCGATTCGTTAAAAGAGGCCTCTTGCAAAGCCACCATGAGTCGCACTACTCTTACAACTGACTAATAATCAACTAAAATCTGATCTGTTCTTTGATTTTTATTGCTGTTTGTGTAAGTGTGGAACTTCCAGTCATGAGGCCTTACTGAAGGAATGCACTATTTCAAAAGCATGCATATTCGGCATTACCATATCACGGCAATGGAGTCTATTTAGAACCTATATGGACTCGTTACAAGAGATACTATTTCAAATTTTAAAATCACTTATTATGAAACTTCAAATTGATAATGGAAAAACCCACTTGGGGTAGAAAAATAGATTTTCTACAGCATATTCTAATTTAATATTTCTTGCGACCTTGCCGAATTAACTTGATTAATGTCGCTCAAATGCGCGTTGCAACGAAGGGGTAGCCCCGCTTTGAAACGCATCAACACTCCGGCAGACCGATTACGCAGTGACAACCTCTGGAAGGACCGTCCTTTTGTTTCTTAATCAATATAATTTGAAATGAGCAAAACATTAAAAGTGACGCGTAATTTCAGGTATTACACACTCATAGTGGTGCTTGTACGTAACAATGAAAATTAGTTTATTCTAATGAATGTCTCTATTATGTGAGAGATGAAACATTCAATATACAAGATGTTAATAATACTATTTAGGCTAATTTTTATATGGTTTCTACATGTTTTATTCAGAACGATTGGTGAGCGAGACGTATTTACTGTTCAATAGAAATACGAATATATGTCAAAATTAAACAGATATAAACACGAATTTAAAGGGTACGACCTACCTTGTCTCTTCACAAACAAGACAACACACCAACAGTCACTTAAGACAGATGGTTTTCACAAAAAATAACCCGAATCATGTCTAAATATAAGCATCTGAATTTGTGTTTCCAAGGAGATCAATGCCCGAGGACAGGGTATGGCAAAGCGCAAGCACGGCAACGCCCTCGGCGGCTGAGAAGCGCCGCCTGTGAGAACGACGCTATGGGCAACTTGGCGCGGCCTGCCTCTCCGAAACACTTCCACCGTTTTAATGAGACCTAACGAGCGTTTGTCAGGAAATTGTTCTATAAAAATGCTCGGTCATTGGTGGAGCTCTGGGAGCGTGGCGTGAAGGGAGCGGGAACGAGGATGGAGGCGCGGGTGGGGCGGGGTGGGGCCTGGGACTCACGCAGCTCACAAGGCAAAGATGCCGAGTGTCACCCCGCGGTCGTAGACTCGCACGGAATCCAGCGAAGAGCGGCAGAATTAAATTGAATAGATTTCTGACGGGTGGGCGGGTCGGAATGCAACCGGTGTTATACAACGAGCGAGCGTTCCCTCTCCTGGATAACAACTCTCGTTTTTATCAATTTTCATATTCAATTCAAATCTGTTTAAAATCCGATCCATTGCCATAATCTATACGAGTAGCACAAACGCTTTTTCATAGATTTAACCGCTTCGTTCCAGTTAAAAACATAACACGCGTGTAATTTAATAGCCCATTATGATCGAAAAGAGATAATGCATTACTCAATTAGAGGGCGGGTGAACTCTCGTAAATACTCCCATAAAGCGTAACGCACGACTACCCTCGCTTTAAAAATTCGCCTCGCTTGTGCCGGGGTATTTCACACGCGCGAGCGACGAGTCGGGCTTATTTTCGGCCGCAACTCCTGCCGCGCAGATTAGCCGACGACGAATAAACGAGATCGAACAGGTCGCCGCGTTTCACGATCACAAAGCTTTTCCAAAGCTGCCTTGCGCAGGCCGATAGAGCGGCATCGACATAAACAAAGCTTTAATGTTCCGCCTCGTCTCGGGAGAAGCTGTCAACGTTTTCGAAAGCCCTCTGTCCGGCGGCACGACCGTCATGGAATATCACACTTCACAAGGCGCAGTTAATTAACACCTCTGCACCTAACGGCTAAACGCTCAAATTTACATTTCCAGAATATAACACTGAACGGTTCACAAAAAATAATTGTTGTGTTGCCCCGTCAACGGAAAATACACTGAACAAAGTGCAAAGAACCGAGGCGTATAGCTATCACAGGCACCTTTGAAGAATAAATGCATTGTACATCACACGAAAAAAAAACTGTCGATGACTCTCTACTGTATAATTCAGGGCGAGAACGTGAATTCGAGACATCCGATTCAGACCAATAATATTGGTAACCCAGTGCACATTAACACACGCACACATTATATATATATATATATATATATATATATATATATATATATATATATATATATATATATATTCGATTACGTTAAAATTTACATTGAATGTGTTTGCAAAATATGCATGTTATAAATATACTAAGCAAAATAATAATAGAAAAAAAAACTTAGAAGAAAAGTTTCAAATGTCTCTATTCTTCGCTTGTAAATATTCCACAGCTATTTAATTATTTTATCGAGCAATATTGTATTAACAATATGTTTCAGACCAAATAACCTTAAAATTCATCTCCGCTGGTATTAAACGATTCGAATATTTATCTTCAAAATAAAAGTAAAAAAATAAGTTCGCTTGGCAGGGAAACGAACAGAAAAAATGTTGGGCACCCTAGGCCAGACGGTTTTGAAAATGACTTCTGAAACGCTGCAACAGGACGACAGTCATCCATTGTAGCCCAGCAATGAGAGTTCATCTGAGTGACCCGCCCTTGCGATGGGAGGCTCATACGCCCTTCCCTGCCGCCCCGCCTGCAGGTAGCGGCGTCCGCCGCCACAATAGATCGCGTTATTCCGACCGCAAGCCACACGAACAAAACATGGTTAATGCAACATAACAGCGGCCAATTCTATTAAAATGCGAGCGGGAATAAAGTACACAAAATCGCAGCGCAGAAGCGGCGCGGGGGCGGGGGCGGGGGCGCGCCCTTTGTTGGCCGCTGCGGCGGACGCTGTTCCGGGGAACAAAGGCAGCGCCTCCGTGGCGAGCGCTGGCCGAGGCGGCGTCTGTCCTCTGTCAGAGGTCGTCTGCGACTTCTTTGCTTTCAATACATTGGTAGATTATTATTTTAAATATTCTATTTCAATGTATTATTGATATCGAAAATTTATTGTGATACTCCCAATTACGAAAAAATACAAGTTCAAATGAAGAAGAATGCAGTAAAATCAATTCCAACGGAAGCATATTTAATTATATCATTCAACGTTCACTAATTCCACTGCTAATAAATCTCCGCTACCATAGTTTTTCAAATCGATACGTTAGTGGTGTCCAGCTACAGTTCTATCAGGCGTTTGTTATCAAAACCGTCTCATTCCATTCTCAGTCAGCATACTCTACCTGCATTTTTGCGAGTTTGGGAGGTCCTTCATGACAAGGTAAAATTCAAATCCGACCTATTACTTCATAAAATGTGGAGAAATATGCCGATCGTATCAAACTCCGTGATCGAAGATATTTGTTCATGTAAACCTTTCGCAAATGGCATGAGATGGTTTCAATTGCAAATGTCTCATTGTATAAGTTGATAACTTCAAATAGAAGGTTGACGGGAGAATTTTTTCTTTATTCTTTTAAGTTATGGCACATTCTCACAGAGAACCTCAAGTACTCGGAGAGATATACAATTTCTATATATGAAATTCTTCCCACATTAACGAACAGGTATTTAATACTAGTATGACACCCGTTCGTGGGGATGCCTACGTTCTAACTGCACGTCCTCCCCTTAACCCCTGGCTGGAAGGGAGGGACGTCGCCGGCAGTTCAAGGGCTGTCATGATATCCCTTCGCAGGGAGTAGTATCCCTTCTGGAGGAGTTGGCGATTTCTCAATACGCCTTCTGGAAGGGTGAAGCTATCTTCTTCCATACATTCAGGCAAAAAACTCTTTGTAGTAAAAAAACTCGTCAAGAGCACTAATATTAATTTTTAAAGTAACCAACTATAAGTTAACAATCTAAAAAACGGTGCGGACATGGAGACATTATATTCACGAATATAATCTAACAAGGAGTCTGAATAAAGACATTAAAAATATATCAATAATCAAATAATACTGAAAGTTTGAAACCGCCCTACAGACCAATACCATTCCAAGTCTGCCCACAATTTTCTTCCCGGCAGTCCCAGCCGTCATGAGCAACGCGGCAGCGCTTCGCTTGCTTGCCGGAGGGCGCCACTGGAGAGCCACGCCGCCGCGCGACCCATCCTTCGCACGGATGACTCCCCGCAGTAAAAATCGGCTGCAGCCAGGCCGGGCCGAGCCTATAAATAGTCGGGCTAATAAATACATAAAACGTTGATGACGGGCTTCGTACCGCCTCGCCTCGCCTCGCCTCGCCTCGCGACCCTCGATGCGCAACCCGGGGCCGCTTCGCCGCCCGCCCGCCCGTCCCCGGCCTCACAGACGATGATTGCGCTTTAAGGGAAGTAATTACAAACGATACGAAAACTTGCACGCGATCGACCCGGCCGTGGCGCCGGCGCGAGGCGGAAGCAGGGCGCGGGCGGAGGTAGCTAAAGAGACATAAATTTGCAGTGACGCTTAAAACGGCTGTGTGTTTCTTTGTAACCGCGTTCACTGAGCTCTCAAGTTATGGCACATAACCTTAAGCGAGTTAACGAGCATCATTAAATATTGCACGCCATCATCTGATATTACAATTTCAGAGGCACCCTATACAGAGCGCATTAAAAATGGGTAGATGCTTCGGAATATTAAAAACACTACAAGCGGATGTAAATACGCCGTCATGCGATAAAAGCCCCCCGCACTCTAACGTGGCCTGCTCCTACTATCCAGGCGTTCAAAAAGTAGTACCTACCCAAGTTGCGCGTCGGCTTTCAAGAGGAATGAACAAAATCGATCAATGAACGCATTCGTCACAATCGCTGCGCTTGTTCCCAATGCGGTTACGAACTAGATGAATTCGGTGGAAAAGTTGGACACGAAGTGGAGATAATTTCTAAATTATGAACGTAAACAAAACTCGCGAGTTGAATTGCATTCAATCTGTAACAATCGCCATAACAACCATTTTATGTCACTGTTTCTTCATTCCAAGTCGCATTTCCTGTTTTTCCAGAGTACAACAGTGTTGCCACGTGTCAGATTATCACTCATAAATGAAATCGACCGCTTTTTTATAATAAAGCTGACAAAACTGCACAGCCTAAACTTTAATATGTTCCTCAACTTTCTCCAGCATTTCGCCGTTCTTGGTCGTTAACATTAAAAAAGAAGCACAACTTCGACGTTAAACCTCTTATAACGCCTTTTATACTCGGGAATAAAGGACAGCCCGTGTGTAAAGACGTTGGAAGTCTAGAACCTGCATATTTAATCTGCGATTGCAATGTTGCTGAAAAAAGTCGTGGATTGTTATGGAAAGCGTGCGGTTATCGTAATCGCTACCTCGTCGTAGAGATTCCGTCAATATTCATTCAGCAACAACTCCCTCCACACCATCATACCACAAACAAGAAATGCTCTTTCCTTTGCTTTCCCAGTATTAATATTATTTAGTCCCGATCATCCCAAATTTGAGGATTATTTGATTCTATGTTTCCTTGCAAGCAGTCAGTAATGCCACCACAAAGTGGACGCGGCGGAGGCGCGTGACGAGCGACGCGGCGAGGCGCATCGGGGCCCGCGGCGGCTTCCTGCCCAACACGACTGCGCCCGTTTGCGCGGCGCGCAAGGAAGACGTCGCAGCCCCCGCACGCAATCTGCAACTGCTACTGCACACAAAACAGTTTCAGTTGCTTCTGCTCGACAATTGGAGCCAAAGAAAGGAACACAAAAATAGCTGATGTCACATTTCCTTACAACCAATGCTTCTTTACTTCGTCTCTCGAAATGGCAGTCAAGGAAATAGCATCTTCTAAAATTACGCATCTTTGAAAGAAATGAAAATAGCTTCAACTGAAAGCTAGCATTCTCCTCCTGCATTATATCACGAACTAGGCTATCAGCGATATCACAAGTTGCGACTTTGTGTTGAGGATTCGCTAAGAAACCTTATGGAATGTCTCCTTGGGTGCGTACTATAAACTGTAAACTAGCAGCCAACAAACACAGGTAATTTTGAGAATTCCATTTTGAAATAGAAAGCAAGAAGACATACTGACAGAGAGAAATGACACAACTTTGTTTGATTCAAAGACTACCAAAAATAATACTCTAAATAGAAACAAGTAGTAGAAGATACCGATCTAAAAGATTTCAAACCCACGCAACTTAATTGATCTTGCGCGTTAATCAAAATCAACTGTGAAGCATCCACCTCGAGATTAATTTAAAATGATAATTGGACACAGCAATAATGTTCAAACATTATTTGGAAGATTCAAGTAATTATTGATGTCGTACCTCACATTCATAGAAAAATTCTTTTGTTCCGAGCGGTGTCCATTGTGTCACATTTGTACGCTGCGAGTCTACGGCTTTCAGACATGAATCCTCTCAAGTTTGCTAATTATTTTCAAAAATAGATATTTCACACAAAAAATTAAATTGTAAATTATACTATTTAAGTAAAAAATGCTGACAAATATGTACGTTGAATGGTTACAAATATTTTGGAACCATGAAATTAGGTGAAGGTAAGGACATATTTCACACACTAGGTCTTAGAACAGAAATAAGATTGTTAGATGAAGTTGAAAATATTGCCTGTCATTTCAGAAAAATTTACAGCCCAATTATGAACATCTATCATATCAGAAAATGGGAAGTGCAATAATGCAATCTTCAGTTTAACTAAAAAAAAACAGTCAAACGATTGCATTTAGCCTTCTGAGAATAGAAAGGAACCTTATGAACGGATTCTATTATTCATCTGAACCGTTAATACTCGGAACCATTATACTAAAAATATGTTTTTGAAGCCATTTTCAACTTAATAAATGTTTGCGAATGAACACGAAAACACAGTCTAGAATGCCAACCTTTACCTTTCGTACACACTAATTTTCCAAAATCAACGAACATTTTTTCATCAATTGCTCATAATTGCCAATAAATGAGAACTTTAGTGCACACAGAAACTATTAGCTCAAGGTAGCGGAAAGGGGGAAAGCGAAGCACGCACTACGAACATAAGAACACAACGTGAACAATTTTCGCCAATTGCGCGGCGGCGCGGCGCCACGAGGCGGCATCAAGCCCAAGCGCAACTGCTGCCAACCGCCCGCCTGCCGCGCGCTCCACCGGCCACAGTTTGATTACTTAGCAACCAGCGCAGCAGAATTGGGAGGCTTACGTGAACAGAGGGCGCGATCCCCTCCACAGAGTAGCAGCGCTTCCTTTGACGGCGGCCGGCCCGCGGCCACGCGCCGGCCATTGCCGCCGCCCAGCCAGGGAATCCCGCTCAGCCCAATCGGACACTTTCGTTTCTGACCCCTCAGTGCACACGCCGCGCCAGGAGGCTTTTGTGACAGCACAAACAAGCATAGGAATGTAAATAGAAGCAGGTCTATTTCCATAAAAAAGATCCCAGTACCGTATCTAATGATATGAACTATTCTATAAAACCGAAAACGTAGAAAAGAAGTGTGGTCTCCGAATCCAAGTTTAGAAAAGTGAAGAAAAGAGGTGAGGTCTCAAACTCCTAATAGGCAACGTCAGAGTTACACGGTAGAAAAGTGAAGAGGTTTCAAAATGCAAGAGTAAAACACAGATGAGATGTAAAAATTCAGGATTGTAAATAAAATAAAAAAGCGTGGTCTGAGAATACGGAGAAGAAAAGCCGTGAGATCTGACAATCCTTATATAAACAACGTCAGATCTGAGTATCCCTGGATACACAAGAAGTGTGATCGGAGAACCTTTGGATAGAAAAGAAGGAAATGTGATAATCCGAAGCAATGGAAGAAAATCAAAGCAAAAGCAAACAAACGCGAGGTCTAAGAATTCCAATATCAAAAAGTGTAGGAAAGTTATGATGGCTGAAAATTCAAGAGTAGAGGAGGGCGAGATCTAGTAATCCTAGAGAAGAAGAAGAAGAAGAAGAAGAAGAAGAAGAAGAAGAAGAAGAAGAAACAAAAGTGTGAACGAAAGACGTGAGGCCTGAGCAAATCCCAGGAAGCAGGGAGGGGGAGGATCCGTGGGGTGGGGTGGGGTGGGGTGGGGTGGGACGCCTTGTGAGCCGATATCGACTTCGCATTTGCCGCCCGCGCACGTGGGGCGTGGGGCGTGGGGCAACTCCCGGCCGTCGCCTCCGGAGGAGAGCTTTGCAATTGCCCGCTGCCCCTTGCGAGCCCTCTCTCCGTCTCACATCCCCAACAACGTTATTCCAAGGGCGCGGGCTCATTTGCACCATCGCTCGTGTAACTACGCTGGCGGCTTGGGATGCACGCACCACTTCCCCCGAGAGATAATTTGACAGATCGATCAAGTTTGGGTAGGGGAGTTATTGTTTAAATAAGAAATTACACATACCTAAAACAAGTACTATTTAATAGATTGTTCATAATTGTCCTTTACTTGTTACTTAAAAATAATCGAATACACTGTCGAAGTTTTACAATTGCCTTCCACGAAAGACCGCACAAGGCGTCAAATATACTCTCTATACTACTAGCTACACTGAATGAAACACGTCTAGATACAATAGCCTCAATCTTGTGTAAAATAGTATATTCCATTTGAGGAACAGATTCTACTAGCGTACTCTTACCTTTCAATTGAACATGGAGCAAAACACTAATTATACTAATGCATCTTTTCAATGTTAAAATAACCTGTCCTACCTGTAGTAAGCCTACGAACCCATAAAATACCTATTTTTTATTGTAAAAGTGAAAGGAATTACTAAATAATATCCAATATCGTCTGATTGATGCAGCACATTACGTACTGTGATTTACAGTACCCTAGTAAATCAAATACATTGTCGAAGTCTCAAAAGAAACAAAAAATATCAATGTCGTAAAGTATGATTTACTTAATCAAATCTATTACATCCCATGTAAACGCATTTGTATCTTGCAAATATTCGTTAAACTAAAAAGTACTAATGCTCCATAGCGCAAAATTGAATAGTACTTTTTTACAAAATTAAACTATAATTATGCTCCTGAACAATTTCTCGCGACCCAAAATATTTCTTTTCAATTTTGAATACAACAAGATATTCAGTGAATTGCAAGATATTACAAAACCGCATTCAAGTAAGAAGTAGCACACGTACTCTCTTATACAAGAGTTTCTTCTGTGTGTGAATGCGCGCGTGCAATATTCAATTCTCGGTATGCTTAGAGGAATGATCTTTTGTATGTTTCATGCATGATTACGTTATATGTACATAAATCTAACAACAATTGAGTCTCCGCTTTGCCAGCCAGATTCAACCAACTGGCCGCTTTTTCGCGCATGCTGCAATTTGCAGCCAAGACACAAAATAATAATCCAGAATTGCCACCGATTCAACAAAAAGATACTAAATCGAAGGGTGAAGAGACCAGAAAAATGTTTTCTCAACGAGCATTTACAAAACGGAAAAAAGGGCGTGGCCTTCTAATCTGTCAAAACCTGCCTACCTCTATAAGACACTCCTCGTAATTGTCTTTTCGTAATATGGACTTACCGCAACCAGAAGACGAAATGCCACTGTTATTGGCCAGGGATTTCTAAGACCGCCATTCGATAAGAACACACGAAAGTAATGAATTCTAGATAAAGATGGCAGGTGAGTACTTCGCCCAGGGAAGATATTTTTGTTTTGTTATTTTTTATAAGAATATATAAGTAAAAGGTTCGAAGAAGACAGCCGACCACGACAATATCGACTCTGATGGAGTACCTAAACTGAGGTGATAGCCTCTAAACATCGTGTTCATTATTTGGCCTGTATCAACCTAGAGATATTAATAACAATAAACGCCTTGAGGCGAGTTCGTCTTGCCCAGAGGCGCGCGAGTGCGCCGCGCGAGACACTGGCACAAGGCGCCATCTGTGAGGCACCGGGCGGAACCACGCGCACAAGGCGCGGCGCGGCCGCCTGGACGGACACCTCGCTCCCGACCAGCTCTGCCTTCGCCACGCCTCTCATTTCACTGTTGGACTTAATATCATGAAATAAAGTAAAAGTATTAAGGCAAACAAATATGTGCGAATTATTTTGTTCTATGTAAAATATGCATTCATATTGTTATGAAAAATCGTTTGATGTTGCATCATCACACCTCGTCCGATATTTTGAACTATATGTTCTTGCCTTCTGGTATTGGAGGTATTCATAATAAAGAATCCAGAATATCGTGTTATGTATTGTTTTCGTTGAAAATAGTGTGTAAGCAGTATACAATGTGTTAGTAGTTTCGAAACTACTAATACATCCCAATTCAAGCTACGATGCCATGCCAATAATAATAATAATAATAATAATAATAATAATAATAATAATAATAATAATAATAATAATAATAATGCCGATCCGATGGCGCAGATCAAGGCATGGTTGTGTTGTGTGTGTCTTTGTATGTGTCCATTTCATCATTAATTTATCACCATCACAATTTCACCCCATCCCCCAGGGCTAACCTCTAGGGTGTCAAAATGGAATCAGCGCTCAAATGCTGATCCCTCCGATAGAAAGTAACGAGCACCTGCCTCGGGGGCTGGCGCGTATCATCTGTTGCATGTTCATTTTGCATAACGGACAATTGTTTATCACCTGTCCTTTGCAAGACAAACCCATCCGGACATTCCAAAGGGGAAAACGTGCAGCACCTAAAATCGCTGCTCTCAAGAAGATTCTCAGATTTATATTTTAATTTTTCGAATCATTTTATTCACCGAGATAAAAGTTATAAAATAAATCCACACAATTAAAGGTTACTTAAAAGCGAAAGAAAATTGAGAATTAAACCTTTATATCACTACTTGAATATCCTCCCAAGGATTAATTGATTACATTTTTCGGATACAATTTTAGTATGATTGTGAACACACTAGACACACTACATTTTAGTCTCACTTTCCCATCTTAGCATCTCAAGCAAACTAGACATCTGGCTTGTGTACTCTCCACGTTCACTTGGTGACTTCTTTTGTCAATTGCTGTTAGTATGAAGACAACAATGGAAATGAAAATGAAAATGAAATAGAAATATATATATATATATATATATATATATATATATATATATATATATATATAAGAAATGGAATAGCTATATACATAATCCTACAATGCACGCACGTACACCCACACCAATAATTTTTAAACAGAACCAGAATTATGGAAAAATAAGTTACACTTTTAAAATGTGTAACTTATTTCCCCATAATTCTGATTGAATATTATGACACAAGTAAAAAAATAAAACAAAGTTTTATCACCATATTGTGGTGGTCTATCTCACGTTACATTCACGTAGGAGGGACAGACACACCCACGAAAAATAAGGTATTTCAATACGAGATAAGGCCAAGGTAATTAGAAGAAACAGCAGATCGGTGTCTTCGCGTCCCTCTTGGTTAACAGAGGTTTGACTGAAAGTCAATTGTTCAAAATTATTGGCAAGGAAACTCGATTCCGATTTTTTCATTTTCTGACATATTGTAAGGACTTTTACATCCATTGGATCCAGAATATAAGATAAGCTACACAAAGCAAAGGTCAAACAAAAATGCTATCTGACGCAATTTGCATTTCATTTTCTGAAAAGAAATCCTCTTAGTAACAATGAAGCTTTTCTCTTTCAAAATTATTGACATAAACTTACACAAAATATGTCCGGATCATAAAAAAGAAAATTTTCGATTTTAAATTTTAAAACATTTGAAAACGAACTGATAAGCAGTAATAATAATAATAATAATAATAATAATAATAATAATAATAATAATAATAATAATAAAGCCAGTGTTATCCCATTCAGGGCAAAGATCTATCCAAAATGGAGGATATCTCATTATTTTGAAACCCACAATTGAGATTGTGGGATTATTAGAATAACACTTTCAGTTAACACATTTTCACACAATTTTAAGTTCATATTAGTGTTCTTTTGTTGGTTCGTAGTTCTTCCACTCTTATTGATGAGTATCTGATAAAAAATTTATTTACTTTTTTATATTTACATGCAAGGACGTGAATTATTAAATCACATTTTTCTAATATATTTAACAGAGGAATATATATTTTTCTTCGATGTGTAGAAAAAAGCACTCTTCAATCATTTGTCCGTCTTTCCAACAGTCCTCTGCAAACACGTGTCAAATTTCGTTCTCATACCCGCCCGTTTGACACGAGTTGTCAAGCTGTCCACCAAAGCAATAAAACGTTAACACGGGTAAAAGGCTCAAAGCCACGTCCGCAAGCAGGGGCTGAATCGGTTTCAGGTTGCAAGGGAATACGCCACACTTTAAACACGGCATTGCCATTGTGGCACATATTCCACTATCTAGAATTGCATCATAATTTTACTTACCGCACGCATTATACACGTACTGAAGCAAAGGGGATTTTCTCACCCGAGACGGACACTGATGTGGTGGGGCCAGTAAAGCGTGTAGTGCGACCCGGCGGCGCGGCGGTGAAAGGTGGGGGCTGAGACTCAAATTCGCCAGTGTGTCGCACTCCAGCGGGGGCGTCGGACGGTGTCCCCTGGCTCAAAGACGCGAGGCGAGGAGTAGAGGCCGGGCAGGTCGAGGGGAGGAGCGAAGAGGACAGATAGCGCCCCGGCAAGGGCGGGGAGGGGAGGGGACGACGCAGCGAGAAAAGGGGCCGGGCGGGCTCTATACAAGCTGTATTTTGAACAACCTCTTAAGAAATCCGCGCAGGCGGCGCGCGTTGACACCGCGGGCGCCGCTGCCGCCAAATGGATTACAGATGACAAGGGCAAGGCCTGAGAGCCCGCCGCCCGGTATAAATACGAACATAAATCTTGAGGCGGCGGCATTAGCCGGGGGCGGGTATTAGTGGCGGAGGGGCGCCGCGGGGGCCGTCATTACGGGCGCGGGCGGGGCGCAGGGGGCGGCCTGATGGATGCGGCCCGCGACACAGGTGCGGCTATCAAAGAGCGGAAGCCACGGGAGGCGCCCGCCGGGAAGGCGCCTGGAAATTTCTCCGCGCGGGGGCGGGGCGGGGCGGGGGAGGAGGGCGAGCTCCTCGCACACGACCGCCCACCCCCGCAGAAGGATGCCACTCCCACTACGGAGCGAGCGCTGCTCGTCCAGGGACGTCCAGCGGCAAGGGGATTTCACTCGTTTGTTCGCTAAGACATCTCAATATTGCGTACAGCGGAGACACGGAAAGTTAAATAACTGTATACTTTCTTGAAACTTTCAAACGGAAGAGACACTACGCTTAAAAACTATGTGGAATTACCATCGTAAAGAAAACAAATTGCCTATTTTATATGAGGAAATATCAGATTTTCCGCCTTAAAGTTAATTTCACCGAAATTGACTAAAAGAGCGATGCCAACATAAAAATTAAAACTATCCTGCACCGCCGAATCAGTAAAACCTTAAATAAGATGATTTAATGAATGCCTTGTGTTGGAAGTACTTTTTAAAGTTCAAGCAATGACTAAATTCTTTCGTATTCAACGAAATTAGAACCTGCACCGTTCAACTGATATCGAAAGATACACAGTCATCTTTATCTCACACAGTATATAGGTGATAACTGATCATTTAGTTCCGTTCATACTCATGGTGTTGTATTTAACCAAAAATTTCAGAATTACATAACAATACAATCATAATCAAAGACGTCATGGAATTTTCCAGAGAACACCACTCGTGAAACATATTGTTCGAGGTCACCATGCTCAAAAAAGTACACGATTTATTTCTATCAACACATTTTTTTGGGGCCTTCGAAACAGTGTAGTACAGAGAAATAATGAAGGAAGTAATTATAGGGTCATAGTGAAGTGAAGTCAAGTGCAGTGTGGTTTTAATGAAACAAGCATTCAGCGCGAAGTTATATTACAGAAGCTTCTTTTTCTTAAGGTAATTTAATGTTTTATGTATCCGACAGTTTTATGACTTTATTTTTTATTATTAATGTTATTTTATTATTATTATAATATCAGATGTTTTTATTGTTTCTACGATTATTATTGTAACTGTTTTCATTATTATATAATTTGCATTATAGCCATATTATCTTATTTATGTAATTAGCTGCCACCGGGTTATCCCCATTTGCAATTTAAATCAATGTATCTTATTTAAGAGGTTCTTTTTATACTCGTGTTATTGTTCGCGTTCTCCCTTAATGTATCATTCTCTCAGAAACCAAATACCACCCCCACGACCTCCCCTCAGCCAGGCTACGCCTAGCGATACCAGACTCGATATCGAATTTTATCAACACAGAAGAGAAGGTTTAATTTATAACTTCAAACAATTTTCGAAGCAAATTAATAACATTTAAGATTCATGGAACACACTATTCCTTTTAATTTTAATTCTTGTACATCTAATACGTTTGATACGCATTTAGACGATTGAAGCAAGAATGGTTTTTCACCATTGAATAAATTATTAAATTCATAATAATAAATCATTTTTGTATTATTAGTTCTGTTTTCGGTGGATACGTGGCTTTCTCACAATTGGTAAGCAACAGAAGTCATCAGTTTAGAAGAATAGGAAGCATTGCTGCGTGCACGAGGCGCGCGCGCTGTCGCCGCGCAACCCAGCGTGTCGCAACGCGCCTCCCCCCCCCCCCCCCCCCCCAGGCGGCAGCGGCGCGGGGAGGGCGATGGACGGGGCGCCAAGAGGGGAAACAGTCTAGGGATTCAGTAAGATCAAAATAAAGAGAAATTTCGAAGACAATATTTTAGAATTACATGATCATCCCATTAGCACACTAGCAATGTTACAAGCAATGGTTATATTCTATCCCACTAACTTCTTTTCTTCTTTGGAAATCTTTGGTATTTTTTCTCTCTCTCTCCTTATGTTTGAAGTCACACATATAACATACCTCTACCATCATAAGCGAGCCTGGTTTGAAAAGCCAATAAAGACACTAATATAAAAATGTTATAATTAATTCAAATAATGTAATTAAATAATTTTAATTCAAATACGGTAATAAAAGTGTTGTGCTTTTTAGTTTTACTTACATGTTTATAAAGGATTTGATTTTGTGACTTGTATAACTTGTGGGCTTGTTAGCTGAATTAACATTCGCGTAACATAAATATCATAAATAACATAATATATAAATGAACATCACACAAATTCCTAATCACTTCGCTCGTTTCGTGAATGTCTCTATCCATTATTCAATTGCTCAGCCAGAATCTACAAAAATCTTGGTAGATGGTTTTCTGCTTTCTCAGGACAACGCCCACAAGCCAATTATTACATGAAAAGAAAGAAACCATCGAATTCACGTCAATGACCTTTCGGAGGTCTCGTCACATACAGATAATTAATTCGAAATAATAGATATCTTATACACACTCCTGATAGAACATTTTGACAAAACGAAACGCGTCATTTAGCCATTGACTCCGGTGTCCTTTGTGGGATAATTTCCTTATTGAAATTACTTATGGTAGGTATCATTATTATAAATTATAAGGGCTATAATTTCTTTGATTATTAAATGCTTGGTACGTTAGAATCTTTGGCTTCCCCACAGTTTGCTTCTAAGTTGGTCAAAACCAAGGAAGGATTTTAAACCCTCTGTCCTATTTTTTACTCACTCACAGCCAAAAACGAACAGGGCAGATTTCGAACATTGGCGATTCGGAGCGGACGAAAATCGCATTGTAACACCGGAATGTTTCATTCTTCCTTCCGTCAAAATTTGGTACAATGCAACCCGCACTGCGTTTATGTAATAAGGTGTTGCGTTGGAGCTGAAGCGGGCAGGGGTTGCTCAGGGAGCCGCCAGATGCGACAAGGCAGGGCGGGGACGGGAATCGCGAAGCGCGTGGCAAGGGGCGGGCGGAGGGGGGGTGCGAGAAAGAAAGAGAGAGGGGGGGAATAGGGGGCGGGCCATGCTCTAAAAAAACAAGAGCGAGGTGGAAGGAGGCAGAGCTGGGCGGGGCTTGTAAGTACAAATAAAATAACTGCAATTCACTATAGATAGAATTCCTTACTCTTAGCATTCTACTGGTAACACTTAATATGAATGGGACATGTTATGAGGGTTCAGTTTCTCCTATTATTTCTCTGAGCAGGGAACAAATAGAAGGAGTTCGTATCTACTCCAAGCGTGTTTTTCGTTAGAATCTCAACTTCTTGATAGCGTTCTGAATCACCGAATGGCAAGATTACATTATTTGATTCACAATAATTTTCTTCAATTTTTAAATTCCAATTCTATTAGAAATTTTCTTCTGAATATTTTAACAAGTTACAAAAATATCACTCTTTTAATTAATTTAAATTAAATTCATATTGGCAGGGTATCAACGCATCATGATTTTAAATAAACTTAGTTTATCATGTGTGAATATTTCGATATATTTATAATCTCCAAAGGGAAATAACACATTTTTTAAACTTAAAATACGTTAGTACTCACGGAAATATAAAACGAGAGTTAGCACGCCTGCGCTGGCGACCCCGAGGTTTCAAACATCCAGGAAGTTTCTGGAACTGAAGGCTGTGTGTTGCGTGTCTCGCGTTCACTTTCGCTGCGGCGTAGTTAATTTTCATACCAACCACGAGTCTTATCTAGTCCAGCCTCAACATTCTCTCCTTATCACCACGGCCAAACTCATTGACATCTTGGAAGTCAATTACAAACCACGATTCTAATCACTAGCCCTGGGAAGGTATAAGATAAAAAAATCACAGAAAATGGCATTAATAACAATAATAATAATAATAATAATAATAATAATATTAATAATAAGAATTATTATTATTAACATCATATGTGCAAATATTAGTCCATATGTTATCAGCAACCGTTAGAGCAAGTGTAAGCGAGGGTCTGCAACACAACTATCACATTTTCCCAGGCGCCAAGGCTGCACTGATGCTTAAATGCGTGTTTCGTCCATCTCGTCGCCGCGGGGGCGGGGTGAGTGAGCGAGCGCCGAAGCCCCCTGAGGCGCGGCTGGCGGCCAGCGCCGCGTGCCCTAATGCCCACTGCCCCGCCGGACCCATCCATAACTTAGCGGGGCGCCGACAGGCGTTGCCGCCCCCGCTCGCCGTAATTATTTTTGCCAGCAACTCGTTTTCGGCGGGCGCGCACGGCGCCGTCTCCAGGGCCCCTCCGCGCCCCACCGCACTGCCCGGCCCTGCCCGGCCCGGCCCCTCTTGCACGGACTGCATTGTAATACCAACACTGCGGATGTACAATTATCGCCGCTGTTAAAATTGCCAGAAGGGTTTTCAAGTAAACACAAAACGTAGCAAAGACTCGCACACACGTTCAGTACAAATTACTGTTGCTACACAACAATACAGACTTTCTCGTACTAGTCATTTTTCTAGTTTCTTTAGTCTTCTAGCTTTCCGGTCTCGCCGCATACTCTTGCCAGCTGTCATCTATAGCCGCGCAAACTACCATTTTTTAAGGACATTTGGACATTTTTCTCAATATTTTGGTGTTTTAAAGGTAGAATCGTACTATCAATTTAAGAATATTTCAGAACAGTAACACCTCGTCATAAATGGCAATTTTCATTGAGATATTTGGAGGCGTTTCGAAGAAAATGGCGTTTAAGCATTACTATAAATGAGAAATTTAAAGCTCTTTTTCAAAGAAAATTTTTGTGTTTTAGAAAAACTTTATATGAAGTTATTTTAAGCATTTTCATTCACAAATGCAATAGTGTATACAAATCGTGAGAAATGTGCATACTAAAGGCGTGAGACATGTTTGAACAATAATGACATACGAGTTTTTTTTGGTAACCGTCTGTAGAGCAGAAGAGAGGCAAATTTTATCTTTATAATGGAATCTCGTTTTTCTCTTATCGCACCTCGAATGACGGTAGCAGCATCTAAAAGGAGTTCAATTTATTTTCATATATACAAGGAACATATCAATTGCAAATTGTGAAAAAACTCACTTTATAATTAATTGTTGGAATCACCATATCATGAGTAATAGAAACACAAATAAAATGATTCATTACCATTAATATTGTGAGAAACTGTCGTCTACCTTTTCTTATTCTCTTCTTGGACAAATCTTTCAGAACCACACAATGAATGCAGTGGACGCAATCCAGAGAACTGATACTCCGTTTGACAAGGCAATTTTGAAAAGTTAAATAAGTTCCACGTTTAACGCGTTGTGGATCGCTTGTGCACTCAGACCCCGTGCAAACCCCAAATTGGAACACAGGCACAGTCACCACTGGAGCGGCGCGCAGTGTAAGAGAGGCGTTCCATTGCGAGGGCGGGCGAAGTCGGTCGCGGGGCTGGAGGCGCGCGCCGAATGGCCCCGTTCGCAGCCTGCAGCCGCCACCGCCGCCAACGGCGCTGCGCCAAGGTCATATTCCCAAGGGGAGGGGGCGTGGCGCGGATGCGCGGCAGCAGCACTCGCCAATTACGCGCCGCCACGGACATTCGTAAACGCCACTCACTACCGGTTTACCACCTGCTGCGCGGCGCGCGCGACCCGGAGCCTCTCCGGAGAGCCGCCCGTTATTTCTGCGATATGGCGCGGCCATAGCAGTAAAGCTGGCGCCGGTGGAGCGCGTCCGCGCGTTACGCCGCTCGCCCCAGGCGCTTCGTCCTCCCTACAAGGCGCGTCACTCGCACGTCGCGCGAGACGCGCCGTCAGCCGAAGGCGCGCGGTTATCGAATTTAGCGGGGGAAATCGACGCTCCGCCTCCGCTCCACGAACGCCGACTCTCTCCTCGCCCCTAAGCGCCGCGCAGCTTCGGCAGGATTTCCCGCATCGACGTTTGCGCAGGCAGCAACAGATGAAAGGAGTAGACACGCGCCCCCGGTGCGCTCTTCGCGGAACGCAACGCAGGGTCGAGAGGGGGGCGGAGAAAGACGGGCAGATCGGGAGATAGAGGACAGAGTCGGGGGGGGGGGGATGGTGCTGCGGCCATCCCGAGGCGAGACAAAGTCGCGGCCGGCGGCGCGGCACGGTCTCTATGGCAACGCTGCTAAAAGTGGGAGCAATCGAGCCGGGGCGCGGGTGCTAATGCGAAGCGAACGGGCCAATTTGTGCGCGCGAATTCGCCGGCAGGCAGGCAGGCAGGCCGGGCGCGGGCGCAGTCGCGTGCCGGACGGCACCGCCGGCACCTGTTGAGCCCCTTCCGGCCCTAGCGTGCGGGCACCGCCCCCGCGTAATCAGCCCCCGAGCGCCGGGCGCCGCCGCCTTGATTATCTCCGAAGCGCCCCCCCCCCCTTCGGCGCCTTTCCGGCCCGCGCGGAGTAAAAATAGGACGCAATCTTGAGGAAAGCGCTCTGCCAGCACGCCATTACACACCCCGTTCGCACCACACTGATTCCACACTTTACACCACTCGTTTCCAACCAACGTGTCGAAGAAATTTCTTTACCAGTACATTTTAAAACTTTTAGCAAGTTTACTTCTTTGAACTTAAGAAACATTACGAATATTTGCTTTCTGACATACACTGTACTATATGTTTAATAAATATACTAGTAAATAATACTTACATTTTATTAGAATCTCCATCAGTTTACCAATCACCACGAATGTCGCAATTCCTTTCTCTTTCTTTAACATTTCACGCGTCGTTAATACAACATCAGAAAAGGCGTTGTGGTTCGGAACGTTGGATGCTTCGCGGTCGCGGAATGGTGCTGCACGATTTCATTCCGTGGACACCTCCTCAGCTTACGGGCAAGTTGGCTGTTCGTAGACACATTGCGCACAACTCTGCAGACTCCATTGACCATATGCAAAAAATATATTCTTTCAATCCACTAATGTGACATTAATGATATGAATAATAAACCTGAAAATAAAGAACGAGAAGACAGCCCTAGGCGGAAATGAATAGTAAGAAAGTGCAAATAAAAACGATAACGAAACGAGAAAGTGGGAATCATATCACTAAATATACTCCTAGATTTTTGAGGCTATTTCCACGAGATGAGCGATGGGCGTCTGTGTTAGCAAGAGCTGCTCAGGACTTCATTAAATGAATGTTCCGGCTCCGTACCTGCGTTCGAAAAAAAAGTGTAATAGAAAAGATGAGAGAGACAGGGAAACAAGAATCCATCCTTCTGGCGCCTGCACCCAACAGAACGGTAGCGGGCTTACGCAAACCTTGCAGTTGACTGAACTTGAAGTGCATTCGCCACAACATCTCCTATTATCTACTATTCACAATCGTTTGATTCACATTAATTTGATATTTGTAGAACGTTCAGTTTATGGCAAGAGACAGTTTTTTGGTCCATAACAGAAACTAGAAATTACCAATATCTCCAAGTCTGCGACAAAAACGGATTAAAATCAGAAAGGTTTGGCAAGAATAAAAACTTTGAACGTTAGAATAGTGAGAATGTTTAAATAAAGTCTCATTGGTTGAAAATGAGAGGTATTCGTTGCTGGCCCAGCTGGGCAGTGGCGTCGCCGGCGCGGCGCTAAGATTAACTGCAGGCGAGAGCGCAATGCGCCGCCGGCCGCTAATAGGAAGCGACGTCCGCCACTCTCTTTTATTCGCGAGCGCGCTTTCGTGCGAGGAGGGCGAGGTCCAAGGGCGCCTAACTGGGCCCAGCACCAAGTGCACCTGCCCCTCTTCCAAACACCACACGACAGATATGACTGGAAAAGTAAAGGCCGGAACAGACGATCAAAGACGCACATAAGAACCAACATCCAGGAACTGACAACACGAAAAACACACGAGACATTATTACTGTGAAGTGAAAGGCTGGAGAGAGAGAGAGAGAGAGAGAGAGAGAGAGAGAGAGAGAGAGAGAGAGAGAGAGAGAGAGAGGGGGGGGGGGAAGACGCTGATAGAAAATTTCAAGACACAGAAATGACAGAAAGAGAAACTTCGGTACACGAAATTATCTCCATCAATTCCGTTGTGAAAATAAAACGTTGAGAAGAAATTTCTCACTTTTGGCAAAAAAAGAAAATTGGCTGGACAGTTGCGAGAACTATTTCTGTGCGTTTCAGATTGGTTGAAATGTGAAGAAAAGAGGAGAGAAAGAAAGAAAGAAAGAAGAAAGGAGGAGGAAGTGGAGGAGATGAAAGTGGAATATTGGTACTACTCCCGCCAGTGTAGGACGTGTTTCCTTAAGAAGTGACGATGATCACCCCAGCCCGCCCGAAGGTGATATTTGGCAGGTTTCCGCCAGCCAGGTATCTCCCACCAGCGGGCCAGAAAGAGGGCCACCAAGAGAAGACGTGTTTCGCGATATGAATGATAGTTAGGATTTGCATCGTCCCCTGGAAGCGACGGGTCTACGAAGCACAATGGCGCCGAGAGCGTAGGGGCCCCGCGCGGCCGGCAGCCAGCCACCTGGGGCAGCGCGCACGCACGGCGACACCACCTGCGCCCCGGCGGCGCCAGGCTTGGCCGGCGCTCATATTCCGCGAAGAAGGCGGAGACGAACAAACACCTTCAATTACAGCACTTCTCTACAAACGAAAAGACATGTTTGCGATAACATCCAAAATATCTAACATGTATTTCAGCGATCAGGACCCCAAAATGTATTTATTTCTCACGTCTCAACCTCTTTAACAATGTGGCTAACAGTAAAAACGAAAACAGACGTTACAAACAGGAACTTTAACTAATTTACAGTTTTCTGCAAAACAATTACATTAAAAAATGTGATTTATACTACATCATTAACTAGGTTTCTAAGTAATCGGATGTTAATAATTGCAAATACTAGTAATGCCATTTTTTTTGGACATGCCAAGATTGGGGGAAACTAAAATAACTGCAAAGCACTTTAATAAATAAATTAATTAAAAAGAATCTGTTACATTGTATCTGGACATTTTTGTTACTCAGTTGAATTTGAAATTCATGAAAAGAGCTGAGAAGATAAATGCGTGTTAATTACTGACATCATGACGTACTTATACAGAAAAAAATAGAACTGTGCTTGAACTAAAAGTCACGGAGAAACACATATTATTTTCGTATACAAAGCACACGTTTCTTCATTCATGTACGCTAAGAGAAATCAACAAATATTTTGATCCGAAATCAAATCCGATATTTTGAAGCGACGTGAGTGAAAACAAAGTAGAACTGAATTACAGCATTCAAAATAACGCAATAAGTCATTTTTTGTCACTTACGTAACAGAGAGTGTTGAATTGTCAGGTGAATGCCTGACATTAAATATGAATATGACTGTTGATAGGGAGTTTTTCACTTTCCAAAAGACCAGATTTACCCTTCACCTGATTTTTCAGCTTCTTTGCTGACATTGATAGTATCTCATCTCCTTTTTTTTCAACTGAAACTGTTCTAAAAATAAGAGGCGTGTAAATGACATGAGAAGAAAACAAAGAGGCGTGGATTTCTAGGCTTCAACCATCTGCATTCTACAGCTCAACAAACGTGACAGAAAATATCATGGTGACGATAGTTATAGAATGGCGATCTCGCTTGCTTTTCCAAGATTCCTAGCCCTTTCGGACATTCGACTCCAGCCTGAGTCCCAAAGAGTAGTCGCTTGAAGTAAAGGACGAGTTCAGAACAGATCCAACATAAAGGACGGAATGATCGCGAGTGCTCGTTCCGTGCCGAGTAAGCGTTTGCGGAGTAGCAGCCGACTCCGGAGCGGGACGGGGCGGGACGGGGCGGGGCGGGGGCGGGGCCAACGAAACTCGTTATGCGTGTTCCAGACGGAGGAATCTGCGAGACCCGAGCGCGGCCGAAACTCAAGTACCTAAAGACCTCGGATTTCTGCTCTCCTCGTCCTTAATTGTGTTACAAACTACACCGCGGGCTCACAATGGAATTAATTGCCCTCCTCTCCGGAGGATCCGCTCCAGACTCAATTCCCAAGGTCCTTGTGTCAATTTCACGGATAATTGGGTCTTCATCACACGATAAAGGTCATCCGTTACTTAGCGCGCGCGTCCTCACGGAAGGAAATGCCTCTCGCCGTCTCCGGACGGGAAAGTGGAAGGGGGAGGGCGGCCGACCCAATCAGAGGCGGAACGCGGACTGGGAGTCTGTAATCAATCCCAGAGAGGAAGTTGGAAAATTGTCTGCCGTATCCGTGCGTTCTTATTACGAAGCAACAAGTCTCCAAGACATCCGCTTGACGAAAAGGACGGCCACCGATTCTTCTTTTTGCAAAATATACGTGGAGATCATCTGAACAACCGATAAGGGTGCAAAATGCATTTGGCAAGTTGGTATTGATACCTATCACACAACATTAAATTATTAAAACGAATGCATGATAGTCATTGAAATATTAGTTAACGTCCAAAAATAGGTAGGTGAGCTTTAGATAAAGTTGTAAAACTGCGATTTCACGTAATATAGTTAGCTAGTATTACTAGTACTATATACCAGGGGTGTCCAACTTGCTACGTCTCAACGGCCACGACTAAAACCTTCAGTGTGGGACACATTTTCATTACTCCAAACCTGACTCCCCGTAATGTTAATCTCGGCGTTTTGCCCGGCTGCTCATAAACGGGGAGGGAAAGAATCGAACCATTCCTGATGTCAGGCCGCACAATGCAAAACGGCAGTGAAACACATTGGGATGATTTTGAATTTCTAAATTTACTTAAAAAATTCTTAAATTTAAACTTCACCTTTACAATAAAGAGGCCGGCAGGTTACCTGCGCTAGGTTCACATGGACGCACAGGACTTTCACTTTTGACTAGTCTTCCGCGGGCCACAATAAATGGCACCATTGCTATTCATTTCAATAGCCCCCTCACCCCCTCTGCTCAATCTTCACACTCACTAGAGAGAGGCGTGCGTGATTGGGCTAACTCTAATACTACCACTACATTCAAACACATTGTTTCATTTATTTTAGAGCGATTTTAATGCTTCTTTTATGATCGACATGAAGCTTCAGGCTAAAATTAATTCTTAGAGCTACCTTACATCTAATCTAATCTTAAATGGCCGTTCGGGCCAGAGTTCATCAGCCCGCGCCCCGGCCTCGGGCAGCACACGGCGTCCTTCCCGGTCGTCGGGCGGCTGCGTCCAGCCTCGCCCCTCTTTGCCCTCAACGAGGCGTCGATGCGGCACGACTCGCGGCTGCGTTAATCGCGCCCCGGCCCGCCGTCACTCTGGGCTCGCGGTGGGGCACTGAGTCACGGCCCCCTGCGTTTGTTCAGAGCCAGCGTCGGCAAGAGATGTGCGATGAGGCAAGGCGTTCGGGCGGCGGCAGGGCATCCGCTGCCCCCCCCCACCTCGGCGAGGTCCACCTACTCCTCAGCGTCTTTCAATCGCCTCGTAGGCTTTGCGGGTCACGTGACCCTCCCCCGCTTCATTTCCCCGCGCCTTGCCAAATGCAGCGAAACCCGAACGTCATTTAAGTTCCGAGAAAAGGGCGCAGCGACGATACGTCGCTCGTATTTTGCCAAGAGTCACCGGATGCGGCCTGGCGGGGGTTGGAGCGAGACAAAAGGGCTGATTCCCTCAGCGTCTCCGACGCCCCGAAAGCGCATGCAGGTAGTGAAAAACAGCACGTTTCTTGGCACTTTCGTAGCAACTCAATTTAATTTTATAAAATACGCGTCGCCACCGGCCGCGAGCGAACGTCCCATTACATTATGTAACATTACGAGTAAAAAGGGATATGTAAAACACCCTTTAGAAGTTCTTCAACGCCTGTACAAACGCAGAAAAATATCCATGGTAATAGCAAATACAACAAATAAGCTGTAGTTAACCAAGATATGAAACAAGCGACGATGGCAAAGTAATCATTGCAGATTCAGAAAAAGAAATACCGGATAAAGCGGATAAAAAATCTTTACCAGAACCGGATAAAAAACTTTAAAATTTAATGACGAATTCAACAATTAAATATATAAAACCATGGTTTTCATAGGGTCAGATCATGCAATATGCAAAAGAGTACTTGTCAATAAAATTATCGAACAGGTAACCCTCCTTTAATTACAGCAAGATTTTTGTCTCCAGAAAGGTAGAGTGAGCAACATACTGAATTTTATTATATTACGAATATCACAATAAAAACGTCATATCATGTCAATTTTTAAATATACCATATTTTGTTATTAATGCAAATACTCGTACATTTAAATTGCACCTGTAAGATATGTAGATTCAATACGCATACAATCTTTTTAAAAATAAAATATTTGTTTAGTTCATTTGCGTCACTTTTATGAGGTAACAAAATTGAGCTTTCGTGTTTTTTTTATTTTTTAAATGTTATATTTCTTTTATTTTTTATTTTATTATTATTATTATTATTATTATTATTATTATTATTATTATTATTATTATTATTATTATTATTATTTTACTTTCTCTATTCCAAGATTGCCGACTTTACTGTCGGGTCTGGTAGTCACGCTCAATTACGAGTAGGTCTTAGTGGATGTTTTGAAGTCACAAGTCACGTACACCTTCATGTTTCTTACTATGCATCAGGCACTGAAAGGAATTATTTTCGCCTCTTACCTTATCGCAAGTATACAAGCGCTAGGGTGGCAGATTCTGAGCAGTCAGTGTCATGCAGAACTGTATCTGCAGTGCACGTGATGTGCGTGACAGGTTTGCATGTGTTTCAAATACATTCATACAGTTCTGTGCTTTCTATAAAGTGAAATTCACCATGACCTGTCGAATCGGTGAAATAATCTATAAAATGCAAATCGTCATTTCGCATCAAAAGTGTACGAATCAACCAAATAACTGCTACGTTTGTGGAAGATTTACGCCAAACGTAAAAATATACAAAACGTGCTTATTCGTTATTCGTCGTGTTTGTGATCAGGAAAAGCATGGACTTCTCACAAGTACGACACCTGTACAACGAACCTTAAGTTGTGGTAGTAGGGAAAAGTCAAATCATTATCATACGCAGAACCAATGTTGTGGATAACATCTACAAACCATTTTAATGTCTGCATATTAATACACGAATATGAGTATTGTATTTTTAACCTTAACCTCTCTAACCTCATAAGAAGCACGCTCTTAAAATTTTGTAGTAATATAACCGGAATGATAAATTAGTATAGGATTTTGTTTATTTCAACTACTACACATGTTTCTATTTTTTGGACCCTGCGTGAGGACGCGAATTAAGATCCGACAAGGGTCGGGCGTCGGCGCTCGGACGCGCGTGGCAGGAGGCATTGGCGGGCAGCGCCATGAGCGGGCGCCGAGGGGTCATTTTTGAACACGGAAAGCGCATCACGGCGCGGGAGGGGGCGGGGGCGGGGGCAGGCGAAGCGCTGAAGAATCGCCACGGCGCATTCGGGCCACTAGTTCATTAAAACTTAGACCCAGGTAAGGAAAGACGCTCATTTAATATTTAATTAGCGGCGTGGAGGTGGGGGCGGCGGCCGGGCCGCGCGCTCCCCTTCCGACCTCCCCCGCAGGCCCGGGCGCCGAAAATAGCACCGGAGGCCCGGTAACACAACACGCTCCCTCCGGCCCTCGGCCGGGGCGGCTTCCGAGACACCGCCCTCGTCGCCCGCCCCGCCCGCCCCGCCCCGCCCCGCCCCGCAGCGCCGCTTTGGCAAACGCAACTCGGGAAAAGCGGGCTTCGGATGCGCGGCGACCAAGCGAACGGGGAAATGCAAGGTACAGCATTTTTCAAAGCGGAGGACGAGCCAAACACAACTTCGCTCCATTTTTCCTTTGCTTCATTTAATACCGCTTTCAACCTCTTTAGTGTTCTCCAAAATTTACTCCACGCCACATAACAAATAAGCATAACTCCAATACAGCCAACGCATTTCAGAGTACGTTTGTTCTTCAACGGTTCTCAATTTCTTTCATGTTTTTCAAGGGCGTACGAATCACTTACGAAAGCATAAAAAGGCATGCAGAAAATACTTTCATAGAATATGGCAAAATCAATGAGTTTGAAGAGAACACTAGCGTCCTCTCGGGCAAGGAGAAATTGTACAACAACAGTAAAGAGAATCAAAAATATACAATAGGAAAACGATTGAGGCGACCAGCTGAACGAGAAGGAACTTATCAGAATACATGGGAAGAAACCCTGTGGGCGTATTGCGCGGCGAAATTCCATGATCCACCCCAAAGACAAGGGGGTGCGAGTGGCAAGCGCGAGCCGAGGCGGAGCAGAGGCGCGAACGCGGCGCTAATTAGAGGCGGCAACCGCGAGGCACGCGCGGCCCGCAGTAAATCTCCCGCGCGGCTGGCGCCGCTCCAGCCGCCCCGCCCCGCCCCGCCGCGCCGCCCCCGATTGGAGGAGCACGTCCAGGCGCTGCGACGCGCACCCCGGGCCGCCCTCCGCCTCCGCGCTCTACATGAATGACACCGGACCAATTCATCATCACACGAGTCTGGGCCTCGTAGCGAGGAAACGATGCCCGAGCGCCTCCTGCAGCGGCAGTCGAGAAAGGGTTGAAACGTCTGGGTTGCACCTAACTACTTCCCCAAATATAAATAAGTCAATCATTCCAACTATAATTCCTTAAGACGAAGCGAAAATTGGCTTTTTACGGAAAAAGTCTATTTAATACTAACAATCAGCAGCAAAATGAGGGAATTTGTAAGGATACAGGGAAAAATACACAAACTTGCTGAAAACCAAGAGACGAAATTATTTATCGTGAAAGAATTGAAGCACTCGTTATGTAATAAAAGGCATCATTGTATTCTTAAGTGAAGTTCTTGCCCGTCGAAGTACCCAGAAGCGTTTTCAACCGCCGTGAACTGCAACGGAGAGGGGTTGAGAAAACGAATGAAAATACAACGACGAAACAATATTTGAATGAGAAATTCACCATTATTTGGGGTTTATGGACTCTTGACGAATTTTATTTTCTAACTTTACTGCGTATAAAATACTAATTTTGATCGTCCCAATAGTCAAATTGTAATACATTCAGTAGTACCATGCATATAACTAATTTTTTTGTTGTATTTAACTCTTTATGTAATAACCATGTATTTAACTATTTTGGTAATACAGCAACGAATGCATAACACGCAACTAACTTGCAAAACAAGTTTGCACTTTCCTCTACGTTATTTTGTGATTGAGTTATCTTTGTTTGTTGAGATGAAATTGGAGTTTTCAATAATAGCAAATAAGGTGTTATTTTGTAGTCAATTTAATATATTTTGTACTTACGTTGCTTTATATCTTCTCGACCATTCGAAGGTACTTTTTTTTACTTAATTGTACGGGTTTGTTGCGAATATACTTGGGTTTGTAAAGAACTGTTTTTCTCGTAAAATAACAAAACAGTTTTATGAATCATATTTTTTTAAATCGTCAAAACATTTAAATGGGTTTTTAAATGTTTTTCAATTTTTGTGCGTGCTTTCTTGAAAATCCAGTTTTTTTTGGGGGGAGGGGGGAGGTTGCCATCCTTTAAATTGATACAAGGCTCTGTTTAAATATTTTGAACAAAAGGGTATAAATTATATTAAAATTGTCTCTCTTACTGATGAGACAAGTGTGCCATAAATGCATTTTACTGCAAATAAATGAGCCTCTAACCATGTTTCAAACCATGTAGGATTGGTGTGCAAAAACTTAAAGCTCTATCAGACGACACTGATGTAAGCACAATTTCAATATTTGTGCTCATTAGACCATTTCACAGAAATGGCGCAGGTCAAAAAATACACACAGTGAACCAGTCGAAGACATGCTCTAAAACGGAGTAAAACTAAGAATGCGCGGGAAGCAAAGAAGATGATTCACCTCATTTCGAGGAAGCGTCTAATACCACTGGCTCCACGTCAACATCGCTGACGGCCCAAGGAGCGTGGCAGGCCCTCTCGCCACGGGACCTTCAGGTCGGGAAGCCAGGACCCTACCACTGAGCCACCGCGATCCCTAATCTTTTAAAAATCAATACACTTACCAAGTCAATTTTACAGCAAGTAACATATACGTTGAAAATATGAAACATCTTAAATAAAATAAGTTACTACTATTTATCGATTACACTTTGTAAATATAAAATATAATTTTATGAAATGATTTTGACGGTGGTCTCATACATCCATGTTCTGTATGGCGAGAGATGAAGCGCTCGACCTTGTCTCTCTCGGCGGTAGTCGGTTGAAAGTCGTTTAGTGGTCAACCACTAGAAGAACTATAGCTTTCTAAAGATGATCATGTTGCGTATAAAAAGGAACGATTATGCGTAAAATGAAAATTCAGACTGATACGATTGTTTGAGAACGCAACTACGCAACAAACACATAACAAACAACCATGCTTGCTAGAATCAGCACCAGCATTTACGAAATTGGAAGTTTATACTTTCTTCATTGTTCAGGGACTGTGATGAAAAGCAAATGCAAGGGCAATCGTTTTCTGGGTTCGTATTTCATATTAGTCTCTGCATTCTGTAATGCGTAATAATAAATAATACTGCACACGCGAGATATACTTGTTCAGATAAGTGACAGCGCCTTGCTATGTTAATCCACAACGCGCACTGTCTTCCGCCGAGTCCCAGCGGGCGGCGCTCGATTGACGCGCAATGGGCCGTGGGAGTCGCCGATGGACACGCGGAACGCCAGGCGACGCGAGGCGAGGCGAGGAGGTAAATGGGCGGCGAGGGCGGGAGGGAGAGGCGCGTGGCGGGGCCGCGCTCCAACGTGTGATCATTAGCCGGCGCGCGACGCCGGGGCACCTGGGCACGCCAATCCCTCTTCACTTCAAGCACAATTACGACACTGATGCAATGCGGGACCTACAAACTATTTCTTTACTCCCTTTTCTTTTAAGTCTGGGCTACATTTCGGTTGTGAAATTGCACAATTTTGAAATCGTTTCCTTACTTGAAAACTTTTCAGATTTCGAAAAACATCATAAGATATGATGTAAAGCACTTTTGCTCACAAATATATTCAATTATAAAATACACCAGTAATATAAATATTAACTACGTTAAACCTCTTATTCATAATGAGATGGTCGAGTAATTCAATACATTGTAATCTATCCCTACAAAAAGTTAAAAAGGTAGAAATTAGATCAGTTTCTCCAGAGAAACATGTTTACATTTTTCGTAATTGAGACATTGTCGAAAGACTTTCACTAAAAATCACACAACTCAATATTATATAAAATAAAAACATCTTTTACAGATATAATATTGAGGAATTTAAGAAAAAAAATCTACATTTAATAATAAAGTTGTAGGAGTTGCTCCAAACAGATTTGAACTTCTGGAATTTTCGAAGATTCGAAGCTTTTACTCAAACTAAGCGTTGCATCATTTTCATTCGCATTATTCGAAAAAAGAAGTGGGGTAGGGTAATTGAAAATACTTCATGCAAAGGCCCCCCAACACACACACGTGTGCGTGTGTGTGTGTGTGTTTCAATTCGCAGGACTTCGAGCGGTTCAGATCAAACAGGGAGTATTTATTTTTGGGGTAATTTTGTGGTGTTGAGGAGCTAGTGTTCACAAACGGACAAACAGACGTTTTGAAAAATGAAAACTCGTGTCATCACAGCGTTAATGAGAATTCTAGAAGCTGATTACTCTCATAGGCGTTTTCTTCCTAATTATTGTCTGCTGATGTCGTAGGCACCCTACACACACAGCTATGGAGCACTTCGCGCATCCAGTCCTCATGCCTATCCTTAGGGAGGGACGACGTGATGATGCTGCCTATATCCCTATGTCGGCCATGCCATGACAGAAGAACCAGAGCAGTGCCGCGCGTACGCGAATACCAGGGCACGTCTTGCAGCAGGCGCTACCGCCATAGTCACCTTTTACTACCGAATGCATTGAGGTCAGTGGCACCACGCAACCCCAAGAATGAACACAAACGAGACCTGCCCTCTTCTCACACCCTACGCACCCTTCACGGCCACTTCCGAGTGGGATAGCGCTGGGCGGGCTGCGCTGGGCTCTTCGCCGCCTGCATTACGCGCTAATGAAGACGAAGGGCCGCGCGCCGCCGTCCCTAAATATTTAGCAGGTGTAAACAAGCGCGCTGATCACCGGCGCCCGAGTTAAGGCGGCGTAATGCGCCAAGTTGCGCGGATGACTTCATCAATTCTGATGAGGCGCTCGAACGCGCCGCCGCGATGACCGTCGCGGGAGAGAGCGGCGCGCACCTCCGGTGGCTTCGGCCCCTCGGCCCGCGACGGGCGATTCGCCCTCCAGTTGGACATTGCCGTCAGGGTTTGCCTTCACTGCTCACACAAAGTGTTCAATCATGAATATCACTAATGACATTTTGTCAAGAACATTCCACACAACGGTAATTTCCATAACTATAAGTGGAGTGAATTTTCAAAGCAGAGCAAAGTAGCGTATTGTAGTGACTTGTAGTGGATGGTGTGAAATGTAGAGATAAATCTGTATATGGGGAAAATGAAAAATAAAATGGCGTACAGTTTTATTAACTATGCACAGTTGCTTTGATGTAGAAACAGAACAATTTGTTCTCTTTAGATAGGGGCATTTTTGTATATTTTGCACTGTAATGTTTCTGCATTAAAAGGTTCGTTTGTTCATTTAAACTTTTCACTAAGCACTTCCCCCAGCAGTCCATGCGACACCACCTATTTCAATCGCCCAATTATAGCTACTAAGGCGGTTTCGTTCTCATCAAATCGGCATTTCAGTCACGTGATCGATATGAAATATGATTCTGCTAAGTCAGGGCGAATAAACTTGGGATCATGGGCATCTACAGATTTCGACTCCTATCGCAGGCCTCATCCGCGGAGGGGACCGTTTTGTGATAAACTCTTAATGCGATGAATCACTACAACAGCACGCGCTCGCAAATACTCGGCACATTTCCCCACTCAACACAAATCAGGCATGTATTCAGTTTCCAAACGAATATGCACGTACCTTACGAACAGTTTGCCGTGCATGTTTAGATCAGGAGGGAATACTCCCACTTTCATGACTAAAGGAAACGAACGGAAAACTACATAAGAAATATTTTCTTACTCAACATTAAGCCTTATACAAGACCGTGTGTCGCCCTAGAACACATAAGTAATCTTAATTTTTGAGTAAGACACTCGGCATTCAAAAAGCCAGTTGTTTCAATAAACCTTTATCAAATATTACACTATCTTTTAGAAGTTTCGAAAATTATCATTATAATACTTAATATATTTAAAAAAAATTTTTTTTTTCTTTTATTTCAACGTTTGAAAGAAAATATTTGTTTCTGAAGCGTGTTATTCGCTAAAGCATTGTAGTTTCTAACTTTTGCATATTGTTTATAAAAACCTTCGAAAATGTGTTCTTTCTACATAAAGCATGGAGGGCTTGATTCAAATATTCAACTCAATCTGCGAACATAACTCGAATTTCTTATTTCTTACGCTCACAGAGAATTTTCCCAATAGAACGCACGTTTTTGGCGCATCACATGGTGGACGAAAGGGACTGGTCAGTTACGCACGCAGAAATAACCGAAAACTAAGTGCACACCATGTTGTATGAACGCGAGGGCTGATTTTCCAAACGCTGTAAATACGGGAAAGCATATTTATTTACAGATATCAACATTACCCCAAAATCATCATATCTTACATCGTCATAATTATTGCTGATTGACAGATACGTTGATAATTTATTCACGAGGCAATCACCGAATATCATTCGACTTAATTAACATTTTTGCATGCTAATATCTCTAAAAAGTCAAAGAAACATTCAAAATCATCTTGCAAATTCAAAAAAAGTTTTTGTTATCAGGAATGGTTCAGAATATCCGAAAAAGATAAATTCTAAAATATACTTAAAAAAGTGTAGTAAAGCGATCCGAAAGAACAGTTCCCGCAAATCACTAAATGCAAGATACACATATCTGGGATAGACGGAAATTTCTGGATTGCAGGCTAAGCTAGAAAAATATATTTTTGTACAAGGATCCTTTAGTATATCATGTTGATTTACAAAAACAATTAGCATGTGAAATTAAAAATTATATATATATATATATATATATATATATATATATATATATATATATATATATATATATGTGTGTGTGTGTGTGAGCGTGTGTGTGTGTGTGAGTGAATGAGTGAGTGAGTGAGTGAGTGAGTGAGTGAGTGAGTGAGAGAGAGAGAGATTTTCAAAAAGCAATAATTATTTCAGGGGCAATGAATAAATGTTTTCGAAAAAAGTCAAATAATTGAAAAGCCGAATACACGAGCTGAAGAACATTACGTAGATAAACCGACAAAATAGCAGTCAGGTATTTCTATTAAATGCGCATTTCGCTTCCAGCGCAGACGCACGCTGGCTGCAGCCGCTCTCCACAGCGGCACCGGAAGATAAAACCAACTTAAATTAATATCACAACCGAAAAAATGTATCTCTGGCAGGTCGGGACCAGCGATGTTCCAAACGATAAAAAATTAAATTCAAGCCGGAAACGTTTCGCCAAAAAGTATAGTGGGAGTGAAGCCGCTTGTGGGACTATTTTTGGGGGCGGAGGAAGGTTTAATGTTTTAACTACACCACGCACACACAAAAAAGAAAAGGAGAAAAAACAGGAGTAACTCAACGTATTCGCAACTCCCCCTGGCAAAACATGACTCTTTGATGCGTGCGTGCCGAAAGCAGGCGGGCGCCGAATGAGACGCGGGGAAGCAAACGCGGCAGTCGGCCGCGCGCCGCGCGGAGGCGCAAGCAAATGCGAAGACGCGACTCCGAGAATGACAGCGCGAGCGGCGGCCGGGGAGCGACAATTTAATATATCGCCCCACGACGCGCAGCGAGTGTAGACGAACACGGACGAGGGCGGATTAACGAGAAACGGATGACACACGACAGAAAGGGTTCGTAGATGGAACACGCAAGAAGCGGGGAGGGCAGAGGAGGTGGAGCCGGCGACCGCCGGACAAGGCGACCGGGGCCGCGGGGGCGGGGCGCGGGGGCGGGGCGCGGGGGCGGGGCGCGGGGGCGGGGCGCGGGGGCGGGGCGGGCGCCGTTCGTCTTGGGGAATTCACGGGGAAGAGAGCGAGCTGCGCGCCGGAGATAGGGACGCGGAAAAAGGAAATATTTTTTCTCCCAAATGCCAATTACGCTTCTTAATTGAGTCATTCCGCGCGCGCTCGCGCAGCCTCGAGCGAAGGAGCAGCGGCGGCGGCGCAGGTCGCGAGCGGGGGCGGGGAGGGGCGGTGGGAAGAGAGGGAATCTGAGCGGCGCGGAGACTCCCGCGGGGCCAGAGCGCCTTATTATCCCGGCGCCATTATGCCTCGAGTTTACCCGGGCGAGGATCGTTTAGCGATACACGCGGATCCGCTCACCACTCACGGCGGCGGCGGCGGAGCGAAGCGGAGGAGGCGGCTGCGTCTTACCTGCAAGTAATGAGCCGGCGGGCGAGCGCCGTCGACTAAGGGCGCCGAGGCCCGGGCGAGCGCCGCCCCGCCTTCCCCTTCCCCTTCCCCGGAGATCATTATATGGCAAACCGAACGCGCCCCCCCCCCCAAGTCACAGTTTGAAGCCAGGCACGGGAATAATGTGTGGCGCCGCACTCGCACATTAAAGTCCCTTCTTACATTTCAGGGAAAACAAATTGAAAATAACAAATTCAAAATCAATGCAATGGCGGAAAAAGTATAACAATAAAGCGAAAAATGAACACGAAAATTCTCGATGGTGTGTTTCTCTGCAAGAATGAATTGGAATAAATTCCAGACTTCAGGTGAATTGTCAAGTGCAGAATGTAGTTAATAGTAATCTATAGGGGGCAGACTTTAATGAATATTTTAATGTCATTTTCTTTTTTCTTTTCACTTTAGAACAATGTCGCTTAGTAATGAATTCATTTTATGCTATAACGAAACAAATGTCCCGTTTTAATGTAATCTTTGTGCATTTTCCGTTGATTTCGACTAATAAGTCATTTTGTTCCTCTGTACGTCATTTTTAATGAGTTTTCGGTGATTTCATCGGTTTTAATATAATTTTCATGGATCTTGATTCAAGCATTTTTTCCGAGGTGCAATAAATGTTCAGCACAGAATTCCTGAGTAGCCTTTTCGATTTTGTCGCTCATAGATTGTAAAGTCAGCTGTTGCGAATACTACGTAATCTAAGGCTCCTAGACATTTCTCGGCGCCATTGTCAGTTCGGCAGATTTCGCCATAAATAAAGGCAGAGATATTCTTTTAAAGAACAGTCCAAACACAAAGTTTGTAAGCTGAGTTCGCTTGAACAAATGGAAGAAGCCTCGATTTACATGAGTAACTTATTCGACAGCTTGCGGTGTTCATCTGAAGTGGTTTTGATTAAATGTTTTACTTCATTTTTCTTTGTTTTTTTTTTTTTGGGGGGGGGGCATGTTTAAAGCATTTTAAGGGTATTTTATTGATCATTTTTGGCCATGTTTTGGGTCATCAAAATGCGCCCCCACGTAATCTATATCAGTAACTCGTCATTAGTTATGAGTTTAAGTTCACATTCCCGTGATAAATGATAAAGCGCACTCAACTGTTTGATTATATTGCGGCAATTAACGAGCAAATTATTTTAAAAAAATGTTACAACTCAACATATCGTTTATATGACCACATAGCGGGATAACCACCATAGACAGTTAACCGGAAACTGTCTTCCTCGGCTTCCCACTAGGTAGGGCTTTTTTTTATTAAATCGGAAATCAAGTCCCGAGCTGACGGGTGTTAAAGTGAAAAGATGGCCATGCAACAAGTTAACATTTCAATGTACCCTAAGACGTAGGCGAGACAGAGAAATTCACGATAGCGGAACACGCAGGCGCGTCGTCCCCTAGGTAAAGACTTGTTGGATGAATAATAAGAAGGAGCAGTTGAGGAAGCGGGAGGTGGTGGCCGGTGCTGCGCTCGCTGCTAATGCAAGTGCGCTATGCACGAGGCCGGCGGCCGGCGGCGCCGCGCCGCGCGCTGCTTTAACGCCGCTAATGATGCCTAATGACGGAACCGCACGCCTCGCCACCGCTGCACAGGGCCGCGGGCTGGAGGTCAAGTTGCATGGCAGAGATCGCGCGGATTTCTAGGACTCTCCCATTGATCACGTGGATACACTTCATTCGCGAGGCAAGTTATTTATTTAATCTTGTAATGTTCACATACGTCTGCGATGGCACTCGATACACATGCACCTACATGTAAACAAGATTCTCATACTAGAAACATTTGAATTCGCATACTTCATTTATAATATCTTATTTTCGCATTTCATTTTCATTCGTTTATTTTTATTAAGACATTTGCTTCATTGCCAGGTAATGATTAGATTTCAAGAGCATTTTTATGATGTTCATTCGGGCTAGTGATTCGTACCTGTTTGATATTCGCAATTTTTTTTTCGTCAGGAGTGGTGAACGTAAAGATGGTGTGAGGGTTATGCTTACTGACCTAGCATTAAGACTACGAGTAAAGTATTTCATCAGAAGCATCGGATTCAAACACTTAAATCCTTATCACATAAATGTATTTTTCTTTGTCAATTTCTTTTCAATTTACGCAGCTCCTTTTGATGAAATAATAATTAATAATAATATTGTAGTTATTACTTTCGATTACTTTTTCTTTCTCTTTGTGAACACTACGTGTTAGAACATTAAGTTGACGGTCCGCAAATAAAGTAAGTAAGTAGAGAATTAAGGTCCCGAAAATGACAGATTTTGGAAAAATTAAAAATAGAAGCCGCTCGTTGCGAAGTATTTAGACAAGTTATCGCATTGGTCGTTTCCGAGGTTTGCTCCGATACATTAAACGAGTGTAAGTGGTAGTTACCATTAACAAATGGGGTCACGCGCGGCGCTGGACAATTTGTGCTGCAGAGCTACAGAATTTTTGGCCCGGAGCGACGCTGAAACGTACCCCCCCCGCGTGAAAATTAAAAAAGGGTGAATTATTTTATTTCAATAAATAACAAAATATACCACGTTTAAGCTAGAAAAACGGTTTGGAAGTATGTTTTAAATAATAATATTAAATTAAGTAAAATAATTTAGTGATCAAATAATACAATTTCCTCGGTGAGCTTAAAATTCTAAAAAATTGTTGCGCTTAGTTAGTGTTTAATCGCTTTTTAAATACATGAAATAATACATATGAATTTCGGTAGAACGTATTTTAATTTCAGCGTCATTTGATTCATTTCAGAGTCCTACCTTATACTCATACGTAATTAACACAATAAACTATTTAAGGTAAAACAAATAATTGAAAACATTATGAAACATCAGTCTACTGTATCGCGGATAAAAAAATACGATTGTCTCGAGTTCTAATTCCCAGCAGTCACATCCATCTTCGATCGAGCCTCTTGACTTGCCGCGCGGTCGCCCGTGCTTAGCGCCGGCACTTCTGCTCGGGAACCATTTCCCCCATTCCGTTCCCAATCCTATCCTTAAAAGTCCGACTGCAAGCTCAAACTACATTTTTACATCGCACATCTCGCACATAGATGTCAGGTCTAAATGTGTTGCATCAACACAGAAATGGATACATTACTGTTCAAGCTTCTTTATTTAGGATATTTGTTTTATGACTATTTTAAATTTCAGAACTGCATTACGACGTAATAGCGTCAAACTATGTGAATACATTGTGATGTGACACTATGTTGGGAGATTATATATTGAAACACAGAATGTGTTCCTTTACACTAATTAAACGTTAGTGTAAGTAATCAATATATATTTTGGACTGCGCGGTACGTACGCCAAGCGCTGCGAACAACGACGGGAGCGAGCAACGGTCGCTACCGCCACCGGTGCCACCGCCGGGAGGCCAGCGTGAGAATGTCGGTTACAAACTGGGCAGCGAGCACGTGCGAGCAGTCGTTGGGAGAACTGCGAAGAAGACAGTTGGATCGAGGCAGCCGCCGCCGAAGGATGTGCCGACGTGCGGCCGGCGAAAAGGACATTAGCGCGCGGACAAAAGGGACGTGCAGTGTATTATATAAATTAGTAGCAACTGAAATGTAATAGACATGCGAAGTAAATATTGAGAGTATCATTAAAACAAAAGATTAGTGCCGATAGAACAATTAATCGCACTCGTAATAATTAGCGTGGCGAGGACAATACGGGAATTGTGTTGTGCGGAACTGTGACCAGCATGTATGACGCCGAGGTGCCAGGAGCTGCATAAGGAAGAATTCGCCAGGTTACCAGCCGGGGCGACCGCCCCGCCATCAGCCGCCGACAGCCCACAGCTGCTGTAGAGGTCGGCAACCCTGTCGATACGAGCCGTTCTACGATCATCGAAGGTATTTGGTCGGGGCCCCGAAGGTATGATAAATGCATATTACACCTAATCTTGGTACCAAGGCAGAGTGTATAAACGTAGTCAGATCATGTAATTAACCTATTTGATTTGCAAATAAATCTTGTTCATGATTGTATTTCCATTTCTAATTAACTTTCCCAATGTTATACCAACTTATCCAGGGACCCATTCACGGAAAAGATACCCTCCTTTAGTGTTATATTGCAGTGAAATACCCGGCATCACCAGGTACGTCACAATATATATATATATATATATATATATATATATATATATATATATATATATATATATATATATATATATATTGAAACGAAAAGCGTTTCTGTATTAGGAAATACTAAAAGCGATACATTCTAAATTAAAACAAAATACATCTTGATCAGTGCAGTAACGCCGCCGCCGCCGTCGCCAACGGACAAATCGGGGGAACCGGTGAGGCGGGCAACGGTTAAGCAGTGCGAGAAAACGATCGGAAGCTAGCAGACGGGTTGCGACGCGCCCGAAGAACAAGCAGTAATTAATCAGTACAGTATAGAATAAATTAGGTTCGGGGGGTAAAACCAGGTGCATTAATGACTCGTAGAAAGTTGCATGGTTTTTTTTGGAATTAAGATTAAGTACTAGAACTGAGACAGGTCAATGAAATTAGTAAATTGCTTAGCCGTTTATGGTTAGTGTAGTGACCCCGTGCTTAAATAAGCGCATAGTCGTGAACAGTGCCGAACGGATTTATTGCGAAGCTGAGGAGGATAACCGAAAAGAACAGGAAGACCCGACGGACATCGATCTTGCGTCGTTCATTCCCCCTATCTCTGTGTCATCTTCATAACGGCTGGGACGGGGCCCTGGCGAAGTCATCAACCGTCGCGCAGAGCTGCAGGGACCGGTCGCCGAGGGAGGGCGAATCTCCGACGGGCTCCGAGGTGAGCCGAAGCCTGCCGCCGCCGCCGCCATTGCTACTATTGCCCGAGGAAACGTCAGGAGGGACAGATGATTTTTAAAGACCGAGGTATCATATACATTTGAGCTCATCCGCATGTTTGGTATCAAAACAAGGGTTGTACTGATTGTAAATATTGTTTCTAATGTGTATTATATGATCAATAAAACGTATAGTTGTTTAAAAATCTATAACGGAATTATCTTTCCATCTTATACCAAAACCCTAGAGGCCCATTCACAAGAAAAACACCTGTCCCCTTTAAAATTAATTGTCGTGAAAAGTACCGTTTCACAGGTACGTCACTATATATAAACATATATATTCATATCATATGCCATTAATCGTCGCCCAAAGTACATTTTTTTGAAATTTTCTTAATTTTTCGGTTTCCTACGAAACACGAAAATATTTTAAGAATATTAAAGAACATTAAACCTCGACCTATATAGCAATTTCCTTTCAAAAATTTGGAGCCATTTGCACGTATCTCACCCATCTATGGATCAGTAACATTATTGTTGAAGTGATTTCATTACTCTTCGTTCCTATACTACAACATAGTAAAATTTTATCGTTTGTATTTCAAATCAAATCATATAACTTATCACTGGCATTGAAGGTCGTGTATTCTAATTTTACTAAGCTAAAGAACTGGAGAACGAAATACAAAATATTTCTTCGCAAAAGAAAAAAAAACCTACACAGTATTTTTCCATTGCAACAGGCCTACACGTTGCAACAAAACAAATCAAAGCACGGCAATCACATATTAAGATATGAAAAGAAAAAGGGCAATTGTGGGAATTGCGTCCTGCTGTTATTATTTACTCGTAAAATAAACATAATCGAGAAAAGGAGAGAATTAAATTTGAAATCCGTGATGCATCCAAAGTGAATGGAGTCAACGATGAATGTGGTTCCGCGCCAGGTGTTTCAACGTTACCTTAGTGGTGCCGAGGGCGTTGGCAGCGGATCCCTGAGCCATGACACCTACCTGCAACACAGAGAATCGGTCAACCTTACACTCACTTCGAGCAACAACAACATTAAGCTGGCATAGCAGTTGCAGAATGAAAGTGAAAGGAACTACGTGAACAACGATAAAGACACGCTGATACACCACAAACATCGGAATCGCGATACGCCGAAATACACAGAGATCTTTCAGAAGAAAACTAGAGGTGCTACAGAATGACACAGCAACACAGACCTGCCAAATACTCTTGGTAGCTGCCAACTATCGACGCCTAACGTACATTTTCTGGAAAATTTCCAAATTTTTCGGTTTCCTAATTGTAGAACCGGAATATTACATTAAGAATTTTAAAGAAACTTCGTCCCAAATGGCAATTTTCTTTAAACAATTTGGAACCATTCTTAAGGAAATGGCGTTTAAGCGTTACTGTAAATGCGAAGTTTAATGCTCTCTAGCGTTTATGTCATCTTTCAGGGTACATTTAGCACTATCCCTACCGAAAGAGTAAAGAAAAAATTCGGGCAGTTTTTGAGAAAATCATGTTTGTTATTTTTTAATATTGCACGCAATACTGCGAGAAAAATATACAAATTTTCAAAAAAATGTGCATGGTCTTAATGAAAGAACTAGCTAGAAAGCAAAAAGTTTACTTGAACTAAAAATCTCTATCTGTAATTTTGTAGTTGTATGAAGACGCCGAAGAAAAAAACTTTTGCAATTATCGATAATTCAGAGTTAACCTTGAAAATCGGATTGATGCCATCTTTTCAAGAATATTTTACTCCATTTTTATAAGAAATATAAAGAAAATATTTGAAGTCGTTTCTAAGAAAATTTTGAAAATGTCCTAGGAGCTTTATCTGAAATACCCCCAAGTTTCAACGAATGGTTGTCAAAATCTCAAATCTTCGATTCGAGCCAGATCGATGGGGGTTTCTTCAATTTGGGGAAAATCCTATGCATGGCTTAGGCGTTGGTAGTGTTCACAGTCGAACGGAGAGACGGACAGACTTTTTGAAGAAAACAAAAACGTTTTCGGTATTAGGGGACCCCAAATTTATTCCCATTATTATTTATTTGAAATCTAGGAATCAATTTTTCAACACATTCAGCATTAAACAACTTTCTCTGTACTATGTATAATACTCCGTATATACGTACGTAAACAAGAAAGTAAAAACGCCTATTTTTTCGCATTATTAGTAACTTATGCAAATTTCGAAAAGTATTAGTTCAACGAAAATGAGACCTGCGCTAGTTTTGAAGCGTCAGAGGCAAAAAGAAAGGGAATATGTGTTGGTTTTTTATGAGAAAATTTTAAAAATATTGTTTTAAAAGTCAAGGCGCAGTACCACCAAAAACCATAATATCCGTTTCAAATTCGCAGGTCTCGAGTTTGGCCAGATCGGTCGGACGACATCAATATTACAGAAAACCGACTGAACGACTTGGGCGATAGCGTTGATCACAGAAGTATAGACACACTTTCTCATAAAATAATTTGGCCCTCACGGCCTACACTCTGGCTATACAAAATATTAGAGGAAATAATTTACTAATCACACAACACGAATTTTCTTGACAGAAAAATACAGTTCCCGGTGATGGAATACTTTTTGGAAGTAATTACGTAGTAGGCGAGTAAAACTACTGATGGCACAACATCACATGTTTTTACACTATTTCTAACGTATGTAATTTTCAAAATTCAGTAAGTTCTACGAGAATAAGACCTGCACCACTTTATGCGTTTTTAGTTCTATTCGTGAAGAAGAAAAAAGCCGTTATTAAGAAAATGTTTTTTTTTTATAAATTGCTTTCATTTCACGCATAAATTACACCAAAAATACCCACTATTTAATTTACAAAAATTCACGTGACCATTTTTAAAAGTCTTGATTTTTTCAACATATATCATTTTTATCTCCATCTTCAATATTATACTTTTGGCATGTACATTTTTTTTTTCAATTTTCGAAAATATTGAGTTGTCCGAAAATGGGACGAGCACCATTTTCAGTCCTTTCGTACATACTAGGAGAACATTTTAAGAATACTTTAAAGCCATTGAAATAAGTATGTAAAAATACTTATATCTCAGATTCAATTACGAGAAAACGACTTATACTTTCGAAAAATTGTCTATGACCTTATTTCAAGATGTTTTTGAGCAACAGATTTTATTAAAGAAGAAAATCCCTACCTTCCCTATATCCACTTTTACAATTTTTCGAAAATCAGGAAATTCAACGAAAATGAGACCCAACCCACTTTATTTAAGCTCATTTAAGCTCTCCGACGACAATGTTTAATAAAAAAATTTAGAACCAGTTTTGAGAACATTTTAAAAATGTCCAGGGTTTGTTCAAACTACCCATCCAAAATTCAAATATCAGTTTAAAACTCGCATGTCCTCGAGTTGTTCTGATCCGTCAGTGAATATCAATTTTGGAAAAAAATCATCTGAATGGTTTAGGTGCTAGTGTTGACCAAAGTAGACACGTTTTGCTTTGGATAAATTTTTTGGTATCAAGGACCCACAGAACGTGGATTTTGACAACACAACGTGTTAGAGGTAATTTACTACATTTAGGAACAAGATTAACTCACTTTTTCTATATCAGGTCCCCACAAAAGAAGTTTTCCTGACGAAAACGCCACTTTCCGCTGCTTCAATTCTTACTCTTCACTACGTACGTAGTAGGTGAGATATTAAAGAAATGTATAAGTGTCGAGGAGAGGTAGACGGGGTTGAGGGGAGCAGATTTCGCTTGTCAACTAATGTCTACGAGACCAAGGCTCGACGCTAGGCCGCGCGTGTGCCCCTACGAGGACCGCAAAAAAGGCACACTGGAATCGTACGCGTTGCCACTATTTCAGGCTGAGCGGTAGTAAGGCCCAAGGCCTTAAACATTGCAGTACCAGGCCTACAAGATCGTCACATTTTAGGAGAAAGACAGAAAAATAACACTGGCTTCAGCGTTGAAAATTATTATTGGTGAAAAGAACTATTTAGTAAGGTGGAGCTGAATGGGATTGAACCTCCACCCTCGTCGCGCTAACGTCGCCGTCAGAAGCGCACAATAGCAATTGCGGCAGACGGCGGATTCGCGAAACGTCGGGCGCCGCCAGCGAGGAGATAAACGCAGTTTGGCGAACGCCGCTTCAAACTAATCCATAACATAACTGTGCGCTCGGCGTCGCCAGCTTATTGTGTCTGCGACAGCGCGTGGGGCGGCCAAGGGCTTGACTCTGGAGAATTAGCGCGCTCACGTGTGCGCGTCGCGAAGATGGGAGGCGCGTGCGCGCGCGGCTGGGGCGGGGCGGGGCGGGGCGGGGCGGAGGTCAGGGGCGGGGCGGGGCGGGGCGGGGCGGGGCGGGGCGGAGGTCAGGGGCGGGGCGGGGCGGGAGTTAAGGCGCCGGGATCAGGCCCCGCAGCGCAGCGCAGCCGCCTGACAGGTGCGGCGCCGCGCAACTCAAAGGGAATAATTAACGCGGGCGGGGGGGGGGGGTAGGGGCGGCGTGGGCGTGAGGCTGACAGCGCCCTGTCACGCCCCGCGGGCGGTGGGCGCCCCGTGGCGGCGGCGACGGCGGACGCCGCCTGCCAGCCCCCCGGCGCCAGTCCCAGCCCCACAGCGCCACAGCTCCCGCTTACGCGTCGCACCCAACACTTAGTCGCGCCAACATGTGATAATCGCATCACTCCAGATCACTTCCCCTCTGACGCCAGAACTCGTTTAACCAAATGCTAAATCAGAATACAGCACCTTCATTCCGTCATAGGGTTTTAAGAGTTGATTCGAATCAAATTAATTTGTCGCAAATAGTCTCATTCAAATTAATGCGAGATTAAGGATAATAATTCTTTTGTTGCCAGGGATAGGTGCGATTCAAAGAGTTTGCGAACAGAAGGCAAACCGAGAAGAAATAAATATTATATTTTTCGAGCTACGTTGTTTGTAATCACCCAAGCACAAAGACGTTTGTAGTATTAAGAATATTTCACAAGGGAATGGATGGTTCCAAAATACGAGTAGATTTTGTCACTGCTTTAAGTTATAGAGGAAATTTATAAAATGTGTATAAGAAAAGGAGAAAACAAATTCACGCGATCTCAAATGCATTCAGTCTTCGTCTTCAGTTGAGAAACTTCATTTCCAAATTAAAATTACAGGTTCAACACGGTTTACGCACTTCACATCAAATTCCCATTTTATTTTGATACACGAACGGTAAGGACACTGTCTAAAAACTTGAAAGCGAAAATTTCCAGCGAATTATTGTTCAACCGCCATAATGATTACTTATGTAATTGCCCACCAATCAAATGGTAAAAGAAATGCATGCACTTCTAAAGAAGAATAAACAGTAATTACATTAAGAGACGCCACAAATGAATGTCTCCCTCGACGCTCCCCCGCGCTCTGCGGCCAGCTCGCCCTCTCGGCGCGGCCACCGAGGCACTTGCCCACTCTTCCTTGGAAAGTTAATACACGAGTTGAAATATGTTCCCCTATTGTTTACGATACAATTTTATCTACTCGTCGTGAAATGAAAAATTTCACAATAAGTACCTGGCAGTAAGTGTTTTGTTTAATACCCGAGATTGTTTTGTTTGAAAAGTAAGTTTTCCCTCACCTAGGAAAGGACTTTCAAACAAAAATAATGAAACGTTTCAATCAATGAAGCAAATGTTTAAGTTCCCCTTCTGTCACATTACACGAAAGATGTACGAATGAACAAATTCATTTTCTAGAGATTCGGGTACCCAGATTCCAAGGCCAGCGCCCCCCCCCCCCCCGGATCCCCGCCCACTGGCTGTCGCTCAGCCTCCGCCCTCCGCTGCTGCCATTGTGGTAGGTTAAATTTTATCGCAGCGTCCAGGCAAGCAACGACACATTTCACGAGCTCTCAAAAGGGGTTTCAACGACCTGCCTCCCCTTTGATGAAATAACCCGTCAATAAAGCTAGCGGTCCGCAGAAATATACAAACGTTTATTATACTTTCCGCAATAATAAACGCTCCAGAATATCCAACAGCCTAATATAAATAATATCTCCCCCCTCTCAGCATTTACAAACAACGAATCAATCGCTTCAATTTAATGGAAATGCTATGAAACACGTCCCGGTCGGTACATTTAATAATACAGGGGCTTCTGTTTAATAGAATATTTCATAACGTCATAACAAAAATCGCGCACGGTTTATACAGCAGACTGCGTGGCAATTTCGGCGCCCGGCGGCCAGCGCAGCACAGCGGCCGCGCGCGCCCCGCCCCGCCCCGCGGCAGGTGCGGGGGCGATATGAAGTCGTTGCGCAAAACCACTCGCATCTCCTCATTTCTTGAAGCAGCCTCCCCGCAATAAAGCGCCCTTTGAGAGCGCCTCGCGAGAAGTGTGCGCGCCGCCGCCGCCGCAAGGGAAGCAAACCGCGCGCGCGGTCGCAAGACGGCCGCCCGGAACAGCCCGCGGCCGGGAAGCGCTGCCGACGCGACACAAACGCGCGACGGAGGGCCAATTCTTCCGGGGCACATTAAAGAGCGCGGGGGCGGCAGAGGGCGGCGTTGGGCGGGGCGCGGCTGGGGGCGGGGCCGGAAGATGAGGCTCGGAAATGTAATTTCCGAAAGCATCAGGCGCCGCGGCGCCGTGTCGGTGAAAAGATGCTGAGATACACGCGCGGCGCGTTGCAGAAAGCAACCACTCCCCTCTTCCCAGCCCTACCTCATCGCCGCGCCCCGTCTACGCAAACAGGCTCCAAATTAACTGTTTACCCGGCACCGAGCAAGTTTTTAATTGGAATTATCTCGTATGTGGCGGCGGCCGCGTGCACGCGCGTTCTTCCCCGCAGCACAAACGGATGACGGGGGCGGGGGCGGGGCCGGGGGAGGGGGGGAGGCCCGCCTACGCGCGTCCCGTTGTTCGCGAACCGAAACATTTCCCGCACCGCGGGGCCCTCGAAGGCAGACACGCGGCGAACGCACGGCTCAGAGGAGGTCCATGCACTGAGAAGCGACTCCTACACGCGATGTTGGAAATACATTCCAGACATTTGCAAACGAAAAATAACATCTAAGATTTGGAACAATAAAACTTATCACAACTATATTACCGTTCGTAAAATGTAGTACACATTTCACCACATTTGAAGCATAAAGTGAAGACCGAACACGGATCTCAAGCAATATATACGTTTGTGTTTATTTGTAGAACGCTGTTCATAGGTTCAGGCACGTAGATGATTCGTAGAAGAAAGATGTTAACAAAAACAATTGAAAAAACATTTTCTATGCCATCATTACATTTCATTATTTGCAGAGAAAAACTAAAGTCATCTTTTAGCTTGTTTTACACTCATGCACATTTATAAATTATATTTTTCAATACACATTAGTTCTACAACAAGTTAATATAACACTACCCCAGGAAAATAGCACGAAAGCTAGCCTTCCTTCCTCCATTCAAGTCTACCACAGCTTGCCTCTTTTTCAGTAAGTCACCAACCAAATATACCATCCTATCGTTTCGCAACGCGCATGTTGTAATACTCGTGGACGATGACCACTCCCTCTGTTTGGTTAACGTGCACTGTCGTTCACACACGGTTCCAATGTCAGCACACAACCAAACACACGCACACATGTCATGTGCGGTCGCACTGGTAAGTCAGAAGAACAATTGAGTACCAATTAATTTAAACTCAACGGTGAGCGTCGAACTCGGAAGTAGCGTGTAAATATCGCTTGCACGTCAGCCGCTCGAGTTCCATGAAGGCAAATTCGCAAGTGGACGGACGCAGCCGCGTTCTCGCTAAAGGAATGTCGATCATGCACGGCAGATAAAATAAATGAGATATATACAGAGGAAAAGATAATGTACGAACTCCTTCACAACAAATACCAATCTGAAGCTTTGGGACTTTGGGGTAAACATCTTTTCTGAGTACGATAAATTAGACGACTTTGCATAACCAATGCCGATAATGTTTCCACCCATTGAGAATGGAAGTTATTTCAATACTTTTTTCCTTAGTTATTACAACTACCATCCCATTTTCGTTTTCTCCTCCTCAAATTCTCTTTTCTACTTTTGGTCCATTTTATTATAGATTGTGCGCATTTTTTCATTCAATTCATCGAATTTAGCATTGCAACGTTGTGTTAAAAATATTTAAGACGTACCGAATGCTGTAACTTACAACAGCATATTTTTCTTTCCTTCATGCGATGAATATACTTGCAAATTTAATGAACTTGCAACAATTCTGGTATTCTCATCAGTTATCTCATTAACCGTCTTGAAATGCAAAGATTGACTTCAGACCTATCTGTCCTTTTCGCGGTTCCTCCTTTTTAATCTTACTCGAGCACCTTTTCCTTGTAACTTACCTCCAAATATCCTAACCATTCATCACACTTTTAACCGCAGACATTCACTTCCACCGAACAAGAGTTTCTCGCTCGGGCACACATTACAGTGCACGCAACGCGCTCTCACTTCAAAAAATAAAAAAAATTAAAATATCCCGTCTCCCTTATTATTTAGCGCAAAGAAGAGACAGGTTTTAGCTGTTCCGCCAGAGGGTGGGCGGGCGGGCGCAAGGAGTTTAACAAGTTTTAACAAGCGCCACGCGCACGGCTGTCTAGTCTAGACGGAGCGGGGCGGGGCTGGCCGGGGCGGGGCGCTCCTCAACACCTGCGCGTACGCGGGCACGCGCCCGCCTTCCGCCCGCGTGAGACGCGGAGACGCGCGACAGCCAGGGAATTTAGGGAGTTTTACGCCAACTTCTCGCAAATTAACCCGCCATCGCGCCCGGCGACAGGCTCGCGTAGGAGGCGCGGCAGCGCCGCGGCCGCCGTAATCTCCTCCAAGGCAGGCGGGCTCGAGAGGCAGCGAGGGTGGCGAGGGGCATAGGGGTTGCTAGGGGCGGCGAGGAGGGGTGAGGGGCCGGGCGGGCCCGCGCAGTCGTAAACGCTCGAGAAGGACCCGCAGCGCGATTAACGCCGCGATTGCGCGAATTATTTCCATACACAGAGCGCTTCTCGTCTGCTCGCGCGCCATCAAAGTGTTTATCTCCGCAGGCCATCTAATCTACTTTATGGAAATTTAAAAACGGTTACATCATTAACGTGCAAAACCCTGAGTAAACAAGGCTCTGTGTTGGGAGATGAGATATACGGAAACTTACTCCACGGCGACTTAGTCGCCATACAACTTACGATGTGGAACAGGATTCCTTTGCAGAACCAACGTTTATAGCAACCATTACAAGTATTTACACTATGATTTCGATCTGCATTAACTATTATTTAGATTATGATCGAGCAAATAATTTTATTATTGAATAAGCAACATTGGCCTTCGACCCCAACCCGTGTATTATCACTGCCTCTGACGCATCTAAAAAAACTTCCACCTCTTCCACTTCCAACTCTTCGTTGCGATGTTTTTTCATTCGCCTAGTCTGCAGCAAAGAGAGTTTAGCAAACTCTTATATCGTGGTTTCAGTATCTGCTCTTCTGCAATAGACATACATAAAAGACTTTCAGTTGCATGAAAACATTTATTTATAAAACGATGTTAAGTAGAACTCGACTTCGCATTTCTGCGATGCAGAAACGACTTGTACTGATATACTGTACTACGACTTGTACTATAATATTGAACTTGGAACAATTGATTTCGTCTCTGCCAAGCTACTAATTCGCGTCAGTCAGCGAATAAAATTAGCTGTTCAAAATCAGCTGAAACTGGTCACTTTCCGAGTGAAACAAACATAGACCAAATATCTAGAGCTAAGACAACACTCATAACACGTGAGAGAACTCAACGGTTTAGTTCGAAGCGACTTTCCGGCTCAATGTAGTACGATCATTATTCCGTACATTTTCGTAGAATAATATTAGACCTTCATAAAAACTTGTTCCCGACACAATAACAAATGCAGTGACATCGAACACAAAAACAATGCATGTTCCATGAACGTATTTGAGAGGGGCTCGGCGAGAGGGGTGGGCAAACATTTCTACAAAGGACAGTTGTTAATAAACGAATACATAATGCGATGTTGAAGCACGACGTGCTGACACACATGAATGATGATTGAGTAGTGGGGAGACGGGGGTAGAAATGCAGAGAAACCTGAAATAAAGCACAAATTTCAAATGCGGTGGGCGGAAAGTTGAGCAGGGAACTCAGAGACAGCGCGCGCCGCTCCCCCGCGACACAACGCGCCCCACGGAACGAAGACTCGCGGCCGGCACACATTTGCTTACAAATTTCAAGCTGGCAAAAATGTATAGAACAACCCCTAAATTTAGTACATTTACTTCGTAACCGGAAAAGTAATTCATTCATTCTAGACTTTCGAATAATGCAGTTCCTAATTAATTCTATTTCGGTGAATAGAAAACGAGGATACGAGACACGAACCAAAGTAATCTGCACTCTACAAACTTGCCTCAGAAAGGAGAAAGGGCGCGTAACAGAGAAGATAAAAGAGCAGCGAAGGAAAAAGACATGGTGTGATTGGAGCGGTTACATGGCGAGACGAATCGATGAAGCAAGTCGTCCCGGCCATCTGGAGAGGGAGCGCTTCAACTTTTGCAGAAATCCGCGCGCGGCAGTGGCGGGGGCGGGGGCAAGAAAGCCTTAATCGAATTAGGCGGCGGGGCGAGGCAGCCCCCTGGGCCGCGGCCGGGGAGTGCAGGCGCGTGTTCTTCGGATTAGCGGCCGCCGGGGCGGCCAAGCGCCCAGGTGGGCCCGCCCCCGCCCCCGCCTGCCCACCCGCAAGAGGCTCTGGGCCGGCGCGCTGGCCGCGTGACAACGCACTGGGCGGAGGTGAGGGCTCAACAACGGAGGAGTGTGGACACAGGGCGGAGAAGTGAGGACGGGCAGAAGGGATGATTTGGGTAGACGCGGGGAGGGTAGAGGCGAGGGCTAAGGAGACAATGGGAATGGGAGCACAGGAGACCTCTGTGGCTGTGCCAGTGGCAGTGACGGGGGAGGGAGTGACACAGAGAGAGAGAGAGAGAGAGAGAGAGAGAGAGAGAGAGAGAGAGAGAGAGAGAGAAGAGAGACAGGGAGGGCAATGCGAAAGTGTCCGCAAGAGGTTACATGTGGACTACTGCTGTAAGAAAAACATGATGTTCAGGAACAAAATGGCAAATAAGAACATATTAGTTTCAATTCTTTATGCAATAACCAATGTTCTGTTTCTATGATTTGCTCGTTTTACAACACCGGTATTTCTTGGGAATATCAAATATTTTGTATATCTAAGAAAAATGGAATTGGCGACGTAGCTACAAACAAGACTACAGTTGCTACTAGAACACGCCATGCTTGTGGTAGAATTGCATTTGGAACTACCCAAAACACCACACTAACACACAATCATCATGACGATCAATCCAGCAGAATATCATTCTTCTCCAAAATAGTTCATTTTTTCCTTTAAACATTTTCTTCGGATAATGCAAATGACGTTAAAACAATGACACTGGTCTCATTTCGTTGAACTAGCCGTATTTTCGAAAATTGCGAACGTGAAATACTTGTAAACCGACAATGTATTGTTGGAGCCCTAAGAGTTTTTTTCTTGTATTTTACAAGACCTTCCCATTCCTGACAATTCATTTGTTACAAATTGATTTCAAATGTAGAAGATCCAATTGTTACCACCGAATCATAGAACTTCCGTAAAAAAGTTTGAATTGTAGAAGCGAGTTTTTCAGTAAGTGTCTTTGATTTCTAAAGTACGACAGATTGTAAGTATCTTAGATTACTAAATCCATTTCTAATACAGCTGTTTTTTTTCAAATCGCTTAATAAAATGTGACTTTTATTTCGTGAAGACGATGTTCTACACATTATTGTAATATTTTTATGAACTACAGAATACACATTTAATTGCTATTCACAATTTACTACTGAATATAATCATACGTCATTAAGGAAAATAAATTCTTAATAATTTATTGGAATTTCTGAGAGAAAATAACTTTTTGTACTGTGCTTGAATTTTAAACAACCCCTGCCTTTCATTCTGAAAACACATTTTATTGCAATATTTAACAGTTCCTGCACAATTTGCACAACTGCTTTTATTTTCAACTCCAATATTCTCATAAACACATTGCGAACGCAGTTTTCATTTCATTCACGCCTCCTTAAAAACCTAAAATGCTAGCTGCAGCATCACAGTAACGAGCAAAACAAAATTACAAGCAGTCAGTTAAAAAGTTTGGGTCACATGGAGACAATGAAAGGCTTAATTAAAATGGGAATGTACTCGAGAGAAGTTTCAGCGTAGTTCATTTTTTCACATGTACAATGTACAACACACTAAAACTATATAACTTTTTAAATCCATTCTCTACACATTTATAGATACTTCTATTATACATCAGTGACTTTAAATAAAACGTGGGTTTAAGTATGTTAGGATTTTGTTTGCTTCTTTGCCTGTTGAATGCGTTGAAGAGGACGATAATAGGTATTAAGCGAAATTAGGCATTAGGCAGAGTGGTAGTGGTATAAAAACACTGTGCTGTGGATAAGGACACCACAGTGTAAAACACAGGAAGACGAACCCCAAATCAGATAATTTATACATCTTTGCTAAGGTATTGGTAAGAGATATCCCGAGTACTGATTGAAGAATTCAAAGAAAACTACCAAAAATATTATTCGGCTACTACTATATTCTACTCTAGATAGTCGCTGAATTCGACTCACGTATCTAGTTTGTGTCGAAAAATCACCACCGTCGGAACTAGAAGCCTATGACGTCACGACGCCACAGCGGAAATGTGATGTAGTCACTGAGGCATAGCAGCCAGTACGTGACATTTCAGTGAGATCATGTAATTGATATAACTTATTTTTAAAAACATTGCACCAATATAACCCTAAGTACCAAGCCTGATATTTACAAAAACAGCGAAATAAAAAACAAGTTTATAGATCTTGTCAATATAATAGTAATAAAATAAATAATAACAATAAAATGATTATTATTATTATTAGTTCATTATTGTTTACGGATTTGCAAAGTGAGAAGTGATCAAGATATATGATCGATAAAATGAGATCATAGCAATAACGGAAGATGTAACGAGAGCCAGAGGAAACGGGCGCCCGCACACGGGGGCCGGGGATGGACCGAGCCGCAGCACCCAAGGCCCCACCCATCCACTTGTGTCGATATCTATTATTTCCACTTACGGCTCCATCACCAGCTCTCCTTTACGGCCTCTCTTTTCCAAAGCGCTTGAACGGCTAGTTGGCAGAACCTGCACCACTCGGGGCGGGGAGCAGCCGGCGGCGCGTCCACCTGCGGTTGCCGCCCCGCTCCACCGCGCCTCGCCCCACGCGGCGGTGGCTGGCTGGCTGGCTGCAACTTCGCCACAAACTCCGCCAAAAGAAGCGCTCAGAAGTGTTTTATAATCAAAACTGAGAGCCTGCCTCCGAAGTTCTCCGCAAACAGTCCGCCGTCACAATATCCGGAGCAGCAGCCGCAGAAGCGACCGCCGCTGTAATTGTCTCTCGCTTTTGTTTATCCCGGGGTGAAATATTAGCGGAGCGAAGACAGCCCCGCCGCCCTCCGCGAACGTCCTCCAGCGGCTCGCCCCGGCCCGGCCCGGCCCCCCGGCCCGGCCCCCCGCCCCGCGCCCCCCTTCCCCACACAAAGTGAGTATCACTTCTTTTTACCTGCTGTAGGCACGCATGTTCGTGTGCAAGACGTTTGCGTGGGACGAGTAACCGCTGGCTGGCCTCGTGCAAATTTCCGGGCTACGTCTGAAACGCAAATCGCCCTGTGAGCCACGCGGCACCCAGTTTATCGACTGATATATATTTCCTGGGCCTCAAAGAACATTTCGTTTGTCGAAGAAACCAAACCAAACAAACGCGATCAAAGGTAGGGGCGTCTCCTCAGTGTTAAAAGGAAAGCATCCGAGTGTGTGTGCCGCACGCAAAGAGACCGCAGCAGCGACGGGGCGTCGGGGGCGCGCAGGCTGGCGGCAACGACCACATAATCCCACATCTCGTTACGAAGATGTTGACGGAAAATTTTTGGGCGGAACTCTACCTGGAAGTTGGCTCCCGAGGGGGCGCGCGGCGGTGAGGTCGCGCTAGTTCAAGTAGTCTGGCCTTCTCCCCCGCGTCCTGAATAAACCAGGACGTAAAAGCCATACTGTGATGGAGGAGGTTCCGCGCCGCGCCGCGCCGCGCCGCGCCGGCTCAAGCAAATTAAGAGGAGCGCCTGGAGCAGCGCATTCTTCTGCCGGGCCAGGGGTGGCCACGGGAGCGCCGCCCTCCCTCTGCCCTCTCCCACGCAAAACCACACCGTTGGTGGGCGCAGAAACTATTTACTTGCGTCTTCGTTTCAACTTCCGCAAACGGCTTCCGCTTAAAGTGAACAACTAGAGGTGCTAAAACAGAACATACTTTATCGTAATATTCAAAACAGTTACGTGCTATTGTAGGATTGAAAATTTTACAAACACTTCAGCTGTAATTTGAAAAACTCCAATTCAATAAATTCAAACGAAACGCTTGTGGTAGTTATCTACTGGTATTTCGAAAATAAGAAACAGTAGTCATTTCTTATTTCTTCAAATGAACTCAACATTAATAAATTTAACTCTTTCAAAATTGTAGTATATTACACATGCAACAATAATTTCACACAAGCGTGCCTTGATACCATGGAAGTAAGCTTCCAATTTTTAAATTCAATCTGTTAGTTCTCGGTTAAATCTCCTACCTTTCTTTTATCTATTTCCTTTTTGAGAATATGACCGAACTCACGATTGTCACGGCAACCAACAATGAATTCTAAAAACGTTAAACCACTGGATCGCTGCGTAGCCTTTTTACGATCAGATTAGCGCGTGGAAGCGCAGCAAAGTTTTTAAGAAAATTGTTTACAATTTCAAAATTGACATTTTGGAAAAAGTTGAACATAACCTCATTTAAAGATGATTTTTGTGAACACACTTTATTAAGGAAAAAATACATTTCCATTATTGTATTTGTGGGAATTTTGTAGCAAAAATGTTTCAAGTTTTTCAATTTTCGAAAATTTAGGGGAAGCAACGAAAATGCAACCTAGGCCATTTCTTTATGAGTCTTTTTTTTCTAGTAGAGAGAAGAAAAATAAACAAAAAAATTGTAACAATTTTCGAGAAAATTTTGAAAACGTTGAGTCTTTGTATAAAGCACCTCTGAATATCAAAATATCCCATTTAAATTCAAAATCAGTCAGACCAATCGCAGAATATCAATTTTAATAAAAAATCCTGCTTGCACTTCAGCCGCTAGCGTTGTTGACAGACGGACAAACAGACAGGCAGATATTTTGCCTTCTGTATCCACCAAATCCAGCATCCAAAATCCACCAAACATGGATTCTGACTATGCAACGTGTTACTGGAAGTAATTTATTTCACATAGGAACCAGGTGTATCCACTTTTTCCCAGCCAGCGCCTTTTTGCCAGAGCCCGGCCGATTTCTCTGTCGAAAATTCGCAGTCCTCTCCCAACATTACAAAATGTCTTCTGCACTGCATAAGCAGAAGGTGTGAAAGAAAAACTTAAGATTGACGGTTTCTGAAAACTAAATCAGGTGTAACCAATCTCGTGTAGCTGGCTGAACACGCAATGCGACTTATCTCAATGGTGCAGTAATTTTATTATTTTGGAGGTCCTGTCATATCACACTACCCATGGGATAATGTAAAAGATGCAAAACTGTTAGACTTGGAAAGAATAAACGCCAAGAGACAGCACACAGTACAATTTTCCAGACACACATGCTTCAACAAACGTCACCTTCAGAAACTTTATTTCCACGGCGCTATGCCAATCCGTAAGTATAAAGCGCACATTCTATTAATGCAATCCCATGCGAAGCAATCCCGTCCACACGCAGAGTGCCCGGGGGCCAGGCCGCTCCGCACCTCTGCTCGGAGCTCCGCTGCAGAGGAGGAGGTAGCGGCGGCCGAGGAAAAAGTAATAGAGATTAATGGGAAAAGCAAAGGAAGAAGGCCAAAAGGGAGAGCGAGCGGGGAGCAGAGAAAGGCCCGCTAACGAAAAAGTCACAAAAAACGGCAGATATAAAATATCCGCAAAGTACGTTCCGATGTTCCAGAATTAGCCCCCCTTTGCACGAGAAAACGAAAATAGAAAAGCTGTTGTAGCGAGGGAGCGGGTCCGAGCCGGGGCGATTATGACGGCGGCTTACGACGCTCTTCCATATGGCTTCGGCGCGCCTTGTAATCGGCAGGGCGTTTCAAAGGCGCCGGCACGGCGCGGGGCGGCGCGGCGCGGGGCGGCGCGGGGCCGTACAGGTGGCCCACGACGTGCCTACACAAGCACTGTGCTAATGTTACTGCTCCATGCTCACGACGTGTGAGATCGAAAGTGCACGAAAACCTCGTGCGTGTACATCTGCATATTCTGCGCGCCTCCGCACAGCGTTCGCAACACCGGAAAATTCAGAATTATTACCATACCGCACTTGGTGGACGATTGTTTTAAAAATGAAAATAGATGCATGTGGAATCCCACTTCGAACGCCCTCAGGCTGAGAATGTGCGTTGCAGCATTATCAACCAGGTAATGTTAGTGGGTGAAGATTATAATACTGCGAGGGTGTGTTGCTGGTTGCACCTGCTCCTGCAGTTTCGCTAAATTCAGTTTGATACAGGTCTTCGGACACTAGCAGTAGCACACTTACAGTGTTTTTGTGTGGATGATTTCCAATAAATGGTACATAATCGTCAACTTTCTTTAGTATTTTATGTATAGAGTGTAAAAAGGTAATGGTTTACGTATGTAATCATTAATAGTATTACATACAAATAATTGCACACTTTGTACTGTACCTATAGACCCATCTTGTTTCATCATTACATTTATAATCAGTCTATGCTAATATGAGCACTTGTCATATTGTACTTGTCACGCAGTTTCTATGACCTATTAACGATATGTAATCAAATTATAAAGACAGACACAAATCAATTGTGTACTCTCATAATATTAAATAATTATTTAAAGTTTAATCAAAGAATTATGAGTGGCGTAATATCACAACAAGGTGCGAGAAGGTGGGTTTTATAGCCAAAAACCGACGAATACGAATAAAATTCTTGAAAAGAAGTCGGATAAAACACAGAAAAAGTGAAAGAAATCATCGCTTACATTCGATATCGAAGACGTACAGTTGGCAGTAGTCCTCGTGCGTACCCATAAAAAGTGGCTTCATTAAATGTAATTTATTAAATTAATCTATGATACTATCAAACGGCATTAATGGGCGTAAAAAAGTTTTAAAGCAGTGACAGATTATCTTTGAAAAATTGAAGTTGAAATGTAATTATTAGATATCAAGTAGCAAATCAAGGCACAAAATGGTTTGTGAAGCGTACATCAAGGAAATTCGCCAGAGAAATGTCAGTATATTTTGCATGTAGGGCAGCTCACACTCACCCACGACACGACAATTTGCCTGTCTGTTGAAGCCCAGCCAACACTTGTGTAAATCCTGCCCCATCCTCCGAACTTGCCTGCGCCCCTCTTGTAGGCACGCTCTTGGTCAGCCCTACGTCAGGAAGCGCGTCGCGAGAATCGATAATTACATTTCCTCGATATCTGGTGACTTTGGCAACTAATTAATGAAGTGAATAAGATGTCCGCGGGCCAACGGCTGGGGTAAAATTCCTGTGTTAATTAAACCAGATAGTATCGTCGCCCCACCTCGCCCCGCCTCGCCCCGCCTCGCCCCGCCCTACCCCGCCGCCCCGCACTGCACGGCGCCAGCCCCTCCCTTCGGAGCAACAGCGCAGGGCGCAGGCACTGCGGACATACCGGTTCCTCGGAGAGCTAACGGGTGCGGGGCGAGGGGTGAGGGCGAGGGCGAGGGCGAGGGGCGGGGGGCGAAGGCGGGGGCGCGGGCGAGGGCGCGGGCGCGGGCGAGGGCGCGGGCGAGGGCGAGGGGCGGGGGCGAAGGCGGGGGCGAGGGCGAGGGCGATGGGGAGAGTGTCGGCTTTGTCGGGTGAGGTGACAGCCCAGGATCTCGGAGCGACTTGTAACGTCCCGGCTGCAGCGATAGCTTTTCAGCACAGCATTCTGAGGTCAAGTCGGCAATTTACGATGGGATCTCCCATTACTTCAATGCCCCATAGCCATCATTAACTATAAAATATTATATCTGATTTTGACCCAGCCTCAGGTCCGAACGAGTCGGAATAAAACTGTGAAAGAGACGACATTCGACAATGTTCTCTCGCTGTTCCGGCATCGCCGCACTTCTCCCCTTTCATGTACATGAGATGTACAATTATCATTATGATGTATTCACCGTGCAGGAAAACCTGAAAAATGCAGATCCTTGGGAAGGAAGTAACAAGAACACGTTAGCCAAATGCAACAGCTTTTTCTACCACGCAGTGACGAGAGGGGCTGGGCGATATTGAGCAGTAAAAGGGGAAGCAAAGCAAACACGGTTAAAATGGCAATCGGTCGGGTTTTGGTTCTCATTGCGAATTCAACTAATTCTTTAGCTGTGATTGACATGGATCACCCTACGTGACCCTACGAAAATCCAGGCAACTGTGACTGCCGAGCTCTGGCCGCCCCGTCCGTCAACGCGGAGTGTCTCGTAACGACGGAGGCGACCGGCGACCGGGACGGGGCGGGGCGGGGCGGGGCGGGGCGGCGCGCGAGGCCAGAAGGGCACAAAGGGCTGCTGCCTGAGCGCGGGGCGGGGCGGGGCGGGGCGGGGCGGAGGAAGCTCGGGTAGCGCTTGAAGAGAGCGGCACTTGTTGCGTGTAACGTGAACCGCACGAGCAACGCTGGCGCCAAGCGGGGAGGCAGGTAGCGGCACCGCAACCTCCACATCTCAATGGCGCAGTAATTACCAGCTTCTCCACTAACGTAATATCAACGCAGTGTAATCTGCAACGTTTTACACAACCCCCCATTATGGCGGCCTGGCTCCCGCCCCGCCCCGCCGTCGCCCCTCGCCGCCTCGGATTACGCTGCTCGAGCCCCGCGCATCATCTCCGCCCGCAGCCAATTGCCGCATTTTCTTCCGCAGTTCCCCGCGCTCTCGGGTTGCCGCTCCGCGCCGCCTCCACGACACGCGGCCCGGCCCGGCCCGGCCCGGCCCGGCCCGGCCCGGCCCGGCCCGGCCCGGCCCGGCCCGGCCCGGCCCTGCCCTGCCCTGCCCTGCCCTGCCCGGCGCGGCTGCGCTTAAAGGGCGCCTACGCCGACTAAAACATACCACAACTTGCGAACAGCGAGCGAAACATTACACGCGTGTAGGGGTACTATATCTTGATGCGGAGCAAAGATCTCAAATGAAAGCTTCAGCAAAATCCATAATAAATCTTACAAGACAACAACACATCACGTTCTCTGCAGTACTTACTCTACATCACTTATATAATTAATAATAACAATAATGATACGTGATCCAAAATAGTCTCATAAAATGTAAACTGAGGTCTAAGGCTCACAATAACTCGAAAGTCCACAGTAAACAAGAAAGATGAAAATTACTCAAATAATTGTGCAACTGATATGTAGTGCACATCGATATGTTGTAAGATATGTGTTTGTAGTTTTGTAAGATATTTTATTTGTATGAAGAAGAATGGAATACTTGTGGTTCCACTTCTAATTTAATGGCGACTCAAATGAGTACATATTGAAGAAGTACTTCATACGCCAATTATCTCAAAAATGGTAAAATATTCGTATATGACGTGCAGATCTGCAAAGAAAAATTACAGAGCACAGAAGTATTCGCACTAATCTAGTACATCTAGCAAAGCTAGGAAGTACATTTTTTTCCGCACATTTCCAAACTCCAACCGCTAAAAGCACAAATATTTCACAGATCAAATATTCACCAGACGCGACATTGGACAGTAAATATTTCCACATTCAAATTTACGAACTAAAACACGAAAAGCGCACACGGGACAGTTAATACGAAAAAAAACTAAGTAATTAATCAGCAGATATTAAAAAAGCATAAAAGGAAAAAAGAACAGAATTCCATACAATAACCCTAACAACATGTCTTACTTCAACATGGATACGCCCCGTGAAGCAACTAAACCAAGAGTCTAAAATTTATAATCCCTATTCTGCACCTCTTGAACACAAAGAGAAGGCCCTTTGGTAAACGTGAGCCAGAAATCTAATAAAAATTACAAAACACTACCTCCAAAACCTACACTAATATAAAAGTTTTCAAATACATTTTTCTTTGCAATTTAACGTATTGATTTTTTCCCGTGCTGGGTATTATTTGAACGGAATTTGGAATGTTACTATAATCGGTTTGCACAAATACCATTGATATTAATGAACCTAATAATGTTGATTATCCACATATTTTCCTGACTAACTTACTTTTATTAACAATATAAATTCGTGCGTTATTTTATGATTGAATCATTGGTATATACAACAAATAGTTGAAAAAGCAAATTGAAAAATCCGGTATATTCAAATGAAATGTGAATCCTTTAACACTTACGAACATTTACACTAACTAGTGACAGCTTGATAACTTCCTTGCAGTCAACGGTGGCATGTCCAAAATTATCAGCCAAAGCCTCTGATCTTGTCCAACTTATCACCAACTAGCAACTCATATACCTAATAACATCTACAAAATACAGTATGGCATTTACAATAATTTTCACTTTTTTTTTAGCTTCGTGTAGACAAGACTGATGCTTTTGATCAATGCGGTACATGATTCAATGTTGTGGTCTCTCAGAAATGGAGTACCGTGGAAGAATTATCAAAATTACGATTAACCTCTAATGACAGGAAAAGAGCTAGAGTGGTTAATATTTCACGGGTGGAGATCGTTCGCTAATGTCTAATTATGGTCCAATTAGCTTACCATCGGTACGTAAAATGTTAAAACATGAAAATGCGAACTATTTGCGATATATGTGAAACAAGAATATCTTCCTAGTTGAACACCAACACGGCTTTAGACCAGGCTATTTTGCGAAAGTCAACAGTCGTTTGTCGTATTTTGCGAAAGTCAACCGTTTGTCAATACATTGCCGATTCACTCGCCCAAGGAGAAATAATTGAAGAAATCATAATAGACTTTTCCAAAGCTTTCAATTTAGTTCCTCTCAAAAGTCATTTTAGGCTTTTACCGTGCGCAAAAACGTGCAAAGCTGAAAATCGGCACAGACCTCCTTATCTGATGCCCCGAACAACATACTGAAAGTCCCCTCGTCTCCCATGGACGCGCCCCTCATTTTAGGGGGGCGGGGTGCCCCCTCGCGACAGTTGCTCGCATTTGAAGCGAGTAAAAACATTTTTTTTTAAAACTTTTTTTCTGTAAATGTTCAGCGTTATTGATATGAAACTGTGCGAAAAAATTTCAAATCCAAAATGGCGGAGCAAAATGTCGTATGCATTTTTGAAAATACTAAACTTTTTGTACATTTCTATGTTAATTTGTAATTGAAATTCGTTAAATATAATAATAATTATAATGTATATACAGCATTTATTTGTTACTTAAATCATTGTATACTTTTAAATTAACAATATTGTTTGCAAATAAAAAAATAATGTTTTGGTCTTTATTTTTAATCCATCATATACAAATGTACAAACATAAATGTTCCGAGTAATAATATATTTTACTACTTATTTTAATTAATTAGTTTTCCTCCTCGACATTAGAAACTAGGAGAGTTCTTTTCAGAGATGTTTTAATTGTACTTTTACGAATATAATTTTTTTTCTGCAAGCACTGTGAATAACGTGACGCTTTGTTGCATTTTGAAGTGTCGTTGCGGCTTTTTCGCCATTAGTTACAATATCAGTGTCTTTTGATGTCAAATTGAAGATTACATCATTTTCACTTTCCACGATCTTCCTGCAGGCCGCGCTCGTAAAACTTACGACAATAGGAGATTGTTTTTTATTTGCTGTCAACTCATTGGTGGCAAAGACTTCTGCGTTCTTGTTATTCCTTGTCAATTCCTTGTTAGGACTTTTAGTACGGTGTTCGGGGTATCAAATCCTGCGCCAATTTTCAGCTTTGCTAATTTTTGTGCACGGTTCGACCCATTTTTCCCCTAAAGTGACTGGACTGGATCTTAGGGAAATTATCGAAATAGAGCTGCGAACAGTAGTTAGGATTAAGGAATTTCTCTGCGGTCGTACACAGTGAATTCTATGACTTTCTGTCCAACGAGGTTGATATCCGGTGTTACTCAGGAAAGCGTGTTCGGACAGCTCCATTTGCATTTGTATATTAATGAAACTGGAAATTTGTCGAAATTCCATCGACAATCAGACTTTTCGCAGACGACTGCACCGCGTATCGAGAAATTAAAGATAAATGCGACATTGCTTAGTTCCAAAAATATGTTGACTAATTGTTGAAATGATCCGAAGAAATTGGAATCCAAATAAACCGAAGAAAAAGAAAAACAATTTGCTTTACAAAGGTTCGAACAAAGGATACATTCCAATATGGGTGGAATGATAATTCCAGAAGTATGCAGCTGTAAGTATCTGGGCGTAATAATTCGAATCGACATAAGCTGGGCTGATCACGTTAGATGCAGGGCTACTATACAACGGCTAATGCCCTTTGGGAATCGTTTTTCTTAACGTAGAACGAGAGCATAACAACGTGCCCTCCTCAGACATACACCACGCAACCGATTTGAAAGTGCCAGTGAAAGTCTTGAAATACAATGATACTTAAGTAGGGGAAATCACTCACACAAAATAAAATGCAGAACGAATTTGGGAATTTCAGCTATGAAATTAGTTGTAGGAACATTATACTTTTCTGACTGGAAAAATTTACTTTGCAGATGTGATAATGACTCCTCCCAAGAGCACGGAAGTTGTGTGCCTTGTTGTGTGTTACTTTTGTAGTAAATGATTTCCTATAACACGTTATGTACTCAAAATCCTTCATGACTAAAAAAAACGCTTAATCGTAAAACATCTCCCTGTACGTCCGTCCATCTGCGGTCAACAACCCTCGGTACTTTAGGGTACTTTACAGGAAGTCTCAACGACATATTCAAAATGTTCTCAAAAATAAGACATTTTTATTCTAAATGAAATGTCGTAAAAAACAGAACTTTAAAAATATAAATAATGTTTTGCTTAAACGAGTAGTTTTCGCGTAATTTCTGCTTGAAGTTAATACAAATTATAAAACAAATTTCTATAAAACAGCTCCATTTTTTCTCCGCGTATAGAACAAGGGACGTTTGTAATAATGGCGCAGGTCCTATTTTCACCGAACTCTGAATTTTCGAAAATTGTTACACACAAGATACAAGTAATGGTAGAGACCATTAGTTTTTTTCGCGTTACGCAGAAGTGAGTGCGGTAAAGCGACTGCGTTGTGTAGTGGTAAAGCACATGGCGAGTTTATTCCATGGACCAGAGTTCAAATCTCGGCGAGGAGAAAAAAAATAGCCGGTAAGAAACAATTTTGCAGATTCGTGTAGTATATTACTGCATACCTGTTAGAAATAAATGCGAGGAAATGTGTGTTGTAGCAGCTCTTGCTTGTTTTTACGCTCGTTTGCAGGAATTATAAAGGGTACCGCCCGGGTATCGAGGTCCGCAACTACACGTGCGTATTCCTGGTACCTCGCGAGTGCAACCCGCACACCGCTCACGACTTTTCTTTAATAAACTGCGGTAGTTATGCTGTTCGTGGACAGAGGTTTGCCCCGGGGCGGGGACGGGGCTGAACGCGAGCGCGAGCGGGCAGTTAGCAGGCTCTCCGCTATCAATATTCAGCGCCCCGAGGGACGCGCGGCGCATACTGGGCCGGCCGAGCAGGGAGGGCGGCAACCGGCTAAACGCCGCTAAATATTTTAGCCCGGCTGATCTGCGTGCGGGGAGCGGGGGAAACCTTTTCCGGTTTAATAAAATTGGACAGGCGCCGCCGCCAGCGCAAATGGAGCGCCACCGGCAGCGCCAGGCCCAGAGCACACAGCGGCCGCAGGTGGCGCGGGACCGCGGCGCGCGCGCGCCGGCTCGACACGAGGCGACGGCGGAGGCGGTCCCTCCGATATTAATTAGCGGCGCGACCCACGCCGCTGCTGTTGCGGCGTGCAGCTGGAACGGGGGTGGGGTCGGGCCGGGCCGGGCCGGGCCGGGCCGGGCCGGGCCGGGCCGGGCCGCGCCGGGGCCGCGGTGACGATGGCGGGAGGGCGTTGCGACAAGCGCGGAGCGGGGCCGGGCGGGGCGGGGCGGGGCGGGGAGGCTCGACGTCGACAGATGCCGGAGCGCGCCGCAACACGGTTTTGAATTAATTCGAGGCTTCTCGTTTCCTCCCTCCGCGCTCGGGGCGGCGGCGCCCCGTCTCCTCGCGACCTCGCCCCAAGGCCCGAGAATCGGCGCCGCAGCTTCCTTGACGCGGCGTGCGTGTTTCCCAATTCCACGCACTTCCTCTTAGCGCATTCAGGATGAGAACCCCATGCGGAAATGAATATCCACATAATTGCATCGTGTTCATGGCGATTTTACATCCGCTCACTTGCAGATTAATTCGCTTTTCAAGGTAATGGACGTCAAAAGAACACTTACTATGTTAGTTTTGTTAGCAAGTTTCCGTTTGCATTATTGCACGGACTTTCGTGTCCACAACACATTAATAATTTTTCAAGAAATAAACTATGCGAGGTTCGTCGTGAAAGGTGCCGTCAAAAAATATCACAGAAGTCCGAAGAATTACTCCAATTCTGTAATCGATATATAATGCTCTATGAAATGAACTTCGACCCCGTTGTTTGTAAAACAGCAAACAATTTTTATTGTTATATTTTTGCTTAAAACATTACCACGAAAAAAATTCTAATGTTCTTTCTAATGTTCTCAACAATTTTCCCCAAGCTGTGTTTGTAATTTGCTTTGAAAGTATTAAGAAAAAATAATCTTATTGTGTTATGTAATGATATAACTCCTTGCATTGAGCAAGTTTTCCCGCGCTGGACGCCGGGGACGGGCCGCGGCTGACTCGGCGCCCGCGGGGAGCCGTAACCCGTCGCCGCCTGTCCGAAGCATCTCATTACAAGGACCGCGAGCGGCGGCGGCCGGCGCGGCGGCGCTCCAGGTGCATGTGCAAGTTGCACACCCGCGGCGCACGCGCGTCGGGCCAGGCCGCTCTGGATGTTGCAATTTATTCTTCCCTTCTGTCTCTCTCCTTCCCCACCTCTTTCTCCTGTTTTCAACTTCCTCTTAGCCTTCACCTATTTTTTCTATCTCCTTTTTATTTTTTAGTATCTGGGATCTCAGCGACACAGTACAAAGAACTAATTTTGGGCTATTATTGAGAGCTCCCTAAGACCGGCAAAGTGTGCCTCTAGCGAAAGCACAAGCAAAATATACATGCCCTCTGCGGGATACGAACCCACAACCCTTCATCCACAAGTATTTGCGACATTTGATTCGGAAACGCTCCATTTGCATTATGGAAATTCTACCACTAATTTGCAAACAACCTACAAATTCCAGAAGAGAAATTTAATAAACCACACATTAACTGAAAGTAAATATTTGTGAACAGTAAATAAACGTATCAGCAGTTGAGTAAACAATTGAATATGCAGAACATCTTATTTAGATGTGAAGAAGAAAAATGCAAAGTCAACAGTTTAGTATGTTAGTACAAAAGCGAACAGCTGAAGCACCGATCCACAAGAAGAAAAGATTCATTGTGGCGTCGAGGGAAGGCCAATGATGCATTGTCGCAGAGAAGGGGCGCTGTTTGTGGCTTTTAATAATTGATTTGCGGCGCCGTGGCCCAAGGCAGGCGCACGCGCGGGGGCGGCGAGGGATAAAGACACGAGCGCACGTCTCGCCGACGCGGGGCGCGGGGAGCAGCAGGCAGCAGGCAGCAGGCGCGCGCCGTGTACCACGCCGCCCTGGGGGGTCACATCCCAGCTATTCATACGCGCTATTGTACTCACTTGTCGAGCTGTATTTAATAAACAAAATACACGCTGCCAAGCACAATGGAATGCTGCAGCCATTTTTGCTTGTTCCAGCAGGGCGTACGTACAAAAAAGCGAGTCGGCGGGCGGGGCGGGGCGGGGCGGGGCGGGGAGGGGCGGGGGCGGGGGCGGGAGACAATGCGCGGGCGCACCGCCCCGTGGTGCTCGCCGCGCGCTACAATGGTGCAACTGGCCCCAAGGCGCGGAGACGGGTTTGACGGGTGGCTGCGCGCTCGCGACCGCCGGCTCTGCACGGGCTGGGCGCTCTTCCGCCGCTGGCCAAAGACGGATGCCATGCCCCAGGGCTTTTGTCGCCCAAGACCATCAGCACCAGATAGCGCCCGTCGCGTCGTACGAGTACGTACATGCATACTGTCATTGATTCAGATTTGCGTATTTACTAATTAACTCCATGATAACTTATTTCCGAGGCTGTCCGGGTGACGCCGCGTCCATGGCGAAGGAGCCGGGCGGACGGAGCGCCTCCCCCCACCACCCGGCCAACCGGCGCTCGGGCAGAGGAGAAACTGAGCCCCATTTAAACTCGTGCGCAGCACATCTCCGCGCATTACGCCCTGAGGAAGGTCGCAGAATAGCGGGACCTTCGCCATGGACGCGGCGTCACCCGGACAGCCTAGGAAATATTGACTCCGGCCGCGGAAGCCTACGCTCTTACATGATAACTTGACTAGGTTTTTCTTTTCATATTTCTCTCCCATAATTTGCTTCATAAGAGAACATTTAACATCATTCAACTCTTTTCATACTTCTCTCGTAACCACGATCTCTCGATCCAGGTGAGTTATGCAGAGTATACCGAGCTCCGAATCCAATGCAATAATCTACTCTCAAGCAAGCTTACTATCAGTAAAAAATTAAAGATTTTTTAATAATCCTCACAACTAGTGATAACGAAGAATGATGATGTAATTGGTTTACTCGATCCAGTTCCGGGAAAAGGGCATTTGCCATTACACAGTGCAAATTCCTTACCTAGCAATTCTAATGTACATCCCTTAATTCTTCATTAATATACTTTAAATAAAGAAATGTACACGCCAGTAATCATTATGCAATGAAAAGATGTGCCACTGGTACAGCTTGGTTTCCAAAGGTGCATCAGTGGCGGAGAAACAATATAAAATGCTAAAACTATTGTAAAAGCAAGTGCTTATTAAATGTCGAAATTGACCAAATCACAGATTTTTATCTTGTCTCACAAATGTGGAATCACTATCAAGATCAACATGACGGTGACGGATTTTCGAGAACAGGTCGAATTGAGCCTCTAGAGGAGAATCTAGCGAGTGGCAGCGGTTGGTGTCTCCAACTAATACCCGGCGAATGCCAGAGCAGTACCTTGACAAACACGTCGCGGACCGCGCACGATCATTCCTTCCTCATTCTTGTTTCCTTCTCTCTCTTTATACACACATTCTTCTTACCTTTATACGCACTACACCATCATACATGACGGAATCTTAGAGAGCGTCCCGGCAGGGGTGGGCCCCTATTGAGGAGATACCTGGCGGTGGAAACGCCGGAATCCAACACAAGACGGCATCAGGGTTCTAGACGGCAAAGAGCACCGCCACCTCGCGCGACAGAACATTCAGTTGACGCGACCGGAAACAAAGTAACCAATCATCAATGATGCATTCTGCCCCTCTCGGTGCGACAATAGCTCTTGACAATAGATAAGCATGTGTAAGTAAAACACCCAGTAGCTGATGCAATTCAAGTCCGCCAGAGAAGAACAAAAATCTGTGGGTGCACGGGGTATTTGTCCTCATTGTCTTCTAAACAAGTTTCTGTACATGATTTTGTTTTTTGCGGTTAGATTGCAGCACAGAACACATATGCCGCCTTTGCAACCAAAACATTGGAATGTTGTAACTGTTCGGTCCCGCCTCTTACTTAATGTTCACACAAATGAGACTTTTACCTCTTTGCTTCTCACTCCCTCAACTGGATTTTAACTCATTAGGGCTGGATATTGTTCCAAGAACGTAAAATTGTCACGAGACAGGAACTTACCAAAAAATGAATGAACGGCATCGTAAAAGCAAAGGAAATCATACAAACTAACAAAGTTCTTTTACAGGACACTGTATGGGAATATTATCCAATAAAAGAAAATGGTTATTAAAATCAGAATAATTATCACAGACAGCGAGCGGGCACCTTGGAAGTATCATATTTGCTTTCCCATGCAGAACGTCAATGCTTCGAATATGGGCAAAGGGTTCTACTCTCGACCCGTGTTGCGGAGCCTGCTCTGTGAATGTTTTTTTATAAATAATTATTTTGAATATTTTTACGCCGTAATCTGCTCGTAGAAACCTAGCTGGATTCTTGCATTACGCCTTCGACACAAACGCGTAAATGCGTTATTGAGGGATGGCGTATCACCTTTTCCTGAGCACTTCAGCAAATAGATTTCAGATGAATAGTTAATATCACATCCATGCTTAATAAAGTATGAATACAATATTTATTTTTGATGATTAAAATTCGAATTGCTCCATTGTCCACAGACATATTCGAATTGTAAATTAGGCTTAGATAGTGATGCCGTGTCCAGAATTAGTCTAAAAGTAGTGGCCTGTACAAAATGCTGCTGAACAAAACCACACAATATGGTTTTCCGAAAAGTAGCGCGCGCACTGCTCAAGAAAAACAAATAAAATGCTCGCGTAGAACACCACGATAAATTAAATATTTTAACAAAAACAGGTTTCAGTAATACTGCAATACAATAGTACAGTATTTATACAGAACGTTGGTTCTTTACATACCAAAAATAATTTAGAACATTGCAGTTGCATCCGTTTCACTGTTTTATGAGTTTTCCTTGAGATCTTGGGTGTGTATCGAAACACTTGACAGCTCTCACACGACCATAGCAGACTTCGTTTTCTCGCAATTCCTTCAAAATTAATAACATATATTCTAATGTCAGAGAATCAAAATTGTTTCACAGTTTTGGTATTTTTTTCCGGGATCCTAAGTAACAAAATACAATATCTCACATGGCCACAGGCTGCTTAATTTTCTTTCAATTTACGCGTGCAACGAAATTAGTAATACAGAATATGCCGTTTTCGACATAACGTAACAGGACCCTAGTGCATTCATATTTTGATTACTAAAAATATTTACTAAATTACTTAATATTTACATTGATGGAATAAGGGTGTATATGCAGTTTTTTCAAGTCCATGCAAATCACAGTAACTGTACGATACAATGAAGGGTTCTGAGTCAGGTTCAATGTAATATTTTTGAATAGGAAATGGAACACTTGTCTGAGATTTGGGATGAAAGAAAGAAAAAAGTGTGTGTGTGTGTGTGTGTGTGTGTGTGAGAAAGAGAGAGAGAGAGAGAGAGAGAGAGAGAGAGAGAGAGAGAGAGAGAGAGATATTTAATTTTTTACACTACATTTGCACCAGATTACCGGATTAATTAGTCGACAACAAAGCACAATTGGTATTTTTCAAAAAAGTCTAGCTTCCTTAGTATAAGTCATTGAATGGAGTTTGATGAGGATTCTGGCGGCCATGAATATTATAAACATATTAAAAAAATAAATAAATACTTTCACAAGACTGACTCTCTCTCCCTCTCTCTCCCTCTCACACACACACACACACACACACACTTTGTTTCTTTCTTTCATCCCAAATCTCAGACAAGTGTTTGATCTATTTCCTATTCAAAACATTTAGTGTTCAATACGATATTTCAATAATGCTTCGTCCTTCAATTGTTTTTCTGAAAGGTAAGAATTTGGAGCTCGAGCCTCCGTCTATGTCACCTCTATTAAAGGGAAATAGTGAACATGAATATCCCGTGAAGGAAATCACTCCCACTAATGATAGTGAAATGGCTATTCAAGGCAAAAGTTCAGAAAAGTGAAGTTTTCCAGTGCAAGGAACTGGCCATGAAAGGAAATGTGGAAAGACAGACAGCGAAGAGGCCGAATGGAGAGCACGCAAAGAGACTGGCCGCCCCCTCTGCCCGACCACCAAAGAACGAAAAGCCTCAACTGTTTGCAACGATGTTCGCACACGCGCAAACAAATAAGGCACAACTTTTCACTGACAAAGGAAATTGCGCAACAAACATGCAACCACACACATTTAGATGAAGGCCAAAAAAGTACGTCCAGAGTAGAAATAAAAAAGGAGGAGAGATTCGCGTACAATCCCCGACATAAAGAGCTCGGAAAATCCTATAATTGTGTATTTTTCTCTCTAAATACCTGGCCACAGTTTCGAGACGCGAATGAGGGAAGCCAAGCAAAGTTTTTCATTCCTGACAGGCAGGCTTGCGGCGCGGAGGAGGGGGGCCAGGGGGAAGGGCAGCAGGGCAACACGAGCGAGGAGCAAAGCTGAAGCAAGGAGAGCACCAAGTCAATGCAAAGTGGTAGGGTAATGATAGCGATATTAAGACACGACAAGAGGAAATGTCGCTGGGGACGAAGTAGGATTCACTAGATACTGAGAACAGGGGCTGGCTAGACATATCGTATGAATAAAGACAAGCCAGTGATTCAGGACAAACGGGGGGACGAACAAAAAGAATTGATTCAGGGATAGAGATTTTAGAGTTGTGATTTTGAAAGGCATTAGAGGGAACAGAAGTATTAAAGGAACTGAGTGGGAGTTCCTTTAATATTCGTTCAAGGCGAATATAAAAAGGTACATAAATCAAAAGCAAAATAATTATTGTATCTGAGACATGATTAGAAATGATACAGGAAGAGATTGCACGTGTGGTCAAGCAAGATAAAGAGACACAGCAATCGAAGTGCTTAATGTGAATAAAGACAAAGGGTTACAAACAAGGCACGAGGGAAATCGTGGCGGAACAGTTTCTGATAGCTGCATCTGACGGTACAAGAGGATATATTGAGTACTAGCATTGTAAGCCAACCGCGAAAGAAGAAAATAGGATGAAAAAAAATGTACGATTAAGCAGGAAAGTTAAGCAGAGATGTCAAGAAATAAGAAACATGGGATTAGTTATCAAATACAGAATGCATGAGTAGAGTAAGTAGTAGCTGTAAAGACAAGACCAAGGACTGTTGGAGGGAATGGAGTGGAGGAAGTGGTTTCCGAAGCCCCGGAGGAGGAGAATCCCAGAATTGGAGCGGGCGAGGCGCGCCGGCGCGGCCATTGTGCTGCGGGAGGAGAGCAGAAGAGAGCGGAGCAGCGGACGGACGGCGGGGCGGGGCGGGGCGGGGCGGGGCGGGGCGAGTCAAAGAGCGGGGCCCGCTTCCAAGTCGCTCCGCGTAATGAGCAGTTTCCTCGGAAGGCAGTTGCGGCTGCGGCGGCGAGGGCGAGGGCGCGGGCGAGGGGAGGCCGCGACGAAGTTAAGGGAGGGGGTGACAGCGGGGAAGCAGACCGCCAGACTCGGCCGTGGCGCGCCGAAGATGTGCAGGTTATCCCGCACGCCAATTACTTCCCTCCTCTTTCCGAATCGGCTGTGCTTACGAAGCAGAGCATGTTGTGAGATTTCGCGCGCCTTCAAACTCTTTGAACCACAACGAATTCGACATTCCAAGAAACAAACGATCTACTTTTCACGACACAGCAATATGGCATAAACGGGATATAGTTTTCATTTCTGCAATGTATATTCATTTCTGCATATGAACGTTTTTCGGTAAGATCTCACAAATTCACAATTTCTGGTCGAACTCAAAATTTTTTTACCAGTAATTCATCCAAAACTTCGAATTTTTTGCAGCATTTCATAGTAGGTTGTTCACCATTTAAATTCACCATATCCGCGAACAAATGTAATTCTAAGTATTTTATATTATCCAATACTTTTCTTACACAATTTCGTCTTAACAATTCAAGGTACACCCAATAATGTGAAGACATTACTGTTATCCTCCATGATGATCAAAGTAGTTGAATAGTGTGCGCCCCCCTCCAAAAAATATTTGCCAAAACGCCATTGCCAGGCGTTCTAGAATGTAGCAATCAAAAATAAATCATTGAAGTAATTGGAGAATGGGCCGCCCCGTCAAAAATAATTAGCTATTGTTTATTTATTTTCGATCATAGTTTCACAATGATCGAAAATAAATAAAATAATAATAAGCTACTTTTCATTAAATACTAACAGTTCTTTGAAAATATTCCATTTTTTAAAAATTGTACATCAACATACTACAACAGTACTAAAATTGTTATGGATAGTCAGTGAAGAATATACACTGTAAATGTCGGGGTGAGGTATAACAAGTATCTTTTATTTGTAGGAGTAACATATGTTTCTTTTCAGAATGGATTTTCTGCAACGACAAACACTGATATTTTGAAATTCTTATCGTACACATTTGACTGACTGCTGTGATTCCGGGCGCGTGAACTACGAGGGTCATTAGTCCCGTAAGGGTAATGCTGTTTTTGCTCGGGAGGTGGCGGTGATCTCTCCTTACTGCATGGCGAGATCCGGCGCCGACCTACCGTCGGCTAACGGGGGCGTTCCCAAGCCAGGTATCTCTCAATAGCGGGGCACCCCCCCCCCCCACCGGGACAAGATCTTAACTCCTGACGGATCTCCCGGCGTGTGTGGTAGTGTAGTGCGAGTGAGTGGACGGGCAGCCCCTGGCCCGTTTGTTAGGGCACTGCTTCGGCATTCACCTGGTGGTGATCGGAGAAACCACGGAAAACTACAGATTAGGGCAGTCGGTCACTAGAATTCTCCTCCAGACAGCGGCTACTTCGACCGAGCAGTCAAGCTAATGACGAAACTCCTGCCACCGTCGAGACTCGCACCCAGGACCTCCCGGCCAGAGGGACTGCATTGCCATTTTGATGCCCTGAGCATTTCTCCCGCTTTAACGTACACGCACATTCATTAAAACGAGTAGACACGTCGGTTAAAAGAGCCAGCATGGAAGAAAAAAACGAGAACTGTTAGAGAGTGTCTTATTCCCCACTGCACTGGAAGCGCCGCCCGCCTCGTGCGTGAGCGCTGAGCACGAAACGCACGTCCCTCGGGGCGCGCCGCGCCGCGCCGGGAGCCGGGGATTCTTCCGCCCCGCAGCCTCGGATCCGGTTGCCGCTAAGACAATGTACACTCATTACGCGCGCAAAGCGGGGAAAGGGGAGGGCTCGTGCGAAAGAAGAGGTGAGGGAGACCCGGCGACGCTGCGCATTGTCCCAGCACCATTGACGCACCTGGAGCAGCGAAGACTTCGGGCCGTCTCGCTCGGACAAAGACTGCGCGGCCGATGGAATCCGATACGACACCGCGTCTCCTCTTGCGAGTTGAGGGTTATTTTGAGCAAACGAGACGGCGTCTTCTGGCGAGCCAACGGACGCGGACGGTTTTCCCGCAGGAATATTAACACAAAACGCGCAGTCGGAGGCGATTCCTCGAATGCCGCTGCCTTCGCACAGATGTGCAACCCTCCCCCAAAAAATCTTGTGTCAACGTTGTATAGAATCTAAAAATACAAAGGAAATTTCCATATAGTCAATTTATTTTCCAAAGTATTACAATTACGTTCAATACTGTCCCATAAATTTCCAATTCAAACGTTTGATCGCGAACGCAAAGAAAAGCTAAGGAAATGTAAATGAAACGTTGTACGAGATAAAGAAAAATACTATCGCAATAACTAACTGAATAAACGTTCCTGAGTTGAAAACAATAAGCTCTTTGAATACGCATATAAAATAAACTACAAAATATTTATTTGATGATTTTACACCCCACGTTTACATCAATTTTCCTTCAAACAGGTTTGTTTCATCCAGTTAAAATATTAAAATAACTAATCAATATATGCTTCGCTGAACAAAAGCATATACAAACAATTAAACAACAGAATAGTAACTTCGCAAATTAATTATACCATTCAATTACTACATTTTAAATGAATTTTAAACAGGTTAGTTGACATCCACTTTCCATACAGAGTAATATTCTCAAACATAAGCACCCATATAGATGTTGGCAATATAGTAGCGAAGCGCATAGAATGCAGGGGCTTGGTCGAGGCTGGATGAAGCCGCAATCCACGCAAAAAAGCAGGTTGCAAAATATGGGCCGGCTACCATGGCCCCACGCTAACGGCAACAAAGCACAGGAAGAGGTTCCTTGATAACTTTCCGTCACTTGAGCGCGAACGAACGCAAACACGCGTGCGATATAATACTATGACTTACACACCCTTTCAAAAATTAGTTGTTTTAGAACATGCCGATTAATTTTTTAAACAAAACACAGCCAAAACGTTTTGCACCACAGTTTTAAAATACATTTTTTTCCTTACAGCATTGCGTGACGTTTTTGTAAGGAAATATTAGTTATTTCGTTTCTAACTGAGATACATGTTTATTCCCGCCCAAAAATGAAAACGGTTTTTAAAATCAATTACGTTTAACAAATAATAAATGATAATATTAATGGATGTCTTAAAATTGTGTAAACAATCTACAACTCCACTGTCGCTACCTCCTATGAACCTTTGTAACGACACAGATACCCACTTTGCTACATATTGTTCATTCTATCAAACCTCAAAATTCACTAGTCATCCAGCAACATTAGCAGGCACTCGCACGATTGCGGAGGAGAGTGAAAATATCGAAAATATATCGAAAAGATACAGCAGTGAGAAAAAGCAAGCAAGCAAAGCAGCACAGGTGGAGCTCACGTGAACGAGAAACGCGGAGCGGCGGTCGCACAGACACACACTCACACGCACACTGGCGACCGCGCCCTCTGCGCGCCCGGCACGCGCCCCGCCCTGCGCCGCTCCCGCGGGGGTTAGCCGGCGGGCGGGGCTCGCAGCCTCCCCGCCAGGGGCACCCGCCCCGCACCCGCGGTTCTCCAAGACGGGGACCTCTTCGACGGGGCGAGAACAAGGCATTGCAAGGCATATTCATCAAGCCATTTACAAGTGATCTAGCGGACAAAAGGATTGCAGCTCTATTGCCAGGAGAGGTAAAGCAATAGCTGTCAAAGCGGTCTCTTCTCACGGTCACCGAAAAGTCAGTCTCTATGTCACCGAAAAGTCAGTCGAAAATGTTTACTCACTGTTTTTCATAATATTCATATATTGTTCCTACAGCAAATATAAGAATCGTGTTGCTTTGCTATCACTAAGATTCTCGTGGTGTTCGCTGACTGCTTGCCTATGCGCTTATCGTTGTGGAAGTTCGGGGCACGCATAGCGAATTAGCATCGCCTTCTTCGAAACGTGAAATGGGAAGAGGAGGGCACCCACCCTCTGGGTTCGGTGAACACTTCCTCGGTTTCCGGCCGCCTTTAACGAACAAACTGCGGCAACGCGGTGCTGAGTACGCACGAAGGACAAAAATGAAGTCCCAAGGAATAACGAAAACATAGGAAGCCCTTAAGTCTTCGAACCCTGCGGTAACAACTTGACATTCCTACATTTTTTATTTACTGCTGACGCCATCATTTCACAACAACCACATTATAATGACAATAGTTCCAGTTATCAAGAGATATCTCCATTCATGTTCATTGTATATCCCAATTTAATGTATTATATATTGAATATTTAATGTTGTAATTTGAAATATGTTCCATAATATTTTTTTCAACGTAGAGGACACTTGACAACTTTATTTCACGCAGAGGACACAATGCAAACATATTGTATCCCTTACAGCGAACGTGCCACTTATCAACTACGGTGGCGACTGCAATCGTACTGAGAATGTGGCAACTTTTCCCAATTCGAGTTTTCAACATATGAGATAACTATGCATTCGGAAGTGTGTAATATTCTTTAACTAATACATTCCCTTTGGATTACTGATCCATGATATTACTGACAAAAGATGTGGTAAATGTTGGAGTATCTAGTCATACACAGAGTCATCAGCAATTGAACATAATGCATTTCAAAATGTGTGCTGGAGTGCCTTCTATTTCTTCGAGCCGTTCAAACATGCTCTGAATATGATCAACAAACAACATATATTTGGCATGTACCTATAAATTCTGTATACGCAACATCACATAAAAATTTATCAAACCTAAATTAAATTCATAGTTGATAGTTCATAATTGAGCATTTCCTCAAAGTTTTGAGAATTTTTTCAGCACAAACAACACGTTCAGAATTGATTTTGTAGAAAGGAAATACAAAAAGAGTGGAGCGCTGTTCCATGAAAATCCACAGATCCCCCTTTACATTTCATTCAAAGGGCAAGCCTCCGACAGCACAGTAATTTTGTGTTTGTAGCGTCTGGAATATACGGACGAGTACATTCATTTTTAAAACAGTAAATCACAAACTCCCATGAACCAAAATGAATGGGTAAAGGTACAAATAAACTCCAAAATCTAAAACACAACTAACCAAGCATGGATTACAAGCTGTAAATACTTTTAATTCTCGGAGGATTACTTTTAAAATGTGAATTACTTCAGCGCTTCAGGAAGTACATACAGTGTTGTGAACGATCACCTGCGGTTCTCCTTGGAAACACAAAGGTCCCATGGTGCATAGGCACACAACGACGCACACACTTTACTTCCTTCTTATTAATATTGAACAGAACAACACGAGCAACCGATGTGGAAAATGCAATCAAAAGGATATGATACTAAAAAGGGTGAGAAGTACTTCCACTAAATTTTATTTAAGTTTTAAAGCCAGGAGTACTATAGATTAACGGACATGTTTGCTTGTGAACGCCCGCACGCACATAATTCTCTTGAACGCGAGTAAACTCTCATGAACGCAAGTAATTTGATTGTTCTTGAAAAATTTTCTAGGTTCACGCACAATCACAAACATATCCGCTTCTTTACTGAATTGTTTATTTATTAGATATGTAAAGTTATTTATTACTTTAATATTGTCGCATTATTAGTATTTTATTAATCCAAAATTCGTTATTTAGTTCGAATCGACCAAACGCTATTATTTTTACCTCGAAACGGTAAGTCATCAAAAACACATTTTTTTAAAGCCAGAAGAGTTTGTGGGAATTCCAAGCAGAATGTAGTGAATGTAAGAAGTCGTTAAAAATTATCATAAACCAAAATATTTACGTAACTAAATATTCAACAAAATATTCAAATTGTTTAGATCACTGAATGTAATTTCTCCCTGATACTCCAGAAAACAAGACTTGCATTAAAACTCTACATTTGGCAGTATCCCGACACATAACTGCAACGATTGTTCAAAATTGCAAACATAAGCAGAAGCAGCTTGAATTAAACAGCACCATTGCAAGCAAATCAGCTACCAGATATCATCGACCTTTTCCAAACAGCAATAACGTCTTCAATTACTATCTCTCTGTAATGAACTACTTACCTCTTAATTTTTGAAATTATTTCCCGTTCTAGGCAAGGAAATGTAGGAAGAGATGGCATCGCCGTGCGACAAAAGAAGGAAAGAAAAAAACCTGAATTTCTCTCGGTCGTAAGCGTCGACAGAGTGAAAAGGCAGAGTCGTTCAAACGGCTGTGCAGGTGAACAACCCAATGTGCAGCGCTGGGCAGTGGCCGAGGGGCTAGGGCTCGGACTCGCTATCATCGCCTGACAAGCTGGCGCGCTGACCGGCAGGGCGGGGCGGGGCGGGGAGCACTCTCAAATCCAGCCACTTGCCGCCATCCAGAAATATGGGAACAGTTCATTATTTCGGTATAAGATAGTTTAAGGTATATGTTTCGGTATACGATAGTTACCTGCTGAACTGAGGCGTTAGCTATCAAAGTAGCTCAATCCATTATTTACCAAAATTCACTTCTCTTTTCTTTTTGCCAATTTTAAAGATCTTTTATAAACTAACGAAGGGATACAGATAAAATGACACTTATTCCTACCTAAAATGTGGCGAGAATTTTTGCCGCCGAAAATATTATACCGGTTGTGGAAGCGAAAATACTGTTGTCTCTCTAGTAATAACCAAGTCCCATTTGTCTTTCCCATCGAATACCAGACGCTTCACACTGGCACTGGCACTGGCACTGGCACTGGCACTGGCACTGGCGCAGCGCCTGTCCAGCGCTCTGCGGGACAGGATCGACCAGATCCGCAGCGTCTTCGCACGCGTCGCGCGACAGCCTTTATTCTCTCCTCGGTGTATTCAGAGCGGAGCGAGCGGAGCCCGAAGTGGAGCAGTCGCTGCACGGAGAGGCGGATCGAAAGCAAAGAGGTCCCGCCCACTGCTCGTGACGGCTTAGCTCACAGCCCGTCAGCGCCGTCAAGACAACGGGTGGCAGGCGTGGGCGGAGATTAAGAGACAGAAATGAAGTCTAGAACAAAACAACGGGAACTGTGCGTGTCTGCCAGAAAACATTAAACATCAAAAATACAAAAATTTCAAAATTCGGGATAGAGATGAAAGAAGCACAAAAATAAGCACTAAGCACAAAAAACTAAATATACATGTAATGAAGGAAAAACTATTCAAAGAATGGAGTGATGAAAAAAGTAATTTACAAGAAAGAAAAAGGAACGTCCATGAGTATACAAAACGCAAGCAAATGCAAAGAGCGGCAAGGCAGAATGGAGAAGGATCGAAAGGTGGGTGTGGCGAGGGAGGGGCGGGGGAGGGGCGGGGGAGGCGCCGCTGAGTGCCACGCGGCAGCGCTTTTATTAATACGCACGCGACAGGCGCGTCTTAATATACCCCACGTCGCCCGCCCCATTGCCCGCCCCGCCCATTTATTATCTCACCACCACATTAATTCCTCGCTTCGAAAAAAAGGTGACCGCGTTTTTACGTCGCCGAGGAATCTCGACAAAAGCAATTTCCGCAGCTCGGGGTTCATCTCCGATGCCCGGTTATTGCTGATGCACCTTCGGAAATTCCCGCCACAGCACGCGGCGGCGCGGACGGGGCCGGAGGAAGGGAGGGGGAGGGGGAGGGGGACGCCGCAGGCGAGCCGTGCGCGCGCGCGTGTGCGAGAGCGTGTGCGTGCGTGCGCGCGCGGATCGCCTTCCCAAAGAGGCGCGCGAAGTCGCCCGCTCGCGCGCTATCATTAATCAGACGTCGTTAGCGCCGGCAGTGTCGATGGGGCGGGGGCGGGGGCGGGGGCCGACTGTGAAACGTGAACAAGGTAACAAAACACCCGCAGCGTTAATATGTATAAATCGAAGTGGCGTTCTGATGAGCGGGCGATTCGGCGCGACGCGAAGCGACACGATTGCCGGCGCCAGCGCGGGCCCTGGGCGCGGCCGCAGCGCCTACAGTCTGCGCGTATGTGCCGCCCAGTCATTAATTCTGCGCGGAGCCCTCCAGCGTCGCGCGGTGGGGGAGGGGGGGAGGGGGGGAGGGGGGGAAGGGGAGCTCGGCCTCTGGGGACAATGGTCTGCACAACGGATTCCTATCGTCGGCTCGACCCCGCATTACGCGTCTATTAGGGCCATTATCATTACGGCTATTATGCCTGCGGGGGCGAGGTCAGCGCAGCGAAAACCTCGTGCGCGGCCCGAGAGGCACGCGTGACACGCGGCCCGCAGCACAAGTGCCGTAACTAGGCTGATGCGCGATTGTTCCGCGCCGCCCGGAATATCGCGGGGGGCGGGGGCGGGGCGGGGGCGGGGCGGGGGCGCGGGCGGGGCGTGGCCGGCCGCCAACGTCTGACGCTGCCAGCGCGCTGGCGACACGCAGAGCGCCCGTCACGCGGGAAACGCCCAGCGGCCTTCGTGGGACTGCGCTAAGGTAGGAGTTTCCTACATCCAAGTACAAACTGATTCGGATTTTGCATCGAATAATGACAATATCTCAATAAAGTATTTCACAGTGTTAGCTGGTGGGCGGGGGAGGGGCTGCAAGCGTGCGAGCAAGCGTGACGGGCGGAAGTGACGGCGCGGAAGGCGCGCTGGGATCCGCTCGGGGCGGGGCGGGGCGGGGCGGGGCGGTGGGAGCGAGCGAGAGTCGACGGCGGCGCCTGGGAACTCTCCCAGCGCCGCGCCGCCGCCTCACCGCACTGCGCGCGCAGCCCCTCGTCGCCAGAAAACTCGAGCCCTCGCACGTCAGGTGATCTGTAAATCAGGGTTCACTGTTCTCTTTCGAACAGCGTATGAGCGTGGTGGTAGTTGTAGAAGTATGCGATGCCAAGACACTTGGATCTGGTCTTCTTCCATTTACATTTCAGAAGTGGTGGAGACAAAAGTAGAAGAGTATACAGCAGTCAAGAGTGAATTTTCATTTAAATATCATCAGACCCCAATACACACAAATTCTAGTGAGTGTGAACACATCTGCGTGGCACTGCCATTATTCTGACAAAAGAATGAAATAAAATTTCCCAATAGTTACGATTCCATTTTTTCCCCTTATTTTGGAATCCTTAAATTGCTGGTCCAACTTTATTAACTCTTTGAGTTAATTGGAATGATTTGTTGAGAGCTAATAGCTCTCATGAAGGAAGCTGATATTTCTCTTCAAATCGAATTATGATCTAAGGCGAATTGTCGCCATTAGTGTATCTTCCGTTATTGTACCTCCATACGTATCGACAAGTGTCCTACAAAAAAAAAATAATAAATTAAAAAAACTTAACTTCTTAGCAAATAAATTATAACCTGTCAATTATTCTTTTAGTGAAATGTAATTAATGTTTCATAACTGTTCCGATTTCTTTTCCCTTTGTTATCGAGAGGCCAAGAGGCGTGCACTTGCGCGCCAACGCCGCCTCGCGCTCCCACGCCGCCCCGAGGGCGCACACCTTCCCACGAGATAAACCGCGGCCGCGTCAGCTCCCGCGAGCGGGGAAGAGGAAAAAGCGCTGGGAAATTAGCTCTCGGCCGCCAGCGACCTCCAAGTACACGCCGTTGCTTGAGATTCCGAACTGAAGACGTTCACAACGCTCCGGCGCCGCCGTCTCCCGGGCAACCGCGCGCCGGAATTAAAAGGCACTGAAAATTCCGCCCGCCGAAACACGGGCAATGTCTTTCGCGAGGGCAGAAGAGCCGCTGGAGCAGAACGCGCGTGAGACGCCGAGGGAGAAGCGACGCGGGAGGGGAGCCCGCCCGTCCATCTCTGGCTGGCGCCGCGGGCAGCTGCGCGGGACGAGGGCGCCTCACCATCTGTTATGTGCAGCGCCCGTCAGCTGCACGGCCCGGGGCGGCAGCGGGAGCGGCGGCGGGAGCGGCGGCGCGGCGGCGGCGGCGGCGGCGGCGCCCTGACAGGTGCGGCCCCCGGGCGCTGCCGCTCGGAGCGCCCCGCGCCGCCCGCGCCGCCCGCCCGCATTTGTGCCTGTCGGGAGGCTCGTGCGCGGCGCCGCCACCGCCGCACGCACCCAGGCAGGCAAGCAGGCAGGCAGGCAGGCAGGCAGGCAGGCAGGCAGGCAGGCAGGCAGGCAGGCAGGCAGGCGGGCGGGCGGGCAGGCGGGCGGGCGGGCGGGCGGGCGGGCGGGCGGGCGGGCGGGCGGGCGGGCGGGCGGGCGGGCGGGCGGGCGGGCGGGCGCGCGCGCGCCTCCGCGGTGATAGATCGCCCGCGCTCCGACTTGGGGCGGCCCCGCTCTCGGCCAGCGCCCGGCCCGCGGCCGGCGGCGGGGCCAGGCGCGCGCGCGCGTCCACGTTCGCGCCCGCCGCGCTGTGAGAAATGCCCAACAGGACGCGCGGAACCGCCGCTATCACTCGGGAGACTTGCACAAATGAAGCCTCGGATCGCCTCGTCATCGGCTGCCTCCGCCTGCGACGCCGCTGCGCCCTCCGTCCACGCGCACGCTTCAATTACGTGTTCCTGCCTCTAGCACCCAATCTCCAACGACCTTCTCATTAAATACTAGGCGATGTCTACTGAAACAGGAAAACAATTAAGACAAATACAGAATATAAGTCCATATTAAGAGACCGTACTGGGTAGAAAAAAATAACTTTGGTTTCAGAATAGACTACCATGTTTGTGAAATACATCAACTGTCGCGCGAAAGCGGGAGTATGATTGATAATATATCATGTTCTTGGCAGATTCTTCTGTTTCTCCTCCTCCGCACAACATTACAGGGGCTTCTTTTATGCAAGTTACTTATATCTTTTTAAGTCTGGATCGGCGCACGATGATAACAGCAGACCGGCGTGGATATGTAGAGGCATTACTTTATCACGCACTATCGCAGAGAGCCTTACTAAATACATTATGAGATAAGTAGTTTCCTGATTTTCATGTGTATTTATGGAATAGACAATTAACAGAAACGACAAAAGTTATCATGAAACCTGAAATAAATGAAGTTACGTTACGCCTTATTCCAGAATGTCTGCAGACGATGGAGGTGGTTTCACACAATCAAAGAGGATGAAGAGGTCAAAGGTGGAAGGGGACACGGCGCGCGCAGAGAGCGGCTTCGCGGAGCGCAGGCGGGCGCGTGGGCGGGCGCGTGGGCGGGCGCGTGGGCGGGAGAAGGCGGAGGCGCACCCGACGCTCGCTCCCGTGATTAAAACGCGCCCTGCATTCGCCGTGCACTGGGGCCGGTCGCCTCGCAACTTTGGGCCCGCGCTCCTGCTTCTTGGCCAAGTTGCGGCGCGACATCGGCAGCAGCAGCGGCGCCCAGGCGACGTCCAATTACGGCGCTTGGCAATCAGGGGCCTGCCCGCCGCCCTGCAGGCCCGGGCTTCGAGGCCCCGCACGGCCAAGCGCCGCCTATTAGCGCCGCCTCCCCCGACGCCGGGCAATAGCGCGCGATTTATGGGGCCGGCTTCTTTGTGGAGTTCCGCGGCGGCTGTTACGAGCGCCAGAGGGCTCGCCAGGTGCATTATGCAGAGCGAGCAGCCGCCGGACAGCCCCTCGGCAACCGGGCGCAGGAGGGAGCCCAAGGAGCCACGGAGAGCGTGCCACAGCGACCGACTTCACAACGCAGCTGGGAGAGTACGGATTCAGAGGTAACGCTGCAAATGCATTCAAAACTATCGAAATATATTTCGTGTTTAGTATTGGGCTATTTCAACAGCGTGAGTGGTACTAATGAAGACTATATCACGAGAAAAGAAATAATACAAAATTATACCAGCACACAAAATTTTTAATACATTTTTATTAATTTTAACTTCTTAAAGCATCAAACAATTGACAACGTTCTCATGTGCATATTTACGTATTAAATTAAATCGGTAATACGGTAACAGTTTAACGAAACCAATAATTCAAAATTGATTGACAAGGGAAAAAATATAAATCGCATTAGTTTGTATGGAATAATCCTTCCTTTTCCGTTTAACTATAATAAACTGAAATATTAACGCGCCCAAAACAATGAAGAATCGAGCATGCCAATAAACATGAAATACGTTCCATTAGAAATCAATCTGAACCTTCTGCTTCTCGGTTATTTTTAACACCAGCAAGCAATTCATCCCCTTATGGTCATTATATTAAAGAAGGTGCAACGATCTGATTACTATTTACACCTCATTAGTCATATAATCTTCCAAAATTACTTCCCAACATTTTCATTACTGTTGCAGCAATGCGACGCCCGTAAATAAGGAAGACAATGAACGTCCCTGCTATTCGAGTGGCACTCGAAAACAATGAATGAGAAAGACAACGCACTAATACGATTACGTAGTCATTGAAGAATTACGCTGGCACGCAGCCTCTTAAAGCCAAGAACGCATACGAATTAAATGAACTCTGCAGAGGTTGCGCCCGCACGCATTCCGGCCAGCGGAAATTCTCTCGACCAGAAACACTACAAACAGCCGCCAAATGCAGTAACGCCTCCCGCAGCGGTACGTAAAGAGTACGCACCACGCCGCCGCAGCCGCGGCAGCAGACTACATTTTATTTCACAGCTCGACTGCGAGGGCTGCGCTACATAAATATTCGGGGCGAGAGTAACACCAAGAAACAGCTTGGGCAGCTCGGGCGGGCGCTCCTTTCCGGCGCTAACTCGACGTTTTACGACGGCGCGCGGCCGGGCCGGGGCCGGGGCCGGGGCCGGGGCCGGAGGGGAATTGTGAGAAGAAAAGGAGGGGGATGGCTCCCTTGCTCAGCCGCAGCCACCCTCGCCGCCCGACCCGACGTATCTGCAATTAGCGCGAGGACGGGCCTGCCTTCCTCTCCGCCGCGCCGGTGATAAAAATTAAACGAGCGTGCACGGCAACCAATGCTCTCGCCCGCTCACGCACAGCCAACCCGAGCGCCCTCCCTCGCCTCCACTCTTCGGAGCGGCTCGTTCCATCACCAACGCGTTGCCTCGCCTTTAAGAATCATAGAAGATTGAAAAAGTATAATACAAATACTGTTTGGGACATAGCATGAATAATCTTCAGCTCCCTTGAACATGTCTGCATTAGAATTCGGCAAATATGTTTGCGTGAATCTGGGCGTTTATTTCACCCTACGTACATTATGAGTCCTGTAAACGACTTTTTTCTATATTTTAGCATTTGAGAATAATTCCCAAATTTCTGAATAACGTTGTGACGTTTAATTTTGCGATTCGCACATTACACGGTGTATTTATACATGAACGACTCAGGATTTTAATACACTCTGTAATTAGGCAAATAATTATAGAGTTAGTGAGAATCAAGATAATTAACACTATCACCTTCTAAACATCGCAATTCAATCTTTCGGCAATTTCAGTTTTGGTATGATGCGTCCGCAATACGTTTTCATGGTCACAACACCGAACACAACAAGGCATTTCGCACTGAGTCATATTTCCTGGAAGCGCCTCGCAGGATGCTCACAATTTAAATCATTAAACCCCTTCAGCAAAATACATAGTAGCTATATAAACAATAATGTGAGGTAAAAATCATCTTCTAACACAGTAGTAATGAGTGATAACCGAGTGTAGAAATGAGGCATACATTAGAAAATTATTAGTGGTAATAAAGGCAATCTTTCCGCTTTTACCTCTTCGGCAAAGACTTGCAAAACGAAATGCCTCCACGACTCTCTAAAGGCTACAAATTCCGCAAAGCAACCAGAGATATTTGGTTCTGCCAAAAATGTCAAGATTTCGAATGATTATCTGCACCATTCCCGGCGCACCAGTTGGCAAAGCAATCGCCGTTAAAGGAACGAGAAGAAGACCACATTACGATGGTCGGCGTACCCGGGCAGATGCAAGCATATGACGAGCGGAGGCGCGGCCGAAGGAAAAGTCTCCAAACGCCCACAAAGGCTGCGCCAGACCACGTGATCGCTGCCAGAAGACGCGGGGCAAACACCGGGGGTCGCGTCGCGTGACCGCAGACGGGTATCGACCGCCCGCCACCCCTCCGCCCCCCCCCCCCCCCGCGCGCTGCTCTCCCCAGGCTACAGCAGACGGGCTGGCGTTCCATTAAAATCAGACGCCGAAACGATATGTTAATGAGCTTAATTTAATATATTGCAAGTAAATTGATACCCATGAAAATTATACGGGTCTATTTTGTTAATAAACACGCGCTCTTGTTTCCCCGGCGATCCCTAATTTCAGCCGCGCTCACCCCCCCCCTCCGGCTCGTACGAGTGGCGGCGGCGGGCAGAGCTGCTTGCTTTTAATTTGCTAAATCTCCTTTGAGCAGATAAAACGCGGTCGTGTGAAAAAACGCGTGGCGAGCGCTGCGGCCGCCGCGCCGCGGAGGGGGAGGGGGACGCGCGAGCGGGGGCGGAGGGGCGCGGGGAGCGAAGTGCCCCTCGCGTCGGCGCCCTGCATGCACCATTCTACACTTTATGTAGTATTTCAGAAGAACGAGGTACAACGACGATAAAAGGCAACGTGTGCATGAAAGAACTTCTTGTGAAGAGACAAACTTGTTTCAATCCGCATGTATTTTCGTTGAAATAAGGAAAGTAGCGAGAACCGCAAGCTTCCAAAGAACGAGACTCTGTCTATATGGCGCTACGAAGGTAGATATTCTGGAGGGAAAAGACGCAAGAAGCCTTGGGCTCCACTCCCTCGCACGTCGCTTCAGGGAGAGGCGCGCTGAGGAGGAAGGCATTATGCTCGAGCACCGTTCTCATATTTGGTTTTCCTTTGCATTCACATCACAACAATATATGTCAGAAACATCACTCATTTCATTTTATATATGTGCAGCTCGATCAGCCGCAGCGCGCGCCGCTGCGAGTGCGCAGATCGGGGCTGATGAAGGCACCGCAGCCCATCGCCCGCCCGTCTTCGCCAAGTACTCGGGGAATAAAAACCAAACAAGTGCGAAGCCGCTCCGCCCCGGGCGCGGCTAATTGCCCTGAGCGCGGGGACGCCCGCGAGACAACACGCGCCCGCGCCATTCCTTCCCCAATTACACGTCCGAGACGGCGCCAGCGGAGTGGGAGGAATTAACGAGGCACGCCGCCCTCCCAGTCACCGGGTAATTAGCGCCAGCCACCTCTTCTCGCGGTTTTCTTACTATGTACATCTCGTACTACATTTTCCTCTTCACAGCCCAATATTTTCTCGATTTCAAAGCAGCCGTGCTTCATTTGAGGTTTATGCTTAGTGCCGGGCAAGCTGTAGTAGAATCTGAAGAGCATTGAAAATGGTTATTCTTTTCGAATACGTTTACACGCAAAGAACGTCGTTTGGTTACTTCGTACTGACCGCTCCCGCCATCGAGGATGTTTCATTTACCTTCCTTACCGTGATGATATGTTGACAACACCCTCGTTTGCTCTACACGCCTCACCCCTTCTTTCTGCAGGGCTTAAGTTAAAGAACATATCGATACTGAAATCCCTCCCTCCAAAAAACGACTAATTTTTTCCGTACTAGATTACACATGCTTTCTCTATCAGATAACTGCCACTAAATTGCACTATTAACATTATTGGATTATACAAAGCTCTACAAGAATACACCAACTCTTATCTCGAAAGAATCTGGTCACATGCAAACGGGAGTGTGTCTCAGCCACATTTAGAACAACAAACGAAACTGGTTCAATAAAATGCAAAAGGGGGATTAGTATAAATAATAGATACATTCAAAATTATTATTATTGCAGACTAATAGAAATCCAAATTACATTAATACAAATAAAAAAATATACATTAAGAAATTGCACAAGATATAACAAAAGAAGGGGATAGTAATAATAACTAAAATCAATAGCAAATCATAATACATAAAGTGGAAAAAATACGTTGAGATGCTTTGCTTACCTCACTGTTGTGGCAAAAGTCGGGAGATAGTGTATGTAGAGAAAATTAACTGACAGAATATTAAAAATATCTCCCCCATCCTTAAGCATTCCTAATATTTACGGAACGAGTTTTGAAAAGGGGTCGATGTTTTCATTTCCTTTCATAGTTAAAAATGTTAACAATTTGTTTTGAAGTACGTATTGCTGTAAATGTTTACAGCGTTATTTCATCTCAATCTATGAAATCTATTCATATAAATGCTGGGCAAGCAATATTTCAAAAGACCAAGAATCGGCTAATGTGACACACAAATCGCGACTGTCGGACCCACGGGAAGTCATACGGCCCTTGCTGCTGCTGCTGCTGAGAGGCGCGAAACTTGAGCGCGAGAAAATAAAACAGGCCAGCATCCGGCGTGGCGTCGGCGTAGCGTCGGCGTGGCGTCGGCGTCAGCGCTTACCTTGTCCGAGCTGTCCATGAAAGCAACGGGAGCGTCGCTGTGCACCGCACTGTCGCCAGGCCGCTTCATGCTAAAGGCGCAGGGGCGGGGGCACGCCGGAGCACGCTGTGCGCTGCTTACCTGCAACGCAACACACACATTCAGTAGGGAAGGTTGTCGTCGTCACGCCGTATAATCGCGCCAAGCGAGGGCCTTCCCTAGCAGGGTTGCCACATCGGCGAATTTTCTCCCCAAACTGGGGATTTTGCTTCGTTGTGGGGAAAGAATGGGGAAATGTCTACGGATTTTTTTGTGGAAATTATTTCCATCCGGAGTTGAGATAGAAATATTATTGACTAATTATTGTAAATAAAAAAGAAACAGGCGTTATTCTATCTCATTTTTATCTATCAAAAATGAGAGAATTAAATGACAGGCATAGAGGAAGAAAAACATGAGAAAAACGAAAAGAGAATACGGCTCCGAGTAGCTTAGAGAACGATGATTGGTTAATTTGAATTACTGGAATTTAAGGGAATCGAATCGTCCACGACAGATCACGTTGCTCCATAATATGAAGAATATTTTTCGTTTTACATTTGGGAAATTTTGTTTCATTGGAGAGTTTCTATGGGGAAATTCCATAGTAGTGGTGGGGATATAGCGCTCGCAACACATCCGGCGTCCTGTTGCGCCGTGATCAGCGCTGCCGTAGCACGCGGACTTAACGGGCAACATTACGTACGGTCACTTTTCATACAAATATTGTTTGCCTAGATTGAATACATTATAGGTACACATTTATTTCAGGTAAATTAGGACACTCTTATTTCCGATAAAGGTAACGTTTATATCATTCAGTATCGTGCATCAAACCTTGAAATTCTTCGCATTTAGGGTGCTATACATATAAAAGAATGCAACATATACTATGATTCATTTCCATGAATTTCACCACACACGCCAATGACCAGGGATTGTTGCAATACCCCAAATTGAGCAACATTCTCTGTCATTAACCAGCCAAAACCAATTCAGAACGAGGCTCGACCGATTTTTTCGCATCTCAATTTTATCGAATTCGTTATTAAATAATAAATCTAGAAGCAAGTTTCAACACGTTCTGCAAGTCTTCCAATCATGATATTACAAATCCATTAAGGAAATCCCTCTCTCACTGAACCTCTTCAAGGGCTCTCCAGAAGACCATGCAAACAAAACCGAGCACGTTACCGCTCCGCTGCGGCCGAGGGCGACAACACGCGCTGCGGCCGGCCAAGCGCCAGCGTAGGTGGAAGACGCCCGGACGCTCCCCGCGCGCCCCCGTTGGCCAAGCGCATCGCGCCGGGCGGGGGCGGGGGCGGGGGCGAGCGCTGGCTGAATAATTACCGCGCGGATAACGGGCGTCCCCGGGCGCGCGCGGCAGCCAACAACCGGCCAATAACAAACATGCGCGTTATAAAATTTGCAAACTCATCCATTCGCCGCCTAAGTCCCGGATCGGCGGCCGGCGACCGCCTCGGCGCGTGGCCTCCGAGCATCACGAAATCGAACCCGCTGCACAAAGGTAAGCCCTCAACGGTAATGCCGGCGACGCGGCAAAAACTAATTTGTTTAGAGTTCCAATTGCCCAGGTGCCTCTCCGAGGCATTAAAGAGAGGGGGGGAGGGGCGGCACAGCCGAGCGCGGTGCGCTGCGTCACGCCGCGGCACGGGATCTCCGATGATAGAGCCACGTAATATTAATTACTTTATGCATAATTAATTTGTTAATTACTCGCGTTGCGAAGCCCGGGCGAGGGTAAGCTCGGCCGGCACCGCCCGCGCCCGCGCCAGCGCAGCTACGCCAAAGCCGGACGCTGCGCAACACGCGATTAGCGCGCTGGGCGGGCTCCCTCCTCCAGCCGCCTGGCGCGCGCCCGCCCAACGCCTGCCGCTCATCGCCTCGTGCTGCGCTACCAAGGGTATTAATATGATACACTGGCCGGACACCATCTTACTCATGCCGTGGCCAAGGGCTCTCGTCATCATGCACAACGCAATACCTCAATCACAATGACTTTAACCATACTTTAACATATTTTATGTAGTCATAAACATACTACGCACAGCACGCTACATCTTTACGAAAAATAAAACATTTTCCTCACGTATCTGCAGTTTTAATCCAACATGTCGTTGTACATTTATGCATATCAGAGAAATGATAAACGATAACAAGTATTTGAACACGCAGTTTGCTTATAAAACAGTTTTTCTTATATGTTAAAACCGTTCACATATAAAACCGTTAGGCACAAAACACACACACACACACACACACAAAGAGTCACGAACTTTTGGATTGTTGCGTTTCATATCTGACAAATCCAAAACTAAAACACGGTGCAATCGCCGAACATATAAACATACTATTTTGCGCTGAATTTCGATACTCAGTATTAAGAGAAGAGTGAGCAGAAGGCAACCCTCGCGCGGCGTCTCACTTGCCCGCAGAGACTGGCTGCAGGTTCATTAACCCCTCGCCCACCGCTCACTCCCGCAACTATGTCCCATGCTCCCCGAGGAAGCTCCCCGCTCATTAAAGCCCCGCCCAAGTTGCCGGCCGGGCGGCTGCTCACGAGCGAAGGCGCAGGGAGGCCTCTGGGGCTTCGAACTCCGCCTCGGAAGAAAGGAAGCCTACGAGACGGAAAGAGAGGCGGGCGGGGCCAAGCCGCCTAAGCACGTAAGCTCGCAGGGCAGAAAGACGCCCGTTCCGCTCCGCGCGGCGCAACCTGTTGTGTCGACGTGGCGCGGTGGGGGAGGCGCCGAAATTACAATTGCTTGGCGCCGGATTAGGCCCTGGGATTAGGCCGCGGGGGCGACTTAAGCCCCGCTGTCGTCTGTCTGCGCCTTCCGTGCGCCGCCCCTGGCCCGGGGCGGCCGGCGCGACGTGCCCGCGGCAGCGCGCCCCCCCCCCCCCCCCCCCATGCAGCGCCTCAAGAAGGCAAGAGGACTGGTGCTCTCAAAGACCCCACGGCCTCACGAGCGCAAAGAACAGAAACATAATTTCCCCCATTACTTTTCTATTTCCTTTGGTCCCGGCTAGCTACGAACTTGCTACATACTCTTGCCACCTGCCATTTATCGCCGCCCAAAGTATATTTTTTTTGAAATTTCCTGATTTGTTCGCTTTCTTCATAATAGAACGATCATATTTTATGAATAATAAATAACAGTAAAACAGTAAAACCTCATCCAAAATTACAATTGTTTTTGAAAAGTTTGCAGCCCTCTTTGAGAAAATGACGTGTAAGCGCTACTGTAAAATCGAAATTTCAAACTCTTTTTCACAGAAAACTATTCAAAAATTTCATCTGAAGCCAATCAATAGAGGTTACAAATTGCTGGAAATGAGTATATTAACGTTGTGAGAGATGTTATAATAAAATTACATTTGTGTAATGTTTGAAAAGAACGAAACGAACTCTTTGTCAAGAGTAACAGTGCAATTATCACTATCCGTTCCAAACGTTTGAAGAGAGAAATTGGGAACCGTTTCGAAGAAAATGGCTTTAAGCTTTTCTGAAAATGCAGAATTTTGAATAGATTTTCACAGAAAACGGTTGAGTTTTCGAGAAACTTTATATAAAGTATACGTACGCATAAACACAAAATTGCGAAGAACTTGTCGCTAATATAAATATTAACGACGTGAGAGACAATTTACATTTATGTACTTAAAAAATAGAGCAATATGGCGTTTATGTCACCTAATATAGTACATTTAGCACTATCCGTACCAAAAGTTTAAAGAAAAAATTTGGAGCGGTTTTTGAGAAACCTCGTTTTTGTATTTTTTTTATACTGCACGTATTGCTTGCAATAATGCGCGAAAAATATTAAAATTTTCAAAAAAATGTTCAAGATCTTAATGAAAGAACTCACTATGGAAAACAAATTTTATTTGAAGGAAAAATCTATATCATCCGTTTTGTAGTTTTAGGAAGACACCCGAAAAATTTTGAAATTTTCGAAAATTTAGACTAAGACCTGAAAATCGGAACTAAGCCACCTTTTAAGTGTATTTGATTATATTCTTTGAAGAAAAAAATTGAAGCCGTTTTGGAGAAAATTTTGAAAATGTCCGGGGGGTTACATGTAAAGTATACCCCAAAATTTTAAAGATTTTTTTTAAATCTCAAAATTTCGACACGAGCCAGATTGACGAGGTTTCTTCAATTTGGAAACAATCCTACGTATGCTTTGAGCGCTAGTGGGTTCACAGACGGACGGACTGACAGACGTTTTGACAAAAGAAACACTTTTCGGTATCAGGGGACGTGTTGAAATCTAGAAATCAATTTTCCGCAGCATAACATAACTTTCCCTATACTACGTATAACATTCCGTATATACGTACGTATGCGGGCAAGTAAAAACGGTTCACTTTCATAAAATTTCGAAGAAATTGAACGTGAATGTTCACCGACTAAAGAATGGAAAGAAAAACTATAAATATACAGCAAACATAATCAACAGCAACGCCTCCATGGCTGTTTGCGCCAGAACAAAAACAACAACAACAGAAGACAGAAAAATCTAGTAGTAATCGCACATCACATTGGAAAGTTGCGCAGCATCGCCTAAGGGACGCTGAACTTGAACTTTTCGCAAGGTCCAGGCAGATGATACCATTCTCCGCGACTACTTTAAGTTAAACTATTAACTGATGCATACTGATAGTTTCAGATCAAACAACGCAGCACACAAGTCACCTCTTAGCCATTGCGGTCGCTTACAGCGGAGAATCAAACATTTACACGCCCTCTAATGCAATTACATTAATTGGCATATGTAATTTCGCATAGTGAAGTGTTTTTCGTAAGTCAATCGCTACTCCCCGAGCGCTGTTTATTTTCTACAGTTCTATAATCCTGGGTAATAAATAACTGATAAAGTACGTAATTTGAATGAAGGTATGAGACATACATCGGTTTTGAATTGCGACATCCTAAGTATTAAATGATGTCGTGGGCTTCCGGGGCCAGAGTCATGATCTGGGCTGTCCGGGTGACGCCGCGTCGAAGGCTGAGGTGCCGACATTTCGACATACAGCGGTCCTCTTCAGGGCTGCAGTGCGCCAGGATATTGGGCGCTCCGGTTTATGTAGTAGGTGGGCCAAGCTTAGATAAGCCTATGTATTATCACATGCAAGATTCGACCAACTTTTGTACATAAAATACAAGTTGTAGTAGTTTTGGTACATCACGTTTTCGGAGCACAAAGATTCCATTAAATTACTTTTATTTCTTACATTTTGTTATCACAAACCAAAGGTTAATGAGAGCCCGAAAAAGAAGTTCGAGATGGCCTCTTGATTCATTGAAATTGAAAACTCACATGTCAGTTCTTAATACATACATAAGAGCGTTCACTAGGCACAATAAGGAAACGAAGTATCCAGGTGGGTCATTTCAGGGGGAGGACACTTCAATTAGATAACAACTGTTTCTTATGCCATTCTGCTAAGAAAACTTCGTTACTGCACGACAGCTTTTTTGTGACTTCTTTCGTTCAATAACATCCAGAAAGTTGTGTTTCGTAGTAAATCGTAGCGATAACGAGTATTGCAGAAGACAAAAATCTACATTTCCTTGGAATACAAACGACTGCCCTGCATTGCACACGACCTTAAGACATAATTCAGAGCCGATTTACGACGCTATTCGGATTTATAGGTGACGAACACAAATTTCAAAAGCTAAACATGCTATGTATGTATTGTATTGCCTGCTCTAAGATCTCGCGTAATTTTAGAAGGTATCCTACCTCCTTCTCATTTCCATTGAGCAAGGTACGGATGAACGGGTTGGGTTAAGGATTAATTCGAACGGGGGAGATTCAACTCGGTGTCCAGAATCGGAAGGTGACCAGGTAGGAAAACTTGGAGGAAGAACGTTTGCGACAGTCCTGAGCGAATTTCACTGCCCCCTGCCATTTCCGCACGAAGTAACTACAGAAAATGTTAAACTAGGAAAATTTAACATTTAAACGGGAAAGTCAATTTCAACACACTTACACAAATTGAATTAATCTTATTCCTAACGTAATAAACATGGCCAGAGAATAACTGGCATAAAGAAGGATATATTCCGAGTCGTTTTGTTCCTCTGGAATCTAGTGTGGACACAAGGAATTCGGAGACGACGATCGTACAAGTTGGTCGGATCAACGCTGGTACTTCAGTCTCGGTTTTACTTTGGGTACATTCATTTGCGCTAAAAGCAAGTCACACAATTTGCAGTAAAATTTGGAGCGGCTGTTGGTCTTCAACAAGAGTTTCTGGATGTTGATAAAAGGGATGTGTAACGCGATTTTGCATGCCATTCCTCAGTGGATGGACAAATGCATCCCTCTTAATATACATTTCTTACTTAGGGACTTCATTTCATCCCTGCACGAGGTCAAATTCAAGAGAAATCGATCTCAAAATAAAACAACTAAACTTGCATAAATTTCGTTGAACATGTCTGCCAAAATCAATGGAAACTGTCATTCGCTTGGTGGTACTCGTTGGCAGAATCAAATATTGTTTCCACAGTCGTATGACAATTCCGCGGCCTCGGAGCCTTCGACGCAGGCTTCGGGCTGGCCCCTCGCCCTCGCCCTCGCCCGCCCGGGCCCGGGCCGCCGCCTGCCGCTTCGCAGCATCTCGCCCTCGGCGCACCCCATCCGCCGCGCCGCCGCTCTCCGCAGGTGCCGGCCTCGGCGCGAATCAATAAAAGTCGGACAGAAGCTCGATATTTCAGGCGCGCCAGGCGCGATTTCTTTCATTCCGCCCGTCCGTACCTCCGCGAACGGGAGCACGGGCCCACAAAAAGCTCCGGCCGTGGCTTTCACGGCACAGCGCCCGTGAGAGGCAGCGCGGGGAAGACTGCACGGGAGCCTCGCCCGGGGCAGCTCCAGCTCCCCCCCCCCCCCGCGTTGTACTCTGGCGATTTTAATATTACATCGACCAACGACTAAACCATTCCGTTTGGCTGCTAAACCCTCAGCAGCACGGCGGGGCGTCGTCTCCTCCTTGCCCCCTTTTTGTATTTTATTACGTATTCTGCTTATTACCGGACGTGGGGAGAGGGGAGAGGGGCGAGTGGCCTCGGGCGCGGTGCTCAGGTAAGCCGTGTTCTGGGCTCCAACAAAGGCGGCCGACGCTAAGCCCCCGGTCGCTTTGGCCGCGCCGCGCCGCCCGGTTTTTGTGCCCGCTCTCCGCCCACGCCCGCTGCGCTTCTGAGACAATTTGATACCGCGCGCGTAGCCAAAAGCCACGCCACGCCACACCACGCAGCGCAGCAAGCGGCCTTTGAGGCAGCGCTTTGCGCCGCTCATGACATCCGCTAACCCCCTCGCCCAACCTGCAGTCGAAGAGGCCCAGGCCTCCCTTCCTCTCCCATTCACTTCTGTGCTGCGCCTGGCCTTACTCCTCGTTGGCAAACAAATACCATTGACCGTCTGCCCATTACGCCAGATCTCCTCTACTACGTCATTATAGCAGCAACTTCAATTGTTCATCACACAATTTCACAATTCTTCCTTTTCTTCCCCCACACAGACTGTATATTTTCTTTGCCGTTTCTTCGCTATTTCTATGGTCATAAGTCTTACATTTTTTCAGCCAGTGTTCAGTTCACACAGATCCATCGTTTAGTATCACAACATTCTTTTCGAGTAAATTCGTTGTGTTAGACTTATTATATGAAAGATAATTTGTAATGAATAGGAGAAATATGGGCATTAGGCGAAGACAATATTACGACTGTTAGCGAAAAATTACGTCGCAAATTACAATATGTTTTATAACTTAAGAGATCACAAAAATTATTTTAAAATATGACTAAAAATTTAATTAACAGAAAATCTCTAAAATTTGAATATTCTCTGTTTCTTTACAAATCACTCCTAAGATTCTCAACAACTTACGCAGTTCAGCCACATTAACCTCGGGAAAATCTGCGTTGCTCCTACAAGAATTACATCCCGTCTTCCAAAATATCTGTTCCATTCCCATAAGTTAGAAAAAATGTTTGTTTGTATATATATATATATATATATATATATATATATATATATATATATATATATATAATGCTTACTTTCTTGTTAGATAAAATTTCACATTAACAAAAATCATCATAGATGATTTAGTACTCAGAATTACGAAAAAGTACTCATCACTCGAAAAACATTTCTCAGAGACTCTGGTTATGAAACGACTAAAGTAAAATTCACAGCAGGACCGTGCACATTATTGCGTTTAGTCACCCTTCAGGAGCAGCGCAGTGGAACTTTCGCTTCACCTGTGGGATCGTCTTGCACATGAAGTACTTGACATCGTTATTGAAGAATGGGCTGAGCATTACGCACACCTCAGTTATGTAATCGTACGGTGACGAACGATTACGCCAGAACCCTATTCGTAGATCGGATTAAAGGTTATGTGAAAAAATATTTTCAATTAAGCATTCTCTAACAAAAATAGTGAGCCCTTTTTGAAACAAGAGACATCAAACAATCACCTTAGATTAGCTTATTTAATAATATTATTTAATAAGCTAATCTAAGGCGATTGTTTAATGTCTCTCGAGGAAAGTAATGTAGTAGACTACTATATTTTTTATAACTTAAGCGAACAAACATTATTTAGTATACAGAACTACAAAAAAGTACTCATCACTCAAAAAACATTTCATAGAGACACTGGTAATGAAAAGACCAAAGTAAAACCAACAGCGCGTCTGTCTTCTGCAAGAGAATGAGGACCGTTAAATTATTAGTCCACAGTGCACAGTGTAACAGTGTAAGGTTATTTATTACGTTATTTTTCGCTAACAGTCGTAATACAATCTTTGCCCAAAGTGCATATTTCTTCGATTCATAACAAATTATCTTTTATATAATAAGTCTAACACAACGTATTTACTGGGAAAAAAATTTGTGTGATATCAAACTATGGATCTGTGTGAACTGAACACCGGCTGCACGCGCGAGATCACTGAGGCCTGGCGATAAGAGGTGGGACTGAAAGTTGTGTAAGGAAAGACTTTAAGACTTTTGACCCTACAAATAGCTAAGAAACGGCATAGAAAATATATTTTCTGTGGAAGATAGAAAAGAAGGATTGTAGAATACGGAGCGGTACCCGAAAATAGAAATGAAATAAGAGTGCATTAACAATAGCAATAATGAAGGATTCGTTTCCCAATAAAATGAGAATTGCCAGATGTACTTAAAAAAGGTTAGATAGATTTGTTGGTCTATTGCACAACATAGATCAGAGAGAGAAACAAACTGACCCAATGAAAGTGAATTCAACGCCATGTAAGAGACATCGATACACAGTAACTAGTGTATGAATAGACACGAACATTTTACAGGTTCTTCTTCAAGATTGTGGCAGTGTCCTTGCAAAGTTTGGTAATGATTAATACAACACAAATGCGGAAAATAAAAAAATGTAATGTGATGGTCTATGCGCCACGATCATTATTTTTCTTCTCCAAGACCACGTCGTTCCTAATATACTCCGCCAGAGATCAGTAACGGTGCAACAGAACTGATACCTAATAGTTCCCTTAAGGCTAGCAGCAGTGCGTAAGATGAAAAATCGAATAGTAATGTTTTGTAAAATAAAATTAACGAAAATTATAATATTTTATTAAATTTTTAACCACTACATTACAAATAATCTAAAACATCGTTTTATATAAAATTACTCTTCTTCCTCTTTCACAAGGTCTCTTTATGAAGAAAGCCCGGGCAACGCTGGGCATTTGGCTTGTGGTAAATAATGCATACCTTCCTAAACCTAGAGATGCTAACTTTTCAAGGAAAATTCTGGAAGCATAAACGCTTTTCAGTATAAAATAACATGCATGCACGTGGTCGAGGAGACTTGCATGCAGACCTTCCAGAAACCGTCCGTTTCCTTCCTAGCCCACGGCAGCACAGGATATCTACGAAAGCGCTGCGCTGCGCAAGGCGGCATCACGCGCCGGTTGCAGCAACCGAAGAGTCAACGAAGGTCCACGCGGCGCCGGCGGCGCTGGCGCAACCAGACGCGGGGCGGGGGCGGCGGCGCGGGGGGCCTGGAGGCCGAGAGCACCGCAAACAGGGCGCTGGGGGCGCTGATTGCCGCGCAAACAGCGCCGGCCGCCCACGCGCCACCCGCCCGGCGCGGGGGCGCCCACCGCGGACACCTGTGGATTCCGACCCCACCCGCCCCGCCCCGCCCCGCCCCGCCCACGCTTTCATCTCGCGTCGAGACTTGGCCGCCGCGCCGCGCCATCTGCAGCCGATCGCCCGTCCCGGGGCTCCGCCACCCACCGCGAACACAGCGCTCGGTAGCAGCACACAGACAGACAGTACAGCGGGGCCAAGCCCCAACAGTTGTCGCTCTAATTCGAAAACATTTTACTTCTTTATCCGAGAAAAGTTTCCATCTCACTGAAATTCTTTCAATTTCCTTAAGTTTAACTAGCGTGAAAACATCCATTTTTATTCACTATTCCGTCCATCATACGGCTGAACCATAATGCGAAGAATTGAATTTAAAACTACTGTAAAACTACTATTTCAATAGTGACACTACAAATTAATCATGCAAATGTAAAATAAAAAATAGCTGGAGAATTAGCCAAAGGCTGATGCATGTAACATCCTACAACGTAGTGAAACGAAACTAGAAGTCTATAACAGCTCTGCTCGGACCCACATTCATACAGAAAATTACATAAACGTACTGTTACCTTTTAATTCATGTGCCTCGTAAGGAGAGAATCTCTGCTTGATTTTTGTTCTGCACCCCACGGATGTGTGCAGGAGGCCCCTCCGGCAGTAAAAGATAACAGGCTGCACACGCACCCCGGGACCGACGCCACTTCTCACGACAACTCTGCACCCTCGACCACGCAACGGTTCCAAGAGCCCCTAACAGCCACTAGCTTCCAAATTGTCGCAGAACAAAAACGAATGAACATTCGTGATAGGCCAATTCTCTTCCCCTCTCCACAGTCAATTTCGTGATCCGAGTGAGGGTTGGAGAACATTCAGTTCAACTAGAGACGGCATGAAAGTCACCCAAGTGAGTCTTGGGTGTCCTGAATTCTCTGAGGAGTCATTCAGTCTCCTTTCGTAAAAGTCTTGGGACGAAGCGTACAGCTTTAAGTAATCTGTGTGTGTAAAATGTCTCACAGCGATCATTACTTTGAATACGCAGACATAACATACGAGTATTAACTTGTCTATCAGGAGTTTAATTTTAACTGTATGAAGCGTACAGCTTCTTTCGTAATTCTATTTGATGTCTCACGCAAGTATTGCCTGCGCCAACTGAATCGCATATAACCGAATCATTTAAAACTGTACATATGTGTATTTGTGCCAATGATTTATATGTTAAAGATTTTATTAATATAAATTTATATGTTATTTATATGTTTCTGCTTCTGCATCCAGTGATCACTGTCCATATGAGATCTCTTAGGACTTCAGACTGTCTTGCACCGCCCACAAACTATACCTTTTACTCAACAACCTAATTGTGCCTAGCGATCTGAACAATCTCTTACTTTCTCGCATTATTAGTAACATTTGTAATTTTCGAAATTTCAGATAGTTCAACGAAAAACGGAGAATCATGTTGAAAAGCGTACTCTGTTTCTTGAAATTAGAAAATGAAGCCATAATAATAATAATAATAATAATAATAATAATAATAATAATAATAATAATAATAATAATAATAATACAAAGCATTGAGGTGCCAGGTAAAATATCCTCCAAAATTAAACTATCCCTCTCTTATTCAAGGGAACGCATCGGCTAGATCGAGCGAGGAATATTAAACTCTGGTGAAAATCCTGTTTACGGTTGTTCCCTGAACGTTGTTCACAGGCGGGCGGGCGGACGGACGGACGGTTTGCTGTACACTAATTTTTCGGTATCAAGGACTCACAATACATAAACACTCTCACAACGTGTTAGATGAAGCAATTTATTACGAGTATACATTGGAATGCAAATTATCCACGTATTCGGTATGAGATACTTAAAACGCCTTTTTTACAAAACAATATCAGGGTTTAGCAGCAGTATTACTTAACTTCTTCATATATGCTACGTATGTAGTATGCAAATAAGGAGGAAAACCCACTAAAATTACTTTTTTTAATATTTTGCTGGAGTTAAGAGTACCATTCAGACTGTTAATGCTATCCTATCGTTCTTAGTACATACACTTTCAGAAGTACGTAATGGAGATGTTACGAGTATCATAGGTGTATTGAATACAAATTTCAACAATTCAATACAAAAGCCAATTCAAAGTTACAATTATAAAATATTCGTTAGGGGGAAGAAAGAGTAATTTCAAAGAAATAACATTTCTGCAGAAAACACAACCATCACTTATTTCGGGGAATTAGAATCAATTATTTCATAAATTAAAATTTACATAAATGTACACCACAGCATCAACTTAAACGGCACAACCCATCAATCATCCATTCTAGAGAAGCGCGAGGCAGGGAAGAGAGGCAAAAGAAAAATGCGCACAAGGCAAACCACTAGTAAAAACCTTGCCACATCCAGCCGCCGTCGCCCGCCCTCGCCGCGCCACGAGGCGCCAGGCGGCTCGCGCTGTCGCCAAGAAGGACGGCGCGCGCGCGCGGGCCGCGTCGCGTCGCGTCGCGTCGCGTCGCGGCTGCAGGCGATTTGATCGCTGGCGCTGGCGCTGGCTATTAATTCCCGCAGGAGGGCGGAGGGCGAGGCGCACGTGCGCGCAACAGGCGCCAGCCACGCCCTCGCCCTCGCCCTCGCCCTCGCCTGCGCCCTCGCCCTCGCCCGTCCGCGCCAACTGTTGGTGCGCGCCGCGGCTCCTTTTTCGCCCTCCGGAGGAGAAAGAGCGCGGTCTCGCCCGCGCTGCCGCACGGCAGAGCTTTAACGCAGACGCACATTTTTCAACTGTGACGTCACCGCGCAAAATTCTTTTGACTGTCTCTAAGGTTGAAACGCGGGACAGGACAGGATGAAGGACGCATCGCTTGTTTTCATTCGTACTCCATCGGTCTCCAAATAATCACAAGAAACCAGAAAGTCTTTAGAATTCTCACGCAGGAACTGCCATCGTCCGCTGGGGCGAAAAATTCTCAATGGCCACTCCTTAACTTCAGAATTTCCGCTCTACGCATTTCATTTGCAGATTTGCTATCATACACACTAAAGAACCCGAAAACATACACCATACTTATAAGAAAGAAAATTTAAATACATAAAATACTTAGTTCCTTATTTGCATGTTATGACTATTTTGCAAAGGAAGGGAGAAAGTTTAATGTACAAGTTTAAGAATCAAACCTGGTGTGCTTCGTGTTGAAACCGATGACCGTACGTTCACCTAATACGAGAATGTTTGACAAACAGCGAAACCATGTGAATATATGGAACCTGTGTGGAATGCACTATTTTGGTGGCTGTGATTGAAAGTTGTAGTACCTAAGTTATGTTCTACGTAAGCTTCTTAAAATTAATAATAAAATGTCCATACAATGGACCTCTTTAAAATATTTTTTTAAAAGTACGTTTACGAAAAATTATTTAAAATACAACAGAGGTGCCTTGATTAGTTTCTTTATCACTCAATAAGCTAGAAGTACGTCAGTTATGAGCACTCACGAACACAAGTTAAGCAGAATGCGTACTTGTCGTAAATTACATTTGCTGCCCACAGGCTGCTTCATGTTCTCCACGGAGGTCGAAGGCCGCCGATCGACTCCGGAAATGTAGCGAAGCAAATCAAACGCCCGTACCAAATAGGCTGCTAACATAATCCGATAGGGAAACCGTAAGAACTACTTTACAAGCTATAACCATCTGCACATCGTATTACGCGCGGGGGCTATCGTTCATTATGTTTAAGCTTCCTTAATTGTTATTTACGCAACTACTACAAAAAGTTAGTCTTTGGCGCACGAATTCAATGTTGACAAGAGTGCGGCCTCCTGCACTGAGTTATCAAAAGTCACTACCGTACGAGTAGCGTAAATGGTGATTTGGTACTAATTGATGGAAATTCACAATATACCCCTGGAATCATTCTCAAGGGCAACGATGTTGATTCATGCGCACACAAAGTTTTGATTACTTTGGATTTAATTGTTTTCTGGCGCCATGACTTATTTGCGAACGTCGAAGTCAATTTCCCCGTACGCTTGCCGCAAAGGAAGACTTTTCAATCTTTAAACTGAAAGTAAATACCAGTTTCCAAGCATGAAAATAGAGAGACTAGAAAACACTGGCCCGGCAGCGTGGAGCCGCGCGGGCGGCATTTATTTGCAGTTGGGCCGCGGGGCGGCAGCAGGCGCGCGCCCGCAAAAATAGCCGCGTTTGATGTCGCTGGGTGTAATGCTCGCGACGCTTCGCGGCGGCTGAGTCCGCGCGACGGAGCGCGTCGCGAAGTCCCCCCACTGCCCGTCGCCCATCAGCCACGCCCAGCGCATCCATCGCACACCGCCCGTTCCCCATCTTGCAGAGACAATTTCTTCCCCGTCGTTAAACACCTATTGTCTGCTGCCCGTGGTACGAACTGCAAACGTTCGACGACAGCAGGGACACTGATGTCCTCTTCTACTTAGTTATATTTGCTGTTCGAATAAAGATTTCAGTGTTCTTTTACTTTTCCCCAGAGGACCTGGAAATGAAACACACTAAAGATCCCCCGCCCCAGGAAACATGAGTTACTTTGATAGGCGAGGCAAATTATGTTGGTGCTGAAGGAAGAAACGGGCAAATGTTACGATGGGGTAGCCTTTGATGAGTTAGTGGTCGAGATATATTTTCTCTGCTCTTGCGATTCGCGGACTCGAGATGCGCATCGTCAGTGACCGAAATAAAACATCTGCGCTGAGTGACATCACAGAACGTTCGAACTCATCCTGGAAGCAGATATCTAAGGGAGCAATTCTCTCTGTCTTAAGATCTCTTTATTGAGTTGTATAGCATGTATTTTAGTCTCACAAACATCATTTAATTCATTTAACCAACAAACGTTGATTGTTTGTTAGTGATACCGGGCCCGTCAACTACGGACGTCATTAATCCCGTAAGTGTAGTCCCCGCTCCCCCGCGGGAGGTGGCTGTGCTTTTTCCTCGCTGGATGGCCACATTCGGCGCCGACCTACCGTCAGCTAGCGGGGTTTCCCTCGACTACGTATCTCCGACTAGCGGGGCACCGCCCCCGCCAGGCCTCCCGCCATGCGCCAGCGAAGTGCACGTGAGGATAGGACAAGGAAGTGGAAGGAAAGATTGCGCGCGCTCCTTGGTATGTTAGGGTACTGCTAGTGCCATATGTTAGAGTAATGCTCCGGCGTTCGCTTGGTCGAACAAACGTCTTAAATAACTCATTTACATAAGCAAACATTTTCGTAATTTTAACTTTAATTTCTGTTCATTTGCCCGACATTCCAAATAGAAACTAAACACATTTAAAAAGTGAACAAAGAGGCAGTTCACTACGGTAATAATAATGTCCACAAAAAACAACAACTTTAACAAATGATAGTTGCCTGAATCCTGCACAGGAGGCAGAAGGCACACGCCGAGGGAGGGCGCGGGGCGGGGGCGGGGGCGGGGGCGGGGGCGGGGGCGGCCCAACGTCGCTCAGACGCGCGAGTTGCGACTCGCAGTTCGCCCGCGCGCCCAATAACCCAAATATTCCGCCCAAGAATGCAATAAAAAAGTCCCCAAAACCGCGCAGCACAGTTTCCAGAACTTCCACACGATGCAATGTTTATAAATAGAGCTTTCACCAGAAATATGCATACCACATAAACATTCACACTGCCAAACTCCACACATTCGATGCAGGTTTATGACCCTAGTTGGGCTATTCGAAGAATACTGTCACATAATATAGACTTTAATATCTTCAGTTCATTCTTACTATCACACACCAGACGCTTAAATAGCTCACATCGCGCTCGTCACCAACTTCTGTGAAGCTAGAGTTTCACTAATGTAATGTTTGGATAATTTTACAGCGATGATTCATTAAAAACATCTCGTGTGACGAAAATCCGACAGAACATCCTGACTTTTTTTTCGCTCTATTTATATTTGTCAAATGCACACCATTCAACCTTGAATTATTTGTAGAGCAACTGCACGCAACATCCGACATGCACATCATGCAACATGCATACGAGCTAACTAATACTTAAAATTGTAGTAATAAAACATTAGAACTACGTACATATCTTTGATATCTCACGTGGTAGATGACGAGAAAAATGTGAGCGAAGAATATTGACCAAACGTAAGAGTTCAAATCTGGACCCGTTTACGTAACATGATTCTCAATACTCGTAAATATCAACAATTCAAGGCAACAAGAGCCCGAGCTTGGCGAAGCAAGTTGGTGCGGCGTGACGTGGGCGGCGGGGCGTCACGCCTGGCCTGGCGTCGCGCTGCCTGCGCCGACCTGCGTTAACGCAGCGGAGCCGCCCCCGCGCCACCCGCCACGGTTCACACGCCGCCACAGGAAGCCGTCGGGAACAAAGAAACTGGCGGAAACCGGCAGGGCCGGGAGAAGCGGGAAGGGATCGGGACAGGGCAGGGCGAAGCGGCGCGTGGTGGGAGGACAAGGTAGACTGGAGCGGGGAAAGGAGGGTGAGAGCGAGATGAGGGGAGGCGGGACGGAGTAGAACAGGACCTGCCCTTCAGTCCGTGATTCCACGGGCATGTGGCCATAAAATGTTCAGTTTGGCCGTAAATTTGAACAACAGCACAATAGGTGAAATATTAACATACACGGGTCTGGGTACTTAATCTGGATAATCAAACACAGCGGACACATTACGATACTCAAACAGCACCAACCTATAACCATTAGCTCGCATGTACTACTATGGTGCGACCAGGAATTGCAGGTGGGAAGTTTTTATCAAGCGCCGTAAAGACGGGAAATTAGTCCACTTAAACTATGAGAGTGCAGTAATCCAATCCAATAAATCCCCTAAAATATTAGGAGCTACAATACGCGGTGCATTGCGGATGTATTATTGACATGTGTTTAATGGAAATAACATGAAAAGTGTTACAGAGCTTAAACGCAACGATGCACAACACAGCACAAAAATTAACAATCATGAAGCAAGAAAACAAAAATGCGAACAATTGAGAAACAATTAGGAGTCATTCCACCAATTGCAATAACTGACCAACAACTCTCGTAGCTGTTTCAACGCAACCTCTCGGAGGAAGGTTCGTGAGACTGGCTTTCCCTGAAGATAAACGCGACGGACACAGTCGACCTATTCAAGGAAATGCGAGGAATATTTTAACAGGATCAATCCATATCGTTATTTCTAAGTAGTGAATCAGCAATGCTTCGATTTATATGATTCGAGTATTTTATATCACACGCTACTGGTCACGTGATTGTCAATCACGTTTTATGTCACGCTCTGCAAAAATTCTTATAGATAAAGACTTCCTCGGAAGTATGGGTTTATTCCATGTCCTGGTTTAGACATGGTTGTCAAGTCTCCTATTGTTAGAACGTTCTTCCACAAGTTTGGGCACGTGATCGCTATGTAAGAAATTTGATTTACGTGTCCAAGATAACTTTTAAGTAATAATTCCGGCCAATAATTCATAATCGCACGGGCAGAATATACAGCCACACCGCGCTTAATACTTGACGGTGCGTATTTGCACTGTTGCATAGAGTTTCTGTTCAGAGTTGCTTGAGTCATAACGCGTAAAATCAGTCTGGTCGTTTCTGCGAAGAAAATAATCATATTCCCTTTTATTTACATATAGATTTCCTGTGTAGAAATGTTTATGCTGTATATGGGCCCTAACAAAGAGAAAACGAAGAAACCCAACATCAATCTGTGTACAGACCAATGCCAATCTGTTTTTCCAGGTTTAATTTTCAGTAAGGAAATTCTGCGAGCACATTGCAGCGAACCCGAGAAACTAAAACAACAAGTTCAGAGCTTCCTAGGTGGACAATGCATTGCATCAACTGCTGGGATAGATACATCTTTATTCACTCAGGGGCGTTACAGTAAACTGCGATTCATCCCTGGATTCAAGGATGCAAAAATCATGTTGTTATATACATACTTCACATATTTATTATACGTACTGAAACACCTATCTCTGGCGTTGTACATGTTAGTATATAGTTGTATATGATGTTACTACATATCAGATTAGTGAAATCCGACTACGACTGACCGATACATCTGCGTACTTTTTCACCCAGAATGTTTATAAGCTGTTCGTTTTGTTGTAACTCCACTAGGCGGCGCATCAGCAAAAAATTGCGCTTTGTTTTAATTCAATTTCTATTCCAATTGAGCACTCCTTGCGCTTGGTTGGCGCTGAGCGTTGCTGTGTGGCGCAGGGCGAGGCCGCGGTCAGGATAGCGGCGCGCTTAAGAAAGAAGACAAAGACAGTGACACAGGGGGAGAGAGTAACAAGGAAACAGCCCAGAGACAGGCATGGTCACAGAGAGGCAGTGAGAGCGAGAGAAGCAGAGAAAGAGATACGGAGAGACTGAGACTGACAGACAGGGAGAGACGGAGAGAGTCAGCGAGAAAAAGGAGAGGACAGGAGAAAGTCTGTCGTGCTCCGCCAGTTACAAAATAATACAATTCTAATAGTTCCTGCATTGGTGCAGCCGTGAAGCAGTTCGATGCTTTCACCCTACGGCGTTGCCCGCCGGGCATTTGGTTCCCGCTCGGAGCTGGAAGTGAAGCGAGCGCGTCCTGTCCGCGAGGAGCGGCCGCCGAGGCCGGCGCGAGGCCACCGCCTCGGAAAGGGCGAGGCCGAGGCCGAGGGCGAGGCCGGCGAGAGGCCCACGTGCACGACCAGGCGCCTGCCAACGACCTAACCGCGCTTCTAACGCCTTGGAGCCAACACAAGAGAGTCAAAGTGCGCAACTCTTTTATGCAACGGAATTTTATTTCCAATCAATCATGCCACTCTTCAAACCCCACCTTCTAAGATAGTCTAAGGCACGTCTAGGAAGTGAAAGCGCTCCGGTGGAAGAGCAGGCCGCATGGTCTACACATCGCTACTCCAGGACATCTTCATAATGCCAAAAAATGTTTCCTTTTCTTTTATATTTCAAACGTTGCTTCTCTTGAATTCGTTATACTTGTATATTGGATGTTTACATCACTTACCTATGTCAATGACGAAACCTGATCAGTTTACAATAGTCACAAATATTACAACTTCCCTGTTCTAAGAAAAAGACAGTTACAACGTAAAAGATCGAAGTTTTAGAGATTTGTAAGCTAATTTAAAGAAAGCGAACAGTGGGGATTTAAATGCATTAATGTTTACCGTCACATCTGCAACATACTGCAATATCTTGCCAGCCATTTCTTTTAGCACTCTCAGGCAGCGAAGTTGCTGTAAGCAGCAGCAGGCTCCATCCGTTGTGCCCCGCGGGTAAGTGCGCCCGTTGACACGAGGTGGCCGCGAAGAAGCCCTGCGGGGGCAGCGGAGGCGGGGGCGGAGGCGGAGGCGGAGGCGGGGCCGGCCAGCGCTCGCTCAATAACTCCGCCGCGCTCCGCGCTCTGCATCTCGCAGAAGGCACAACTTTTGCTCCTCCAGCAGCCGCACTCGAGACGACGACGCATGCGTGCTCATTTTTTCATTTCCAGAAACTTCAGATATCACTTCTCTCCGTCCGAATTAAACCGTACGCTCTGTTTACTATACAACTTCATTCTAGCCGGAAAGCTCCTTTTTGCAAGGGCGGAGGAGCGCATCTTCGACAATCTCGAGAACGAAGAATATGGTAAGAATTCGCAGCGAGCGCGCCCAATGCATACTGAAGAAGGCGAAACAATTCCTTGTAGATGCGCGCGCGTCGGGCGCTGGGAGAGTGGGCCGGCCCATGCATAAAGAAGCTCCCGGAGGCCGAATAATTGTCCCCGGCGAGGAACGCCCCCCCCCCCCCCGCCTGAATTTTTCATTCCTCGCGAAAACTTCCCTCCGCAGCGATTATGGCGCCGTTTTGCTCCCGCCGCGAACCTTCCGGTTCGGGATAAAAAAGTTAAAGAAAAAATTCGGGCAGCCATCATCGATGCAGTCGCAGAACCTTGTTCCATTTCTAAATGCGGCAGAGCATTTTCACTCCCACGACTTCAACTTTTATGGCGGAGATGACCCCTTCATTTTCAAGCGGCGGCGGGGGGGGGGGGGGCGCGAGCGTGCGTGGGCCGCAGCGCCGGCGCGCAATGTCGCAGGTGGCGCGTGCCCTGTGCTTCCGAAGCGTCCACGAGGCGTTTCGAGCACAGACCGCTTTTGTAGCCACCGAGCCGTTCCTAAAATGCAAATACTGTGACACAATTTCTAATAATGGATCCAAGCAAAATGTTGATGGAAGCTTTCATCCACGAGTATGCAAGAAAAAAATATATTTACCTTTACACAATGAAAAACAAATACAAAACGTGGAATTTAAAGCTGTTTACAGGGTGAAATTGTAACCAACAATTTCATTTCTGTGTAGTGTGGTTGCTAGACACTGCAATGGAAAACTCGAAAAAAAAAAAAAAAAAGAAAAAAAAAATCGACCCAAGACTTCATGACGTGTCGCATTTTTATCGGAATATGCGACCAATTTCAGTGAATGGACCCTTGTGAAATGTCTTGGGTGACAAAGAAACCATTATATGAAAAACGGTATTGTTTGGTGTCGCCTACCAAGCAACTATCACAAGTCTCCATACGCTTTAGCGCGGGATTTGAACTCTTTTGAACTCGCTAGTGGCGAGCGGTGGCCGCTGCATTGGTTGGGGCGTCGGAGGGAAGCAAGGCCCTGCAAGGGAGGCTGGGCGGCGGGCAACCGCCTGGCCCCTGCCCCTGCCCACACTCGCCCCATCGCACAGCCAAACTCGTTACCACGTCTCTTATTACAGAAACAACGTCGACAAACGTCCAGCCAATCAAAACGGTTAAACTACCACTTTAAAACTCAACATGCGCTAAGCGCTATTTTTAGTGAGAATTGCTTATTATTAAATGATTCAGAAAATAGCCCAGTTTTAAAAATATCGTCAGAGGTTATTTTATCCTTTAATGTCCATTTAGTAAAGTCAATAATTATGTAAGTCAGTTTATTTGGTTTCCACCTGATTCTTGATTAAGAAAAAATTAAGACATAATGTCTGCTTCTGAAAGATGGACAGAGCCGGCATATTAATCAATCTTCTGGCAGTGTCTATCCTTAACAATCAGAAATACAACCCCACTTCTTGGGCAATAATGAGAAGATAATTGTCGTTCATTAACTAATAATCACAGGATAGAAATATTCCCTTTTTTCATCTTCAACAAGTTTAATGTTCAGCCAACGATAACCATATTTGCAAGAACATCATATTCGAATAATAGGATCTCAGATAGTTCGCAGCTATCACACACCATCGGCACATAATACTGGATACATAATTATTCATTCACATTTCCTTCTCATCCACTTAGAACGTCTTCTAAAAGAGCCACGTTCCCATCATGTAAGCTCATGAATAAGGTGTAGCAGAGATGCTTTCACTAGCGTTTTAAATTCTATTTCACTCTCGGGAGTTACGAAACTAACACTACCCATAAAGCGACGCATACATTTAAACGATAAACGAACTCCATGTTCGTAAATGAATGAGAGTTAATGAGCTGTCAATTGAAAGAAACAAACGAAAAGAAATAAGACGAATAAAAAATAAAAAGAGTGAGTTCCTGGAAGATGACATCAGAGTACATCCTGTATTCTTTGCATGTCCAGAAACCGCATGTTAACAACTTCTGCATTTGATGTGTTCGTGCTATGTGGATGCAATTTGCATTCCGCCTCGTAGCACGGGAGCTCCAGACGTGAACCTCCCAAAAACCAGCAGGCGGCGAAGGCGGAGGCGGAGGCGGAGGCGGAGGCGGAGGCCGCCGGGGGAGGGGCTCAAAGGCTCCGGCGCTGACGGACGGAGGTTTATGACGGCGCTCCGCACGGACGTGTCGCGGCCCGCGACAGCCGCTACGCGGGGCGGAGGGGGGGCGTGGTCCCCGTGACTACGCCCGAGTCCCTTTCAGGTCGCGGTGGGCTCCGCTCGGGCCATCCAATTACCGGGCAGCATTCACGTGGCCGCCGCCCGGCACCGCACCGCCGCCGCGGCGACATCACAGGAATCCGGAATTGCATTACCCAAATGGGCGTGCTGCCGTGGCGCCGGACGCTGCCACACCCCCACGGCGCCCTTCGGCCACGCACGCGCCGCCGCCGCCGTCGCAGAAACGGCCCGGAAGCCAAGAACCGTTTCCGGCGACATCCCATTCCGGGCGCCCGCCGCCGACGCCGACGCCGACGCCCACGCATCTGGGATTGTAATGGAGGCCCTGCCGGCGCCACGTCGCCCGAGCCAAGTCCATCTACGCGCTCTGGCTTACGCGCAAACAGACCCCCTCGGCCACTCCCCCTCCTCCCCTCGCGGAGATTAGGCACGAACCCGTCGACGCGCAGAATCAATATTCCCCGAGCGCATTTTCAGCTCTTCTTTCCCGCATACTAATCGAAACGCACCGCGGCTATTTGCCCACCAAACACCACATATCTGCCTTCCCCTCCTGCCCCAATATCTTGCCACGCTACCACCACGAAATTACATTATTGAACGTTATTGAAGGATATCTTCAGCTTATGAGCTGACCACAGATGGTGGTTGCTGTGTACAAATATGTGCATTATATATTACAATAAGGAGGAAGAAAACCTTTGCAAACGTTACATTGCGTAGCACAGAGACGAAACATGAACAACAGAGCAAGTTGAACTTCACTCTCTTGGACTTTTGGTCAAGTGTTAATGAAGGGTGTGATGGAAGGAGCGCCCCCGGCAGAGGCGATGGGGGCGGGCGCCTCCGCCGATAAGCCCGGCGTTAATTCCGCGGCGAAAGATGCAAATTTCGAGGCGCTCACTGCCCTCCCCCGCCGCGGGAAGGCAGCCGCAGCACCGCAAGCAGGCCAACCACATCAGTGGACAGCGCCAAGAGGTCTCGCGCGGGGTGGGCGCCTGGCCGACGCGAGATGCTATCGCCGCCTCGCCCCCGCCCCTCCCGGCCAGAACGCGCCCGCGCTTTCACCCTTCGGAGAACTTTCGGGAGGAGTTGCGCGATGCCGCCCCCGGCGCCCGCGACTCAAAGCCGGCCCCCGGCCCCGCCCCGGCCGCCCCCCAGTCGAGTCAAACGGTCGGGAGTCCAGCGCGCCCGCAACCGCCGCTGGGCCCCGGCGCCCGCGTAACTTGGCAATACAGCGCGGCCGGGCGAACGTGGCGCGGCGAATCAACAGCATCTGCCGGCCCGGCCCGGCCCCGCCCCGCCCACCCCGCCGCGCGATCGCTGGCCTGTTCCGCTAATGAGCGCCGGCGCCACCTCAAGGGCACCGCCCGCTCGCGCAGACGAGGCGGCCCGGGACCTGCCCACTCCCCGCGCAGCGCGCGATGAATGCGGGCGAGGCGAAGAGGCGACGGGAGTGGAGCTGGCTCCTGAGCGATGCCGGCCAAGTTTCAAAAGTCAATTCGTTGGAACGTCATACTTTTCAAATAGAACTAGAGTTGCGTCTAATAGTATTATAGAGACACTCTCAAGAAAATTCCATAACTATAAAACCAACTTGAATAACACAAGTAAATTAATAAAATGTTAACATATCTTTAATAATAATAATAAATAATATTAACGGCGTATCATACTTAAAGATTTTACATACAGTTGTCATACGAACCCAAGGACTTAATAAGACTAACTACAAACATTTTAGCCGGTTGAGATGGCCGAGATTGATGAGGCGGTAGTGCCGTAGCGACCTCGGGCCGAAAGATCACGGATTCGAATCTTGTATCGGGCATGGTTGTATTTGTGTCCGTCCTTTCACCCTTATCACCAGCATATCAAGTCATCTTCACAGTTACCAGATCGTTAATTGCAATAGTGGTCGCTAATGACCTAGATGTTGATGCGACCTTAAATAACAAACACATTTTAATGATTTTAATGTTTATTTCGTTTATTTGGCAATCATGCAAAGGAAAAAATATTTTTATAAATTATGTATTTACACTTACAATTTGAAAACAAGATGCTAATATCTCCCGATATATAAATTTAAATTATTTATTCATTACATTTTCGAACTCATTTACCTTCGAAATACAACTACAAAGTGTAACTGTTATAGCTAGATAATATCGGTTGCTTCTTTCCTTGGTTTACGTAATTATTGTTTGTAGAAATTATCTATTTCGTTACAATATTTGTAAGGCAAATCTAGTTCTAAGAGTTCGACGGATTGTGTGTAGACCGATTATCCCGTCTACCAGACAATGAATTGAAGTTAAGGAGATAATTGCTAATTGATAAGACGCCTGCTGCTAGGAAACCGCGAATCATACTTCGAATTTTATGCCAATTAAAATAATTTTTGAAATGAGAAAGAATAACTCCTAGCAGGTTACTTCCGGGACGATGCAGAACATTATGATTTTGCCTTGAAGAATTAAACGCTTGAACGCTTAGTGAGTACGAACGAACATACAACATACACGCGCAAGTCAGTCGCATTATCCTCTGCGGTCGCACGCTCCGGTAATACAAGTATTGTAAAATATTACAGGAGTTACGTATATAAATAAACAATGAAATCAATTGTAATAAAAAAAAATACTCCAGTTATCGATCTCTTTTGAATTGAACTGGATATCTTTAGAAGCCAAAGCCAAGAGCGTCTCCCGCTCTAGAAGCAATACCTCTTTTTTTCTGGTACGGGCGTCCGCATTCACTAACCCGAACTGCACATTCCGTAAGACCCACGCATCTGCCAAGGCAGCATTGCCTGAGCGGCTTTCTCGGCTGGAAAGGCTACTGGTTTCCCAAACATCTGGTAGCTTCCCGCTCACCAGTGCAATAAATACTTTGCTGCCCATTTGTCCGCGAGCTGACCCTGCTGCCGGCTGGCGAACGAAAAGCCGGCCCCAGGGCAATGACGCCGCAAGACGTACGGAGAGCTGCGAGAACCGGCTGCACGTACGTTCTGCACGTCGGGCTCGCGGATGTCCTGCTCCTAAGAAACCAGCATTGTCTGAATTATCATTCACAGTGTATTATATAGTATATAAATTTATAGACTATATTTGTAATACTTATTGTCTCAGAATTTGCACACATTTGTTTTCACTGTTTCTCTGCAGCAAACTCCCGAGAACAACCGTACGGGGTACGTCAGGTAAGTGGAACCCGAGTATGACCTTATATATGACTAACCAGAGCGGCCTGATTATGTCTCCTTGAAAAATACCTCTTCGTACATTGATAGTTTCCGTTTCGATGTGGATAACAGGTGTACTCAGATACGAATGACCACATAACTCTGAGTCAAGGATCAACTGTTCTCGACATCCTATGGAGTCTTTGATACGTCCGTTCTGTGGCATTGAAACTACAGTGGGAGGGTGAGCGTTGTGAAAGACGATGAAATATGATTTTAAACATCGTTGGCAAGCACGAGAAAGGGCGAAAATTGAGGTTAAGCTCGCCATCGGACCATTTCTTCACACATTTTCATAATATTTGCCTGTTGTCACACTTTATTACAGTAGCGCACAAATTAAATACCAAGCAACACAATTTCGGGCTCTGGATAAATTGCTGTTCAGGAGGTACAATTCGAAAGAACATTCTATGTAAGATGTATCCTAAATGGCTGAGGGCAAGCATCTTTGCTGTCAAGAACCTACAAGTAGCCTTTTCTTGCAAAGTCCAACCCCGCATACCGAGTGTGGGCCGCGGGGTCCGGAGAGTACAATTTCGAGCGACATTGAGCGCCTTGCTGTAGCATGGCTGCGAGATGGACCTTGCTGTCAGCTAGATGGCTGCGTTATGGAGCCTTGGACCTTGGCGATTCCCACAAAATCGTTCTAAGAAGGTTGACAGGCAAGAAAGAGTCAGAGACCGTCTTTGCACTCAAGTTCGAAATTCACAACACAAAAAGGAGCAAACTTCTAAAAATACTTTTACGAGTTCAAAATAATTACCTTCTATTATAAATACTAAATTAAACAAAAAAATCACTGGTTTCAATAAAATTCCCTGATTATTTCCTGACTTCTCCAGGCCAAAGAAATCCCCTACTTTCCCCGGTTTTCAAGAAAGAGAACCCCGAGTTCATTCATTTCGTGTGAATTGAAGGGCTTGACTCGCTACATCAAGATCATACGGAGAAATAAAAACGTCTGAATCCGCCACATTTCGCCACAGATTGAAGGACAAAAATACTATCGTAGCAAACGGTCTCTTGTTACATCAGCATCACAATACGCATACAAAATGTAATAATTGATATGGCGAGTATTTTAGTGCCATTATCTTATTGTGAATGAAAAAGTAGGCTTCTAGAAAGGAGCTATTTTTAATGAAAATCAGATGTCTGTGGGAAGCAGCTCTTCTCGCTTTCTGGCAGTGGTCAACCCGCAGCCATCAGCGCGATAACGCTAGTGCCGTTCGTGCCTCGTTTATAAAAATTGTAATATTTTAGTTATAGGAAAGCCAACTAATAAAAATTACACTAGCGAATGGCCACAAGTGGTTGCTCTGTTACGGGGCAAGTATTCGAAGTGCAATGGACGCTGCTTATAGTGATAATGGTGGTGAAAACTCGTTTAACCGTGAACTTGTGCAACCCATCCCAGATCAATCAACAATCCACAGCCCGAACATCTTCAACAGCAACTACATCTCCAACATCAGCAACAAATGATTGAAAGGCAACTCTCTCCACTTCTTTCCCAATATCATGTGCCTCCAAAAACGCATCCGCAGCAGCAATCACAGCCTCAACAACCCTAACTCCAAGGTATGCAGGGACATGGTAATGAGCACAAGCGAAAGGTCACTCTCGCCAGAAGAGGAAATGCCCAGGTACAATATTCCTGTTTCAAGTAGATATAAACTTCTAGGGACATTAGAAAATGATGAAGAACCTGTGAACGATCCAATTATCAAAATACCCCCAATTATAGTGCATAATGCCGGTAACTCCCTACTCTTGATGATATTTAAAAAACGTTAAAGTCGACTTCACAACCAAACACGAGAAAGACTCGACTAAAATTTCATTTACTTCCATAAATTATTATAGACGTTTTAGAAAATTTTAGAAACTGTGAAAATTGAGTTCCATTCTTATAAATATCCTTCTGTAAAGACGTTAGCCATTGTAATGAAGGACATTACAACCACGTACTCGGAAAGCGAAATATTCCAGGAACCGACAAAAGTAAAATTTCCAATAATTAAAGTAGCGTGACTTTATAATAAAGACAAATGCCCTACATCAACCAGTACGAGCAATTGATTTAGAAAATAATTATGAAAGTAAGGAATTTTTCAAACTTGACAGTTTTTTGTTCATATGGTAAGAATTCAGAAAAGTATGAAGTCTCATGTAATTTAATGCAAACGTCAGAGATTTGGGCATTCCCAGGCAAATTGTGGCTTTCTGCCTAGGTGTGTAAAATGTATCGGTTATCACCTCTACCCCGAGTGTACCAAAACTAAATTTTCCCTTCCTAAATGCCCGAATTGTGTTGACAAACATACTGCTAACTACAAACGCTGCAGTATATATAAAAATGCAGCACATCCAATAAAAAATTCAAAAAACATAAACCCACCTTTTAACATGTCCTCAACAGTAACATAACATATTAATATCATACAAAGAAAATTTTAAAGAAATTATAACAGGAAATAACCCTATAGAAAAGCATATCAATTGGACTAAATTCACTGACCTAATGCAAAGTAACTATAAATATCCACTTTCAACTATTACGTCAAATATTGTCTCCGAACTTGTAAAGTTGAATGCGGCTATTTTTAAATCTTTGGACCAATCTATAATTCCAAAGATTATGTCTCCATATTTACATACTAAAAGTAAAGTATTATCTTCCCCTATTCCCTGGAAAATTATATCGAAACATAATTCACGAAGGTTCTTGCAAATAACTCGAAGACCAGATAAAAAAGCAAAACTAAATAAATTGACAAGAGTAGTCAAAAATAGATTGGACAATCACCGCTACGCTTCATTTCGGCAGATTATAAATCAAATAGATCCTAGTTCAGCACATCTCTGGACAACAACAAAAAGATTCATTAGAGATAAAAACGAAACATCCCAATTAAAAGTGAACAATAAGCTACTAATTCAGTTAAGGCCAAAGCGATTGCAGATCATTTGCAAAACGTCTTAAGACTTCACCTTCCAATATATCAAGGAAATTGTATATTTTATGAAACAACCATTAATTATAGCCGGAACTAAAATAAAGTTTATTTCACCACCTGCAACAGCCAATATAATAAAACATTTAAAACAACAAAAATCGCCAGGTATTGATGGAACCAGCAATAAGATGCTTACAAATCTCAGTAATAATTGTGTAGCAAGACAAACTGCAATATTTAATGCAATCCTACGATTTAACTATTGCCAGGAAGACTGCAATTGTCCTTCCTTTTCCCACGTCAGGAAAAGATCCTAGACGCCCTGAACATTACAAACCAATAAGTCTCCTCCCTCAATTTCTAAGATATGAGAGGCTTCTTCTAAAGAGACTTCACAAATACCTGCCAGACACGGAAGCAATACCAGATTCACTTTGTTTTCAGATCGAATCCTCCTGCACACACCAGCTGCTAAGACTTGCTTAGTTTAAGGAGCACATTGCCCAGAGCTTCCAAAAGAAAAAGAAAAAAACATACTCTAGCCGCATTTCTAGATATTGTACAAGCGTACGACAGAGTTTGGCATACCGGGGTGTTATTTAAAATAAGACAACTCGGAGTCCCTGAGTATATTCAGAATATTATTAAAGGCTTTATCACTGATTGAAAATTTGAGGTCAAAATTAATCACTAATTTTCTACTCCGTAATATCACAGCTGGCGTTTCTCAGGATATAGTTCACTGACACATTTGATTCAATATCTTCGTAACATACCCAACTATTCTAACTTGGAAACTGCTCTTTTTGCTAACGATATAGCACTGCTTTCAGCAAGTACAGATGTTAACCTGGCGTACAATAGAGACCAGAATTATCTTAACATCCTAATACAATTGCAAAACATGGAAAATTGCAATCAAACTACAAAAATGCCAACTAAGATATTTACTCTTAAGAGACCACAAAACCCTTCGTATCTGAAAATAGATGACAATGAAATACTCAGGAAAAATGAACCATTAAAATATCTCGGAGTTCTGTTAAATAAGAGACTTTCCTGGAAATCCCGATATTCACGCAGCAAGCAACAAATCCAATGTCAAAATATCAAAACTATACCAGTTTATAAAATCAACGTTCAGCACTTGATACCAAATGTCAGATCCTCCTATATAAATCTATTATCCTACCCACAGTAACTTATGCTTGCCCAGTGTGAGGAAACGCAGCTCCTACCGCCATACAAAAATGCAAATAGCCCAAAATAAAGTCCTTAGGAAGTCAAAGCTCCATGGTTTATACCTAACCATCAAATTCACAGAGAACTCCAAATGGATACCGTACCAGGACATATTAAAAAAGTAACAAATCATTTGGATTCTTCCCCTCATCTCATCCCGCTCTCAAATTTCATCTAGGCTGAACAGCAAACATTTCAAATGTAAATTTCGCCAATATGCTTAAACCTCCCGTATCTCTGCAGAATCTTTCCCGTATCCCTTCGTATTGCTGTTCAGAGCAATCCTAACAGTTTATTAAAAAAATCAAGTTTAAAATTCAGCAGCATCTAGAAGAAAACGAATGAATTAAATGAGCCACAGATAATTTTAATCTCAATTTCTAAAGACATGCCCATATCTCAAAAATGTCAGCATGTAAAATTGGAATCCATGGGAAGATGTTAGGTCGAACGAGAATAAATTAATTTAAAAAAAAATCTGTGCGTTTGGTCTGATAGGAAAATTTTACATATCCTAGTCTTGTGCAACTGTCTTCGTGGTTCAAGATAGATATCCTTTTTTATACGATCGGACAAATTCTCCCATAATTAATTTTATGTGACAAAAATTAAATGAATGCAAACGTCCTACATTATCATTTATAATTGGTTTTTAATTTTTGGCAGCGTTCAGCTCGCACACAATCCCCCTCTTCCACCTATTTAAAGCGCTTCCATTACTCTAAGACTAGCAAACTGATGTCCCTGAAGGTCAAGGGTTTTCAATTGGTCACACTTTCAAATCTTTCCCTCTTCAGTAGAGTTATTGTCACGGCGAAAGCAATTAATTATAACCTGTCAGGTCTGGCAGTTTCCTTTACGACACCAGACGGTGTATCGATGTAAATTAATTTTCATTCACGTCCGTCAGAATACTTCACTGAAGAAAAATGAAAGGATTTTATCAATCCAATTATGGTATGTAAATGACAGCAAATCTTGTGGTGAAACATAAAAAGTCAGGTAATGCAGTTTTTTAACTTTCCCGCTTCCCCGAAAACCATCTGACGTTCGTATGTGACGCAGCTACTGGTGAGATGACTACATCGGAGATGTTCAAGAAAACCACAGCAGTTCCGTGAGATGAAGGCAATTAATACATTATTTATTTCACACACCTCAGTGAAGATTATTTATCTATTAGCAAGTAAGACTGCAGATTAATTGCCTTCAACTAAAGCAGGTACAATTACAAAGGTACACGTCGGGACATATAGATAAGAGTGGGTAAAAGTTCTCCGTCTCAGAGAGAAGGAACAGAGTTCCTTCACGAAATATGAATGAGGATATGAAAAAAGAGGAAACACATATTTTCAGAAAAACTGCACAGTAATAAAATACACGTTGTTTTAAATCGATGGTTGTGTTGCATATTACAATTCTGGCGAAAGATACCTTTACTTTACCTTACCTTTTTTAAATACTAATTACTTTTTTTGTGAAATTTCCAACGCTGATTTAGTCACAAAAGATTCAGTTTTATGCGCATGTAAGTCAATTGAGAAATGTCCCAAATCTCACCCTGCTTGATTGTAACACAAAAGTACTAAATGGATACTATTCTTGATTCTTGATCATATCCCAGGCAATGAGATCAAATGAAATTTTTGTCACCAGATTCGAAAAAGAGAGAACAATGGCAAGATTTCAACTTCAGCGTTTAGTCAGAGGTTCCCAATAATATAAATGCTTTAAAGTGCATTCTCAAATCACTTCCAGTTTTTGCACGTATCGACAGAAGCCTGCAAACAACACGAAAAAACAAATGCCCACACGGAGGCAGCGGGCCAAGTGCATCAGCGGCGCCCTGTGCTCCACTGCCCCCACGCCGCAGCAGCAGGGGCTTGTTTACAGCGCAACCGGACTCTACTTGACGAGTCTGCGCGCGGGCGCGGAAGAGTAATCAACTCACATTTATTCCTTTATCAAAGAACAAGCGCATGTACTGATGCACGTGGCCATTTTTATGGTGACGTGAATTTGGGTTGAACTATTCAAATTATTTCTATCACTATTAAAACGACGATAGTTTTCCTTGGAGTGACATCCAGACTAGTTTTAATATCTTTAAATGGAGGCGGCCAAAGGGGGCGTGGGCGAGGGCGAGGGCGTGGGCGTGGTCTCAAGACGCAGAGCCGCCGCGCGCCGGTGGCCGGGAGTCGTGCGGGCGCCGGCCGAGGCGGCGCAGGCGGCATCCGCCGAACAATGCGTTATCAGCCAGCGCGCGCACACAGCGTTATCAGCGCGACAATGCGTCATTGTGCGCGCGCGACGGCGTCGCCGCTGGCGCGGCCGGGCCTTGTCTGGAGGCGGCGCCGCTTCCGCGCTGCTCGCTGCCGCGCTGACGGCGCTGACGGCGCTGACGGCGCGACGGCGCGACGGCCGCCAGGCGAGGCGTCTCGGCAACGGAACGGAGCTCCGGAACGGCCCGCCGGATGGGGATCGGCGATGGGCGGCGCCCGCTGCACGCTATCTCTCGCGCTGCATCGCACCAACTGCCTCGTGGCGTCTCTACGTTACACTACACTGCTTGCTACCCCTTCCAATTCCGATGGCTGCTTTCACGGCTGTGGGAATGGTTCAACGTTGCAAGCAGTACTTTTCAGAATTTCGATGAAATAGCGATCCAAAGACAAGCCTATACCGATTTTCACAAAACTGTAAACCCCAGAAGACGTGCTTTGTTATATTACTTAAGTTGCCATTACAAACTGTAGGCATATAATTTCATGGTGCTTTCTTCCCTTCAGATGTTAATGTGAATAAAATAACATGTAAAATAGCATCATAATATCTTACAATAACCCGGTATGGGCGCGCCGCGTTCTTTTCGCATCTCCCAATGCTTATGATTGGATTTTAGCTCACTTCACGTTTCCCAAAACCTAAGAATAAAACAAATGTTTAAGGCGAAGGTCGAGAAGTGAATTCTGCTTATAAACATAATTACGCATGAAAATTAATACCATTCATGCAAAAAATCCGTCGCAGATTTCATCAAACTTACAATTTACACCCTCCCCCCAACGTACAATTTAAATTCAATCTTAGCCAACGTCGCCATCGCTTCTCCTGCGCTGAGGGAAGCGCGCGCCCGCGCCCCGACCCACCCCTCCACGCACGCAGCGCATTCAGAGGAGCGGGGGGCAAGAGGGGGAGGGGCTGACGTCACCCAGCATACTTATGCAAAGCCTTTAACTGCGCCAATAACCCCCGGCGCGAATAGAACGCCGAGGAAATAAAGAAAGTGAAATACGATGATAAGATGTACGTCCTTTGAAGCCGCCATCGCGCCGCACCGCCACCGGTTCGTCCACCGCCGGCACGGTCGCGGACGTTCAACTTCACGTAGATATTCTAATTTCATCATTACATCACCAAGCACCACATGTAAAAACAAAATATTGTATTTTTTAAATAACCAAACAGACTTCTTTGGTATTTCATTTCAGAGATGAAGCAGATATGTCCGCTACTTATTAACCAACCACCACGGAACATAAACATAAAGCAATCATTTTTGTTCTATCATTTCCTACTTTTCATTATTTTTTTCTCAAAACAGATTTTGCAAAATGCGACAAGGCAACCAAAATGTTCGGCAAATATTTTCCACAATCATCTATCACGATTAAACCATAATATGATTTAAAAAACAACATTAAATATACTAGCATTTTTTTAGAGAGAAAAATTACGAAAATTTCTGAAAATCCACGTGGAAGACAGCGAAACTTGAGCAGTGCATCAACAAACAAAGAGACAACATTGAGTATGCACGTGCGTGGGGCGGGGGGCGTTCCTCTCGCCCCGGGCAGCTGGAGGCGCCGAGCGGAGGGCCCGCCGCAGGTGCGCGCTCGAGGCGCAGCCACACGCGCTGCCGCAAGAGGGAAGCGCAGATCAGGAAGCGGCGGGGGGGGGGGGGGGGGAGACGGGCGCGGCGCCGCGCAGCGATGATGTCAGCAGCCTCGACGACCCGTGACATCAGCGGCGGCGACTGCGGGGGAGGCGGCGGGGCCTCTACAGTGGGCCCACGTCGGCGCCAGCCAGGTAACCACGTTGCCTCCGAATAATCAATCACAAAACAGCGCGCTTCGTAACATCACAACCGGGGAAGCAAACCCGTTATAAACACGTTACGTATCCATTATCGGCCGTTCGGGAAACAACTCGTTACCATCATCCACACTATTCGCTTAAAATCCCTCGATACATGCCTCAAATGCATTACCTTATTTCATGTAACAATACGAGCGTTCTTGTTTTTGCCCAAGTAATAAACTGTAAAAATAAACATACACGACCGAGGCAATTTGATCGGTTACCCTCTTCACTGCTGTAATCCAATATACGTAGTCCGATTCAATTCGCCGAAGTTCAATAGGAAATCTACTAAACACACGGTCAAAACCCATATCATAATTCTTAACGAAACTCGTTTTCAAAAGTGAAATGTACAATACAAATTATTCCTTCTTCTTATATCATTTTTTTAGAAATGTGCCCCACTTCAGATGCATTTAAAAGCAAAACTCAGTGAAGTAACGTTGCAACGATTTCCGTAATGGCCCTGAATTCTCATTTAGTAAATGAGTTGCAAAGCTACGTCTTCTGGGGTAGACACACGCTCCGTCCATTAAGGTCGTAATGCAAGCTGCTTCGCATTAAAGTGCTTCGTTAACACAAGGCATTTCCTAGCAAATAGTGATTCACGTATAAAGAGGTTACAGAATTGCGTTACTTAAATGGAATGGGTTAGTACGAAAAGAATCTGTGCACATGGTATTGCAGTAAAGTCTTGCAAAGAAAAACTTGTAAGTCTGACAACGAACTACAAGCATGCGAATACTTGTCATTCCATATTCATTTGGAATTATGGGCTCTTCAACTATTAAGGTCTTTCACATCGATACGTAATCTCAAGAAAAATATTAATGATATATATGATGAAGGGAATGGTGACGAAATGGTGGAATGAGACGCAGAGGAAACGGGCGAAGCACGCGAGGAAACCTGCTGAGGACGCGCTGTGTTCCAATGCAAATTCCACATGCAACTTATAATTCAACATCCCTACTGCCTAAATAATTATAAATACATAGGTAAGTGAATCGTATTATGCATTTTGGATTATAAAATCGATGTAATGTATTGGATTCGTGTATTCACTACACTTATCGTTCCAGAAGACATCTCATAAATGACTAGCAGCCAATACGCATGGAGCTCAGTCCATGGACTTAGTCCACCCAAATATTATTGAGGCGAGTAACGGGTAAGTTCCCAAAAATAACTCATTATTAAAGTACGCATTAATTAAACACGTTACATGAACTATTTTTCACATCCCTTCCTTCGCGGGGCGGGGCGGGGCGGGGCGGGGCGGGGCGGGGCGGGGCGGGGCCACAAGGCGCTCCTGTGCACGCCTACAACGCGGGCCTTGAGGCCGCCTGACGACGCACGACCGCCCCGCTGTGCGGACGTCACGGTTTCCCCGTGGGCGCCGTGGTTCCTCTGCGTCCCACAGGAACGGCGCGCAAGGTGCTGCATCATTGTGTATGAGAATGATATCGGGGGCGTCATGGGTCATAATACAGATTGAGTCGCAGGCTACACTCGGCTCATGCTGCGATACGATTTTATTCGTTTAAATGATTATCCGAAAATATTTCTGCATTAAACTTTTGTGACAAGTTACAATTAATGTTAACTATTAAGTTATTAATGGTTAGAAAAACTTTAGGGGGGAACTTGCCTTATTTCCCTTCCCGTGGATCCTGACGACATTAACGTTGAAGGAAGTTCTTACACAGTGGGCCAATTGTTGTAGGCCACGGCAGCCAAGACGCTGGAAGCAGCGTCCAAGCACGCAAAACCGAAGACTGCAGGTCGAAATCCCATATAAGGCAAAGGTGTAATAGTTTATACCACATAGGCAATATTGACTTCTCACACCACCGTCTTATCTAGTCTCAGCACCATCCAATTCTTAATTGTTCAACTTTCATTATTCTCAGTGGAAGCTCGTGCTTAGGTTTTACGCTTCCAGCGCAGCCTCCAGAAATTGCAAAATATTTCTGTAAGGCACTCCGCACCCTTTTTCTTTCATTTTTCTTTTACGATGTTAATCCCTCTTATTTTTTTAAATAATATCTTAATAATTTCAATTAATTTTCTATTAGTAATATATTTGTTCTTAACAGAATGTTTTAATATTTTTACCAGTTATTTTATCATGATACTCATAATGATGGCTAAGCCATCGAAAGCTGCTATTTCAATACACAACAGTTAGTAAAGACAGTGCCTCTTCCGTATTTACTAAATTTTAGGCTGGAAACGAGACTGCCTTATGGGCTTTTAGCTGGAGAGTGCGATGCAGTGTCCTCATCTCTGACTACATGGAAGGTACAGGTAGGCGTGGGAAGCTCAGCAATAAGAAAGTAGCACAAATGCAGTCGAAGCGCGCCGCACGGTTCGATCATGTGCTCTCAAGATTTGTTCAGGTGCAATAACAAGAATCGCAGTAAGTGACGTGGATGGCTTTCCGATAGTCTCTACTTGCTTTGACAACTCAATACCACTCGTACCGACTCAGAGGCCCTGCCTGGAAGGCATTTATCTTGCTCACGGCAGCTAATGAGGCGTCGAAAAGAGCAGTGCGACTAAGAAGGAAATTTACCTTCCAGGAACAGATGGAAGACAGACGATCTTAAGACCTCTGCAATCTACAATGTGAAGTCCAACTCCTGCGTCTGCCTGTATCTGAATTATCGAGAATCGGATACACATCTTCGACGAATCCAACATATAAATAAAGATGATTCGCTGGTGAAGTGGCGTCGCTTCGCCAATGATTGATAAAACATGCGTACAATTAACAAAAGACCAAGCAATGGCATGGCCTTCTCATTAGACAAGTGCGATTACATCATTTACTACGAAAACGCGAATGCGAAATCTTTGAATCCAAACGTTATGCAATCCGTGAGCAATATGGCCTAAGTAATTGAGTAGTTCAGCAATTGGTGGAATTGAATAGCAAACAGTTTCCATTTTCTTAAGTATTTCTGCGTTTCTGAATACGTTTTCGAGAAAAATATGCTCGTATTTCATTGGAAAATTGGTTCATTATCAGGAAATATTGAAAATAGGCTTCCTAATAAATGCAATTAATCTTCCATGTTTACGACATTGTAAAATCTAGGTTCCTTAAAACTTCTTTTAAAAACATTGAAAAGCCTAGCCCAGTGCACACATTGCAAATTTTGCTGAAAAGAAAGCAACGAACATGTAAGACCACGCAGCCCGAAGACTCGCACTTTCCAAACAAGATGGATTGGAATGTAGTTATTAATTAAGCAGACAAAAGAGTATTGTGAGGGGGGCGAGAACGCATTTGCTGAGGCGTAAGTTACACACGGCTACTTTCTCCCCAGCTAAAAAAGTCGCAGCCGCACGATGAGGAGCGAGGGGTGAGGGGTGGGCGGGGAGCCAAAGTCGTGGAGGCGACTGGGCGCGCCCAGCTGCGGGGAAAGCGAAAACGTTGGCACTCCCAGCAACGGCTGCCACTCACAATTGGCCGCCGAGTCGACACGTGGTCAATTATTTGCCCTTCTTAGATGCGTTGCACGCAGAAATGTTGGCGATGACATCGTGCGTATTCTCGCGATGAGTGCAGAGAATGCAGTTCAAGGTGGGTGACGTCGCCACTTCTGTTAGTGGGAGAGATTATGGTATTTTTAGGAGCAAATGAATGTAAGGTCTACTGCACTAAACAAAGATACTTCCTGTTCACTCCTTCGTATGATTTGCAAACACTAGGAACAAACGCAACATTTCTACCAACTGTACACGATGAAACTATTTACGCCGGTCGTCAACCGGTATGCAAGTCAGTTTGAATGGCAGTACGAAATATATATTGAAATACCTCACACACCAACAATAGAAAAGAGGAAATTAGAGCTCCTCTCTCTCTTTTCATATTAGATGGTATACTAAATCTCCTAGAAAGTATTAATACACACCAACTAGTGTGACTATTGCTATTCAACAATAGAACAATCCGTAGGCCTTGCGTATCTCGTCAACCGAAACTCTCTTAGCGAGTTGAAGCACTGCGTAGCCAGAGAAATCGACAACAATTTCGACCCTCTACGCATGCGCCAACTCCAACCCCAAGTGATAGCGGAGTCAGATAATCCGCCGATATTAGTGGGTCGCTTACATGCTCATCTGTCACAAGGTCGTGCTACATAGAATTTGGTCACAACTTTGGAAGCAGAGTGCGCTACGAACCGTAAATTCCCATGGTGCAACACGAAGTTAGTGGCATTAATTAGTATATATAATTGTCTATACATAGTGTATTAGTTATATAGGGACTGATAAGGCACACAGTACCCCAATATCAGTAGGGTTACTGCTGTATTTTAGTGTCGGTGACGTGTGCAAGAGCAAAAGGCACAAACACATGTGCAGAACGCAACAAATTTGTACGTTCATCGAAAAAATTTGTTACATGTAGCCATTGCAAATATTAATAACACTTTCAGAATGAAGTCAAAAGTGTGTGTATTACATTTAGATTTCTTCAATTTCTATAAAGTGTATATAACATTTTCACCAAGTTCGATTTTCTTAAAATAATCAATACCTTCATATTATAAAACAATTTTTGTTATAAAAAATATTTATTTTTTTTTCGTTCTGGGCCTTACCATTCCAAGGTTAATATCATATAGTTATATCTCATCATATCTGCCAAATAGGAGATCGTTTTTAAGAATTTAAAAGATTATACGTTAGGTACTAATTGAAATACAGATATACTATTTCTTGATTAGAGTACATAACGAATACAATTTTTCGTAACCATTAATAATTGTACTTATAATTTTGTAAATGCAATAGTAATTGGTGATCATAACATATACAATTATTAGTCTTCTTGTTCCTGCATCTGGATAATATCCACATTTTACAAATCTTCTCCACTGACTGTGAGGTTGGACGTCCACGACTCCTTCCGGTGCGGCGACGCATCAACCAACGAGCAAGGAGACGACGCCAGCGCTTGGGCCGACGCTCTACGCAGTGTACGCAGTGGCCTTATCTGCCTCGCCCGCGCCCGCGCCCGCGCCCGCCCCACCGCGGGAAGCGACGCCTTTATGGAGCGTGGCGTAGCGAAGCCCGAGGACACGCTCGCGTACCTGCGCCCACCAAGCTACCTCCGAAGCCACTTAATGAAGCTCATTCTTTTCTTTTGGACAAAAGGTTAGGTTACGCAATTCGACCCCACATGCCTAACTGTACACACGCATCCAATTCCCAATACGTAAACTGACAGTTACACAAACGTTTACAACAACTGTATTTCAAAATAAGCAGGACGAGATTCGAAATGGTTCGATGTATAAGAACTGATATAAATGAACGTTCAATTAGGCACGTCATTCAAAGGGATCGATTTCTTGCTTTCTAATATGAGTTTCCGTAACTTTTCCCAACACGTAAAAAGACGCATTGAAGGAAGAATTGTCAAAGACGTTCACAGTGCACCAAAGTCGGCGTCCTCGACCGAATTGCTTAATGACGCTCCGTGAAGTCACTGAAGTAAGGCAATTTGAGACACCGCGAATTCCCGGATGGGTGATCACGTGAGAAGAACTCCTGTGTTACTTACGGCGACAAGTACCTAGCCCAAGGCATAAAAAGCAATGACTCACTGTGACGCTCCGAGAGAAGACAAAATTGAGCAGTAGATTACTCCCAATAATGTATGTACAAACGCTCAATGCCCAAAAGCGAGTCCGACTGCGCACAGCACGGGGGAAGTGACAGGGCAAGACGCGTGGTGGGCGTGGGAAAGCGTCCGGGTGGCGGCCCCAAGCCTCCCCCGCATTTCACCGTCTCCCGGCAGCTCCGGCTCAGCTCAACGCCGCTAAGGCAACCTCCTGCATTATTCGCAATTTGCACTTGCACGTGAGATTTACACGGAGAGCGACACGATGAAAAGGCAACATAGCACCCACATTTAACACCAGAAAATCATTTTTTGCCACTAATGACAGGGAGCCGCAAACGCGTCGAAATTCGACACGAACGCAGTTGGAATCGAAAGTATTCAGTTGTGTACTATCCTTCGGTTTATTTGTAGTAGCACTTGACGTAAGTCAGCTGTTACGGCGTCATCCAATGGAGAGCATCAACGTCACTATGGTGACCCTGCAACAGCTGTTTAAACGTCAAGTGTCATTATAAATAAATCGAAGTATAACTGAACTTTTAAGCGCCTCCATTTCCCAATTGTAAGCGAAGTTTCGCCACGCAACCTACATCCGTCAACACTCAACGTCGTCACTCACAAACTGTACGAAAACATCACGCAGGAACTAAAATAATATATACGAACGGTTTATAGGCCTTCAAAAAATAATGTATAGCACTTGCCTTGAAACGATGAGTATGCCAACGTCGTTGACGTTTGATTGGAAATTCTTCCTGATTCTTACACCGATCCATTCTGAAATGAGTGCGAGGAACACTGCACGACAAATTATTCCAAACCATGACTACCATGAACAAGTGAGTGTGGATCGTGTGAGTATACTTATACTATGTATTATATTTATATACACATTACGTTGTAAGGCGTCTACCAAAAAAGGAGGTATACAAACGAAAAAAAGCTGTCCACAGAAAATAACAACGTTTAGATTGTTGTATCTGAATATCTATTCATATCTGCCAATTACACTTCAGGACTACATAGCGCACTATTGTTGCCATGATATACGTTTGTTCATGTATTACTGGTTTCAATTTTATCGCTGTGTTACACATCCATTTGTATTTTTTCCATCGAAAACCTGATTTATCGTAAATAATAGAAAATTATAGATATTTGAAGACATTAAGTTATTTTCTGCAGAACCACACAACTTGTTAAAAAACAATATTTGAAAAAGTAAGCAACGGTTAACATTTACATATGCTTTATGGAAACGATGTTACCAACACCAAAATTGAAAAAAAAAAAAAGATCCGTAACTAATGCAAAAAGATGCAATATCTAACCTACACTTAATGATCTTCCTTCTTAGTATTACAAATAGAGCTGATTCCAATATTTGTTTGAGCAGGAATTTTTTTTATAAATAAACATTTTGTTTCTATTGTTCTAATGTTTAGTACAATGACTTAACGTAATTAATAATTATGACATTTTCCCGCCTTTCGATGACCAAATACAACACTTAGCTAGCATTGCATGAAAAGTTTTCATTACTTCGATTTTATCACACGCACTGGACGGAATCTTCTTTCGATATTTATAAAGCAAGAATACAGCGCGCGCGCACTGACAATTTCTGAATCCCTCGCATCGCATTTCGTGTTGTGGGTTAGCAACGAATGGGAACGGCATATGAATTTCAAACTGGTGCCTTTCATTCAGTTCAAGCGTATGTACTAATAGAAATTCACTACGCGTGGTCACATTAATTTCTCATTACTTTTAAACACTATTAATGATCTTAAACATGTTTAAATATGTCAAAAATAAATCAATGAGTACAACCTCAGATCTGGTATCGAGCGAAAGAAGGTCTTTTAATATAGAAGGATCTTGCTTGCATATTCAAGAATGAGTAACTGAAATTGTTGAAATAAATAGTATCAAATAATTGTTATATTCAAATGAGGTTGAAATAAATCGAACCGTCTACTAATATGACAAATTATTACAATTTTGAACCGTCTACACTTTCCACACTTTCTGATGTACTTTGTAAAAACATTAACCGAACGTTTAGCTGTATCATGTTGCAGTCAAAAAGAAAAATAAATCTGATTTTAGTTACTTGTACTCGAAGTCAGCAGAAATGTCAGTCAGAAAATATTTCGTTAATTATTTTCTAGGATTATGATTATTTACACATTGTATAAAATTGAAATCATATGCACATAATATTCACTAATACTGTAATGTTATTGGTAATTACTGAGAATTGGAACTGTTATAGAAATCATGCATTCGGAAGTTCTGGATCTAATAAATATTCGCATCCATTTGTTCTGCCTAACTTCTTTGTGCTGGTAGTTTGAGTCACGTGATGACGCCGACAGTGGTATTCTAGACGAACCCAATACAGCAGCTTTTCCAATGACGTAATCTACCCTTGTTGCCATTTACTCGAAATGATTAAATGAAGGGGTTAAAGCTTCGTAGCAGCTGAGCGCTTCTGCCAAGATTTTATGGCGCCGAACAGCAAAAAGTATCCAGTTAGTATTAGCAGTGGACTGAAAAATATCAAATTACAGAATTGAAATCTGGTTATCTCTGTATATTTGTCCACGAAGATTCACGCAGCAAGTGACAGGCAGTAAAGCGCGGCAACGCTGCCTCTGCCTCCAGAACGCTCAGTACAACGTTTAGGCGAAATATTGTTATCTGTCGTACTGAACTTTTGTAATTGATTTTTTACAAATTTCCCAAAGTAATTAAATTTTGACGATAGTTCATTTATACCGATCACTCATTTATAGCAGAAATTTTAAACAATATGTCAGGTACTTCATGCCCGACGAGACGAAAAAGGTTTTACAAAGTCTCCTGAGTACTCTTCCCATCTCAGATTAAAACAAATTAGAAGGAATAATAATACATCAACAAAACTGAGCCAACTGTCGATCATTCTCCATTTGAGAAATTTTATTCGGAATATGATAAGCAAGATTTCAAGAAGAATTTGTACATTCCTCATCTTAGGAAATTTATCAAACATTTTAGAAAAAGAGAAAGTAAAATTACAAAAGTGGTCTCCAGTGCCCGCTTGTTTATAGCCTACGTCATTCACGCGGTCAAGATGAATTGCAACATCACATAATATTAGTCGAATAAGTGAAACGAAAGATCATAACAAAGAAATCATACACGAGTACGCCGATTTGTACGATGAATTTTGGACCTTGCCCTAACTGCCCTGATTTGCTGTCAAAAGTTCTGATTGTTTAGTTTGTGTCATCTATTTTTTTTGGAATTTTAATATTTTTAACATAAATATACAAAAATAAAACTGCTGTAGAGAAAACAATTATATTAGAAGTGAAATTCAGTGTTTTAACAGCAAGAACAATAGGTATGTATTATCCATATATTGTACGAGAAATTTTTGTCTCCACATTAGCCCAAAAATACTCAAATTTTGAAAGAAAAAAAAAAGAAAAAGAAATTGAAAATGGCCTTATTTGAAGATCTATTTTTGGTAAACACTTCCTCTCCTATCATTGCTTTGCACCAACACCATCTGCATTGACAGTTTCTAGATTGTGCTGCTTACACTCCACAGTTGTATGATATCTTAAACTGGACAATAATATAATTATGAGTGATGGCCTAAATAACAGCGGCTTAAGAATTATTTGCCCCCGTTATAAAGGAATCAGGAAAGCCATTATAACGTCTGTAGAACTTTATGCACTCGTACATCAATACATTGAGAATAGAAATTGTACAATTAAGTGAAGTAAAAGCACGAGAGAGTAAAAATTGAATTAATATTCACATTATCAATAGGAAATTATAATTCAAATTAAATTAATTATTATTTATATCATTCATTAAATTTCTTTCGAGGCCCGTAGTTGGTGTGACATATGTGATGTGTGTATTTCATTAATTTCAACCGGAAATAATCTCAAAACTACACGTTTTTTCAAAACATTGTACCTTACCTTTTTTAAAAAAGATACTTTTATACAACATACTGTGTCGTTCCTTATAACATATGTGGAGAAAATTTTTAAAAAAATATTTGGAGATTTTTTGAATTTTTTTGGTAAATTTCAATCGCATAAACTACTCGCTTTTTTCAAAAAAATATACATGACCTTTTTTAAAGAGCAAATTTTGTACAACAGATTTGTCTGAGGCAAAAATCTCTATCATCAATTTTGTAGTTTATAAGATTTTTTATTTCTTGAAGAAAAAGAAGCAGTACCCTAAAATATGACTATCATCATATTTGTTATCGTCTCTTATTACATACGAGAAAAAAAATACAGAAAAAAATTTGAGTGGGTTTTGAGAAATGTTTATTGTAAATTTCAATCGCAAAATATGCAAAAACTACTTGTTTTTTCAAAATATTGTATACGGCCTTTTTGGAAGAGCTAATTTTGCACATCAGATTTTGTCTGAAACCAAAATCTCTATCTCCACTAATGAAATTTTGTTTTATTTTATTTTTTCCAATTTTCAAAAAATAAGAGATGGCATCGAAAATCAGACTTACACCATACTCTTAAACGTCTTTTGCACTATTCACCAACAAAATTTAATCAAAAAATTTGGAGCACAGGGGCGACGACACGACTTTTGCACAAGGACGGACGGGCAGACAGACAGACACGTTTTACCGACAATTGATTTTTCGGTATCAAAGACCCATAAAACATGGATTCTGGTCACACCACGTCTTAGAGGATTTAGCAACAGGTTTTATCAACTTTTTGCTTACTGGGGCCTGGCAATAAGAGATTTTGTATCGAAAATTCGCTGTTTTCCGGTGCACGATTACAATACTTTTTCTTCTTACCTTAAAAGTGCGAGAAAGTAAAAATGTTTGTGGGTGGGTGTGGGGAGGGGCGCTGTTTAAACGTGATGTTTTCAGGTTTTTGCATATACCCCCATTTCTATCCACTCTACCGAAATCAAATATCGAAAATGGAATGAACTCGTATATTGTTTACTAATGTAATTAATATGCTGCCAATGTACACAAACCTACAAAATATTTGTATTCCATCCATATCAAATAATTTATGGATAATCAGTTTCCGTACCCGATGTAAACTAAGACACAATAACGTCCGATATTCTCAAGAATGTACAAATTAAGATTTGATAAGAAGTATTATTATTGTTTTTGACCAACATATGCAAATACATATTGTTGACAAATGTTAAACAAAAATAAAATTACTTCTGTGCATTAAACATACAACAATTTTCATAAGAATGATGAAGAAAAGAGGCCCGTAGTAAATAAAAACACTAAGTGTTCGAGCCCTGTAAAAGGGAAGTTATACAACAAAACCTTATATTACCTTTTTTGGATAAGAGTACTTTAAGTTTGTAAAGAACACAATTTTTCGTATAAATGACAGTTATGGAGCTATATGTAAAAAACAAGAAAAGGTCCTTTAAAGACTCTACCCTCAGCTTACCCCACACACTTCAGAATTTTTAGTATGAAGTGTGTGGGTACCAACAAAACATTCATGCCAAGTTTCAAAACTCCGGCATTTTTTTACTGGACTTGTCTAATTTGACTGGGCTATTGACCCTTCTTTTTCGGTCTGTATTACGAGTAAGCTTTACTCAATACTCAGTTTATTATCGAGTCTTCTTATTAAGTATGTTAAGTTTGTTCTGTGATGTGATTATTCGGACACACACTAATGCCAAACTAAATTTCGGGCGTGGTCGGTGAGGGAAACAATGATTCACGTTCACTTCACAAACTCGGGCCATTTTGGGATGTGATACTTAGTACTTTGTTATTCGGCTAGCTGGCAAAAGTAAGCAGGAAAGCCAGATACCAGTGAGGACCGCGCTCATAACATTTCGCGAAGGGGAGAACGAGCGAGCTGATGCCGCACGAGCGAAAATAAAGAATTTGCCAAGTGGAGATTCGGCAAGAAATTCGCTAAAAAGGCACTCTCGGAGAACATGGTGGGCCCGGTGCGATCTTCGCACTTGCTCTGGCACGCCTAGTGACGGTGTAGGGACGCTGCAGAGCGTGACGATCCCAGCACCAATGGCAGCTCGCGGCATTCGTTTGAATAATGCAAATCATGAACGGTTTTTGTAGCAACGGATGTGAGTTCCGGCCAGATATGGTACGGGTGCAAATTAACCATGTCACTCCTCACAACACTCCATTAATGAGAAGTGATCGCGAAGCCATGTAGCGGTATTAGCGAGTGCCAGCAGTGCCCAGGCAGCGACGTCTCAACTGCCCCGCGGAGGTCATTCAACCAGTCCTGCAGACGCGGCCACGCACTCACAAAATGACGGCTCGCAGCCGACGAAATGTACATTTTGGCGAGGGTTTCCTCCGAGAGGCGACTGGAAGAACGGGAGGAAGGCGGGAACATCACGGAAACTTCTCACAGTAGTATTTAAATCAATTCTTAAAATATTATTTTGAGAGGCGATATCGCAACAAACTACATTGCCCTCCAGCGGCAGCCGCTGAACTCACTTCCGCAGTATTATCAGCCGGCGACCCAGAGTTGCCACCTTCAAGTTAAAGGCAAGCCGATTCACAAAATTAGGCATGGGTGAAATATTCGTACAGTTAACGAGAAACTACGAGTAAAAAGACCTCACCACATTACCGAAAAATATTTACGTTAATTAAATTAATTCTGTATGATGATAGTTGGTAAGAAAGGAGTTTTCACAATTTTTGGGGTTGTGAGATAGGTAATTATCGTCTAAAAACTGCTAAGTATCTTTATGGAAGATGCAGTGCTTGTTTTAATACTTTTTCTGCTGAAAAACTAAAACTTAAATATGAATAGGTTTGCAATGGGACGGGGACAGCATTCTTCCGAGAAGTCTGAATGCATCCCTCGAAAAGGATTCTTCACAACACGATATTGCTTAGAATTGCGATAAGCGTGGTTCGGAGACCTTCCCTCTGACAGTTTCGCCTAAGTTGGCGCTGGGTTGAAAAGTGTACTTGAGTGTACGATTGGCGATTATATAAACAAACCTGCATTATTGTAAACCATTAAAGAAATATTTCCAACGCAGGACAAGAGGAAACTCTCACATACAAGAATCACATGCAGAGTCAGCCACTCAACCTTTTCGTTAGATGCTGTCAATCTAATAAAAAAGACTCCCAGGCATTCTAATAGTTGACATTACGAACTGTCATGTTTGATCGGAAGCTCATACACAATTTTTCCCTTACGGGTACAAAGGAATAACCACGAAAAAATCATACACTCGCCCATTTTGTTTGACGCTGAAGCCATAACAACCCAAATCTGCAGACGCGTATCTGATTGACGACATTAAAAAATCATCCCGCTCCCGCACCGATCAAACTTCCAAAAGCTCCGCCCCACTCGCCACACGCTGCGCGCTGGAGCATCTGCGTGGGCGGGGCTCCAGCGGCGCCCGTCGCCCCAGCGCCAGCGAATGCCGGCCGGCGATTGCGCGCACAGTGGAGAGCGCCCGAGAGCGACTCCAGCTGCCACGCAATTACGCTGATGGGGAATAATGGGCGAGGCGAGGCGCCGACGCTCCCTCTTTGCACGTGATCGCCGCCACACGTTTGTTTACTCGCTTGTTTCCTAAGTACGCGCTCCTCGTTATATTCGCTCCCCCCATCGATAATTCACAAATTACTCTTTCCCTGATTTCCAACTTTATGGACATTGCATTTTATCTCTAGAACAGTTGCACTCACTGCTTCCTTCTCGTCTCATTAACGAGGTTGGAAAATTTAGATATTCCTCTGCAGTTCCTTAACCTCTTCCGCCTCCTTGGAGCCCACTTTCGCGAAATGTCAAAATTTCCTTGAGCGAACGAATACGATTCCAAAATGATGATACATACAGCAAAATTTACTGCAGTTTTGAAAATTTGACTTTTCGCAGAATTTTATAATAATTCTTAATATTTATTTGGCTGTCCGGGCGACGCCGCGTCCATGGTGAAGCCATGCTTATGGCATTACGCCCTGAGGAAGGTCGCAGAATGGCGACCAAAACGTCGGCACCTTCGCCATGGACGCGGCGTCACCCGGACAGCTAAGTAAATACTGAACCCGGCCCCGGAAGCCTACGCTCTCAATTCTCAATATGATTTTGACAGTACATTTTTTATTCAAGTCGACTCCCACAAATGGCACAACGATCTAGCGGCAAAACAATAAAGATGGCGACAAAGCAAGTGTCATATTTGATACGAAAAAGGGACCGGGAGAGCAAGGAGTGAGGAGCATTGAGAGATAATAATTAGACAAAATTAATCATGAATAATACAAAAAAATATAAGATGGCATCAATTAGTATTCTACGTTTCTGATAATTCAATTTAAAAATAAAAATACTACTAGTCACTTCACAGCATGACGATTCATCTCCTCCTGTCACTGTACTTACAGATAATCGCTTAACAAAATTCAAATTACGTTCAAGGTTACTGGTCGTTTTGTGATTAACTGCTTGCTTCACACGTTCATCGCCAGATAATTTGACTGAATTTCAGGAGTGAGGCATTCGTCCCTTGATCGGCCAACAAAGCTGCACGCGCGACTGCCGGGCGATTGATTGATGATTCAGGGCGCGTGAAGTGCTAAGGTGATTACTACCGAAGGGCAGTGCATTCCCCCGATGGATGGCGAGATCCGACGCTGACCTACTCGTCGACTTGCGGGATTTTCCCCTGCCAGGCATCTCCACCAGCGGGATCCGCCCCGGCCGGGGCAAGGTCTACGTTCCCGACCGGCCTTCCGCCAAAGGTGGTGATGTACTCCGTGTCAGTGTAAGTGTTGCAAGTAAGGAGTGAGGATAGGTCAAGGAAGAGAAAGGAAAGATCCCGGGCGATCCGTGGCCAGTTTGTTAGGGTACTGCTCCGGCAGTCGCCCAGTGTTGATTGAAGAAACCACGAAATACTACCGATCATAACAGCCGGCCGCTAGAATTCTCGTCCAGACAGCGGCTGAATTCGACCTAGTTATCTAGACAGTGTCGAAAATTGTGCCACCGTCACGGGTGGAACCCCAGGACTTCCCAGTCAAAGGCACTGCAGCGACATGAGTTCCTGCTCTGAGCCTCCGCATCTGCGATGGCGGAGAGGGGCCAGAGGCGGGCCAGAGTCGGGCCCGAGGCGGGCCCGAGGCGGGCCAGAGGCGGGCCAGAGGCGGGCCAGAGGCGGGCCAGAGGCAGGCCAGAGTCGGGCCCGAGGCGGGCCCGAGGCGGGCCAGAGGCGGGCCAGAGGCGGGCCAGAGGCGGGCCAGAGGCAGGCCAGAGGCGGGCCAGAGGCGGGCCAGAGGCGGGCCAGAGGCGGGCCAGAGGCGGGCCAGAGGCGGGCCAGAGGCGGGCCAGAGGCGGGCCAGAGGCGGGCCAGAGGTGGGCCAGAGGCTGGCCAGAGGCGGGCCAGAGGCTGGCCAGAGGCGGGCTAGACGCGGGCCAGAGGCAGGCCAGAGGCGGGCCAGAGGCGGGCCAGAGGCGGGCCAGAGGCTGGCCAGAGGCGGGCCAGAGGCGGGCTAGACGCGGGCCAGAGGCGGGCCAGAGGCTGGCCAGAGGCGGGCCAGAGGCGGGCCAGAGGCGGGCCAGAGGCGGGCCAGAGGCGGGCTAGAGGCGGGCCAGAGGCTGGCCAGAGGCGGGCCAGAGGCGGGCCAGAGGCGGGCTAGACGCGGGCCAGAGGCGGGCCAGAGGCGGGCCAGAGGCGGGCCGGAGGCAGGCCAGAGGCTGGCCAGATGCGGGCCGGAGGCAGGCCAGAGGCGGGCCAGAGGCGGGCCAGAGGCGGGCCAGAGGCGGGCCAGAGGCTGGCCAGAGGCGGGCCAGAGGCGGGCCAGAGGCGGGCCGGAGGCAGGCCAGAGGCTGGCCAGATGCGGGCCGGAGGCAGGCCAGAGGCGGGCCAGAGGCGGGCCAGAGGCGGGCCAGAGGCGGGCCAGAGGCGGGCCAGAGGCGGGCCAGAGGCTGGCCAGAGGCGGGCCAGAGGCGGGCCAGAGGCGGGCCGGAGGCAGGCCAGAGGCTGGCCAGATGCGGGCCGGAGGCAGGCCAGAGGCGGGCCAGAGGCGGGCCAGAGGCGGGCCAGAGGCGGGCCAGAGGCTGGCCAGAGGCGGGCCAGAGGCGGGCCAGAGGCGGGCCGGAGGCAGGCCAGAGGCTGGCCAGATGCGGGCCGGAGGCAGGCCAGAGGCGGGCCAGAGGCAGGCGTCGCTCGGGGCCCGCGCGTCCACATTCACAGAGCAGCGGGCGAACGGTGCATACAGACAGGGTGCGCAAATCGTACAGAATTTGAGGAGTCGGTAGCAATATGATCCATCTCTAGCCAGCTAGAAAAAGTATTCATGCATCGAATTTCCAACTCTTTTGTCAGGTTCGGTAAGATGACCACGGTGTCTCGTTTACGGAGTTTGACCGGTTACAATGTTCACATAAACCGAAACATTTTTGGGTACAGTCTTGACTTTTTTGAATCAAAGAGCGCCTAATGTTAACGAGCGCCTGTTATCATTGCCACAAAAATCTTAACAACGTCAGTATTTTCTTTCCGCTGATGGATTCGAGTTCTACGCTTTATTCCGTTTGCGATATCATTGCCATGTCATTGCCAAAACATGTCATGCCTTTCTGGACCGATCGCCTTCCCCCATTTGGCTTCCGTCATACAGCAGCGCTTTTAATTCTCACCATCTACGTTCGACATAATCGCATAGTTTTTCTTCCATGTGACCATTTCGTAGATATCTATTAATTTTTATCTCATTGACATAGCTGATGGACTAGAGTTGTAAAATATATTTTCACCAATATATAGTGGATTCATCTTTAATGATAAGGATGATCGAAATTAACTTCATTCGCAGATTTAATTATTAGCTGATACTTTCCACTTGCCTTCTTACCTTCCCAAAGAGAACACAAGTGTAAGGTGACGTAAGTCACTATCATTTTCCCGTTTCTTGCACCTTTTCACATCCGTTTTTCGCAATCAATTTCAGGTTCATTTCCAACATCGCATTGAAATAATATAGTTACATGCAATGCAGGTCTGAAATATAGGCCGGAAGGAAACCAAATGATATTGATTAATACATTATTTATACTTATTATTACATGTAATTCATCAATACAACTTCGGAATTTAAATAAATATTACTTGATTTCTTCCTAACCTTCAAATCATATTAAAAACAGACTCCAGCAAGGCATAAAACTCAAAATTATTTCATTTTAGAATAGTTCTTATTTATGACGATTAATTTGAAATGCAATAATATGAATAACCACATTTTTTCGAGAAAAAAATAACAATAGCAGACAGCACAAAACAACACGTAGCCTTTGGACCATTGGAGAATGAGATGGTCACTCGAGCTGTGCGGCTACACCATTCACCAGCAAGCACATCTCAGATTACATTCGAAATGCAAACGACGTCGGAGAGAAAATTAGAATCAATATTGCATCATCAATTACTGTATAATGACTGCAAATTATCGCGGAATCAATCAGAAATTCGATATATCCCTTCCTGCTACCAGTCCTCCCGCGTAATCGCAGTGTGCAGCAGTGCACTGGCCAAAATTCAAATACTGCTCGCCGCATGTGAAATTCCCCATCGACGATAGGCGAGGTAATTTGCGCCCAAAATGTTCTCGAGCGATAGTCCCTTTACTCTACAGAATCTAGGAAACTAATTCATTACGATTCTAGGAAATAAGTGTAAAACAATCCCAACATTCTGTAATAATTACATATTCAACAGCAAGGATCAATGAGGAAGTGCATTCTTTGCTGCATTCCCACAATCGCGCTTAAGAGAGCCAGCGCCAGGGCGAGGGCTCTGGGCCGGTTGCGGCGGGCAGTTGGCACACCTGGCGGCTCGGGTCGCTTTGCGCAATAGGTGCTTCTGCCCGTCGGGCGGCGCCGCCGCGCACGCAACCGCAGTGGGGCCCCGCGCTCTCCGCTGCCGTTCCTTCCCAACACGATGCCTTTAATTACAATGAACCAAGCTCGCTTATGCAAGACGTATTGTAGCTATAAACAGGACTCCAAACTGTACTTGACCAAGTTTCCGCTTTTCTCCTTCAGATTCAAATCAGCGAACTAGTCTTATAGTGAAAGTGAAGGACATTCGAAGATTTCGTGCAACCGAAGAGTTGCAGACGTTCCACGGTATTTTTATGTTTACACATGACTCCATGGATCCTATTGTTATTTCTGCAGTAAAGGCATTTTAAGAGTTCTAATGTTCTCGTTTTGTGTGTGTGTGTGTGTGTGTGTGTGTGTGTGTGTGTGTGCTATCGGTGATCATTAGAACAGTTTATACACGTAGTACAAAACATTTTTTCGTTAACTTCGTAACCAAGATTCTCTCGATCCACATAAGAATAGCAGCTTACGTCCAACTCTCAATCAAAGGCAATAACATGCAATAAAGTATCAATTTTTTTCTTCTTTTCTTATTTCTTTGTTCATTGATTTATTTTTAACGAAAAGGCTTAGTTGACAATACGGAAAGCCCTGATAGGCATTTTTACGCTCCACAATGTTCAAATTTCCTTTCCTCTTTTGCAATGTTTCTTTCGTTTACTTCCCTTTCTTTCACAATGTTGAAGTTAATTTTGTATTATTATTATTATTAATATTATTGTAATTAAGTCATGTTTTAGTGCTTAAAATCCTCTGTCGAGAGTACCTTTCTGGCTCTGGCGAGGAGGCTGCGGGTCGCGGCGGTGGCGACGCGGCGGGTGGACGAGGGGAGGGGGGGGGGGGGGGGGAGGACAAGTTGCGCGCGAGCCTTGGCGGGGGCGCGCGTTACCTTGGCACCGCCGAGCCGCCGTGACGGCTCCTCACGAAAACGAAAGGTGCTGCCGCCGGTGCTGCGGTCCGCAAAAATAAGGCCCTCGAGACGCGCAACCGTCAAAGGTATTCGAGTGAGTGGTTCGCCGCCCCCACATCAAAGGGCTTTGTCTGAAAATGCCCAGCCGGCCTTGGCGCCCAGAGCGCGTATGGTCACGCGGAGGCCGCCTGCGCGCGGATGGCACGAGCCAAAGAGCGAGGCAAAAGCAAATCGTATCCTAGCACGAGGAAAGACTGCCTTGCGCATCCTAATGAACAGTGAACGTGGGCAAAAAACACACCACTGTACTGAAGTTACTTTTATTTCTTCATCGATATTTCAATTTATTTTTATTACTCCATTATTTTTTAATTACTTTCTCGATCTTACCAACGTAAGAAAAAGTATTGTAATCGTGCGCTGGAAAACGGCGAATAGTCGACACAAAAACTCGGATTGCTGGGCCCTGGTAAGGAAAAATTGGATAAACTCAGTTACGAAATACAGAAAAAAAATGCCTCCAACACTTGAACAAGAATCCACGTTTTATGGGACCTTGATACCGAAAAATCTATTGACGTCTGTCTGTCTGTCCGTCCGTCCCTATGCACAACGCTAGCACACAACATTCAGCCCATTTCCTCCAAAATGATGCTCCCCATCGCTCTAGCTGATGGCGCGGATCCTGGAATTTGAAACAGCCGGAGCATTTTCAAAATTTTCAAAGAAATCGCTTAAACTTTGTGATTACTTTTTTAATAGTAGAAAAAACTTTAAGAGGATGGTGGTATAATTTTCGTTGACATCCCCGATTTCTCGAAAATTGGGGGAAATAATTATAAACTTCAAATTTGGAGATGGGATTTTAATCTCAAAGTTTATTGTACAAACTAATCTCTCAAAAAATTTGTTGTAAAAATTGTACAATATTTATAAAAAAAACAAGTAGTTTTGGCGTATTTTACAATTGAAATTTACATCCAAATTTTTTCTTTACATTTTTCTACATATTGTAATAAGGAACGATAAAAAAATATGCTAGTCTGTTTTGTTTTTGTTTTTTCGAAAATTGCAAGTCTTTTTAAAACTACAAAATTGAAGATAGAGATGTTTGTCCAGTCAGTCTGTTGTACAAAATTAGCTCTTTAAAAAAGTCAGGTACAATGTTTTGAAAAAACGAGTCATTTTTGCGTTATTTCTGGTTGAAATTGATGAAATATATACAGGTTTAACACCAAATACGGACCACACAAAAATTGAATGAATGATATAAAAATAATTCCGGAAGTAATATCCAGGTGATTAATTTGCAAAATTTATTAATTTGAGTGATTCTTTCAGGGTCTAGAGACCATTCTAATTTCTCAGATTTATCTTCATGTTGCCGATTTTTATTATTATCATTATAGAGCCTAGGTTATAGAGCGAAGCATAAGTGATATATTGAGAAGTGAGGTGTCCTGCAGTGAAGAGCAGAGAAATAATGAAGTTATTTAAGTCATAGTGAAGTGACGTGCAGTGCAGTGCCAGTGCAGAGTGGTCTTAATTGAACAAACATTCAGTGCAGAGTTAGATTATCTTTAGAATTAAAAACTTTTGTAATTTGGTGTTATATGAATCAGTCAGTTTCTATATTATTATTATTTTACTATTATTATTAGTCTTAGATGTTACTATCGTTAGTAAGATTATTATTATTATTATTATTATTATTATTATTATTATTATTATTATTACTGTATAATTTGCATGATAGATATTGTGGCGTCACCAATCACATTAGAATAATTTTATTGTGGCGTCGCCAATAATATCATAATAATTTCATCTAGAGATAGCTTCCATTGCGGCAAAAGTAGGTCAAGGGACGATGCGTTTGTCGCGAAGACCCCTCTAACGACCGCTCTTAGGCCCCATCGGGGGCGGACACGTTTATTACCCATCGTAAAAGCCGGCCGGGCCGTCGGCCAAAACCCCATCGAACAATACCCGCCCCCGCACCCTTTTTCTCTGCCACGCGCTGACACGGGTGTCTGCTGGGAAAAGGACACGTTTATGACACTTCTTGAACGAGACCATTCTAGCCATCAGCCGACCCCCCTTCGAACAATACCCACCCCCGCACCCGTTTGCCACGCGCCTCGGGTAAGGCGCCCGGATCCCCAGAGGGGCTATTTAGAAATTAACCGTCGCAGGCTGCCGATTAGCCTCCGCCGACCATTTATGGCCCATGAGAATACGCTACCGCGTGAACACGTGTCCGGACAGCTGCAAGAAGCTTCTGGGACCACTTACAAAGGAAGAGAGAGAGGAGGGAAGCCGGAGATAGAAAGAGAGCGATCTCTGGAAAATTCCACGAAAACTGCAACTTGATTGGTAAATTAGAATGCTGAAACGCAGTTACCCTCAGCCAATGGGAAGTTCCACTATGAGGGAAGGGGTAAATTACAGATTTAGAAACGTTTTGGAAGGGGGGGGAGGGAGCTTTCTTGAACACGAGATGCACAGAGAAAACTTACTTATGATCGGAACGCGATTAGGGGAAGGACATTCCCAGAGAGTAGAACTTACGATCAGAGCGCGACTAGGGGAAAGACATTCCCAGAGAGAAGTTAATTTTATTTGGACGCGACTAGTGGAAGATGTTCGCGGAGCGGAACTTGCTATCAGAACGCGACTAAGGGAAAGACAGGATCAGAGAGAACTTTATTCCGATTAGGCCGGCATTAGTGCAAAGACATTCTTAAAACGGCACCGTGGATTTGCCGCGGAGGAAACTCGGGCGGGAGATCGCAGGATCCCGCGCTACTTCCGCGTAGGCCCGTCTGCCTCTACCGCCTTTCACGTCGGGCCCATTCAGAGCCCACACTGCATTACGGCCAGCGCCCGTGGCCCCTCGACCGACTGAGCCTGCACGATTCGACGACTCCGCCGCCGCGCCCCGCCGCCAGCTGATGAGGGACGCACCGCGGGAGGTCGGCGACCTGGGACCGCCCGCCGCCTCTGCATCCGAGGGCCGCCGCACGGCCAGCCCGTGGATCCAACACAGCCAGCGGTGAAAGTTATGACGCGAGACACCTCGCAGGACATTTTGGGCGAGAGATTAATAGTGGCCGCGCTCAGGCCCCGCAGATTGTAGATGGTAGATAGAATGTTGCATGCATTATTAGAAATTAAGTCTTATTTTGTTAGCTTTAAGAGAATTAGTTATTAGTGATCAAAGTAATGAGCTCGCAGAATAAATATAAGAGGAAACCTGTGTCGCCCTTAGCGACCTGTAACTTCCCTGGCAGCTCATGGTGCCAGGAATAAACCTCAATTTATTATAAAATGACTCAGTGTGGACCATTCATGACCTCCCAACACTTCCATCCAGCCACATTACAGGAGCTGAACCTGGCACCCTCCCCCGTTGACTTACATTCGGCTTGCCCAACCTGGGGCTTGTCGTCATTACAATATATTATCATATTTATGTAATTAGCTGCCACCCAATGATACCTACCCAATTGCAGTTTGAATAAATTTATAATATGCAAAATAAAAAATGGGTTATTATATCAATTATTGTTTATTGATTTCTATTTAGTTATTTATTTTTTGTATCATTTATTTAGAGACAATCATTGGATAGATTAAATCAGAAATACGTCACTTGAAAATGTATGTATTTAGATTCCATGGTCACCACACTTCGACCCACTTGTAGTAAATTTTATCTAAAATGGCATCTCTGTAGAGCAGTTAAAAACTCCAGTTTTTCCGTTGCGTCAGAACGAAATATTTGGAGTTAATCATTAAGTTAGAAATCACGAACGAATTGAAGTTAGTGGCATTCCTTATTTGGTTTTCATCTGCATTTTTTCGAGTATTTATTTATTTCTGTATTTAAAGAATGTAATGCTGCAGGACCAAGAAATTATTTGTGAGATACTACGTTTTTAGGAATAGTAAAGTGATTAGCATTAACATTTTATTTAAAAATTGTTTGAAGGGATGAGAAAATAAAAATTTGTATAAGGTAATGAATTCGTTGTTTCGAATGCGTTCATAATGGGATACTCTGGATGGCATTTAATTCCGGATGTTTCTTTTATTTGTGAAATTATCCTTGCTTGTCTGTATGATGTACTGGAAATTTAAAAAAAATGTTTACAGGCCTAATCATTTTCGTTGGTTTACTATTTCATTTTTTTTTTCAAAAAACTAACATACGCACTTGGCAGCAAAGATGAATCGTTGAAATAATTGTATGTATTGGAAACAAGCAATAATGTTACCTAAAGAAGGGCTTACAAGAATTTTCCTAATACCACAACAATGCACACTGAAAAACAATTCTATCTATGGCAAAATGGAGCTATTACCACGAATTGATAAGATATGTGCCCATTGTTGGCAGCGGCCATCGTTACATGCGCGCTTTGTTGTCAGACTTCGTTGACTGATATCTGTTGACATAGACAAAAATGCGACATAATACTATTACATAACAGTTACTAAGGGGCAATAAAGTATGTGCTGTTTTAGCACCACTAGTTTTTTAATATTCCACGGCAACGTTCCACAGTCCAATAACCAGTATTTGAACTCGCGAACCCAGAGATGGAAAGCTACAGCCTAGAGCTATAGGCACGTTATGGGTCCCTCTCGTTAATTGTAAGCAGAAGAGCTAATGTAACGAGACAAATTCTCTAACGTTCAACATTTATTTTTATCTCTGGCATATATACTCTTTCAGAAATGGAGGTGCCTTTCGAAAGAACAATCTCCTTTGATAAAAGTCATCACGCAGAGAGCACTCGCTTCTTGAGCATCGATCTCGCTGACGCAAATCGAGTTGAAAGGCGGTTAACGGGGGAAGCTACCCCCACCACGCTAGCCTCACTTCTTAATACACCGCTGTTATCAGCCAACGATTAAATCCAGCGAAGGCACAACACACGCGGGTTGGCCGCTTGCGTTTGGGTGGGCGCTGGCGAGGGCAGACAAACGAAGCGACGCGCGCTTTCATTGCCGCTCACGCCATTTCCGCGCCCAACGCGCCGCCGCCGCCGCCGCCCGCCCGAGGTGCCCGTTTATGAACGATTTAATGCAGTCGTCGCGGCCAGCGCCGTTCGCACTCGCCGATACGCCCGCGCGCCGGCCGCCCCAATTAGCGCGTTGGGGCCGCTGCGCGCCAGGCGGCCCGGATGGGTCGTAAGTGGCCGGGCATTCTTTCCGGCTCGATGCGCGTCGCAACAAAGGCGCGCGGGTGGGGCAGGAGGGGGCGGCGCCGCGCGGTCTGCGTGTTTACGAACGGGGAGCAGCCATCGGGGCTCTTTCGGCTGACGATCCTTCGATCGTCGCTCTCCCCAGGCCACGCGTTGCTCGCTGGCCAGCGCTCGTGCGAGGCGAAGAGACCACCCGCATCTGAACGGCACTTCAAACAATTTGCAACTATCCAATGGAACTTTCATGCAAGATAGAGGAAATACACACGGCCCTGCGAAAGACAGACAGCTCCATTCACTCTAAACTCTGACTCCATCCATCGTTCAAACAGCAGACTACGAGCGTTTTGGGTAATGCGAAAAAGCACGCACGAGGACGTTAGGAGCCCGGAGCAGGCAGCGAAGGAACAAGTGGAGGGCCCGATTCGAGAAAAGAAAGTGCTTGGCCTGACCCTCCCGCGGAGGAGGCCAACAAAGCGACGACGAGCAATCGAAAGTCCTGGGAGTAATAGCGAGGCGGAGAACGAGCGGGATGTTCGGGTGATCTCCGAAGGCCGCCATTGTGGCGAGCGGCCGGCGCAGGGCGGCCCAGGGGACGGGGCCGTCGGGGCCCGGCCGGTCGCCGAGCGCGCGCAGCAATTAGCCGCGAGACAATGCACGCCGCGAAGAATGGGCCGGGCGGGCGGGCGGGCGGGTGGACGAGGACTCGACGCTCGCTCGGCGCCTCGGCCATTGGAGCTCATCCCGAGAAGCGTATTGTTCACAGGTACCGGCCGCTTCGCCGGATCCGCAGTATTACCAGACGGCGCTGGAGCCCCAGTTGCGTCCTCCGCAGAGCGCAAACAGCTGAGGAGACGAGTACGGGGGCTCCGCGCCGCTACGCTGCAAGTGGCTCGTTTCACTTGTTCACATTTCTCTATCCGATCTTTTCGGTTCCTCATGCCAAACTTTTTATATGGCCCGCAAATTATCCATGCCAGTGTACGCCACAATTCCTGTACATTTTACATATTTGGTGACGTAAGGACTGTGAACCACTGCGATAGAGGTCAACGTGCACAAACCGCAGGGTTACGGACATCTGCGAACGCGCATCCTGAAGAAACTCACGCCTTCGCTCACTCGTCTTCCATTACGTTTCCCCGCGACAGGTTGGGCGCAGTTTTCCCCAACGGATTTTTTTAATACAACTCGCTTAAAATCAGTTAAACACATGAAAACCCCACTTGAAAAATATGAAATACTTAGCGGCATTTGCTGGTAGCATACACAGAGATGTATCACCAACACTATAATTTCCGAAATTGATAATTGTTACTAATATTGATTTCGGTTGGCATTAATAAAATATCGTGTATTGAGCCTTTTCTATGTGACTACACAGAAGCAAGATATGACATGAAACATAAAAACGCATGTTGTAACAGATTTACTTGTGTCACTTATTTAACCCGTCAAATAGTTGTGAATAATTTTGGATGAACCATGAAAATTACCTCCCATATGTCACTGTCCAACTTTTCCGATTTATTAATATAACATGTATGGGAGATGAGTGTACATTAGACCAACGAATAAATCTCCTCTTTGTTAGTAATTAACGTAAATATACGTTATATCGTATGTTGCAGTTTTAGATTTATATAAATTAATGCAATTAAAATAAATAATCTCTATAAAAAAGAAGCGATTTCAACACTAAAACAAACCCAATAAAACCCTAATAAACACAGTGGGTTGCGTTATATATATATATATATATATATATATTGTGGCGATACCGATTTCCTCATGCCAGGAAAATTAAATTAAACAAACAGACTCGGCCACCATGAGTTCTACTGGGAACAGATTGCGACATGGCCTCACGCGCGCAACCCTGCTTATCTGACAGCCGTCTCCGCCTCCGGCACATTAAGAAAGTCGTTACAGGGTCAGTCGTCGACAGATTTACTGTGGAGCACGTGTTCGCATGGCCAGCTGCGCGAACCTTCTAGATCGCTTTTGAAATCGACATCCAGTGAATCCCAGAGCGATAAATTCTTTCACGGACAACGCCCGTCTTGTGCGAGCATGTTCTAGAAGGGCAAAGAAAATTCTGGACGCTCACAGTTATGCAAAGAGTCGGAACTCCATTCACTACCCGTCACCATTGGTCGAAATAACGTAATGCGCCATTTCTTTCGGCCAATAGCGACGCAACTATCTTAAGGAGCCAGAACATGCCAGAAAACAAGTGGGGGGTAAAAGTTAACCTAATAAGATTTGACTTATAAAATTGGCATTCAAAGCAGGGCAGTCGGGAGAGAAACTTCTCTGGGAGGGAGAGCTATTCACCGACCAGGGGCAAGTTCGCCTCTGATGGACTTAGAAAAAACTTCGGTGTGGGCCATTGTAAAAGAGCAGGGTAAAGTGGGCAGAGAAAATTCTCTGAAGCGGGAATCAGTTGCAAAGTGAAGCGAATGTGTCACTGCAGGATTTCTAGACTTTCCAAAGTTGCAATTGTGAATAATCACGAGTATCAGAAGAATCCGTGACTGGTTACTACGCTCTTGAAATCGAGAGTGACTGCTGGCCGACCCCGAGCTCAACCAGACTGCCAGGCGCCGTTACAACGCCGCACCCTCGGCCGTGCCGCCGCCTTCCCTCGGCCGCGCCGCCGCCCCTTTCGGGTGACGCCTTCAGACGGCCGACCAGCTGACGTGCGTGCCTGGGTGGGCACAAGGACATCGCCCCGGCCGCGCCCTCTGCGAAGGTTGCCGCCGCCTCCCCTCGACGGCAACGCGCCCGTTTCGGGCCCACAAAAAGAAACTTTACCAAGGCAATATAATTCAGGGTATTCATCCCTGCGAAAATCCTGTAATGCGGTGTCGCGCTAAGACACACTGATCTGTAATATTTGTTACCATTGTGATGCTAACTATAAGTCTTCCTAATTTCTAAGCTTTACACTGGCTACTAACTTTTCATCTTCTTATCTGTCCACCTAATTTTCAGTTTTCTGATTCTATTTACATGTGTAACTTCCCTGGGGCATTTTGAATTATTTTGCCCAGGAATAAAAGTGATTTTACCAGTGATCCAAGTGTTTCTTTCATGTTGCCAGTATCTGTTTAACGATTCCTTCCATCACCGACTGAGCTATTTCAGGGCCGCTTACCGGGCGTTCTCTCACGAGACGACCGGGAGTGTTACAATATATATATATATATATTGTAACACTCCCGGTCGAGAGCTTTATATATATATATATATATATATATATATATATATATATATATATATATATATATATAAAGCTCTCTTTCAACTCTACCCCGCAAGGTTGTAGAACAGATGCTCAAGTAAACCCGGCCGCATAAACAATCGGGGCAAATGGGCCATGTATCCCGACCAGGCCAGCGCCAAAGCGAGCGCCTGCTCAGGTTGCGCGGGCGGCTACGAGCCCACCATTAGCTCCTCCGCACGCCTTCTCTCTGCCTCCCTCCCCTTCATCGCTGTTCCTGATAATCTAAGCCTCTCGCCTCGGCAATGATAATTACCATCAGGTAATCAGTTCCAAACGGAAACCCTTGAGGTGGCAAATTTCTAGCCACTGCGCGAAAGGGACGGATTAGAAAGCAAATCATTATTTTCAAATAAGAGGCATTTGAAAGAATTTAACTACAGAATGATGTTAATACTCACAATTAAGAGGTAGCTTCAACTACAACAGCTCAGGTTACTTACCTGAAACAAAATACACAGAATATTATAATGTGTTAGTTCTTATACAAGATCATGAGCAGTTCATATACAAATATCATGGGATCAAATATCAATCTATTTCTTGACCACGTTCATAGATCAACAGCAACAACAGCTATTTGCGCAAAAGTTTACTTAAACACTTAATGGAAATAGACAAATATGATCATTTACTACATTACAAACTCGTTACAATTACTCCTAATTTATTGCATGATATACAATTTAAGTTGAAAATATCACGGAATTGTTTGAATAATCTGAGTGTATGACATTCAAATAATTATGAATACGAAACATTAGATTAATATTGATGTTAAAGGTGATACAAACAAACGCTGTATTTCTCGAATTCAATGAATGAAGCATCTCCAGAGTTCATGCAAAGCGGTAAGTTTCGTTAACGTACATAATAAAACCCAACCACTGGATGGTCGATAAAATAATATCGTTTAAGTAAGTAATAAACCGCTGACATCGTATGGGACCGTAATGCATGTTGGATTTCAAGTGCAGACTCATTCCACCTAATAATAAAAACATTTAAAACGAAAATCAGCCCATTAGTTCCAGATGCAGCACCCCATAAAAAGTCATACACGCCCCAAACGAACCCCGAGCCCTTTTGGCAGATCGAGTAAGAAAAGGAAGGAAGGAAAGAAGGGAGGAAAGAAGGAAGAAAGGAAGGAAGGGAGGAAAGGAGGAAGGAAGGGAGGAAAGGAGGAAGGAAGGAAGGAGGGAAGGAAGGAAGAAAGGAAGGGAGGAGGGAGGGAGGAAGGAAGAAAGGAAGGAAGGAAGAAAGGAAGGAAGGGAGGAGGGAAGAAAGAAAGAAAGGAAGGAAGGAAGGAGGGAGGAAGGAAGGGAGGAGGGAAGAAAGGAAGGAAGGAATGGAAGGAAGGAAGGAAGGAAGGAAGAAAGGAAGGAAGGAGGGAGGGAGGGAGGAAGGAAGGGAGGAAGCGAGGAAGGGAGGGACGGCCGAGAGCGAGCGGAACATTCCTCACGGCCATCGCGCCGCGCCCCGCCAGCCGCGCAAGCGCCTCCGCGCGCAGGCACGCGTGCGCGCAGCGGCCTCATGCGCACGCGGAAGCGAAACCGAATACGCACGCGCCGCGAGACAACGGGACTGCCTGCCGGCCGCTGCAGCTGTCGCGGTCGCGCACCGCGCCGGGCCGCGCCGAGCCAGCCCGCGTAACTGTACGTGGAGCGGCGCGACCGGCGTCGGGCTCATTTCACGTGCTGCTTCCCAGCTCACTTGGGGCGGCGCCACAGGCGCCCGAGCGTCGACCTCCGCCGCCGCGGCCGGGAGGGGGGCGGGGGGGGGGCAATTGACAGGGGCGCGCGGAAAGGGGCTAATGGGGCGCTAACCGCGCGGCGCGCGGGCGGACGTCGCCCCGAGGAGCTGCGGGCAAAGAAAATGGCCTCCTATTGCAAAATCGCCGCACTCATAGAAAAGCATTTCTTTTCTTTGTACTGTTTCCTCCTCTATTGAGAAATAAATTCAACTAATAACACTAAACGATTTATGTTCCTGTATTACCTGTCAAACTCCTCTCCGGCATCCGAACCGGTAAGCGATTTTACCGATTGAATTGCCGTTCCCCAAATAGACGTCGGACATCGGACGTTGACATCGTTTCTATTCTGCAAAAACTAGGTACACAGTCTACAAAGTGTCAATATTATATGTATAATTAAGAAAATATACCCTATAAGTACCTGCCTTATACAAAAAACGTAACAAGTGTTATTCAAGAATACTGCAATTACAGTACATAACTACGGTACGTTAATGTACCCAAACCGGTGAATACATTTCACATTCTAGGCAGTTCTGTTCATATATATTCATATATATAAAAAAAGCTAAAAGGAATCGTCAATATTTTTTTGAAGTTAGGTCATTCGCCATCATCGTTTTAAACACAATGTGGCCCGTTAAGGACAGGCTGGTTAAAAATGACTGATAAAGAAGGAGTGTAAATAATTAGACGACGAGCAAACCTATGTGCGTAGCTGTACTTTCCTGCGCAGACAACGGCCTTAACCACAACGAGAACCTAATAGTATGTTCATGCATTCATCATCTGATCTGGACACTACAAGTTCTTGCAACGGGAACATATTAGTTCTGCGAAGGAACAATATTGTTTGCACATCCCAGGAACGAAGAAACCGCAGTCTACGTACGGGCGTGTGGAGACTTTGACCGTCTAAGCGACCAGGTAAAAAACTTAAGGCACTAAAGGCAATTTGATCACATGCAGGTGAAAATCTCACAATCACCAAGCTACGTAATTGGAATCAGAGAGTTCTTTGCACTTTGAAGCAAACCCAACAACGCAGTCAACGCCAATCACTCCCCATATATTTCTCCTCTCCCGGCAACCCTACAAACAACAGCCTAGTCGCATCCCTTCGAAGAGAGAAGAGTTTAGCGTCGGCGAGAAGCAGAGCGCGAGAAGCAGAGCGCGGTTCCCGCCAGCTGTGCCGGCGCTTCCTCGCTTCCGGGAAGGAGCCCCGCTCGCCCTCCGCCGCCAACAGCGCAGCCGCGGCAGCATGGGCAGGGAAAAATCAAATTGAGCTTCCCAGAAGGTAAGGAACTTAGAAGACAAGGCAAGCAGCATTCGGACGAATAAAAGGGTACGTCTAAAAGGGTCACCTAACGACTTTCTCAAAATACAGTTTCGAAGCTAATGAGTAGTTGAAAGATTTTAAATTACCAATCATTTTAATGTTATGAACTTCCTATTCTTCCCGCTTGCCCAAGCCTGAGATGTCCAAGGGCTGAATGTCGCCAAGCCCATTTAAATAAGACATCGGTAGGAACAAACATCATAGGAAAAGTAAGTGAAATAAACTTTTTTTTCGATGGGGAGACATGTGATGCATAAGAAAGATAGAAAAAGTGTGTTGCAATGTTAATTTTACCGGGCTAGCAAAAAACATGTTCCATTCCTTACATTTCGCAATAACATTTACATTATTTTCACAGTCAAATTAGCAAACAGACCATAGTACACTGGGATACAAAAACGTTTGCAAAAAAAAAAAAAAAAAAACTCTTTCTGTAATTTTTATTACTCTTGTTTTTAAAACGAGGACACTTCGCACGCATTTTATTAGCATTAGCCTACATTCAAAATAAACGGTTTTAACAAACAAAATGTTTTTAGCCAGAAAAATCACGCATAAAAATGGAAGGGGCTTTTCAAATTTCGAAAATGATCCCCGCCTAAAGTATTTACAGGTGGATGAACTGAATGAAGCACCGATTTCCCCTCGAAAATTCAAATGTGTATTTACACTCGTACTTGTCTTCATGGAGTGCATTTTCCTCAGACATTTCAAAAATCTCAATACACGTCTCATTTAATCACCCTGGACGAAGAGAAGCACGCCAGTTCGTCCTGGCGTCATCCACGGCCGGAATGATGACAATTCAACCCAAAAAACTATGTACTCATTGAATGCAGAAACGGTATGGAATGCCTTTAAATTACAATTGGGGCCCAAGTTTTGTTCCTTAGACCGTAATCTGTAAAACGATACACTTTAGGACCTACTACATTTTAGAGGTTCTGCTCTTCTGGATCAGCGTATATACCCCACTACGTAGCACCGGTAGTCAGAAACTTGAAGAATCTCGACAATTTAATATTCAGTTAATCGTATGGACCTAAGCAAAGTTCTTTCCATTCGTTTACAACTACTTAGCAACATTATGTTTAACTATACACAGTTCCGGGCTTATTATGATAGGGAACAGTTTCGTTCAAGTATGAAGCTAATGTGTCCGTTGAAAGAATGATTAACACAATGCAGAATGTTCGCACGAATTCAACAACAACTAATTCTTCTCATGTTTCTCAATTTACAACACTGCTGCTACACTCTGCCCGCCAAAAAGCAACCCATTCAGCTCTTCTCTGGAAATCCAAGTAGCGTAGCGCCAAACGGGAGACCGTCATGGGACGGGCTGATGGTCTGTGGATGGTGCGCGGGGCAGGTGGGTGGCGGGCGGGGAGGGTGGGGCGGGCGCGCGCGCCAGATGCAAATCAACGCCTTTGAGCGCGCCGCCAGACAACGCGCTGCTCTCAGGTTTATTACGTCACCGCAATAACGCGAATCGACTCGAGGGCGTTTGAAGAGCCGGCGCTCGCGCCGCCGCACGCTCCGCCCCGCTCCGCCCCCCCCCCCCGCGCCAAGGTAAATTTCATTCGCCTCCGGCGCACCGCTCCTTCGGGAAACAGCGCAATCCTGCTGCGTCTAACTACGCCGGAACGAACCAGCGAATTCCGACAACTTCACACAAGCTACACTCCTGCTCACGGAGTGAACTAAGAGATGTGATTGCGAAGTGGCGGACAATCAATATATTACTGCGGCTTATGAGTTGATGGTATCGTGGAGTGGCGCTGTGAACATTTGATAAAATATCTCTTAACTACATATCGTACTATTTTAAAACCTCTAACATAATACGCCACTTGAAATCACAATAATTATGTTTCACACCTTTATACTAGCAAGACTAGCCTTTTCTTGATTATCTACAAGGAAACACGTCGAATGATTTCGTGTAAGAAAAGTATGTTACATGACGCAATGCCTCTGCTTCGAAGTGATATCAGATTCAGCCACATTGCCATCAAGCAAGAAGGTGCCTCGCAGTCATCACATGCCACACATGTGTGTCTGTTGGCTGAACAGTACACGTCTTTATTCACTCCCTCAGCCATTGAATTAAAAAAGTGAACGCATACACGAGTAGATCTAGGCCGATTGCTTGGAACCATACCCTAATAGAGCCTTTGAACCGCCACTTCTTAGTGTTGTCGCAGAGCGGGTAGCGCGGCAGCCCTTCCCTCCGTCGCCCCGTAGGGCTGGCTAGGGCTGGCTAGGGCACGCCAAGTGGGCAGCCTCTCAGCAGCCCCGGTTTACAGCGTAAAATAGAAGTAATTTTATTGTCATATTCTGCTGCCCCGCCCCGCCACTCGCTCTCCCTGCCTCATCCCTCTCCTCCCACAAAATTCGTGATGCCCGTATGTATTGACACTCGCTAAAATGAACTTCGCCTTATGCATTATCTAAACAGCCATCACAAAAGGCATAACAAATGTTTTCTGCAAGACTAGAAACCTGCGAGGAGAAAAGACTTGGCAGAGCGTGCGGTGCGCAAGCAGGGCAACAGCCCCCGCCATAAAGCTTCGGCCGCTACCATCCACCCCCGTCACTGGCTCTGCCGCCATCCGGCCTCCGTCTTCTCTCGCCGCCATCGCCATCGCCCTCGCCCGTAGCGCCACGCCCGCCACCTCGCCCCACACATCCAACTTCCCCGCCGGCGCGGCGCGGCGCGGGGAGGGGAGGGGAGGGGATGGCGGGCGGGTACGGGCACACCGAGTCGGTTCCCATCCGCATGCCTGAACACGGAGCGAAAACTGACAACTTCCAACCCTTTGCTCGATGAAGCAATCAAAGCGCCCTACGGTGGTTGACAAGCCAGACAATATGACAGTCACATCCACACAATACTTAGGTACGTTTTTAAATACTGCTTCAATTTCGGGATTCATGATCGTGAAAGGCGTGCAGTATTAAAGACATTTACATTCGTTGAAGAAATATATCGATCCATAGTTTCATGTACAATTCGAAGCTCTCCCGGAAGTTCACCTTAGTCTGTAAAATTAAAAGCTTCATTTTGTTTTTACTAGGCAACAAAACAGCTTCTTTATCTAGCACTGGTCATGATCGCGATGTGGCCGAAAAAGATGTCCATTGAGAAAACTCTCCTGCTCTCCTAAGAGGTCTCAACAAATTATATATTAACACGACGAGCACGTACATTTGCTGTGTAGAATGCGCACGGGATGTGAAGGAGCTGGCGTAACCATCAAGCATTCGATATTATACGAAACTTAAGAACCGAAAAATGCAAAATGGTAAATGCCACAATTGTCTCCAAGACTCCCCTCAAATCTCATGTCAACAACAAATACAACCAAACACGCAAATGCGATGTTACACGCGTAGGCGTGCGTATAGTTGGAGCCGGGGCGCTGCGCTCCTCGTTCCTTCTGTAATAAAAACCATTATTACCATAAATGCGATCAATTCCTGACAACTTTTTGAAGTTAACAATTTAGGGAATAGATACTTGACATTTCAGAATCCAAAGCTCTGGGCTCTCCTAACCATCTGGCAAGTCAGTAAATTATTCAACATACATCCAATTGTACAGTAATTAATCGTATTATAAACCACATTTCATTTTGCTTGTATTATATTTTATTTATTAACTAGTAAAAAAAAGTAATTTGCAAATCAAGTTAATAGAAAAGGGGGCCCAGTGGAGGACGGAGGGCCCCAGAAAAGTAGGTGCCCCTCTGATTTTAGACTGCGTATGCCTACGGATACATGACAAATCTACGCCTATTGGAATTTTAATGCTACATATAAAAACGCAAAAGAGTATTTGAACGTTCAGTATTAAAACGTAGAATAATATTTCTACGCCAAACGGGGCAGAAAATTTAGTGAGGCAACACGTCAAAATATCATTAGACACGTATAGAACTGTAACACAATTGATTAACAACCCAATACAGGAGTATACCTGCGAAAGACGTGACGTTTGGCGACGATATGAGTTTCCGTGCGCACACCAGGCTATTCCGCTCCACCACTTTGATCTCGTTAACATCACTAACACGCGTCCCCGACGGAGACAAAAATGACGGGGTGAGGAACAGATGGGAATGGCCTAGAATAGAAATCACATAGACCATACAATAGCCGGAACGACAATCTTAGGGATGCGATTCCTGAGTGGAAACTAAGAAAAAAGGAGCACACAAAGCATGTCCACAAAAATGGCTGAAAAAGAGAGAAAGGAAGAAACCAAGAGAGGTTTCTACACGAAGCTACTATTCCCATGTGTTCTCTAAAACGGAGATAGTGTTCTTGATGACGTCAGTTCTCATCAGTGCTGCACAGACCCACAGCACATGGGATTCAAAGGGGATAAATTGTGAGAAAATCGTGTTCGTAATGAACATTTTTGGACGCATTATTTTGAGATGTATCTTCCTCATTATATTGCACTCGGTAGTCGGCACATGCAGTTTGACGGATGCGTTCCTGTTCACCTGTGAAATATTGCATATTGAGTGAAAGATTCTATACCTCCAAGAAAAATGTAAATCGCATAATGATGAAATGCACTAGCAAGCTGGAGGCAAACAAGAGTCAACAAAGTACCACCTAAAGCAGTGGGCTCGAATATTATATATACACTCTTCTCCCCACCAAAGTCATAATAAATCCGCGCACTTCAGACAATGACACCACAGCCCAAACCCTTGCCTCTTTTTTTTTTTTGCATAGGTACGAGGGTATATACGGAGGCTAGAGAGTTCTGTAATGCTGCGAAAAATTGATCAACTTAACTGTTGTGTTAAATAGCACCTGTTAAAAAATTGTCACTTGCTGTAGAGTTATTTAACTTTGGGGAAATTGTATTGTTGCTATGAAAATGAATCGTGTCAAAGTTACGTTCACAAAGTCACGTTGGTTCATACGTAGATTCAATGTAACAACGAACATCGAAGGCAGCAAATGCTTTAAAAAGTATTTTAGTTTTTTTTTCCTTCTTTTTTTTTTTTTTTTCTTTTTTTCAAATGATGTCCCAAAGCCGTAATAAGCTTACAATTATTGCGGTGAAGAGATCCGGCCTCAGAGACAGGAGCTTGGGGAAAGTGAACTGACAGTATTTTGGGTTCCAAAGTCACGTTAAGACATGAATGTTATCATTTTTTCAATCCCCGGCATATTACATCTATATCCTCCTTTTCATAATAGCTTGGTCTTACGGACGACTGCGTGCAATCTGTGTATTTAATTAAGAAAGTGGAGCCGCACCCGGAATCAAACAAGTAAAGCGCGGGGCGCAGACAGGCCTAAGCGCCCAGGTGCTCTTCACCACACCCACACGAGCAGCAGGGGCAGCGGCAAGCCAGAGAACAGAAACTGTGCCACTCTGCAGGACTGTTGCTTAAATTAATTTACTTTATACATTCCTTTCTTTCTTGTAATGCTACTATTTTTTCTCTTCTAAAGTACTTCGATCTTTTTTTCTTCTATTTGTTTTTTTATTAGTTTGTCGCAGAAACTCCGTCCTATAACGCGCCTAAAATCTTTGCTCATACCATTGTGGAATCGTAATTTACATGTTTCCCAATCACTTTGCGTAAGGTCAATTAAAAATAACGAATTTTCCTTCCCATTAGCCTTTTCTATCAGTTCAAAGAGCGTAGAAGAGCAAAATAATCATTGGAATTCTAACAGGATTGAATCCACGCAGATCTTTTTTGTCAGTTCCCATCGATTAGTTTAGTCAGTTAACATCGATTTGTTTTCGTTTTTGATACTTTTGGCACGCATTTATTTCGTGAAAGCTTAATACTCTCCCCCGAAAAGAAAGTGCTTAAGGGATATTAAGATAGAGATTAAGAGAGTAGAGAAAACAGCAAAATTTAAGGAGCTTTCTTTCTTCCTGACACAAAAGTTGGATCACACAAAATCGAGTGAAATTGGGTCTCAGCGTTCCATTCGCTAAGCAAAGTAATCGTTCTGTATCATCTGAGTGAGGCAGCAGGTTTAGCGCGAACACTGGATGTGATTCAACACAGAGATAAGCCAGACAAAAGACACGCACCTGGTCCTGCCCATCTGCACACCCCATGTGTGATATAAAATGTTTTGTAGAGTTTTTACGTGCTTTACAAAATGCAATTGTGTAGACAAAATTGCCAGCATATTGTACAGATTTATATAAAATTGTTATCCCAGCTGAATCGCTATTAATATCATTTGTCACTTGTTTGCGAATTCCCTCAATCCTCTACCTTGAAAGAAAATCTGAAAAAATACAGTTGCAGAAATTTAGGACCACTATAATTCGCACTGACAATGGCAATGATAAGCACCAGGAATGATAAACACATACAAGAATCATAAAAATATCAAATAAAAATGCCGGGAAGTTACATTTTTGCATCAATAGGTAAGTACATATTTTGTAGTGAAGAAATACTTCCTGAGAAGCTTTTCCGTGTCTTAGTAAGGATGGAACTCTTTTGATGTAATATATATATATATATATATATATATATATATATATATATATATATATATATATAAAAGCCACTGCACATCCCATTAAGGACAAGGGCCTCCTGCTTGAGCAGGGAATTATTAATATTTCTTTAATGAAATGATAGAATGATAATTAGGGATGAAATGATTACAAATACGTAGTACGAGCGCGAGGGAGAGGGAGAGAGAGAGGGAGAGAGAGAGGGGGGGAGAGAGAGGGGGGAGAGAGGGGGGAGAGAGAGGGAGAGAGAGAGATCATCAGATACGCTGGCCCAAATGTCATTGAGCAGTTCTGACAGGCTACTTCAATGAAATGTCAGAGCGAAAAGAGAGCTGGGGGAGGTAGCAGCTTTGTCTGCCCGTCTTCCCAGTGCGGAGTCAGGAGGGGGGATGCAGAATGACGGAGGGGCGGAGGGGAAGGGACTGCAGGAAGCGGGGGAGGAGAAGGAACGGCGAGGGCGAGGGCGACGAGCAGCAAGGTGAGGCAAAGCAATACAAGACGGAGTGGTGCGGGCCAGAGACGAGACAATTCAGGTGAAGCCTGGGCGGGACATGTGAGGGCGGGACTGGGCGAATCGGTGTGGGAAGCAGAGGGGCGGCGCCAGGCTCTAACATTTACTAATGGCGCCGCTCAGCGTTTATCCGCACCTCGCAAAATAGATGAGCTGCACTTGGCGCAGAACGCGAAGGCGTCAATTGCGATTCGCCGGTCGCCTTCGGCTCCGCCCCCTGAGAAAGGCGGTCGAACGCACGCGGCCGACGCAGACAAGCTCTCTGCACCGGGAGAACGAATCGAAAGCCAGTCGAGGCGACGGAAGATCGACAACGCTGCCAACCTGCGATTATCCTGCAAGAACTCTTCAAAGTGACGTCATCTTAATGATTAGACACCTTTCGAAATTCCACAAATATTTTGCATACCTGCCATGTACCAGGAATACCCCAGAAACGATGACACAAGTATTACATGCATTGATTTCATGACAGTTCTTAACACTCGTGGCAAAAGTAATAGAAAGGAATATTTGTATCAAACACAAGAATATCCTTGCGTTCTTAATAGAAAATGATATGGAAACAGGAAATATTCTGCGCAACGAAGTTGACATTCATGTTACTTCGCCTTCCCCCTTCTGATGCCTTACGCAGGTGCTTCCTGTTTTCCTTCGGCCGACGCGCCTGCTATGCGGCCGGTGGGTGCTCCTGGCAGCCCCCAACACCAATAGCATCGCGAGGAAGCGCAAGGCTGCTGCAATCCAGCGTCACACTTCGCATCTCCCGACCTACGCCCTCGAGAAATATCTCAGCCCCAACAGTTCCGCGCTGCACCTCACAGGAAGCAGCAAGGTGGTTGAAGGAGTCTTGGAGGTCCGAGAAATGCCGCGTCCACAGGCGGTGTTTTCAATGTTTTGCCCCTCACATTGCAAACTCCAATGCTGAAGGTTGCAAAATGGTTCGCGAATAACCACGAATCCAATGACTCCAGCCTAATCAAGGCTTCGACTCATCAGGATTGAGAGGGTTGGTGTCGATCTGGGCCAAGTAACGGCGCACACGTATTTTTGGATGTTGCTCTATACGTGTGCACTTTATTACGTGGTTCTTGTTAACTTCGTCATAGAATAAGCAAACCGTTCGGCAAAACAAGCATTTAAAAGATGCCCAACATACGCGACATGCAAAATAAATTATATCGAAGAGCCGAATGCCACCAAAGAATCATCGCGTATCAATGTGCCATATTTCTAACAATTTGGCCAACGTGCATGTTTCACGGCGCAGCGGTTAGTTTTAATTGGTGTGAAACTCAATACCAATCAACGACTGCTAAAAATAATACACATGTATAATCAAACTCTTGTGTATGACAACTAAAATAGGGAAACATTCGCTAGCGATCAACTGTCGTGAAACCATAATGAAACGAAAAGCCAAAAACGAATACAATCAAACACAAATTAAAATGTAATTTCAATTACATTAAAATCTGAAAACGTTTGATGTTACTACCAACGAAAACATGATGAGATACATAAATAATTTCCGATTAGACTAGTGCTAAAGTTCGAAGAAATACTTCCCCTCAACTAAGGTTCTGGTCAAAACAGACGCGCGAAATTGAATTTGAATCTAAACTCGTACACCTGACCATAAGATTTCGTATTACTGGCAGGATGGATTCAGTCCGCTGATCTATTTCGAGCAATGCCCTGTACTGCTAGACGACGCGTTCACCATGATCATAAAACACCAACCTAACAGGAATAAAAGTTTATTTTTTACACATTTTATTTGCAATTTGTTTCATCAGAACAATTGGAAAATATGTTGAATTTTTTTTCTGGGAGAATGTGTGCTGCCAGGAATATACTATGAATATCATAAAATTATGATTCATAAACTTTAATAGTACTACACCATTTCTACTGACACAGCGCCGAAGTTGTCAGTCTACAGATGAACTCGCACAAAGGATCAGGTACCAATGTTTACCGATCACACAAGGAATTCGAAGGTGTCAAATTAACAGAAGGTTTTTAAGAGCAACTCTTCCTTCTTTTCTCAGACTCCCATAAATTTATTACAGAAGAAGAAGAAGATTTATTACAGAAGAAATTACAATTCGATGGGCAAATTTCACAAGACAGGACAGACAGGAGTTCTGGAAGTCAATCCGCACATCTAACCCACCTGGTTCACCACAAGGCGAATTTCAACGGGGCGCAGGAAGACAATAGCAGTTGCCGGCGGAGCTGCTTAAATCATCCAGTCAACCTCCAAGGCAGCAGTTCCCACATATTACTCGCGGTCGACACAAAACAATGCAAGCACGTCACTTCCTGGCGCGCGTCGGCGTTGGCGGCAGTGGTTATGGCAGCGACGGCGGTGGGAACCGCTTTGCTTCTGCCTGCTAGAATCCGTTTTGAGCGAGCGACGCGACGTCTTCAGTGTGCTACGGGAACACCTCGTCTTCTCGTAGTAAAACGGCCAACTCCTTTCATCTTAATCGGACACGTTTCCGCACACGATTGGACGATTCGCACGACGCACACAAATCGCACACGATTCGGACAGAAGTTTTAAGACGTCGGTATACGAACGGTTCCCGATAACTGTTCATAATGTGACGTTGCGTAATGAATATTTCAATAACACGACATCCTTTTCAGACATTTCTTTGTTAAATGATCCATTGGCATATATCTTTATTATACGTGCGTCATTTTACAACTTATAGAGAAAAAACGTAATTTCGACGACTGGAAAGATAAGCTAATTATTACCCGATAGAGAGCAAACAGTAATTCTTTCATTCGACGTCAAAAAAGATTAAATTAACAAACTTTTTTTCTCTAAAATAACAATATATTAATTGTAAATAAGAACAAGAAAGATATTTAAGCAGAAAAATGTTCATAACATTAAAGACGTTATAGCATGGTTAATTACGGCATATTATAAAATTCATAAACAATTTCTCATCTTTGCACTACGGATATTTAATAGCATAACTGGATATCTCCAGGTCGTTTTTAAATAAATATAATTACACTTTCCAACATAATAAACTGCTCTCTTGTTGAGCTTTCCTATGCCCTACTACTGTTTTTTGTTACATTTATAATAAATGTTACGAGAAGAATGTTGGAGAACATTTTTCGTCGAAAAAATAAAGCCACATCTTAATCCTCTAATCACTTACGCAAAAACCAAAGTATCTAACAGTATTTTCAACTCTTGTGAACATATATTAAGACGCAAAATGTATAAAGGTGTTGTCCAAGACAAACAGCCAAGGCGCACTCAGAACAGGGATATTATGGCACATTAGTCAAAGCGATAGAGGGTTTTTATACAGGAACGGTTTGCAGCTCTCCACTCCCTCCGAGTGCTTGGAGCGGGTCGCGCGGCGCACTCGCCTGCCGCCTTATCTCGGGCGGGGCGGGGCGGGGCGGGGCGGGGCGGGGCGGCCACCCCAGCGCCCAACGCCTCCCCGCGTCGCCGAGCAACTCACGCTACATTATGTTCCCATTCATTGCAAGCATCGACTCGGGAGCGGACAAATGTCTCCACATCGTAGGTATCACATCTATTCTCTTCACAAACGTTTGAATTGGTTGTCAGCAGACATTAATATACTACACATCTGCACAGAATAGAACTAGTAAGACACCTCTACCATATTCCCTCTCACTCTGCCCCAATGCAGTATGACAATCCTCTCGCGCGGTTGGATTCAGAATACTCGGCCGAGGCTGCAAGCGCTTCTACGTGAAGAGGGTGAAGTTGGTGCTCCCCTCTTATTTATCCCCAGTTTTGCGTATTCGGATTGGCTGTCATTCTCATCCGTAATCTAATTTGATAAAATTGTTAATCACATCACTCCATTAAATGCGCTTTGCTATGATTAAGGACAAATCTCTTCCTGGGTGCGCTACCGCGTGAAACTATTCTGTTGCCGGGTGCAGACATCCTCTCAAGAAGCAGGAGCTCCCCGGCATCCAGGTTATGGAGAGGTGCGGCGGCGCGGCGCGGCGCGGCGGGAGGGAAGCCCGCGTGTTTGCGCGGCGCGGCACCACGGCCCGACGCGGACGTGCTCAAGGAGGCGCGAGGCGCGGGGGGGGGGGAGGGAGGGGCGGGAGGGGAAACCCCTGTGGGAGAGCCCGAGCGAGCGGCTCAAAGACGCACCGCTGGCACCTGGCGGAATGCTGCACGACCGGGCCCGCGCGCCCTGAGCGACGCGATGGCTCGGCGGGAGCGTGTGCCAACACCTGCACACACGCCAACGCCAAAGGAAATCATTGTTGCCCTCGCTCACATCGTTTTCGCACGTTATACTTACGATGCGTGCACTCTATTAAAACGTGCTTCAGTGGTCTGAATAGGAATATGAAACGGACATCTATCTTGATCGTACTTTTCGACCACATTCCCAGACACTAAGTGAATGCTCAAATAATCCTGTTTTTGTTTTTTATTTATTGTTATTATTATTATTATTATTATTTCCACACAATCAATTCAAATGTGAGGAAAGTAGATAATTGTATACTAATTATTATTATTATTATTATTATTATTATTATTATTATTATTATTATTATTATTATTGGCGTATAGGCCATTATTACCACGCTACACGATTAAAGTGTGTAATTCTTCCAGGATCAGCTTTTCAGCTGTATCCTTGGATTACCACAAGGTTGTTACGCCTTGTAGTATGATTTATGAGATGATAGGATGATGATGATGATGATGATGATGATGATGATGATATGTGAAGGGACAATCACAAATATGACCATGTCTACGCAGGACTCGAACCTGCAGCCTCCTCGGCACAGACGACGGCTGCCGCAACCGTCTGCGCCACGGGGCCGACTACTAAATATTATTATTATTATTGTTTCACTTTGGTAGATTCAAATTTATTTCTCCTTACATGTAACGTAGAAATAAGCTATTAACATCTACCTCAAACATAAAACCTACATCCGCTGAAGATGTTGATACAGTTCAAATCTAATATGACATACAATAAATTGCATCAATTATTCCTTAAAAAAACAACTTTAATTTACCTCCCCACACTGCTTACCCATACCAAGAAAACCAAGGAGTGGATGGCAATGAACTAACTCGCAAATTTATGGATGTCTCAATATTGTCTTTCTAATGGTGAGAAGAACCAGATAATTATCTATATTTTCTTTTTACCTTGGGATATTACTAGAGAGCATGTTGTGAAGTAATTCTTTATATCAAATTACGAACAAAATTGCATCGTTATAAAATATAATTATTTTTTGTGCCAGCACGGTTAGTTAAAATGAAATGATCAATTTTTGAAGGAAATCGTTGGAACATTTTTAGGCGCTAATGTTGACCACAGACGGACGGTCATAAGTTTTGCCTTAAACCAATGATTCGGTATCAATGACTCACAAAACATCGATTCTGACCATACAATGATTTACAGGAAATATTTTACTACATACAGGAACAAGATTTATCCACTTTCCACTGCAGCATTATGGTAAAAGTTAGTAAAAATGAAACTACCAAGTAATTTGATAACATTTGCAAAATTACAAAATTGAATTTAGTTTAAGTGGCAACGTATCAATACGAAAACTTCCGTCAGCTATTCCCACATGTTCCAAAAAGCCAGCTGATGCAACATTTGTTGCTTGCGCTTCACGGTGTATAAAGGAAACATACGGAGTAGACTAAACCGAAGGAAAAAAACGGAACTTCCTCAAATTTTCTTCGAAGAGTTGGTGCAGCAAACATTGAGATTACATTATAAGGAATAAACAAGGAGTAAGGCAAATTGCCAAGCAGCCGAACAACTTTCTGCGGATCTAGTGTGAATGAATATTAATGACAGTTCACTGGCTCTGAATAAAGTATATATAGGAAAATACAGCCTGTGCATTCTTTATCGTAGTTTAGCTTGACTTACACACCTATAATACACCTGTTAAAGAGTGCTCATTTACCAAAATGGTATTTATGAGTAACACAAATACACGTGATAATCAGTGATCCTGAAAAACGGCATTCATAATATTAGAAAATTGTTGAAAATTTCGAAGCATTCGAGCAAAACTGTATATCACTTTTGGTGGACAACTCAGTGAAGAGTAAAATTATGTTTCCCAAAGTATAAAAGTAATTAAAATAGTTCATTTTCCTCCACGTTGTTTCCGTTCCTTCCAAATGCTTGTTATCACCATGCCTTGATAGAGGCATATTTTGTCGCTGTTATGGGGACAAATTGTGAGTTCCTTCAAGCGCATTTCCCTGAAGTTAACATGACGCCGGGTTTCCTGGTGGGCTGTTGACTTGAAACCCGATCACCGTTTTATCATGCTTTAAAAACTTTTGTTGATTAACATGTTCCTGTTGCCAACCGCACGTAGATCGTCAGTGCACAATGCTGCTGGGGAATTAGTCATTACACGTAAGCTCGAATTAAAGAGATGTAATAAGAGTTGCTCCTGTATAATACATGTAATACTCGTAATTAGGTGTAAAACTGCACGATCAGGAACGAAATATGAACTTGTAATGGTATTTTATGAAACAAAATGTCGTTTGTATTTGATATTCGAAAGATGAAGATGTGTTGCGTGCAAATGCTATCATTCCTTGTTTTGTAGAAAGGGACGCAAAGCACACCTGCAAAGGGAGACGCTATCAAAAACACATACGCAAAGGCGCGAGCGCGCAGCGCAGACGGCTCAGGCGGAGAGATGGCAGGCTATCTCCAGGAGGAGGCACAAGGCGGGGCCAAGGAAGGATAAGGGCGACGGCGCCGCCCACGCCCACCGCGGCACGCCCACCCCGGGCCCCACGCTGGGGGCCTAGGCCCCCGCTCCAACAATCCACTTCACGGGCATCAGGTGTGTGCTTATGTGGAACTGTGATTGGCGGGTTTCATCCAAATGTCAACCACATGTTTATTTTCAGCGAACCACGACTCTGCATTCGCAATCGTGTTATTCACAACTCGTGATTGAAGTATCTCTGAGATCACACGCAAAACACGTAAAGAGCACGAAACGGGCTACGAAAGCGACACGCACATTCCGCCGCCACCTGGCATTCGGCGCTGTCAGGCGCGAGTGAGCATGCGCGCGGCCGGCGCATGCCCTTGGCCCTCGGCCCTTGACGCCGCTCGGAGGCAGCGCGTGCTGCGCAGCAGCGCCTTGGTCATTCACCTCGCGCCGCGCCCACGCACGGCCAGCACTTACCCACAGACTCTAGCTCTTGCGGCGCGCAAAGCGAGCGAGCGAGTGAGCTCTGTCGGCCCGAGTGCGCGAGGGGGCAGCGGCGGCAGCGGCGCTGGCAGGGCTGGCAGGCAGCACACTCCGCAGGCGAGCAGACAGAGACACACAACACACGCACCAGCGCCGAGCCACGCGACTGAGGCAGCCAGCAGCGAGCGAGCAGGCACGGCGACGGCCGGCGGAAGACCAAGACGCGCCGCGCCGCGCCGCGCCGCGCCCCCCTCTGCCGCGCCCACCGCCGCCAACAGCGCGCCGCCAAAGTCCCTGCCAGCCCCGCTCGGCCGCGTGGCGGTGCATCGGCCCTGTTGCCACGCTTCTCCCCGCGCGCGGCCGCGCGGCCCGCCTGCCTCAAGGCCATGTGGGAGTTTTTTCCCCTCCGCGCAGTTGATGCGGCCCGACACCGGCGGTGTCCCACCGCAGGTCCACCGCCTGCCTCTCTTCCGACCGCACGCTTCCAGACAGCGCAAGCCCAACAAAAACGGGGCGAGCACCACCCGGAACAAATTCCAACGCGAGGAAGGCTGCTTCCCGGATCGCCTCCCCGCGCCTGCCTGCTGCCTTCCTCGCGGGGTGGTGCATTCGTCAGCAGGGAGGCGGCGCCCAAGATTTGCAGCTCCGTCGGGTGGCGGGAGTCGCCGACAGAGCAACTGCCGGGACCCACGCCCCGCCCCGCGCCGCCATTGCCCTTCATTACCGCACAGACACAATTTACGTAGATTCGCCGGGCGGAAGTGGGGGGCGCCCGATGGGGGCGACGTGCACGGCGAGCTATTGGGCTGATGCCTCGTAGCGGGTTTAATGTCGATTTAGGAAGAGCATCCGCCATTGCTGCGGAAATGAAGTGATACTCCATTGTTACATCTGCGCACACTTAACGTTACCCTCTGAAAGCAAGTAATCGCTAAGAAGACCTTTGGAAAGCTGTTTTTACTAGCTGTTAAACATAAAAAATTGAAAAAGCAGCAATCACGCGAGTGATAAGCAACATGTTTTGACACCTACGCGTTACAGAAGATTTCTCTTGATAATTGCTTCATTAGCACAGACAATCGGCCATCCTTCACAGGGAAAATAATTTTCCCTCATTCATAACAGATTTTCATTTGAATAATCACAATACTCCATTTACCACAACAAAATCTATCCTGTCACCAACAATTACAAAAAAAATGTTCCTTCAATACAAGGAAAAAATCATCGTCTTCAAAGAACGTAATCTTTTCTGGCTGAGGATGAACTCCAAACGTTGCTACGCGCTTTTAGAGATTCTTTTAATTTTGAGCACTCCTGGAATTAAAGGACGAGTAAATAATAATTTAAAAATAATTATAAACAGTAATGATAATTTTAAATCTACGTTCTCAGTACGTACCACATTTTTCAGCCGCACCAGCAAAACTGTACACCCAATAGTATGCAATTGTCTTGAGTTTTGATCAGTAAGAAAAAATCATTATTATCAATTATGATTTTTTTTACTGGCCGTAACTCAAGAAAATTCATTATTATTAATCCACGAGGTCAAGAAATCAAGCACGTGTACACACTATGTGTGGTTCTGAGTACTTTTGTCTCTTCCCAGTTACTTTGCAACACATCCAGTAGCGCAATATTAAATAGTGCACCACAAACAGTTTCGTATGGCATTTTGCAGTGCAGTTTAGTCCAGCAACTGCCCATAATGTCAGTATTTGAACTGATTTACGAGAAATTTAACGTGTGGCAGTACGTCAGACATTTTCCAATAAATCAACAAATATATATCCAAATGCTTACTGGGGCAAATGCAGTTTGCGAATATGGAATTTTTCTGCAGAAGACGCCGTTAAAAAAATAAGAAAAAAATGAAAAAATTGAAGGAATCGTGTCGAAAACAGCTTATGTATTAATTTGAGGGTCTTCTCACTGACGGGTGTATGGTGAATAATATATACCTACGTGGTCTGTGATTGTCCCTACATGAGGCCTCAAAGTGTTTCCTTTCATTGAGCCAATTTTATTTTCCAAACACCTTCATTTGAACATTTTATAAGGGGGAAAACATAAACGAGCCCCCTGCAAAAGGACGACGGCAACTGTGATTTGGCAGTGGTAAATTCATTCTTTTGAGCAGAGAACTCCCACTCGCCCCCGGTCCAATGGCAGGGGCTGCGGGAGCGTCTGCCCGGCGCTCTTCCCAGAACCGGTTCTGCTGTGGCGCGGGGCGGCGCGGTTCGGTTCGGTTCGGTTCGGTTCGGTTCGGTTCCGGGAGCGCCCGCGCCCCTGCCGCCCAGGGCAATAGCGGCGCGGCTCACAACTATTGCCAGGTGCACAGTATGTGCAAATACATCTTTCTCTCCAACGCAGGTACGTTTTGTGAGAAATGAGAGGAAATGCACGACATTGTACGCGTGTACCATGCCTGGTCGTATTCCTAAATTATTTGTGAACATTTCCTTCGTTACTGACTTATGCAATGCAATTTAACAAGTAACGCATTGCATTCAAAAAACAATACAGACGAGATGTATGTTGTACTAAGGAGCGCTTCTCAAGTCCCCTCCCAACGCTTCGCCATTGCTTCTCTTGAGCACTTCTCTTCTTTCAGAAGGACAGGGAACCCCAATGGTCACGGGCTAACGACTGTGCACTCCATAGGGGATTGGAGGGGTGACTATAGTACACATGCGTGCGTACTCCTGTTTGCCAACTGAGGAGACATGGGTTATCAGTCCTAACAAACATCTGCACACGGTTAATAGTTCTTTGTTGCCAGGTTTTCACGTGTATTGTGTGTTGTTGAGAGAGTGGAGAGTTTTTCTTGAAACTGTTACAGAGAATAACATGTCTTCTACAAAAAAACAAACAAACATAGGTTTGAAACTAACGCGATAATTATATTCCAACACTTTTCGTGTGACAAGACGCGTCATGTCAAGCACATGGTTTGTTGAAGAGGATGAGGTACACGAGACAGGAAACAGTGAGTGAAAACTCCAATTGTGCTTTGAAACGTTTCAAAAACTATTTAATTCTCAAGTATGCTAGAAGATGACGGCAAATCGACCTCTAATTAAACAATTAGATGTATTGTTCATGTTTCAATGTACTTTTGTGTATTATTCTGTTTATTACTGACAGCAAGCAACACACAATAAGCAATTCTCAAAGATTCTCAAATGAGGTACAGTAGGTATGTAATACGTCGTAAAATGGAATACATAAAGCTATATTATGGTATCGATCACATATCATGTTGGTCTACTTTGTTTAATCTGTAAAATCCTGATCGCATCTCCCTGCTCACTGTTGAAGAGACACCACTGACAAATAGATATTTTAGTACACTGGTTGCAGTACCGCAGGTGGGACGAACCGACAAGGAAGGCATATCCCAGTTATGCAACAAATTGAATAAAAGCCAAGAATGTTATGAAAACAGTTTCGTGTTCCTAGTCTTTTGATTTGAACGTTTCAAAGTATCCAAAGAGTAAATTAGGCGCCACATTTGGAGGAAGTAGCATTGGCGTAACCTTTCCCGTCCACCTGAGCGGAGCATCTCAGAGGCCGCTCCGTGGCTCGACGCCGCACTCCGCCTCCCGGCACGTGGCGGGGTGTGCCCCTGCGGGGAGAGGAGGCGAGGAGAGGGGCGTGGAGCCAGGGCAGGATGGCGCTGGCAGGCGCTGCGGCGGCATCCATGTTCACATCCATGTGTTCAAAACATCCACGTCGATGGCGCAGCCCTAGCTGGAACCCCGTTCGCAGCCTTTTTGCCACAATTTGGGAAGTTGCACATTTTATTAGAACAGCAAAGACGAGGATTTTCCTGGAGGAACAAGCTGAATAGAAAAATATAACTAAAAAGCGGTGAATAAAAAATATAAGTAAAAGCGGTACCTGTAAACAGGCGAAAGAGGTAGGAGAGAAGTCAACAAAACTACTGGACCACGAAATAGGGCTCAAAATGTTCATAAGAATTTTATGACAAGTAAAAGTTCTAGGTCAGAAGAGGAAAGGACAACCACTCATGGTGACTGATGGCATACTTGGGCTTGATGTGAAGTAATCAAACGATTGGCCTGCACAGGGATGCACGTTTGCAGCGATAAGGATTAGATGATAACAATAACAATTCCTCTCAAAAGTCCCGTCCTTCCAACGGACGGCCCCACCTCGGCCCCTGGAGCGCAAGTGCGGGCGTCGCCGACCGTCGAGCCTGCACAGAGCCGCGAGCAACGGGGCATACGAGGGGCGGCCATAAGCCGCATTTGCTGCTCTCGCCTCTGCGCCGCTTATGCAACGCGAGGGGCCATGGCAGCCAGCCGCTCATGTTGCGCGACAGGCCCATCATCGCTTCACGCTGCATCGTTCTCAAGTGCCTTTCCAACGACGCACTCACGCTCCTCTAAAATATTGCAAAACGACTGTCTAAAATTCTTTCACAATACCATCATTGAAGCTTGAACGTGACCTGAATTGAACAGCAAAATTTTCAAGGCATACAATACGCCACCATTTTTTTTTTTTTTTTTTTTGCAAATAGAACTGACTGCCTTGACAATTTTTAAATCCTTCTAATTTCTTTTACCTCCAGTATTATCATTGAATATATAGTAATTGCTAACATCCTTAATTAAATTAGCGCTATAAAATATTATAAATTGTGTGAAAAATTGTATTGCTAACTAATTATCTCTTCCGTTTTGTTCAGTTTGCATAAGTGCCTGTTGAGCTATTAAATCACGTGAATAAACTCCATTCGTCCATTTGTCTACAAAAAGCAAAGCATAAAGTAATAAGTAAGAAAAATGGATTAGAGGCATCTTACAATGCTCGGTGATGTGTACTGCAGAAACGTGGTAGGTTTCAATTGTTGCAAATATAGTAATAATTGTATATTTTTAAAATTACTATATGACATAGTACGAGGGAAATGCGTCTGTGTGTTTTCGTGTATGGTCCGCTACAAAACAGGGCGATACGTAAGCGATTTCATAAAAAAAATGCCAAAACGCAAAATCAACATTTTACATAACGTACAATAATGTCACAGAAAACTGGCCGGTATATGTTTCATTCACAATATTGTATAAATTAAAAATGCAACAAAATTACAAAACAAATTAAAAATGCAACTTCCAATAGGACTTGTTGAATTCATAATCTTCACAAAGAAATTGTACGTCGCATTGCTGTGTAAGCAACATCTCTGTATTACTAATTTCCAGCGCGTGAAAAATTCAAAGAAAAGCAGCTTATAGCATCTGGCCACATGAGAGGTATGGTTTTGTTACATATCCAAGAACACGAAGAAAATAAAATTAAAAAAATAGATTTTGACTGAAAAATGAAAATATTTGACTGTATTATTCCGCCTATTCCGACTGTATTATTCACACTGCGCGTACCGAGTGAATTTCATATCTGACGTCATGCGAAAGCAAGATTTCAAGAAAGAAACCGCTTGCTATTCATGAGTTTCAACTTTTATTAAAATTTAACTTTATTATGTAAATAACTGTGTCCATGTATACTACACTATGCTATTGCATAGTGCATTAGTGAAGAATGTATTTGTTAAAATATATAGTATATTTAATTCATTTTAGTGATATACGAGGGTATTTTATTCGTTGTTCTTGAGCAATGTGCGTGATACTTTTTGAAAAATAATTTTGTGTGGTTTTGTTCCGATGCTTTTTTGCTGCTGCAAGTCACTCGTTTTATAATTTTATTAAATTTGTCAACAGACTTTTAGTGTCTTGGCGAGTAACACCGTCCCTCCTCCCCAGTTGACCTCTTTTCCTTTTCATTCATCCAATTATCAAGACTGGCAGGCATGAATTACGCGTATGCTTCATTGGCCCAAATGATCTCCTGAGGACACTCGCGAGGTTGGTATTGTGGATCCAAAACGCTCAGGAACGACTCAAACAATAGCTCCGAAGGAAACAATAGTCACAAGCTTCCTTTCTGGCACCGATTGCTTAAATAGAAAGGCATTAAAAAGAGGGCAACAGCATTCAGAGCTACCAACCAGTGAAGCTGGTAACACCAAACTAATTTTGGCTCTCACAGACCAGGTGTGCCAACGAAGGAATAAAGGTTAGTGAAAAATCTGAACATAAAAAACTGCTTAGGGTGATTAATGTACCGGTCCGCGGTGGTTCGTTGGTTAGTGTGCTCGCATTCCAAGTAACACCCTCAGGCTAAGAAAAACAGTATATACGGCCACATCAACCCCATTGGTCGCCCAAGCCCGGTAGCGAGCTGTCGAGCCAAAGGACAGGATGACTAAAGTACCAATAGAATATTCTTTGCATAGTTTATCTTCCGATAAATTTCTACAAATTTCCTCCTGACACATTAAGATGCTATGTTTTCCTCGAAATTTGCCAATTCTTTTGGTACACGAACATTGATTCATTGGCTCGTTTTTCTCGAAGAGCTACAAATGAATAAACTTTCACCAACAAATATTCAAAGATGAAACGGTATTGTGGCAATAGCTAAGCATTTATGATAATAGTTTTTTTAGAAATGAATACAAAACATAATGATTAGTAAAAACATTGTTTGAGCTTAGTTAGCAGTTTGTTCAGTCTATTAATGCCTTTCGTTGTGAAACATTTCATTTCGCTTGTCAGCACTCTACAGCATAGCAAAGCAATAATATAGTTTTCAACCACAAAAATAATACGTCAACAATACACAGGGAATATGTCTAGAGATTTTAGATGTTATGAGTCTGCAAGAGTAAAAGTATTTGAAGATGAAGGTGGAAGGCCTAATTTTAGCGGTATTTAGTTTCGCAGGAATTGCCAGTAGTCAGGAATTTACTCCTGGGGCCAATGCGACGAAATAATACTTTTTTATATTTGATATGCCTCATAAAAATAGTCAAGTGCTGAATGCACCATGCTGCCGTTACTTGTAAATTTTTGAAGTAGTTCAGAGGACTGGTAGATTAATGATATGACAACGAAACGACAGGATTGTTTCACACAGAAAGGTGGCCAACGCTCAAGTAGGGTAGCATCTGGTTCACTCTCTTGAGGGACTTCCAACGCAAGTGGTCAAGGCCACGTCGTAAGGCCAGTTCCAGCCCGAGCTCTTGGGGCGACTCGCAGTGTACGATCCTGGTAGTCGATTCGGTGAGACCGCTCGCTTTCCACCGCTAGCACAAATCGCATCACATTTTCGAGAGGCCGTTGTCCCTGCGCATCTCTGCATCATCAAAACGACCACAACGTTTAGGGCCCGTATCTTAATAAAGAAGTAATTCAAATCGAGTTGCTGTGAGGAGGATGGGCGCAGGGCGCGCAGCCCTGGGGGTCACCATGTCGCCGGCGGCCGCGGCGCCTCCACTGCTGCGCAACAAAGCTCAGCGCCTCCGCCTCCGCCTGCGCCTCCGCGGCTCAGCGCCCGCCGGCAAGTGTGACGAACAAGGCGGATGATTGACGCGTGAATGGGGCGGCGACAAAAGACGCCCCGATCAAGAATAATGGCGCGGGGCGCGGGGCGGGGCGCGGGGCGGCTGCAGCGGAGCGCGCTAATCGGGCGCCGCCAGGCCGAGGCCGGCGCCGGCCCGGAGACTAATGAGGCGGCTTTGTCTCTGGCCGGAGACGGCGCGAGGCCTTCGCGCGAGGCGCCGACGGATTACAGCGCGCGGGGGCGAGGGCGGTGGCGACGGAGACGGGCGGGATGGAATGGGAGGGAATGCGCTTGGGCGGGCCGGGAAGGGGAGGGGAGGGGGAGAGGGGAGACGGGACAACTTGTGGCGGTGGGCAGTGGCGGAAGAGGAAGAAATCAGGCAGGGAGTGGACGGTGGCGAGCAGAACGCCGTGTGCCGAAGCGGAGGAACTCAGCCGCGGGGAGACTTCTCCTCGAGAGAGACGCCGGCTCATTTGTGTTTCGTGGTGGAAGAATGTAGGCTCGGGAGGTACGAAGATTTCCATTGGGTGAGCTGTGATCACTTAATTTTCAGTTAATCTTCATTTATACTACTTCGATAATTTTAGTACCTTTTTTACTACAATTGTCCTTATACATTTCTTTAGTGCCACAATGAGAGCCGGTCACCTGTCGAATATTTCACAGCTAACATGAATCCTCGCCGGCATTACCAGTAATGCACACTAATCGCAAATAAGCAACGAGGGATTTGTAAAGCCAGAGGTTTCGAATTCAGCTGGTGCTGGCGTATTGGGGACAGCAACTATAAGTATGTGGGTCGAGGTTGGGCAGTGCATAGATTGAGGTGCGTTTACACGAAGAAGCGAAGTCTCCTAACTTTCATGAAGTTAGGAGATAAACTCTTTTAGACGGCTTTACACGATCCGAAATATCTCCCGAAACGCGAGTCTCCTAGCACGCCGGAGAGTCGTTTCCTGAGATATCTCCGGAAAAAATCTCCTTGCTATTTACACTTTATACAAATGTCTCTAGATGTTCTCCGGCGCAGCCATGTTGAATAAGCAGCGGCGAGCAGTTTGAGGTTAGAATGGGACAACTCTTGCAGCCTGTGCCACTTTCACAATTTTGAAGAGGCGGAGGAAAAGAAAGAGACAAGTGTGAGTGATTTTGTTTTCTCGAGAAAAGATGAACTGAGTATTAATAAAACTTTGATGGCGGAATTGCAAAAAGGATTAAAAAAAAATTATTTGCTTCCTGTTCAATTGCATTACATTTTTTCAGAGACAATAAAATATAACAAGTTTTAATTTACGGAGGATTAAAAATAGATTTTGGAAAACGTAGTCGGATTCCAGGATGAGGAAAATAGTTTTGACCTAATGTAAAGGTTTTAAAATAGGTGAAGTTGATAATTCGTTTTAGAAACTTTTAGTGAAGTTACGTATAACCGATTTGAAAGAATCAATTTTAAGTTTTCTGTAAATTTGTTTATAAGATATAAACCGGGAAAAATGTAAAATGTTGCGAAAGTGATTATTTTGAATTATTTGAAATTTGTTAAGTTTGGTAGTAGAGGCCTTATAGGGCAGGCATATGAAAGAAGGCCTAATTATAGTTTTATATGACACAAAATCACAATTAATCTGTAATTTGAAGTTTTAAGTTATTAAAGGATGTAACAAAAATATAATATCATTATATAGGATAATGAAATCATGTACAAAAACCTCGTAACTTCAGAAGGATTTGATTTTTAATTACGAAAAAAATATCTCACGCAATTAAAAAGCAAGAAAATTGGAGAAGTATTTATTGCGAAAAGAGACTTGGTTTGACGGTACGGCGGTTTTTTGGCCTCAGGAGATACATACAGTTCTTTGTCATTTCTATTTATAATTCCTCCGTGTATTTTTTCCCCACAAAGAACAGAAATCCACCGACCACACTGGAACGCCGCACAGACCCAGACAGACGCAAAATGGCTAATCGAGCACGTGAACACATAATATACCAAGAGAGCAAAAAGTCTTCCAACTCTCTTGGAATACTATTTATCTCCCAGGAGATACGATTCCTCATCGATACCAGAGTCTTTACACTGTTCTCATGCCATGGGCTCACCTCTCAAGATCTGGTCAACTGCAGCAGAAGTGTAGGATAGCAGGCCATGGCTCCAATCGTACTCAAGCCCTCAAAGAAGAACATCAATCGTTACCAACAGGCACAATGTTCACAATGCAGTGTTCGCAGTGCCTATGAACATATCAACTAATCTAGTGGTGCTACAAGCATCCCTTCTCGCGTAATTTCTAGCTTCTGCAATATCCGAAAATTCCGAGAGTTCTACAAAAATGAGACCTACGCAATTCTTCTAAGAGGCCTCTTCAGTATTCGAGGTCAATCCAAACATTTGGAGCTATTAACAGAACTTCAAAAATATTTTAGAGGCTATATTCAAATTAAAAAATCAAAATCGTGTCGAAGAGTCAGGACATCGAGTTCCTTAAGATCGATCGTGGAATAACAATTTTGGATTTAGGAGCTAGCTTTGGCCATTGACGGACGGACAGACCGCCGTTTTGGCGTCAATCGATTTTGCGATATTAAGAACCCTCAAAACATGCATTCCAACTACACAAGAGAAATTAGAGGAAGACGCTTACTACTTGTAGGAACAAGATTTATCCAAATTTTCCTTACCAGGACCCGGCAATAAGAGTATTTCTGTCGAAAAATTGTCGATTTGTGGCGCACGATCAGAATACACTATGTTACGAAGTAAGGCGAGAAAATACAAATGGACTCAAACTTCGACAAAAAGACTCAACTGAAGATTCAAATACCGAAACCAAGGCCGTAAAGAAGAGAAGGAAAAAAGAATCCTTCAACAGCGGGCCTCTGCTCCGAGGTCATTACTTGCTTATTTGGCGCAGGCAGTTCTCTGCCAAAATTGGCAAAAATTCACTTTATACTTACATACAACAAAACTATGAAAATTAATTCGTTTTGGAAATATATTACGGTTACGGATAATATAAAACGGTCTTAATTATGAAAGAGGAGAACATTAGTACAGAGGACATCAAGGACTTTTGGGAATAAACATGATTAATGTAATTTTTAACAGTCTCGATGAGCCGATAGCTTCCCAGTTCTAATCACGGTAAAGACGAATACTGAAAGCAGTATTGAGATGAGAATAAGAGCAGTGCATCATCTGATTTATAAGACAATTATAAATATGAAGAATCAATAAAAGATGTCTGACTTGTCATAATATCTCCCACAATTATGCCCAAAGAAGTATAAGCTCGCAATAATCCCCAAAAGTCTTCCGGTAAAAGTTGAAATATTTAAGGATATTTCGAGCTCCACATGTCGTAAATATTTGAGCCCCAACAGAGCAACATCAGCAAATATAATCTAAAATATTCGAAAATCAGTAATTTACTGTCAAAATGAATAACATTTAACATTAACGATTTTAAATGACTCTTACATGTAATTTTAATAACTGTAATATAGAGTCAATCTCCCACCCTCCTTTAATAGGAATTTTTAATTCAATTTACCCTCGATCCTCACAGCATATCATGATATGGTTTCATGTTTTGATTCGAAGCAAAAGATTCTACGTTTATCTCCCTGACCAAACGGCACATACAGTCATTACTGTTTTAAATGAATAAAATACACAAATACAAAATGTGGGAATCTCAGTGATGATACTGAATCATCTTACAATTCGGCAGTGTTGCTTTCAAAATTTCTGCGGTCCCAATAAAGTTTCCTCGCAAATATAACAGCAAACAAATGAGGAAAGCAAGTTTTTAATGACATAATGATGGGGCTTCACGAAAACGTCTGAAGGCCAGGATCGTAAAGATCATTCTACAAGCCAAAAATAGAAATGTTTTTGAAAATGCTCACGATACATCTTATAGAAGATTTTATCAATCAGTAATGACAACGGAGTGGAAGAACTTATCTATGGCATTGTATGTATTCAGGCATTTTCCACAGATATTCTCAATTTAGGTCAATGTTTTCGAATCAAATTCTGGAATTTTACTACTAGTTCAATGGTTTCCCGAAATATATCAAAGTGTTATCGTTTATAAAATAAACATGACTACTGGTTTTATTGAATTAACATTATCAGTTCGCATTTTTTAATGAAGCTATACGTGGGAAATTCAACTAGAACATCATCGGCTTTCATCAGCAAATCCTAGCACACACCACTCATCGCTTTACTCCTTTTAATACACTACTAGAACAGAGTTGGGAACATTTTTCTTTCAAGACTGATGTCCACTTCAACGTCTAAATTTTTTAAATGAAATTATTGTATCTGTGTAGTTGGCACGACAGCCCGTGAACGGGCTCAAGCCCACCGGCGACGTCCCTGCCTCGCGGCCATGAGTTAAGGGGGTACAGCCCCACGCCGTATTCCCGTCTTCTCAACTCACTGAGACGTGAATTTTCTCATTGTCACACAGCAACACATACTGGGACATTGCAAAGGAAACGCACACTATCTTGGCTGAACACGGAATCGAACCCGGGCCGTGTAGTGGAAAGCGAGCAAGCTGACCAAGAGCTAGCCACGAGCCCAAAATGAAATTATTAGCAATTTTGATTAGTTTTCACTTTCTCTTAGAAAGACATCCCCGATATCTCTAGTCCACAAAACCAATAAAAGATTGCTTCGCAACTTTCCTTTCACACCTAGTGAAATGGGGTTATTCACATATGAATATTCAAGAATTAATTATATAGTGTTGATATCCAACTATTACCAGAAATAGCCCGGTAGGGCCTGTGTGTGAGGGCAAAACTTGATAACCCATAGCTTCGTATTGGAGTGTTTAGATCCTTCTCTTAAACAGGCGACATCACTGGAATCCTCCATTCTTCTCTGCATGTTTATTGCATTGGCGATGTCGTGTTATCTTGAGCTTTTCCAACACTGTTTGAATTCCAAGAGCGTGTGCGTACGTAAGCAGCCCACAGTGATTTTCTCTGACGACACCCGAATGGTTAAGTAATTACGTAATAAGCTAGCAATGGTTGGTTCTAATGATAAAATGTCTACAATTTTTTTTATCGTCTGCGATTATGAAGTTAAAAAATACACATCGAACTTTATATTCCCAAAATGGAATTACGCGAATAACTGCAAACAACGCACGCATCGTGCCTCAAATAGCAAAGAAAATCACACTAACCAATTCATTTACTAGAGCACACCGGTATTTCCAAGAGGGTCACTCGTCTTCTGGAAGGAATCCCGTGTTACAATAATCGATTATTGTCAATGATCCAATATCCTACATTTCTATAGATCATTTCATCTAAATTTGAATTGAAATCACATTTAGTAAACTTTCTACTCCCTTTTACATCAGTACACAAACTCCAGAGAACACTGGATATTCTAGGAGTATATTCAGACAACTGAACAGGCACGAAGAAGCGATTTAAGCAATAGATTCCACCAAAATCCAATCTCCAACCTCTGAAGTACACCAATATTTTTTGCTTCGCGCAAATCTGTTGCGGGACCACTGTAATTTGCTCACGTGAGCCGCGGCGCAGTGAGTCACGTCGTGAATCAGTGGTGGTGACGAGGGGGCCACGCTGGGCGTAGTGGCACGTCATGGCCGGCTCAATAGCGCCCTTCGGAAACATCAAGGGCCCTTGCCATCAAGAGGCGTACAAAGGATTGGGCCAGGGTATTCCAATAAGGAATACGACTTTTATCCCGGCTTACACACGACCAGCTGCTATCGGTTACGTGACTAACATACTCCTCGTAGTTGGAGACGAAACAGTCTCCGTAAATCAGAAGTATTAATAATATGATAAATTCCGAAAAATAAAATTTCTACCGAAACTCATAATTAAAATAATGTCCAATAATTGGTGCATCAATACTACAAATAGGGAAGCAATCACGGAGGTGATATCACTATTCATGAGAGATTAAGAGGTGATGAAATATTAATTTGAGAGAAAAAATTAATAATGAAATGTCTGTATTTAGTTACAGTCGATGCCTACGATGGTAGAGCCATGCCCAACAAAGAGATTGAATGATGAACACGATGTCGGGATGGTCCTTCGCGGACAGGAGAAAAGGAAAGAAGTGAAGACAGTGAATTGACATAAATGACTGATTGCTATCGGAGAAAATCATTCGTGCATGGTCGAAAGGGCTTAAGTCGTCTTTAGCCACAGTTTTTTCACGTAATACTGATAAGAAAACACTAACTTTCCTTTGGTGATACTTCTGTCTAAAAGTGGTCAAAACAAAACTAAAACTAACTAGCTAAAACAACACGAATTTTTTAGCTTTTAGTAATAGTTATGTAATACTATTTATTTCACAATTTTTCTTCGAATTAACTCATGTCTGTCATTTTTTGTAAAACTCATTACAAATCGTAGCACATTAGGTACAAAAACTAAATATTTCTAGCAAATATCAACACAAATTTGACCATTATAACACCTTTTCATGTAGGTAAATTGTCCGAAGAATTAGTTTTTTTTCTAAATTTATCGACTGGATGTAACCACTAGTTCGTTACCAGGGGGCCCTGTAATGAGACTTTTCTGCCGAAAATTCGCCGGTTTTCGCGCAGCATTACATAACTCTTTTGAACTAAAGAAATAAAAATAATTCTCTCGGGCCATCGCCAAATGTCCCTTTCACCCAGCGCCCATGACGCACCTCGCCTTGGAGTTCCGCGTATCCTGACGCAAGGCGACGCCCCCCCCCCCCTCCTCCGTTGCCGCCAGCGGCGGTCGCGCCGCGTCGGCACGCAAGAGAAGAAATTCCCCGCTGCTGAGCGCACCGGGCCCATCCCATGGCCGTTGCGTAAAGCGCTTCTTACAGGACGCAGCGGCCGCAGACACATCAAAGCTTTTATCCACAAAATATCCGTCACCTAAATATTAATCCGCATCGAGGGGAAGAAGAGCGACAGCGATTCTGTATAAACACAGCCAATCAGTGTGATGTATTTCGAAATTCCTTCTCCCTGAGCCCCTCATCGGACCGTTCTAGAATAACATTTCCATCAACACAAAACATCAAAGGTAGCGTCTTCTTTTGTCCGAGGCCGTTCGCTGTAGTTAGTAGTTGGGGCTCGTGAAGCACCTGGAGGGCTCTCATTGCCGTATTCCTTGAAGACTCGGAAGTAGCGGCGCCAACCCGGATTAGATGCTCCGAGAAAGCAGTCCGTCATCCACAAGAATCGAGACGCAACCGACTCAGAAGAAAAGGAATCTGCCAGCACCGCTGTCTGCAGCGCAGCAAATCGAATCTTAATAATGGCGCAAGGAGACATTTGTTCCTTCGAATCCTCCTTACGACGACCTCGCGTTCTTCTGACAAATCAATTTGAGAGTGACAAACATCCAAGAAATGGACGGGACAGTCTTACATATTAATAATTGGCTTTGAATGTCCTGTTTTTATACAAAATGTGGACACTTAATGAAGGTGAAAAATGTTGTGAGATCAATGGTAGAAAACACGCTACAACGAAAATATTTACTGATTCGTATTTATTCATTTTCAAACTAAATTTTTCACTAATTATTTTCTGTATTTCACAGTACATTGTGTCTAAGTGAAATGTAAATATTCTTTACCTACGTCGCATGTTACACATCCCCGCCCAATTTCTCTGTCACGAGTGTGTTTAAATCTAACGGGATGTTTGGCTAAGGGACCAGTGATTTGTACACCCACACAACACTTCCGCCAAACCGGACATTCATCATCATTGGACAGGACGATGACATTAATTGGGGAGATCACTTTATATCTGACCAACCTATTGACAAACTACGAAGTGCCACCCAAATTACGAACATTATAGTGTCCTAAGCACGACTACACCTTGCTACACAGTTCTTCTGGAGGGACAACAAATGAAAATTGTGCAAAAAAATTAGATGCGCAAACAACCTATTGAAACTGATTCTGAGAGATGTAAAGTTTAAACTATTTCAGCTAAACTTTCTCTCAGAAAAACACTTCACCCGGCATTGTCTTGAACCTTGACGGAAAACGTGCTCTCAGTAGCTAGCTAGCAAAACACAGCCTCTCTCATTGTGGACAGAGTACTTCTCAAGACCCACCCCTATCGACAACTACATCGTCTCTTCCATCCTCCAGATCCCCTTCGGACCAATTTACGTACTTACCAATACGATTTCAGAAGTTTTAAAATGGTTTCGTAATAACCAGTTAACGAATCAAGAGTCAACGAAGGAAAGATGAGATTTTTGCATTTCAAACCGGCAGTCGCATGCGACACTGAAAATGAAAAATATAAAGTTGGCTGATGTAATGTTAACACAATTTCTGGGTTACTCAAATCAGTCAAACTTTAAATGGAATAGCCATGTAATAAAATGAACAATAAATTAAAATCATTATATTACGTACTCAGATTTCAGTCAGCCTTCATGCAACACGAAGGAAAAATTTGAAAATGTACATTCCCGCGTGGGATTAGGCTGTTTTGGGGAAGCTCGACCTGAAGTTCACAGCCTTTCAGATAGAAAACACACGAATGATAAGCAAATGCCATCAACGTGCTTCCTGTTTGCCTCGCTTCATTAAGTTGGAATTTTACCACTGCATTGCCTATTTACTTAGGAATCTTTGTTTTGGCAACACTGACGTACTTAACGATGGGAACATTTTCATGCCATGCTGATATTTATAATTATATCGCATTCGTATAAATAAACTTATAATATATGAATATTACTTGATAACAACTTGCCAATAATATTTAAGAATTGAAATCGATACACATGTTTAATTACAAAGTAAAATATTTTCGCATGTTTGTTTGATTTTAAATTAAGTTAAAGGAAAGAAAAAAATTGGAGAAAATCCGCAAGAATTTCAAGAGACAAATTTCGGAATGAAATTATTAGAAAAAATATGAACGTATCAAGTTCGATTAGATTATATAAATCGATCGATTAGATGATATAAATAAACTAGTGGTGCTAGAAATCGCACAGACTTTCCGGTAAAATATTTATATTTCTTTGGACTCGGTAAACTAATGGGACCTGCCACATTCTCTTGCCAGCCGCCATCTATCACTACTAAAAAATCAAATCTGTAGTTGGCTCACGTTCGACGCAAATAAGTATTCTATAACTTCGATGAGAAAGTACCTAGTTTTCAAGTGTTGCTTATATTGCTTTAATTATTCGTCGTTAAAAGGTGAGGAAGAGATTCTGGAGTTCAAGAAAACGTGCGCAGATTGATCTTCTTCCGTACACGTCCACAAAAAATAGTTTTTACTGATTAATAAATTAAATCAAACGTTAGATTCTAAATATGTTAATTTTTCTCACTTATACAGTATAGAGCAACAAATAGGTACCGAACTGATCAGCACTGTGAATGGAATTTAATACGAACTTAATGCAAAAGTAGAAAAGTCTAAATGCACACAAGACCGTTATTCGCCTATAACCACAGGGCAGAGTTGGGCAGTAACGGAAATTTAAAATATGTTTTCGACACATTTGTAATTTGTTTTTTGTATCGAAAAATTATATTGGAACATGTGTTTTGAATTTGCACTGAAAGTACTTTCTGATAGCAGTTTATATTTTCAAAATAAAAAAATACTTTTTATTGATCCACCGTTGAAAAATTGAATTTAAATATACAAACAAACATGGAAAACACAAACGTCGATTACACGAATTCTTTTATTCGAAGCAAATTTTCATTCCCTGCAGCAGTATTTAAAAGAATGTTTTTCATAACTCAAAATTTTGGTTAATCGAAGAAAATGTATTTCCAGAGACATCGAGATAACCATTTACGGATTTTGGAGACCACTTCACAGACGTTCTATTATATAGTCACATTGTGCACCATCACCTGTCTGGAAGGTGGTTGTGCACACTGGTTGAAAGGTTGTACTTGAGCCGTGTAAAGAGCTAATCTCACGATATAAGCGTGGAAATTGATAAATCATCAAAATATGACACGTCCATGGTGTGGTGGTGTGGTTGTGCTTTTCATTGAGGGGGCTTGCACCCCTTGTTTTGTGTGGCACTATCATGGCACAGGCCAACGATGTTTTAAACACCTTCTTTCTTCCCACTGTTGAAGAGAAATTCGGGCATGGCGATTGCATCTTTCAACACGATCGAGCACCTGTTCGTACTGCACGGCCTGTGGCAGAGTTGTTACACGACAATAACATCCCTGTAATAGACTGGCCTGCACAGTGCCCTCACTTGAATCCTATCGAACACCTTTGGGATGATTTGGAACGCCGACTTTGTGCCAGGCCTCACATACCTACATCGATACCTCTCCTCAGTGCAGAACTCCGTGAAGAATGGGCTGCCATTCCCCACGAAACCTTCCAGCACCTGATTGAAAGTATGCCTGGGAGAGTGGAAGCTGTCAAACCTAAGGGTGGGCCAACACTATTGAATTTTAGCATTACCGATAGAGAGCGCTTAGAAATGGTAAGTCATTTTCAGCCACGTGTTCGGATACGTTTGATAACATAGTGCATGTAGCCCATTTTCCTTGTTGGTGCATATTCGTTTAAAAATAGTAAGTTGCATATTTCGTATAATAGAGACTTACCTAACACGTTTCAACTTTTCATATGATCTATTTACTTGGCAACGTTCGTCAGGAAATTTTTGACATAATTTTCTTTTAAATTAGAAGAATTGTGCTAGATAAGCTGCCATATCCTTGGATTGGCAGCCACACTCTTCATTAGTTCTTTGTTCTGTATTGACAGAATAATCTAATAGGAAACGCGAATTCCTTCGAAAAAAAATGAACATTAGCATCTCAGGTTTGAAAATTAAGAAACAAACGTAAGAGGCGTGTAGGCTACATCACCTCAAAATGATGTATTTTCTGGGCCTATACTTACATTAATATATTTAAAGATCCTTAATTTCTGAATAACGAAGTATCTAGCGAATAATACACACCAAACTACAATAATTATATGAATTACTAATAAGCCAACCACCCACCAAGCATGCAGTAGGCCTTTGCCCTTAATTGGATTAAATCAGGCTAATAATAATAATTATTATTATTATTACTAGCAGTAGTAGCTTAGCTTAGCTTAATAATAATAATATAATTTCTTTAATGCTTTACAATGCTTAGTGTGTATTGAGAGCATTTCTTCATAGTAGAAATTACATTTTAAAACATGACAAGTTAGGAAAGAGAGCAAAAATACAAGTTGTACTTCTGGTAAGCTATTAGTATCGCGCAAAAATTAACGCGTGTACTATTTAGAAACGAGGATTTCGTTATTCAATATTCTCTCTCAGAAGTAGATTATTTTTTTCTTTTTTATTGGAAAACATCTTAAATAGAAAACATCCCCGTATACCGCTTATTAAAATCTGACATTGGTACGACACGGCCCAGCTTCAGCCCCCTCCCCCCATTTCAAAGCTGCTCTGAAGCGCCGTCTCGAGGCGGCTCGGCCCTCAACCAGCAGCCTTCCACCCCCGCACCCCGCCCCGTCCCAATTGCCACCTCGGGTGGACTAGGGAAGAAAGACACTTCCGTCCCATCCAAACCAAGTCTCAACAGTTTCCCCAGTCGTCAAAACAAACTGCCAACATCTCCGAAGCGAAAAGCAGCAGCAGTAGCGGCCGCTCTTTGTTCTTAAGACAAAAAGGTGGAGACGAGCCGGGCGAGAGCGAATTTATTTTCTCTCAAACCTAGGTAATAGGGGAGACGAGGCGTTGGCGGCTTGGGCAGGGGAGGAGAAGAAGGAGGAAGAGGAGGAGGCAGAGACAGGAGACCTAATCGCCAACGCCTCCCGACAGGGGCGCGGGCGGCGGGGTGTTAGCGATTAATTTAGCAGCAGGCTGCGTCTTCTTCATTATCCAGCGGCAAACTTTGTTGGCGCCTTGTTGTTGTAGTTTTAAAAGAGACGCCGCACAAGATTAAAGGCAAAGCTGAGGTGGCAATCACTCATTTGTTTCGCTACTAAACTTCTTAGCTTCATGTTCAATATTTTCGCTGCCCGTGACGCTTCCCGCCGCCTTCTCTTCCACCCTCATGGCGACCGGCTTTTAACGCTTTGCCTGCGCGGTCTCACGCGCCACAACAACATCTATTTAATGCGAATAATCAAAAGACGACAAACGGCCGTTATGAGGAATGTAACTTACGGCAATATTTTTGAGGACATAATTTTTTGAATAAACGAGAAAACAATGCGCCCTCTCTCTCTCTCTCTCTCTCTCTCTCTCTCTCTCTCTCTCTCTCTCTCTCACACACACACACAATATATATATATATATATATATATATATATATATATAGAGAGAGAGAGAGAGAGAGAGAGAGAGAGAGAGAGAGAGAGATTATTGAGAAACATTATTGAGGATGTTGTTAATAAAAAAACATATTTATGAGTGGTTTACTTGGCAAAAAGAAACACTTGTCCAACTTGCATCGGTCAACTCTTCATACTAATATCTTCCTCCATACAATCGCATGATTGTGTCACTATTATAATTTCACGGGTCAAATCCTAGTTCATCAGACAAAACTTACAAACAAATTTAATTCTGATAACTACCACAATTCGCATTCATTATGCTTTCCATGAAGGCAAATACCTATCAATGAGTCACATCTCTATGTATAAAAAAATATCTTGTAATAGACTCAATTCGAACTGTTGGTAAATGCTATGTTCTCTAATTAGTAGTTACCATATCTGCACCTCTTCCAGCTTGAAAATCTGTCTTGGTTAGAAATGTTAATTGTGGTAGGAATATATCGTCTCTGTCATTCATTCAAAGCACAGTAATTTCAATTTGCTGTGAGTTATTATAAATTCGGTGAAATTTAACCAGTAAAATACACCATTTTAATTAAATTGACGAAAAGTGGAAACGTATTTAGTTATGAACCTTCACAAATGTAATCCCACAAATTAGTCTTTCTACACCTACTGTATTATAGTACTCCGTTATTCATTAAAAATAATAACAAATACGTGTAGTGGAGCAGTAGAATAATAATTAGTCGTTTTTAAACACATGAGATGCCACAGGATGATACTGGGGCACTACTAATTGAGAGAGAGAGAGAGGGTGATGGATGTTTCTGGAATGTTCAATGGAGTCAATAATGATACCATTTAAGAAAACATTAAAGCAAGTCTGAAAGTAATTTGTCAGCGTCTGATTTCGACGGGCTGTAGTACGAATTAAAAAAAATCCCTCACCAAATATGAATTGCACAAAAACAACGATGTTCTATTTTTATAAATAATATGTACTTGCATAACTATCTCACTTTTCCTGAATTCGAACGATTCTTCCACAAAGTCCCTGATTTTTTTCGGTTTTCCAGAAAGTGGCCATCCTCAATATAGGAGAGTTGTTTATGGTACAATATTTTTTAACAAGCAGATTTCATATTTCTAGTCAAAATTAACAGTAGTGAACTAAATGCTCGATATATTATGTAATCTTTGTCGTGCCTCCCCCGTCGACCTCACTTAAACTGGCCGAAACAAACATTCTAGTGCTGGAGTGGGGAAATACTTCTCTGCGCTTCTTCTCCTTTTGAGAGTCTGGGTAAATCGTCTTATTATTATAATTCCTACGCGAATTGTGTAACCTAAGTATTTCGACTTTTTCACAAACTTACTTTAACGCAAACAACTTGCGGAAGCACTTACAGTATTATTCTTTTGTACTGATACTGCCCACAAACCATACAAAAAATACTCCAGTAATCCTCACGCACGCAGTATGCTGTTTTCGTGCAACGAAACAGGTGCACAATGAGCCACTAACAAATTATGACCACAGGAAATAATACAGTATTGTCATGACGAAGGAAACGAGAGGCATTCCAAGGCCCACTCCGTCCGCAAACAGGACGGCCTCTGCTCGTGCGGAGGACACGTCCCCACGCGAAGGACGCAGTCGACGCAAGGCGCGCTCACACGGCGGCCCGCCCGCCCGAAACGCCCCTCACGCCTCCGGGGAAAGGCGCGGCGCGGCACTGGCTCGCGGAGAAAGAGGGGGCAGACGAAGTGGAGGGGGAAAAGATGAACGAACACAACTAGTGGTGCTACAGAATGGCACACACTTTCCCATTTCCATCATTAGTTTTCTATTTCTTTTGCTGTCGGCTAGCTATTCGAATTTGCCACATACTCATGCCAGCTGCCATTTATCGCCGCACTAAGTACATTTTTTGACATTTTCTTATTTTTTCGTTTTTCTAATAGGAAATATTTTTTAAAAACATTAAACAACAGTAAAACCTTGTTCTAAATTGTAAATCCTTTGAAAATTTTGAAGCAGTTTTTAACAAAATGGCGTTTAAGTCCTACCGTAATTTAGAAACGTGAAGCCTTTTTCACAGAACATTGAGTTTTCGAAAAACTTCATTAGAAGTCATTTAAAGCATTTAAACTCACACTTATCGCATATTACAAACCGCAAAATGGGCATATTAATGGCGTTTAATGAAAGATCTTTCAAATAAATTACATTTGTGTAATTTTCGAAGAAAAAACAATTGAAGTTCACGTCATATTAAAGAGTGTAATTATCTCTATCTGTTCGAATAGTCAGAAGTAAAAAAATTGGATCCGATTTTGAGAAAATTGCGTTTGAGCGTTTCTGAATATGAGAAATTTTGAGCTAGCTTTCACTACTATTTTCAAAACGGCTGAGTTTTCTAGAAACATTATATGACATTATTTAAAGCACATGTATCCATAAATTTAATTTAAACAAATATAAATAATATAATATTAACGACGATTGAGAGATAAGTCAAAAAATCAAATTAATGTAATTTGTGAAAAAAACTAAAGGATAGAGCAATATGACGATTATGTCATCCAGAGATTATGTCTATAGAATGCATTTAGCTATCCCTAACAAAAGTTTAAAGAAAAAAAAATGGAGTCGTTTTTTTAGAAAAAACCTGTTTTTGTATTTTTTTAAAATGCAAATATTGATGCAATATTGCGCGATGATTACTAGTCTAAAAAATGTGCATGGTTTTAATGAAAGAGCTCACTACGAAAAATTAATTTTATATGAAGAAAAAACCTCTTATCTTAAATTTTGTGTTTCCAAGAAGATGTGGAAAAAAACAAACTTTTGCAGTTTTCGAAAATTTAGAGATATACGTGAAAATCTTACCTACGCCACCTTTAAGTGTATTTTACTCTATTCTAACAAGACCCTTAGAGAAAATATTTAGTGCAATTTTTGAGAAAATTTTGAAAATGTCGGAGCGGCTTCATCTGAAGTACCCCCAAATTTTGAAGAAAAGTTTTCAAAATCGCGGCGCTATGAGTGGAGCGAGATCGACTGGGGAATATCCATTTTGGAAAAAATCGTACGTATGGTTTAGGCGGTAGAGGTGTTCACAGACTGACAGACGGACGTTTTGGAGGAGAAAAATAAAGAGCACTTTTTCGGTATCCAGGGGCTCTACAACATGCAGGGCCATTGAAATCTCGAAATCGAATTTCCGCAGCATTACGTAACTTTCTCTATACAACGTACATTATACTCCGTATGTACACGCACGTATACGGGAATGCAAAAAGCAGGAGGAGGAAGGAGAGGAGAAGGAAGACGGGGAGGGCGCGGGGAGGCCGGAGGCGAGGCGCCGCACGCTGCCCAAATATTAGCCCCTGTATAATTACCGCGACGCGACGGTGCGTTCGCGAGGAGACGGGGGCCGGCGGCGGGATGCGAGGCTGGCGCCTTCTCAATACTGCAGGCGCAATCTTGAGAGGAGAATGGGCGCGGGCGAGGGTCGCGTCGCGTCGCGTCGAGCCCGTCCTTGTCAATATTAGCCCAATGAGCCGCCTCAAACAGCGCGCACAAAGCGCGGCTGCGGTCAATGGGCGGACACAGACCCCCCCCCACTCCCCCGCGCACCCACCTGCTCCGACGGGACGGACAGGAATTCCAATGGGGGGTTCTCCTGCAAGTTTTTCCGGTCTGCCATCTTACCAGATTGTATTTGCACTACGCGCTAGGAGTATTCCTACTCCTCGGGAAATCGAAGACACGGCGAGACCCTTCGTATGCGAATATACCAATGCAACACCCATCACGCACAAAACTGTTTTCATCATGGCTGTACCCGAACACCGGTATACCGAAAAAAAGAACCGTTGGAGTATACCAGATCCATGATACTGTAACAAGGTTCCGTGTTACAGTATTACTGAAACAGAAACTGGAAAACAGGAACAAAACACTGGAAAAACACTTCCATCGTTCAACACAGGTCGAAGGTTCTTATTTGTAATTTGGCTTATGTTCACTTATGTTATTGCCTTCTGAAATAGAATGCATGGTGGCTTTTAAAACTGCATGTGCTGTAACTAAAATAAATTGCTATGTGTCTGCATAGTTGTTACTCCCCTCATTTTCGAACTCTTTATCACAAATGTAACCATAAAATCTCTATCAGTCATCTCAATGTTGTACTTTTGCAATGTTAATTTTTGTTGTTTGAGATTTTCGATAGTACAGAGAGTTCGCAGAAAATGGGCCCAGGATCACTTTCTTCACCGTTCTTTACTACATACGAGGAGGGGGGGATAAATAAAAACGTTGGTGTCGGTTTTGAAAGAGAAATTGTTTAAAACTGTTTAAAAGTTGCCTATGTTTGACGCAAACAAATACTACCAATATTTTCTAAAAATTAAATATGAACGTATTTTAAAATCCACTGTGAACAGATTTCATGAACACCATGAACAGATTTCATTAAGAAACCAGAACCTGGCAAAAAGGTTTTTTCCTGGGAAATTAAGGCGTTTTCTGGCGCACGATTACAACACTTTCTCTTCTTACGAAGGGTAAGTCGAGAAAGTAAAAGAAAATATATCCTCCATGTAGCAGTTTAGAACTCAGTATTGTATGCCTTAGTATTGACCTTGAACGGATGGCCTGACGGACGGACGATTGGACAGATTTGTCGTCAACCGATATGGCAACGTATCAAGGCCCCCAAAATTGTGGATTCTGACTAAACGTGATAGAGGAAGTAATCTTCAACATATTTCTATACAAACAAGTTTTATCCGTTTTCGTTATTAGATTTTTTTGTTGAAAAATCGCCATTTTGTCATGCAACATTACAACTCATTCTGCTTAAGCAGTACGCGAGAAAGTAAACACACAAGAGGCATGCTATTTACAATATACTCATCGCGGAATTTTTGCACCTAAAGAAAGATTAATTATTTACTTAATTCGACTCGTCAGACATATACAATTTACTATCATTGAAACAATTCACACACAGCGTCTTTCTTCCAAACATAACTACTTTTAGATTCGTCAGTCTTTTAGAGCTTGTGTGTACAACTGGTTATTAATAACAGGCGACGATCGTTTTATTTATGTATTATTTCTCAAAATAGGAATTAGAGCGCAGAATGAGCAATACATTTGCGAAGTATCGAGACAAATGATAAGGGATGGACGACTCCCCATATCGAAATAATTTTTACGCTTACTACTTACTTTCAAGTGAATAATAATGATATTATCATATTAATGTCAATCTTCACACCTAATGCACGTTAAATTTCAATTACGCCTTACAAACACCCATTTCAGAACTACAATTACAATAAACTACTTTGAATCATTACTAAAAGCAAAATCTCACTCCTCCAACCCTACAATACTGCGACATTGCAGACCATTAATGATTCATTAAAATGAGAGACCGTGTAAATGGAAACCCGTAGTATGCCATCATATGTCATTAATAACTGAAAATCAAAATTAAAACAGCAAATAAAACATGAAATGTGTATTTAATAATTAATTTTTCGCATCAGAATGAAAACTGCAAGGTACCGCTTTGATTAGGAAGATGAAAGGGATGAATTCGATGCGCAAATTGTAAATTAATATTTTTTCTTTTTGCATATCAATTTCCTCAGAATTTCCATGGGTTTTCTTCATCCTAAACGAACAAATCGAAAAAAAGATAACTGTACATTCTATGAATACAGTGAATCATAAAATATATCGTTATATTACCGTTTCCTAAATGTCATTCGATTATTACAGAGCGAATGTTAGAAAACTGCTATCATAGAACGACAAAACATAAACATAAGTAAATGAGATGAACCGACTAATTTACCTTTTATCAATTCTTTTTATTACTTTTATTAATTATTGAATACCTAACAAATAACTATACTAGCCAAACTACAAATAAAAATAAAATAAAATAAGTATCAAGAAAATAGTTCTTGTCAAGTCCACAGGTCATTACACCACTACCCCCCACCACCACATAAATAGAAACATTCTGGTTACGCCACTGATGCAGTGGCATCCTTATGGACATTAGATTAGTTTAATACAAATCACCACAACACCAGGGGTCATGCATTATTTACACATGCAAACACGAATCTGAGTCGCAATACCAAAGTATTTATTGGATCCCAATTTACGATATCTGCCCAACTCAAATAGCAGCAAATCCTTAATTACATTTCCTCAGCAAGTTTTAAACGAGATATAAGACCAAAACTGGTATGCAAAGAATATCCAGAGAGAGCACCGAGGCACAGAAGTGGGCAAGTGAGAGACGCGCCGAGGGATTGGGCTGGGCAGCAGGGCGCACGCGGCTACACACGAGGGCAAAGGATAATGAATGCCCTTGCGGCGTGAGCCGGCCGAGGTGGCTTCTGGTCTCCTTCGCGTATCCGAGGCATCTGTTTATTCTGCACAGCCAGACCTAAAGCGAATTCTTTTGAGAGGGCAGCATTTCTTCACCACCCCTTTCCTTGCAAGGTATCCCTCACTATGGCTTCAATTAAGAATTTTTGCCCTAAACAATGAAATGGGCAAAATTATTACTTAGAACTCGTCGCGAGATCACAGTGCAACCGAGGCCTAAGTCAATGTTAGTGAGAGAGCAGAGGCGACTTGACCCAGACCCGCCTTCATTGGGAGCCGAGAATGTTTTCTTCACTCAAAACAGGAAATATGTATTCACGTCTAATTCAAATTAACCGCCGAAAATAATTTCAGTTGCACAATTAACTCTGTTGCGTGTGTGCACGGGGGATTTCGCCTGTTCGGAGGGAAGGCAAAAGCACGAAGCTTTCGTAGGTAATTGCAGGAGATTTAGTTTGTGCGCCCGGTGCGTCGGGGAAGTCCAGTCTACCGAAGACGGATTCTCCGCAACAGGGTGGTCGAGCTGCCAGCATTGCCTGAGCTTCGCGCTGCGCCCGAGGGAGGGGAGGGGGGCGCGCGCGCGCAAAACGCGCAACCGCAGCGGAAACTGCTCTTTGCCGCGCGGCCGGCCAGTTGGCGCGCGCTAAGTGAGCGGGGGCGGGGCGGGGGCGGGGGGTCGCAAAATTGAAACCCGCGGCTTTCAATGAATAATTGCAGCGCTCGGGGGAGCGCGGCGCGCCCGCGGGGCCACGCAATAACAGACGGCTCGGTGCACGCGGATGCGAGCCCGTGCGTGCCCTGCGCCCCCCCCCCCCCGCCCCACGCGCGACGGCGCCGCCTTGCAGCAGCGCTCGCTTGCGCGTGGCTACACGCGACTCTAAGAGCTGGTCATGCGTAGGGCAATCTCTTTCAAACGGCAGAGTTGCACAAAAATATTAACTTTTCGTTCGATGTCACTTCATATAGTATAATGCGGCTTCGGCAAAGAGAAGTTAATAATACACGGATCATATTTCAAGTCACTGGTATACTCGTCGGAAACATTTTGAACTTCACATTTTCACAAATATAACGGGAATTGCCGCCGCAGGGACGAATCACGACGTGTGTACATTGTAAGCTAGGCAAAGCATGCATACCGAGAGGCCATATGCGACTGTGATATGCTCTCATGAACACAACAACTGTACAAAACCAAAGTGGGTAATCCAGGCCGAGTAGTCTTTGGATACAGATTTTTAACGTTACGTTTTATACATACCGGACAACTCTAAAATTAACTTAAATTGCCCGAAATACGATGACAAATCTGTCACAATTCAACAATATTAAGTATTAATTAGCCATGAAGATATTTTAGATGACTGCTGGTTCAATCGTAAGAAGGCAAATTCCCAAGTGTTTTCGGAGGGAGAGCCGACGCTTACCGAGAGGGCGAGGGGTGGGCGGCGGCGCAGAGAGGGAGAAGGACAGGAGGGGGAAGCGGCGCCGGCGTCGAGCCCCTGCTCCGAATCGTCCTTTGCCTATCGAATATCGCATAATTCCGGCGCCCCTGACGTCAATAATCCTGACGGAATTAGGCGCCTTTAGCATTGCAAATAAGCGCAGCAAAAGCAGGGGGAGCGACGGGGCGGTGGACGGCCGCAGCTTCCACAGCCTCAGCGATAGCGAGCTCCGCGGCGCCCATTTCTTCACTCGGAAGCCCGGAGTATGTCTTTGTAGATCGGGTGGGTGTTTGTTCAGAACTTTATAATGCGATCAACAGGCCACGTCGGGGCCAACTGCATGAACACGAGCGTTAGTCAAATAACGGAAGGGAGGACGCGATCCTAATTGCATGGTACTATTGTGCAACGAACATGATCATTTAGGAAAATGGTGGAGTGCAGCCCATGAACGAAGAAGTGTTGTAGCACAACAAGATTAGCAAGACACAAGAAGAAAGAAATAGGCGGGCGATAAAGCGAACAGAAGGGAGGCAGCAAGCAATCTCTTGAAACGTTCGAACACAACTGCTAGACAAATAAAGAGAACGAGAAGCTGTGAATGGGAGCGCAGGGATGCGAAAGCTACAGCATGAAGTCGAAGAGGGCAACGGAAAGGCGACGACAGTCGCTAAAAGCAGCAGCTCTCGGTTCCTGGCTATCGTTTCGCTTCTCTCTCTCTTCCCATCTTGCATCTAGCTATGGAAACGGATTTACAAAGTTCGGATACTCTTACCATGCGGATTTCATTTGCGGAATTGAGGATGAGAATTGAACGCGATGGACGATTACGCAGGGGAGATACGGCACAGACAGAATAATGGATTTGTTTCAAATATATGATGGCAAAACGAAGCATTTTGTCACATACTAGAGCACATCAAATACTTATTTTCACCAGTTTACTATACGACCATACTACGAGCATACTTGGAATTATCGGACACAAACATTACAAAATGTATAACTAGAATAAGAAGTATATAAAAAGCGGATATCACTATCAATCAAACAACTAAATTAAGGCAAAACATACAGTCATTTCCCGTTCTATTTACTGATACAACTCGCTACTATCACCGGGCGATATTCTGATTTTTAAACGAAAGTTTTATTTAGAAACCATAAGCAAACAACTGAAATGTTGAATATGAACATCCGAGACAATAAAGGTAAGTGATATTTATGATGTCTCAAGACTATTTCACCATTATTTCCTAGCAAGCATTCCCAAATTAAAATAAATCAGGAGTCTCTCAAATAAATTAAGGTGAAGACTTGAAAGGACAGAAATGTCCGCACAGAGTTTTCCAACCTTTACAACATTCAACATAATACATGACGTTTGTCAGGAACCTGATAGAAAAATAAGCTGCTGAAAATGAACAAAATTCTCTTATCTCTCCAGCGGAGAAGAGCATCGCTGATGTAAAGCGAATGTACAAAGGAGAATTTCTTTTCATATTTGAAACGAAATATACGCGTATCTTCTGCATCTCCATACTCTATGCATTACATTGTTCTTCCCTTTCCCCGCACGGAATAGCGTCCCTATCAAACTCGTAAATGCCCTTTATGACATCGTAAACTCACAGCGGGCAATGGCTCCTGGAAACTAGTGGAAATAAAACAAAAGCAACTCCCTGTTTCATTTTACGCCGAAAGTAAATATGGAAAAGCACCCAGTAAGTCGTAACGGATTCTGCTGATATGAAGTTAACAAAACTCGTGGAAAAGGGAAAAGCGCTCTATTAGCGTCTAGGTAAATTGCCACAAGTCCCCTTCACGACGATTTGGCCTAGCTACCGTTTCGGAGTGGAAGACTGATCCATTTCAAGCAGTACTTTCCCTGAAGAAAAATAAACAAGCTAAGTAACACGAGATGTTCACGAATCGTAGCGCCAAAATTACGCTCACTACAAACTAGTCCTTTGCACTACCCAATCAATTTATATCAAGAGTAAGGATTTAAATCGACTGTCATTTTACATCAATTTACAACAAAAAATCATCAATACGTTAGATACAACTATAGTTGAAATGACTTAACTAGTTCAGCGAAACGCAAAACAAAAGAAGAAAGTAACAGACAGAATAGCAAAAAAATTAGAAGAGTTCCAAATGCTTTTAAAACTTGCAGTGATATGAACGACACTCAGCAGAATGTAAATCAACTAAAAATTAACTTTACTTCGGAAACTAATACATTTTATACACTATTTTAAAGAACATATATTAAAAGTCACGCGATATTAGCAAAAACTAAACATTAAACAAAGACACAAAGAGAAACTGAAACAACAAAACAGACAAAAGGTACAGTCGTTCTAGTGTTAAGGATACGTGAATGTGGAATGCTTAACATTCACCACCAGAAACATACCAGTAATCTATTCTCTAATATTTCGATTAATATCAGCAATCCATAAAATGGAGAACGGTAATTTCTCCCCGATCAAATCAGCCACCTCAATTAAAAGCAAACCGTTTACCACACTTGTCAAAATCTAAGTCGTCCAAGCCTCGTTGAGAGACAGTTTCGAAGCAAAGAGGAGCGGAAAGCCCCCCCCCCCCCCCCCCCGCCAGGTCAGAAAGGGAGATTAAAATGGCTCCGCCCGTGGACGCCGACGGAAGTGAAGCGAAGAGTTGCGAGTAAGGGCGGGACTAGCGCAAAGTGGTGTAAGGCAATGGCGAGGTGAGGGAGGCTTGTGGCGGCGGGGGCGGGGCGGGGCGGTGCGGTGTGTGTGTGTGTGTGCTGGAAGTAGGTCGCGTGGACTTGATTTCCGTCGCGCGGGGGTGGGCGAATTACCTATGGATGTGCCGGGTTATGAGCGGCCACCCGCAGCGCACGACCCCCGCGGGCACCCTTCTCGCCCCGCCCGTAAGCGTCATCAAAACGCTGGAACGGGCACAATAAAGCATTCTCTACGGCTGCCGAGGAAACATGCTGCAACATTCACACACCGCGAGGCGCATTTAAATCGAAACCAGGTTCATGTCAACATTAACTCTGAATAAAGGCGACCACAAAGCTTGGCTTACCATTGACGACGTTGCACGGGGAAAAAGCCGCGCCACAATGCGCCCGCGCGCCGCCCGCCGGCGAATCGCCACGCGCTCGCTCTTTGAGGGCGCGTCTGCGCCCGCGCGCGCCAACCAAATCCATCCGCCCGGGCTCAACCGCGGCCACAAAATGAGAATGAGCGCGCAGAGGGAGAGGGGCCGAAGCTCGCAAAAGTGTGAACGCACGTTCGTTCAGACGCCCCCTCGCGCATTCACCAGGTACCTCAGTTCACGTTACATTATCCTGAGCGACAGGGAGATCTCACAAATGGGAGATTCTGATAAATCGTACGTGGAATTGGGGTCGTGCGCAGTAGTTGCCCTATGTTATCTTCTGCGTGTTTTCTGTGCAGGGCAGAAATTGCACCGAGCCATATTTAAATCTTCTCATTTGTTATCTACATACATACTGGTATCAGCATTTCGTTTAACTCAGCGAGTTGCAAGCCAGGCAGGAATTAATTTCTCTCTACAATTGTAGGCTGGGACACTGGATGAGCAGTCATACCCTGATCAGATGCGCAATAGGGTCTCGGTGGATAAAGGTGCCAGAATGAGCGATTTTTCTAACTTTTCAGGGATAATTTTTTTTTCTACAAAAAAGAGGGCGTCAAAACGAATTGAATGAAATTCCGGAATTTTCAAAATTAGTAATTAGAAATTATAATTAAAGTTAGAGGCGCGGCTAGGCACTTGGCGAGGTATCCAGTACCAGCATCTATCATTCTGAAGCGTCAGTAGGAAGAGAAGTCGCAAAATCATAGAGGTTCTGTTTTTTCAAATGCTAAAAAAACTCGCAGATTTTTCTGTCTGCCTTGAATTGGAATCAGTTCATGCCTGAGCCGTCTTGGCCTGGATCATTTAAGAAAAATGTACTTGGTTTCGCTAGATTAGGGTCAGAGAATATTAATGGAATATTTTAGAGATTTATCTACATTTTAACTGTACAACTTGTTTACATTCACACATGTGAGTCGTCTTAATCATGTCTTCTCGATATTATTACTTCTGAGAGCTTGTAGCAATATCAGAAAGATACTCCTCCATGTACTCCTTGTCGAGGCGTGTAATAAAAAGACCTTATCGTAAAATATCATCTAATACTTAGCAAACTTTTGAAACCATGTTCGGAAATCAGATGTTTCAATATTCGACACAGAATCCACATAAAAAATGGATTCTCAGGCCCGATTTAAAATTAAACAGTTTTCTGTAATCCGGCAAAACCTACTTACTACCAACTGCAAAAGTTGGAGAATTACAGCCATAAAATGACTCAATGCTTATCGGCATGATCACGACTATCCAATAATACAATCGCTAGACAAGCAGAACTTACACGGCAGAGCATGCGCATTTTTTATAAATTTACGCAATGGCATCGAAAATGTATGTTATCTCGATAGCCCAACAACGCCGCATTTCCTATCCCGTATTAATATTGCGTGATTCGGAGCGACATATCACACAAGTAAAAACCAAATTATATTATCAGCAATTTCATGAGTTTCGAGTGGATTTTTAAACAGGAGTGTTTAAGAAATGAAGGAAAAACGCCCACGAAACAAGGACGTTGCATAGAGAGCCAGTCATATCAGTTGTAAAATATCAAAACCATCAGCCTGCTTTGAATGGGCAGGGGGTTTGAGGCATGGCTACGCCTAGAAATTCCTGTTGAGTGAAAACAAGCATTTGGCTTTGGCATAAGGGTAGTAAAGGTAGCAATGACAAAGAAGAAAATATTTACAATTAAATATACACTTTTCTGTAACTAGACAAGTAAAATTAAAAACTAATCATCCCTAATCCAATTCTACCGCACTGCTTTGTACACAGGGAATCATCGTTAATTTTGCCTTACACAAGCATTGCTATTTCACAGAGAGCGCGTTCTTTGTGCCTTTTAAACGTAACAATAATTACCCAAACTATCACATTCATGAACAAAATACCAAATAACTTCAATATTTATTAGGTAATTAGAAGATGTGTTATTAACACAACCTTTAAGGCTAAATGCACCGAAAAATACTTGTAGGAAAATTCAATAGATCGCAGCACTATCACAGGGGAATTTACAGATAACGTCTAAACCAATGGTCCGATTTTCGATTTGTAAACGGCATTTGACGCCTTTTTAAAATAGAATTTACGCTACGATGACCTTTTTCCAAAAATCTAGCAAAAACGCGAATTTGAAATTAGTTCTCAAACTTCCGAGAACAAATTTAAAAATGTGGCCTTATAGCGCAATGGCGACATGCTTCCTGAATCCAACGCCGTGACAATCATGCAAATCGAACGAATAGGAGCGTCGTAAAGTGAAATTTACGAAAACACCTCGCCCCCTACCCCCCACTTCCCCTTCTGCGCCGTTGCGTCACCCACCCGCCCGTTGTGGGCCCTCTGTCAGTGCGGTGGCACGGCCAGGCCCGGCGTCGTGCGGCCAGCCCCGACGGAGGAGGCGGTACTTGCGGGACCCGCAAGCCACACACTCGGTTTATGCGTTCGTCACTTTGCATCTCAATTATTTTTCCACGGATATCAAATTAGAGATACTATACTACTATTACAGACCGAGGTAAACGGTCTGTAATAGTAGTACATAACTATCTTTTTCACATATTTCCGTCTTCCTTCCAATACCATTTTAAAATTTTTTGATGCATTACTCAAAATATTGATTCCGATTTTTAACTATTTTTAAAAAAAGGAACTAATTGTGTAAATATCAGCATTATTCCATCTCCTCACATCTTATTTTAGATATATTTTACTTCTAAGGTCTTCTGTTATCACTCCACCTTGGTCTAAGATCTTCCGTTGTCAAATACCGTAAAAAATGAGCGGAGTATACGCACGAGCTCTTTTATTCTACAACTCGATTTTTGTTCTCAAAACGACGTTTATCTGCTTTAAAGAGTTCATCCGGTGAATCTCTTTTCCCAAGTAAAATAGCCGAAGCTAATTTTAAAAATGTTTTCGTACTTTCGGACAAATTTAAAAAACTGCATTATCTTGGCTGTCCGGGTGACGTCGCGTCGAAGGATGTTTTGCCGACGTTTCGACCATTTTGTCGTGGTCTTCCTCAGGGCTGGTATGCCCATACATAAGATGGTATGGACATGGTAAGACCACGACAAGATGGTCGAAACGTCGGCAACAATCTTCGATGCGGCGTCACCCGGACAGCCAAGATCATGCACATGACTCTGGCCGAGGAAGCCTACGACTTCAAATTTTAAAAAAGTGGTAAAATAGCGGTCTGGCGAGCCGTATCCTGACTCCAACGCCGCAACAAGCATCGAAATAAGATACTATGAATCATGACTTATGCCAGATTACTTGGTAAGTTATTTTGATATAAAATAAATTTGTTATATTTGTATAATTTTGAAGGGAATAAATAATTCCTAGTGACTCATTTCATACAGACTACGTAAATGAATAAAGGGTAATGATGCAATTGGATATCTCCTAGATGTTTGCTTGCATTTGGAGCGTGTTTTCCCTTCCATTTTCTTTGTTTTATAAAAAGTGGATTTTCTAGAAAACGTTATCGTGACATATCGGACACAATGATATAAATAATATGGAACATTCAAACGAGTTTAAAAACGAAGGAAATCTTTTTCTGTATGATCTTAGGATATGCTTTATTCTAACGCTTACGCGACGTAATGCAATCTACATAACATTCCAGAGCAGATAGAAAATGAGGTTTCCTTCAATGAATTGTTTTTGAAAATCTTAAAGTATATGCTTACAGTAACAACACTTTTAAAATCCTTTTTTTTCCCGAGGGATGACTTTTGCCGATTGACTGAATCACACGGTATTCATGCAATTGTATTGTTATTTGCACAATCTCGGCTGTCTCCTTTCTTTGGAATGGAATAATTATAGTGCGTTGCAAATCTGTTGTTCACTGTTTTATTTTCCCGATCACATTGCATAATTGTGGTAGTTTCGCCAAGATTTCTTCCCCTGTATCTTTGAATAGTTCCATTGGAATATTACCTACAGCCGGGGACTTCCCATTTTTCAGTTGTTTTGTCGCCCAATTAATTTCTTCGATCTCAGGTTCTTATTCGTAATCATCTATATTTATCCACTACTATATTTGTAAGCCCTTATTTATGTAACTTCTTCGTATTCTTCACATCTTTTCGTGATCTCTTCTTTTGTTGTATTTATTTTGTCGTTCTCGTTCTTAACATTCGCCATTGTTGGTTTACAGTCCGTGGTCATATTTCGGATGATCTGGAAAATTTCTTACGATCTCCATTTGTTGTTATGTTCTTCCACTTCTTCGCTTTTTTTCTTGAATAAACTTTTCCTTATCTTGTCTTGGTCTGGGCTGGAATCCCCGTAGAGTTTTCTGAGTTTCGTCTGGTCATTTGCTTTCTTCGCAGAGAAATATAATGTTGGAAAAGAAAGAAATATAAGGACTCCGTTGTACATATTATTATTATTATTATTATTATTATTATTATTATTATTATTATTATTATTATTATTATTAATAGGCATGCGTTTGGAGTAAAAACCAAAGTATGTACACTATAGTATTAATTATATCGTACTATAATCCATCGCATCTTCACTTCGATGTCTGTGTTTCCAAGATTTTGTGAAACTTCTTTATATTTCACGGAGAAAATCTTGAATTTTCTCTGAAGGTTTGATTCAGTCTGTCGATTGTGAAAACTATTGAGCAGGTTGTTGCTCCAAATGCATCGGGCAGTTGGTCTTTCATCGCCACCTGCCGGTAAGGACTAGAGCAGGGATTAGAGCACGAACGAATCTGGACTCGCGTAAAGTGGCCGTGCGGAAGGTGGCCCGGGATTTCCAAGTCCAATATGGCACTGGGACAGTGGTTCGCAAATAGACAACGTGGAGAATGTTCACACCAAGTTCACTGATCGGCTCGCTTACTCGGTGTTTTTCTCCGCTTTACACTTTCTGCTCCATGTCCACGTCTGTTCATCCACGAGCCACCTCATTCTTATTGTTGGGAGCTGACTCGATTGCGAGGCTGAGGAATGCGCTCAATGTTCTTGAAAGCTGCCCCCTCCCCGCCTAATCTGCAACTACTAGCTGTCCCAAACATATTATACCAAGTATCCGTAGGCAAGAATTAAAACATCATACGAGAATAAGGAAAACAAATAGGCAATAAGTGGATATCATCAATGTGTAATTTTGTATCTTCACAATATGGCCTTTTCTTACCGGGAGTACTTAAGGCTGCCCCACAGGCTTCAAATCCTTCTTTTTTAATTTATGTCACAGTTCGAACAGATACTTCAGTTTACTACCCGAAAATGGCTGTTATGCAGCGTGTGTTGAACTCCCGAATTCTTTTCTTCGTCACATTTCTTAAAAACGAGACGTATAATTTCCCTAGCTGTGTATTGTTTGGCCTTTACTACGAACAAAAGTCATACCGTTCCACCAAAAGTCACAAACCAAATTAAAATGAGTACGCTATACACTTGTGTTACGAACAAGAAGCAAACAACACGACACTCATTGAGTTCATGTCTTCTCAGAACAAGAAACATTCTATATTAGATTAAAATGATATTGAACCTCATACAATGTTGTCAAAGCTGATATACTATTTCCTCGACTGCTCGCGTAGGCGGCAAATTGCAAAACACGTCAATATGCTGAATACTTACACTGTATACTTCGGCGAATTCTTTAGTTCTACATCGTATGTACGACATATGACAGTAATATTTAAATATGTGGTTTATTAAAGTTTTGGAAATATATTTATTTGTGCAATGTAATTGAATTTTCCTCAATAATCAAGAGAGATTATTGTCAAATTGCCGCCATGCGAAAGATGAGGCGTCAACAATCGTACAATAGTGTGACTTACTTTTCAGGTTTTCAACGTCAAAAGTAATTTGTTGAGACCGCAAAGTGTGAAAGTGGCTTTTAGATTGTACTATCTCAGGTACTAAAAACTTCGATTTATAGAGGAGTATACTGCACTGTAAATCAAGTACAAAATAGTCAATGAATTGAGTGTTTGTAAACATTTCTTTCAATAAAAGTCGATCATGTGAGGAACCGACCCAGCAAGTCGATCATGTGGGGGATCAACCCAGCAAGTCAATCAAGTGGAAGAATAGCCCAGCAAGTAGATCAAGTGAGAGATCGATCCAGCAAGTCGATCAAGTGAGAGATCGACCCAGCAAGTCGATCACGTGAGGGATCCACTCAGCAAGTCTATGAAGTGGGGGATCGACCGAGCAAGTCGATCATGTTGGGGATCGACCCAGCAAGTCGATCATGTGAGGAATCGACCCAGAAAGTCGATCATGTGGGGATCGACCCAGCAAGTCGAACATGTGGGGGATCGACCCACCAAGACGATCAAGTGGAAGAATAGTCCAAGTCGATCAAGTCGACCCAGCAAGCCGATCAAGTAAAGGATCGACCCAGCAAGTCGATCAAGTGAAAGATCGACCCAGCAAGTCGATCATGTAAGGGATCGACCCAGCAAGTCGATCAAGTTGGGAAGGACATTGCAGTCGCGGCAACGTAAAAGGAAGGCGTGTTGACAGAGCCTCTTAGCGCGAGCAATCCTCAGTTGGCTGATTCTTCTGGTGGATTTAAACATACACTCCCCGTAGAGGTTCGTTATATGGGTTCGTAGGCTTCCGTTCCTAGGGAGATGTGACACGCCAACTACTTGGCAGCAGTATAGCTCTGAAGAAGGCCACAGCAAGATGGCCGAAACGTCAGTCCAATCAACTGAGACGTGACTCATCGCGGATAGCCAAGAATACATTGACTCCGGCCGCGGAAGCCTACGAACCCGTAGCACCGCTTTAACCGCCGGGCCTGGCCGTGCCACCGCGCTGACAGAGGGCCCACAACGGGCGGGTGGGTGACGCAACGGCGCAGAAGAGGAAGTGGGGGGAGGCAAGGTGTTTTCGTAAATTTCACTTTACGACGCTCCTATTCCTCCGATTTGTTCTCGAAAGTTTCAGAACTAATTTCAAATTCGCGTTTTTGTTAGATTTTTGGAAAAAGGTCATCGTAGCGTAAATTCTATTTTAAAAAGGCGTCAAATGACGTTTACAGTTCGAAAACCGGAGCATTGGTTCAGAAGTTATCGGTAAAGTAAATTTTACTTATTTTGGTGCTGCCACGTGGTGGCTACAAATTGTACTAGTGTCGGGACATTTATCCTTAAGCACAGTGCACACATACTGCAAATCTAATATTATCGACAAGTTATAATGAATGTACAAATTATAACGCGTGTTTCCTTTTAAGTAGGCAATAACTCCGTTACTAATCAGATTACTAGTCTACAAATGACAACGAACGGGTGTCGGTTAAGTGTGAACGAACTTCATTTCTATTTCATTGTCTAATGCCTAGACAAATATTATTATAAATTACAAAATCATAAAAAGCATTTCCGATCTTGCTTCATTACACAGATTCAACTACATTACTACCTAAATTTCACAAATCATTTTTTGTTATCCCATACGTTTAAAGGGACAATTACCGTAATACCTACGCTTATTTGTAATTTCCGAATTCGTGAGATGTGAAGATTGCTTTTATAGAATAATTGCTCATTTCATGGAGCATTCTCACAGAAAGATTCAATTACTGAAATATTTTATCCTGTTACCTCAGATATTTCTTGCGCATCAGGTTCCTTCAGAGATACGCACCTAAAATTTCGACGCGGAACGTTGTCCTCCTCCCACTGATGGAGAATACGATGTTCTCAATTTTTAAAAAAATCTCTCTAACTTCTTAAGAAACTCTTTCGGACGTTTTGGTAGGCACATCAAACCATAAGTTCATCTTACTGGCAATTGATGGTTAAGTAAGGTAAATTGGAATGTTAACTTATTCCATTTGAAAGGTCAAGACAATTATACATTATTTTATATATAAAATAGATACTCCAAAATGTTAACTGTCGAAAGACATGAGATAGAACAAAATTTATTTTACAATGTAAGTTCAATGAATTTCGTTTACTTAACTTTTTCGATTACATTTTTTCGAATTAATTTGGTAGAGCATAATAACACAAGCTGTTCCTTCGGAAACATCTACTCCACATCCACGCGCAATCCATGGGACTGAGTGTAACCAGACGTGATGCCAGTTGGTTCTATTCTGCTTTCTTCACACCATGCCACAGCAATAGTATTTGTTTCACTAACACATGGTGAGGTCTTGCTTTGTATTTTTAACGCTAAGGCTACCGACTTCAACACATACATTTGTACAATTCATGTACATAATAAACCCTGTTATTGCATGGACGCAAAGTCTTAAAATTATTAAGAGCAAACATCTTTGATTGCGAGGAAAGTTGATTTATTTATTTTCACATATCCCTGTCAATATGCGGATATGCTTGTACGAATAGAAGATACGTTAAAAACTTAAAGAGCCCGCAAATTCTTATAATGGTATTTAAAAAACGTAAAAATTTAAATTCTACAGGCACATTTTAAACTCAAATATACTTTTGGAAAAAAGTAATCAATATTAGCAGCAACTGCAGCCATCACCTGAAACAGTCCAAAAAAGTCAAACGAAGCATCTGCGCTGCATATATGCAATTATTCAATAGGCAGAGCAGTCACTACTGTATTTTTACAAAAGAAATCGTTCCTCGAAAGGATGCATGTCAATCAGGTGGCTCTAAGGTATGTGTACTATTCGGCGGGTTGCGGGTTCCAGTCCCGCGTAGGCAGGGTCGTTTACCAGTGTTCGGTTTGGATGCACCTCTCCCGGTCTGTTACGTGTGTGATGTGGCACGCACCGTTCTTCCCGGCAAGTGCTGCCGGTGGCCGCACCAAGGAGATTTCCGCAACCCAAGCAGGAAGAGCTGAATAGGTAAGAATATTGTATCATGCATATGTGATTTTAAAATTTCATTCTTAAGAAATTTACTTTGGTTTTCAAGATTAAACGATATTGGGATTGAAAGTTTGTATAATTCATTCTGATTTCCTATTAAAATAGATTGATCTCAGATATACAGTCAGCTGAAAGACCGATTATATTTTAAATGTTATTTAAAAAGAAATTCGCCCCGCAACTATTTTTACGTTTGCTCTAATCTTCTGCAAACATCAAAACCTCAAAATATTCTGCAATCATCAATGTTTCTGAGTACTAATACCCTTTTGCTATCGTTCCGGCCACTTTTAGAACACGAACGCCAGGCCATCTCTCCCTAGCTCCTTGCAGCGCGCCTCCACAGCTTTGATGACCTCCGTCCTTTGAGCGGAAACTTGAGTTCAGGGAACAGCCACAAGTCGCGAGGACGACATCCGGACTACGGTGGATGGAGTAGAGGTGCGATGCCTCAAGAGGTCAAGAAATCCGCTACAGTGCGAGCGACGTGCGGCCTCGCGTTGTCACGATGCGCGTCGCACGGCCAAATCACCGTGCCCAATCGGAAATGCGTTGGTGATTGCAATGGCTAAGAACGCGGCAAGCTCTCTCAGGGCCGCTCGCCCATCTTGGCGAGGAGAGCGGCAGCGGGGCTCCGGAGAACGCTGCGACGCGGTCGAGGTGGCCCCGATGCTCTTCTGTTCGCGAACGCTTTGTACCACTCAGCATCTTCAACGTACACCTTAGTTAATAATTCGTATGCATCTTTTCGGTTCTTCTCGAGTTTCCCAACAAATGTCACATTACAACGTTGTTTATCCATGTTGGACTTGGTCGGCAAATATTTAACACACGTTACATGAAGCGCCACATACGTTTACTCACTACTCCGGTCAACTTAAAACTAACGGCATTGTTGGCCAAGTGAATAGATTACATGGTGGTATTCAGTGCTCCCACCATTCGCAACATTTTTCCTTCAGGGTCCCTATTATCATTACTATTTGAACACCCCCCCCCCACACACACAATTTTCTTTGCCATTATATACACGACAAACTATTTTGTTCCTTTCTTTTCGGTTTCCAAGACCGGTGCAGATGCAGGTCGCTCAGGAAAGAACGCCATCGAGCACAAGGATGTCGCCTGGAAGCGCGGGTCGCGGGGCTAGCTCGACGAATGCTTATTCGAGCCCTAGGAGGCAGGCCGGCCGGCCGGCCGGCGACATGGAAAGGCCATCAACATTACGCACGCCACCTATCGCTTTACTGCGACGCCGCCGCGCAGAATGACCGCATGCGGGGGACGAAGGCTCGCTCGCAAAGCTCATTAACTGCGCTGTACGCGCGCGCCAACAGTCTGCGATTCCTGGCGACCGCCGCAGACGTTGGTTGTGGCAAATGGCGCGATGAGCGGCAGAAGGCCTAATGCACAATCTGCAGCAAGCCTTTCACGGCATTGCGGCCTGCCATGGCCTGGGACAGCGCGAGGGCCGTCTTCCTCTTTCGTTGCGTCGGAATGAATTGCGAAACGAGGAACGTTCGTTGTGTGTTTCCGAGGACAATGTGAAGGAGATAACGAACATGCTGCAAATGAAAATAGCGTGAAAAATACGTTGATCCCGCACGTACATTATCCGGCAATTAGTAATACGGAAATAATGCAGAATATTTTTGCCTGAAAAATTATAGAACGATTTAAAGCCAGTGCTTCACGTTGCACTGAACCATATGAACGAACACGAACGATCGAACGAACGAACGCCTAAAGAAGTACGCGTGGTCTAGGCGGCACACTGTGTGTGGGGCTGGCATGGGCGTTGGCCCCTAATTGATGAAACGTTAAGACGCTGGCAAGGCAACCTGCTTCAAACGGCTGGCGCAACTGCACAAGAAGTTCGTATTAAACCGAGTTTTTTCTTCAAAGCAATACACCACGTCCATCGGGTCACTAAACTGTTATTGTCCTCTATCATTATGGCGAGTGCTTCAAGTCATAACCTACTATATTTACAAACTTCATGCTGACTGCGTGAACCAGGCCAGAATAATTAGAGCCAAAATCTGAGAGGTTCATGCCTGTGGAAGGCATAAAGGATTTCATTAACCGATTATAGTTTTCCTTTTCCCACTATTTACCACATTCTCATCATTCCATCTATAAAATCATTCATCTCTCATTACAATCCACCCCACATTAGCCCCCTCCCACTGAGTCTACCAACACGCCCGACTTACACCTCTGGTCATGTTGACATACTAAAACGTGCCGCCCAAAACACGAACACCATAATGTCGACTCTCCCTTCTGGTACAACAAACTAGCACTGTGCACATAAATTAGACACACAAATATTGAAACTGCATCTGAGAAGTACAAATGTTAAAATATGTGCTAATTTGCTCACAGAAAAATACTTTGCACGGCATAATCTTTACCGGAAAACATGCACTCGGAAGCGATCCTTTCACATCCTCGACAGTATCCTGTCCAAGGACCATCGCCAATCACACCTCTTTCAGACCTTTTACCTCATATCCTGTCCTGCCTCCATTATTCATTCTTGCCTCACCTCCTGCCGCTGCTGCGACTCAATGCTTCCTCCACCCACGGACTCCGGGTAAAAATGAGATTATGGGAGAGGGAAAAAGTATTATGTAAATTTATTTGAGGCGCAAGATACAAGTATAACCGGAGTCCCAAAATCACGTTTAGTACTCTTTCTTAGAATTGTGTTTACGCCTTCAGATGCTAGAATGTCATTTGGGTTGAAAAAGCGAGAAAATCCGATTTGAATGGCGTTGCAATCACCATAAATAAATCACAAAATCAAACTATGGAAACAAATGGTATAAAAGGAATGCTTTTTTAGAAGAAAAATTCTCAGATGCCTACAATGTTGCTCAAATTAATGTGCTAATAATTTTTTTGAATAAATTATTCTTTCTTCCCCAATGTTACGACGCTAATGACCTGCAGTCGATGCAACTTTAATTTTTTGTCATGTTTGATATATTTATTGATGTCCGTAAATAAATATAATATGAGATAGATGTGCTTGCATAGAATAATGAACTTTGGCCTGTAAAAACATTGTATCAGGTTTTCAATATTAATGAGATGCACCTGGAATTAATTATAACTTGGTCGTAGTGTAGCATTTATTTGTAACACGTAGGTAGTTTCTATTTTGTAAATACGTTGGATCATTCTCCCTCATCGAAATTAATCAAGCTGAATAATATACTATCAGAAGTTACATATGATTTATCATGCACATTTAAAATAAGAAAGTTTATTTTCGTTTATACTAATTACTGCCGTACTAAGTAGAAAAAACAGCGGGGGAGCGTAATGAAACGAGTGATAACAAGAATTCTCTTCATCCCCAACGTGGAGAATGGTTCGATGGACATGTAGATAATACCAAACGCTATTTCAAGAAACCTGCAATAGAGAAGAATCACCAGATATGGAAGGTGACGTTAGCATTGGTGACGTACTACGATTTATATCTTGTTCTCCCTGAGAAAACAAGTCTTTAGCAGCGCAGATCCCTTTCACTGTCATACAATGTGCACTCACGAGAAAATAACAATGTAATCTACGTAAATACTTGCTGGCTTTTTCTCGCCAGCGATATTTTTTGTGGAGTAATTGCACCCAACAACGATAGAACGATAGATCCAATGACAGGGTACGTACAGAGGCTGTACGATTCTCATATTCAGCAGTATCTTGAGATAAAAATCCACTTTTTCGTTACCTGGGCCCGATATTAAGAGTTTTTCTGACGAAAAATCGCATTTTTTCGTCCCACGATTACAATTCCTTCTACTTATGCAGTAAAAAGGTATGAAAAGTTCAAGGCAGTAATGAAGGCAACACCAACAGCAGCAATTCTCCACCTGTTCGTGAATGTTAATATCTCGATTTCGAGGTGCGTTACATAGTTGCTGCATCAATCCCTTCATCAGTATGAACAAGACATTATAAAATAGCATGATCAACCACGCTTTAACTGAAATCAAGATATTAACATTTAAGAATTCTAGGTTTACTGTGGATTGTGCGGCGGATCTTGTTCTTGCTCCAAGCCCTTCATACGAAAGATAAAACAACCTTTGTAAATAAATAAGAAAATAAAAAAAGTCTAAAAGCATGAAGGGAAGGAAACAGCACTACAACTTTCGATGCAAGACTAACATTACAAAAGCTGAACAATTTTCCTAAATCACTGTTTTTGTACAGAAGTGAAATTTTGCAGCTGCAATCTGTTGATGTTCATCTAAGCTCATAGATATTACTCAATCTTCAGTTAAACTAAATCACACCTTCAGTTAAACTGACTTTCACAGGTGAAATTTTCAATTGATTCCTAAAGATTTTCAACAAAGGCTAGAGAGATCTACATCCTCTCAGGATATGGTGGAAGTTATCCGTACAATTAGCGGGCTGTGTTTCACCTAAGACAGGTTCCGCTCAGGTGTTGGTTTAGATAGCAAATATGAATGAAACGTTCAAAGAAACGTAATTGCTCAAAAAATTTAACCGCGCATGGCAAGACTAAGTTATGCTTTATCGTAAAGAATTATTTTCAGAATATAATTCATTGTCTTCTTGCACTCATCTAAACGTTCATTTCATGTTTGTGCTCGTAACGTGCAATTTCACGAGGTTTCCCAAACGCTCAAATTGCAACTTCTCTCACAATAGTCCGGCGTTTGTGGTCACTTTCATTTGCATTCAATTACTTCGACGGCAACGAGAAATTACGCAGAACAGAGCATGTCATTACGAGAGATTCCGGATGCAACACTGACAATATTCTGAATGCTACATTCTGAATAATACAAATGTGCTATACACTAGTAGTAGGCATTTGCCACATGAAAAACACATAACTGTTTCGTTCTGTGACCACATTTTCATTCCCGATTATGAAACCAGGAGAATGCTATGGATCAGATCTATTACTCGGGCCGATTTCCAGCCCTCGTCATCCTCGGTCGTGTGTATTAAGCACTTCGATGAAAATTCATTGTTAGAGAAGGTAAATTTCCCTGTAAAGATGGATCTTTCATAACTGTACCTCGGGACAAATTAAAATTGACCGAAGATGCTTATCCTACCACATTCGAAAATCAGCCTAAGTACTTATCCAATCAAATCAGCCAAGTACCATCAATTTACCACGAACTCGACCTACTCCTAGTGAAAGAAGGAAAAGGCTGAAAGTACAAAACGAACGTAATTTCAGTGCATGGTGTGAACAAAACAAGAGCGCATCATTTGCAGCCTTTCAAACCGGACTAAAGGTAAAGTGAGGCTCGATACGACTAGAAGTGTGATTACTTTTTCAGTTACTGTACATAGCGAATTTGTTAGCTTTATAAGAATTAAGGATAGTGATTTTTTTCTGTGCCAGAACACATCATTACTTTTAAGGTATTTAGGTTGTCGGAAGTGAAGACATTCCATAAAAAATTGAGCTTGCCAATGAATACTTTTAAGAGGATGCTCGGAGATAATCTTTGATGTGACGATTGGACCAAATTTGATTCTTTATTACTCATTTGGCGAGTTTTGATCTTCAAGAATTATAAGTAAAGAAGAAAGTGGAAACGAGTATAAACTTGTTGCAAAGTGTTAGTAGTATTCCTGAAACTGAAGATAGTGGTATTGTAGAAAAGAAATTAATGTTTATTGGCCCAACTTGAATTAGTGTTTAAGAAACAAAATAAGTACAATTCTGATATGTTATTAAGGTTATGCAAAGTGTCATGGTCATATTCAAGAGTATATAATTTCCTGTGCAAAAGTAATTTTTTAACTTTACCCCACCTATCTTATTTAAAAAGAATTATTTGTGATTTTGTAATTTGGAAATAATAGGTCATCTCATGTTGCATTCTTGAAAGAAAAATTTAAATTATTGAGTGAACATGAAAAAATTGTTTGTCGTATACTTGATGAGATATATGTAACACCAAAACTCTCAGACAAAGGAGGCACCCTTGAAGGTAGGGCACTTAACAGTTGTGATAATGCAATCACATTGCACGTTTTTATGACTTCATCACTGTTGTCCGATAATACGGATGCTGTGGCTCTTTTTCCCATAAAAAATCGAAATTCACAAGTCCTCTTTGAAAAAATTTGAAAGATGTAGGTTATAATGTATTGTGTTTAATAGCTGACAATAACAAAGTGAATTGATATCTTTTTCAAACTCTTTCCAATAATGAACTTAAAGTTAGAGTTCCAAATCCTTTGATGTCAGTATCCCATTGTTCTTGATATTTGATACAGTACACATGATAAAATATGTGAACAATAATTGTCGCTACCAAAGGGACTCTTGCCAAATGTTTTGTATATAAAATATTTCAGATCCGGCAGGTCCTATATTAAAAGATAGGTTTTCAGATTTAAAGGAGCTTTGTATATTAGAAAAAAAATCTTGTGTAAAATTAGCACCTTCTTTATGTCAAAAGGCATTGTATCCCACCGATATAGAAAGGCAAAATATTGGATTAGCTCTTCGAATATTTAATGATAAGAGAGTGGCAGCTTTTCAACAGTTATGTAAGAATAAAGGAGAACGTTTTCAGGGTACGATTGCATTTCTGACATTGTTGATCAAGTGGTGGAAAGTTGTCAATGTTAAACATCTTCTAAAAGGTTGGACTCGCAGAGACGAATTCTGTGATCCTATACACTCTGTGGATGATAAGAAAATTCAATTTCTTTTAGAATTTAGTGAATTTTTGAAACCCTGGCAACAGTTACCAACTCTAGGGAAATTGACTAACGAAACAAACACTGTTCTTCACACTACAGTAGCTTTAATTGCAATTTCTAAATTTCTTCACATAGAATGCTCATTCAGATGTTTTGTTACGAAAAATTTTAACTTATAGTTTGGAAGCTCCCTTTAGGCAATACAAACAGATGAGTGAAAGAAATTGTAATGTGTTTGTAAGACAGGTTTTGGAATCAGAAAGAAAGCTCAAAATTCTTAACTTGTTAGAAATGAACTCATTAAATGTAACAAAGCTCCACTAAAAATATTTGTGGAATCATGCAGTTCTGCCATTAATGAAGAACAGTCTTCTGCTGATATAATAGAAAGATTTGAAGATGCTATGGAATAGAGTGCCTTGGAAAGGATTCTATGAGAGATTTCATTTTTATTGCTGGCCATGTTGGTAGGAAGACTTCCTCAATACTGCGCGATAATAATTGTGAATGTTGTAGGTTAAACATTCTGCGAGATGAGATAATGGAGTTAGAACTGAGTGAAGAGGTGGTTGAGTATTTTTCAATTATTAATAGATGTGGTCTGAAACGGCCAGGGCAGCTTTCAGTAGATATTGTGTTTGATGCATTCAAATTGATCAATGTATTGATCAGTTCTTGCCCTAGGAATATTGTTAAACAACTGACAATGCAATATATAGATATTTAAATTTGGTTTGCAAATGTGGCATTCCTCTTATATAAATTGTTGATGCATGTTGTACAACAATTTCAAATATTTTACTGAACAATTATTGTAAAATTAAATGTGTCACTGCAAGGAATTCCAAGCACTGTGTCAAGAAGCGGAAGGTACAAACATTAGTGCCAAAATAAAGTAATTATTTAAAAAAATTAATAATGTATGCATTGCGGTGCAGTTAAAATATTCTAATTATATGCATGATCCCCACAATGTGACAAATTGTATATTATGAAACATTAAATGTATCTTATTTCAATATTAATATTTTGTATTTCTTTCCTTTTTATTGAACATTGTATTTTCAATACGTATCACCACTTCGTAGAGAAACCTACTTCATAGATTACTTTAAATTACTTTTTACGTGTTGCAATTTTTGGTCTGGTATTTGCAACTTTTAATGGGGACTAGGTAAGTTCAGGAAGGTTATGTTTCAGGCAGTCGCCTGGAGCCGTGAACTTCCACAACGTTGGCGGTCATCTTGTTTCTAGGTTTGGGACTATATAGAGAGTATATAGAGAGGGACTTGATACGGTCTTAAGAGATATTTATTTTTGAACTCAAATATTGTTAGAATTGACTTTGTCTATAATCGACATAAATGTTTTTTGCTGGCGAGTAAACACTTGAAAGAGGTCATATCCCTTGCTGCAAACAGCGTTACAATTGAAGATGGAGCGCATGTGGGCGTTCTGTGGCGTGCACATTGGTAGCACCACCAAGTACCGTATTAGCACTGCTTGTGTCCGCAGGATAGCGGCAGCGCTAGCCGACGCGCGCCCTCCTGATGCCCTGACAAGAGTCAATTCGCTTTGTCCGCCTTGGAAGTTGGCTTGGCAGAGAGGCCCTCGCGCGGCTAGCCGCCTCCTGCGAAGGCTGTGTGGCGGTCCTAGGCAGTGGCTGATCGGTGCATGCGATGATCTATGGTGAGGCAGACCCGGCATTTCAGTGGATACAATGAAATCTTTATTGGATGTGCCGCTTCTGAGAACAAGTGATCTTAAAAGAAGAAACATATTAAATATTTTTATTTTTTTAAAATTTTGATTGTCGCCAATAACGGTTTACTAGTAAACCAAAGGTCATTGACTTTCAATTTCACATTACGTTTCCCTTCCTGTACTTGTCTGCCCCGCCAAGTTTTGAACCCACCGTCTGCTACTGGCAGACAACGGCCGAGACATTATGTGAGTAGCAAGACGCGAAGAGGCGTGCGGTACGTCAGAGGTGCAGTAGAGTTCGCAGGAAAAGCACCGGACAGGAGAGGGCGAGACAAGGCGATACAGGGCACGGGGCGAAGGGGTGGGAGGGCAGACACCACGAGCAAAAGGTGCGAATGGAGGAGATGGAGAGGAGAGAGGTGAAGGGTGTAGAGGAGAGGAGAAGGGTGTCGAAAGAGAGGAGAGGAGAGGAGAAAGGAGAGGAGAAGAGAGGAGAGGCGAGAGGAGAGGAGAAGAGAGGAGAGAGAGGAGAGGAGAAGAGAGGAGAGAGAGGAGAGAGAAGAGGAGATGCGAGAGACGAGGAGAGGAGAGAGGAGAGGAGAGGAGAAAGACGAGGAGTGGAAAGATGAGAGGAGAGAGACGAGGAGAGGAGATGAGAGTAGAGAGGAGATGAGAGGAAATAAGGGGAGAGAAGAGAGGAGAGAGTAGAGAGGAGAGGAGAGGAGAGGAGAGGAGGGGAGACTCAACGTGCCAACGTGGGAGGCGCAGAGGTCGGCCGGGGGCTCAGCCGCCCCGAAAGAGCTCCGCTCCGAGTGCGACAGTTGCAGCAAAGCCTCGCCAACACGCGCATATTAGGAACGCCAGGCAACACCATCGACAGGACTAGGCATTTGCAATGCCCTTCGCGTCACGACCCTCACCACAATGAACAGGGCCCTTGTTCATTACTGCTCCTGTGCTCTGTGTAATGGAGCGCACGTGAACTACTGACGCATTTTCTTCCCGCCGGCTCCGAACAGGCCCTCGCGCGTTTCCCGCCCAACACACTCGATCACCACAGAGAACAAAATACTACGGATGATCCTTTCAGGCTGCACAGTCATTTAATATGGACGCGGAATATTCCTCGCGGAGAGCAGTCAATAAAAAACATACCAGACGAAAGGAAATGAATAAGCAATCACGAATCAGATATTCCACACGGGAGCACTCCGTCCAATCAGATCTATCTTCTATTTTCAGATGAGTTCAGCGATTGAAAACGGTTCAAAATTGTTTCAATAACGATTACTTATTCTGACGAGAAAATAAAATAAATGGATGCTTTTGAAACTGACATTGTTCATTTCAATACAGGAAATGAATATCAAATAAAAATAAAACGTAAGCTTGGCAATACGAATACTAGAACATAACTTCAAAGGCGTACAAAATAAAACTATTTTGTCAAGCTCGATAATTAAAACAAAACAAAAACACTTTAAGTTTGTTTCTTGAATACACAGAACCTACAAATTCATCTAACTCAAAGGGGGAAAATCACATATTGCCCCATATCAAATGTTCAATTGTAAAAAATATCGCTAAAACTAGTTACATTCCTGAAAAGGGATGTACAAACACATTTCTCTCACCGTTCCTTGACACTTGGTCAGCAAAATCTCGTGAGATATTCGTGTGGTCTCGAATGGGATCCAAAGGAACAAAAGACATGCGCAGTAGAACGTTGGGGGAGAAAATCTAGAAAATTCGGAAATTTTGGGAATCGAATAACAGATAAGCACTATACTCTAGATATGCATACTATTCACTCATTCACAACCATCTATTTCAAAAATACAAATTTGGGAATACATTTTTCTACATTAGAAACTTAATACTATTAATTAAATTTCAATAAATATCACTAAAAAAGGCTACTGGTATCATTTGAGTCACATTTAGTTTAGTGCAGGAGCGAAGGACATTCACATGAGTCCCCGAGATGATTTCATATAGCCTTCCAATTACATCAGTTTGACACGATGCCCCGCAGGGGATCATCTCTCCTTGAGAAAAATCCACTTCCTCATTATCACTATCGCTACCGTCATGGTCTGTATACGAATAAGTACTAATGCTGTCGTCGCGTCATCATTGTGTAATGGCAACTAGGCATCGATGTCATCAACAGCTACACCTCAGCGGCCATGATTATTTGTATATTTTTCTAAATCCTCGCAAGTGTGAATTCCGAAAAGGGGGGAAGCAAGGCAAGATAGTAAAAAATACCCCTCCCCGGGAGGGAGAGGTTAATGCTTGGGGAGGTTAATGCTTGAGGTTAAACCTGTTCAGAACAATAAAAATGTTTGCATGATGCTTACCTTCATTTGACCGGCTCATTCAACATATATAACGACACACATGTTTTACTTAGCAGTACTTTTAGATTAGTTACGTAACCTTGTTGTTTATAACATGTTATCCCACTTCTTTTTTGCACTTTTGAGAGTTTTTTAAGTGGAGTCTTTGGAGATAAGGAACCTTGGGGAAATTCTGAAAAACTTCGAACTCTTTGACAGGGGTGGATCCAGCCAATCATGGAGGGGATAATAAATTTTTGTTAAATAATTAACATATATTATCATATTTTATATTATTGTAGTGTATATTTTTTAAATAATTACATAATTCTAACATAAATATTTAAATAAATGTTCGCAAATAAAAAATGTCTCCTCTTTGAAATATTTAAAGAATAATGGAGTAACGACTATTTATTACTTTTTTGTGTAGAAAAAACATCGAAACAGAGCAAACAAAACGTGTTCTTTTTCGTTCTACAAGTCAAAGGCAAAGATAACGTGGAGGAAAAAAGTGTGTACACATTTTGTTTTTTGTTTGGAATGGGATTATTAGCCCATCTGCGCCATTTTCATTATCTCCCCCTGCTACCTCCAAATTCTTTTCGTAGGTAAAATCAGAGATAATAATTCACAACTTTTTCTGTGATTTCATTGTTCTTTAATCCGCTACACGATTCCAAGTAGAAGTCTTTTTGACTGATTAATAACTCTTCGTATTAAAACGGGTCGGATAAACGCAGTTCCACTACTGCAATGGGACGGTCGCACGCGTCAGATGGCGACGCGTATTTTATAAAATTATATTGTGCACAACGCCGCTGAGAAGACCAGACCAGGAAGCACGCTGTTTTCCTCTACCTGTGTGCGCTTTCGGGGCGCCTGGGGCGGTGTGGATTCGAGTCCTTGGCTTTCGGCGCAACCCACGCCAAGCCACATCTTGGGACTGGGCCCCCTCCGAGCGACGCTCCGCCGCAGAGCCCTTCCTCGGGACTCGGATGACGTTCGGGTTTCGCTGCATTTGGCCATTGCAATTGGCCAAGGCGCGGGCGTCCGCCACGCGAGGGAAAGGTGACTCGCGAAGCCTACGAGGCGAACTAAAGACGCTAGCTCGTTCATTCTCTATTCTGATCCTGCACATTCAACATTGTTTTCTGCATTCGGATTCTGCTTCGACTCACGGGGGGGCGCGCCAGCGGATGCACTGCCGCCGCGCCGCCGCCCGAACGCCTTGCCTCATCGCACATCTCATGCCGACGCTGGCTCTGAACAAACGCAGGGGGGCGTGACTCAGTGCCCGACCGCGAGCCCAGAGTGACGGCGGGCCGGGGCGCGATTAACGCAGCCGCGAGTCGTGCCGCCGATACCCGGAATAACGCAGTGGCACCGTCGACGATGCCGCGCCGCATAGACGGCACAGACGCCAGTCGGCCGACGACCGCCGTGGACTGACCACTTCCAGAAGCTGGGGCGCAGGGCTGCCGCTCCCCGAGCCGGACCATGGCCGCCCGAACGACACCACCCGGCGGCCAAAGCTGAACTCTGGCCAGTACGGCCGTTTAAGATTGGATTAGTTTTAAGACAGTTCGTAAGAATAATCTTAGTATGAGGCTCCACCTCGATTACAAAGAAAGGATATTTAAAATCATGTCAGAAAAAATGAAGCAATGCCCTTGAATGTTGTGGTAGCATTAGTTGGCCGTATCCCGCGTGCCTCCCTCTAGGGAGCCTACCAACGGAGCAGGCGGAGCAACGCGAAGCGGAGGAGAATCAGGGCAGTCGGGGTGTCCGCGCGGAGTAGTCGTCAATGCAACTGATATTAAGTTGCTGTAAGCGCTGGCTCAAGGCTCCAGGCGAGGCCGGAGCGCACGTGCGCCGAGGGAGGCAATGAGTCTGCAGCCCCTCCCAGGCCCGCCAGCGCCCGCCGGCAGCCAGAGACGAGGCGCCGCGCTCCGCCGCCCTACTGCTTCGGCGCGGCAGCTCTGTATTCAATACATACACTATTTGCAACAGTGTATGTATGTATAATATATATTAAATTGCACATGAGCTGTAACGTATCACTTCCAACTCAACGCTGCTGAACGCTGAATACAACATTGTTTGATGGTAAGTTAGTATAAATGTTTAGAGATTTTTTAAACGGCTTCGTCAAGAAAACATTATCCTATGCATCACGTGATGGTACTTTAGCAAATAAAAGGAAAGCTGTCACGATTTGTGTACAGTAGAAGACGTCAGATCTAAGAACCACAACTAAAGGTCAAAGAAAAATGATCGATTCGCTTGTATAATATGCTTAAATTCGAACCCTAGTTTTCGTCATTAATCCGTTCGGTTTCCGGCAGACTTTTTCGAACGTAAGAAAAGGGTAGAAGATGAATAATAATGTAAATACAATAAACCCGTCCCTAGCACTCAAATATATATATATATATATATATATATATATATAAATACTTTCCCGAAATTTATAGTGTTTCTCGCTTTCTTTGTCAAACGCTTAGCAATCAAAGCGTTCATTGTCGCTTATTTAGCAGTCACGCAAAATAAACAAGATAAAAAAATGGATTATTACGAAATATTATGAAAAACGCGTGACATAATCCTCACTCACCGGAAACAAAGCAAACTAAGTCGCGAAAGCATCAGTGGGTGGAGGGAAGCTTTATGGAAGTTTATGATTCCGGGAAATAGGACGAGATATGCTGGGCGATAGAACAGTGTGTACTTAATTTCAGTATACGAAAATCGAGCAGTTGTACAAAATGTAGGGCAAATGTAGACGAAAAAAAGTCGAAAACCGACCTACGAAACAGATAGAATATGAAATCCTAATTTTGTCTGTGCATATTTGTCATAACATACAGAAGTGAACCCGTGGATGTCATGTGTAGATTTGATAAGAGATGCTCGCGAAATGTTCGAACATTCAGTGCATAGTACAGAATCTCTTTACTGTAGATACAGCGATTTGTTAATTACAGACTGTACACGATGTATTTCACAAATTTTACTTTGGGATAACGTATACAATAAAGTAAAAGTATAGTCAGCAAATAATTGAGGCCTCGCTAGAAACGACAAGAATATCGAATGTTCTTTTTCCGTATTCTTTCTTTTTTTGGCGATTAATAAAATTCAAATCAAGAGCGTACTTCTTGTCAGAAAGAAATATCATTACATCCCTTGTTCTATACATTCTCGGGCGTAGACAACAGCAGGTAGACGACCGTTCAGTCTTTTCTCCCGAACGACGCCCGTCAGGGCCCTCGCCCCAGCCGCGGAGGACATGGGCGACAGCGGCGGCGGAGGGTGGGGGAGGGGGAGGGGGAGGGGGCTTAATGCATCTGCATCGCCGCGCCCAGAGGCGCCGGGCGGTCGAGTTCCTCTCGTAGGGAGCCGGCCGCCGGCTCTCTGGCGATGTTTCCAACTACTTCGGAGCGCTCCTGCCTCCTGCCCCGCCCACGGCCTCTACACGAGAGCCCGCCCCGTCCGCCCCTCTCTCGTCCCCTTGCCATCGCCCGAGTCCCTTTGGCCCACTGAAACGGCGAAGAAGTTAATTAAAATTTCATCTGGAGTGTACGCATTGTATAGTTTTGCTTTTCGCGAAGTAATCTGCTCCCTGCCGCTTCGGATACTTTATTTGATGATGCCTTTTCGGGACCTCCGCGGAAATACCGGGCGCGGACGGAAGGCCGCCGGGGAGAGGGAGGAAGAGAGGCGAAGCAAGCGACGGCGCGGCGCGACGAAAGGCCAAGGCAGGAAAGACCCGCCGGGCTATGGAGGCGGTGCATTCCTGCGCCCGTTCTGAAAAAAATAGCGGGTGGGCACTAGGCATCTAGCAAATGAAACCCGCACTCCCATCCACTAAGAACTACGATGACGAGGGTGCGAGTGGCAATGCCTTTGCCGAGCAGCCTTGCAACAGACGCGTGCGCTCACCCCACCTCACCGCCGACGAAACGTTTTTTTCTGGTCATTCACTACAACAAACCATCTACCCAGCGAACGTGCAAATAGAGCGGGTACTAAGGTTTAGGACCTAAACTTTAGATCTTACCGTTTTCTCTGAAATAATTAGTCCAGAATAACTGTTTTCTCCCGCATAATTTACATTTTTTAAATCAATTTTTTTTGTTAATTTACATTAAATTGTTTCAATGTACCACGATTTACGATATTTTTTAATGATGTGAAAATGAGTAACTTACGTGGACATAATATTCTCACGCACATTTGTCATTCTAAAGATAACTAACTGGTTTTATGGTTATTGCTTGCTCTTTAAACCGCTTTCACAACATCCTCATTTTTTTGCCATATTTAAATTAAAATCATATTTTCTTTCTTACACTGGTGCTGGATGTCGGAGTTTTCACTGTTCAACTTGCGACTTCGATTTTATTTAGAACAAGTCAAAATTACTTTTCTTTGAATAAAAAGCTCTTAGTTAACGTTTCGGCCTTGTTCAAGCCTTACTTGGGGGCCATAGTTCACGCGAGAAGATTTTGACGACTTTTCGATTCCCTGCCTCCCCAGAGTGAGATGTGAGATTTGGCTCGATCCCCTCCCCCTTCTAATCTCACGTGGTACTTCTTTAATGCGTGTTTTAATGTAAATACGTTAGTTTTGAGATTTATTGCATTGCGATTTATTTATATTTTGCTTAATTACAGTGAATATTATAGCACTTTAAAAACAGTGCAATAAATCATTCTGGGTGATTTTTCTTTAAAATTCTGTAAAAATAAAGGTAATTAGATTTATCTCATTTTGGTATTGAAACGCGTTTTACTTAACTTGTCTCAGTTTTCTCGCAATTTAGCACAGTTTTTAGTGAAAAAATGCGTGATTTTTATCTAGACCTCCCTCTCGACATATTTTAGGTGCGATTTGTCTTGACAACCTCACTCCTAAAGGCCTCACGTAATTTATGGATGGCTCCTTAGAGGCCTAGGTATGTAAATATTTTGTATTGTCGTCTTAAATAATTACTAGTAAACAGATTTTGAGGCGCTTCAATTCCAAAATCTGCATTTTTTTAGGTGACGTAAAACATTGAAGCGCGGAAAGAAAACGAAGTTAAAATCAGCGTAGTGCAAAGTTGTAGCAAACAACAATCAGTGTAAGACTTTTCAGGCGTACATAGACAATTGATGACCTTACATCAAAAACGCACTGGCAACTGAAACAAGACAACTGGATAACAGAAAATGATCTCATTGGCATCTCTCTTCTCTGTTGTTGAGGTCAAACACAAAAATTATTACGTAAACCTAGAGCAGACTATTAATACTAGAAGATGAAAACAAGAGAGGCACAATGCCACCACCCGAGATAAAGGATGTAACCTGCTTACTTCCCTTCCTTGCAGTTCTCACACGTGGGCTCCCTCACAGCTTGTCCTCTGATTACACTCAACGTTCGTCGATTCCAACGACCCCAGAAAAAACGACACGCAACGGAGCAGTTGTAAGGAAACATTTCAGAAAAACCCTTGAGTCGTCTCTCATTATTTCTCCTAGAATAAATTATTTTTTCTGTTCACATTCTTCGAAAATGGCATGTAAGATTACATTTTGTACGCTCCATTCCGTCATGGATGTGATTTGGCCTCACGACACTGTGCGAGGTGGACGTCGATGTTTCAATGGAATCATCACGGAGAGTCGGTCAACGCACGCGCCATACTCGCAGGGTCTCTTCTTTTCTGCCCGAAATCTTCTTCGGAGTACAGAGGACTGACCCTTCAAGATTCCCCTGGGCACTCAGGTTTTATTTTGTACATTGCTCTCATACATTTAAAAAGCCGTTTTCAGTTAAATCTTAATTATCTATAAATTAATATTCATAATCACTATTATATTAAATTTTGTTGTGCACCAATTTAATGTTATAGACAACTAAACCAGCTTTAAAACTTCGATGTTTAAAAATATCGATTGTTTTGGCACACATTAAAATCAATGTTTTAATTTTAAACATCAATGTTTTGTCATCGACATCACATGACGCGCGGGAGAGTTAGGGCGCAGGGCGCGCACAACGCAAATCGCAACCGCCGACAACACGGCAGGCGCAGTGCATCACGAATGCCCGCCAGGCCAACGAATGCTGCGAGCAGATCGCGTTAGCTCGTCCCTGGCGGCGGGCGTTGCCGGAGCATAACTTCTCATTAACCTCCGCGCGTCACTCTGCCCAGATGACGATAATGACTCGTAATTCGCATAATGCTTGTGAATTGACTTCAGGCGAATTTTTCATCTTTTCTATTAAGCTCCCCGACGATCGCGTGCCCGGACACAAAACGCGAAGCAACTGCGAGCGCTTCATTACACACAAAAGAAAACGCACGGAAGTCCTAATGGTTTTCTCCCAACAAATATGCAGTTGTTTTATTAACGTGGAAGTAATTGTACAGCAGCCGACGCAGCAGAAAATACATCATCCAGAAGCAATTAAGTCCTTTCTCTGGGCGCAAATCTACTCCTTACTTACAAACACGAAAGAAGAGCAGAAAATAACCGCAGGCAGCTCTCGCGGAGCAGATGAGGTGAACGTACCTGCAATAGAAAGAAAATGAAATTAGCACTACAGCTTTATGACGAACAAGTGGTATCGAGTTCACATATAGAATTAACAAGTCATCATTATCAATGGTAATATAATAATAACAACAACAATAATACGAAGAAGAAGGATACTGTTCGTTAAGAAATGTGTGAACCACGTAAATCATAAATCAAGTAAATACAGTGCGTATTATGTCATGTAGCGGTGTTCCACCCCAGCTGTAACGTCGCCTTCCATCCAGGGGTCCCATCCCAGATATCTCTCACAGCAGGGCACCGCCCCCGCCGGCGCAATCTCCAAGCATCCCACTGCTCTCTCGACATGCGTAGGAGTGGAGTGCATGTATTATTTTAGTGGTGTGGGTGTGTGTAAGGGGTGAGGATAGGACACGGAAGAGATCAGAAATATCGAGTGCGGATCGTGGCCCGTTTGCTATGGACCTACTCCGACATTCGTCTCCTATTTATTAAGAAAGCAAGGAAAATACAGTGCAAAGCTTCCCGCCGCTAGAATTATCCCCCAGACAGTAGTTAAATTCGACCCATCTGCGATGCGAGTGTCGAGACTTGCGCCCTAGGGCATTCCGGCCAACGATGCTGCACAGGCGAAAAGTGTTTCATCTGAGTACTTTCAAACATTGAAATAAATAAATTAACAATAAAAGAAAGTTTTGAAAATAGCTTAACGAAATAAAAAACTTGCATCACTATGGTTCCTATAACCTTATCTGAAGGATACTTTTTTATGACACTGCATTCTGTAATTTTTCTCAAGTTCAGGCTTCTTTGTATTTCTCTTGCAAGACATTTCCTTTGGGAAGGCAATCAGTAATTCTCTTGGAAGCACAGCTCCGTGTAAATCGCTATACTTGCTGTAAAAAGCGCAAAATGGAGTAAAAAATTATAACATGTCTTTGTGATAAAATGACTTGAAAAAAACAACTTTAGTACACTTCATATCAAATGTATTTTGTGCAGAAAAAGATTTACACCAAAATCGAGCGCCTTGCGAGATGGGATTGATTCTCTTGAAGAGCGAAGAGGTCTCTGAGCGCGTGCGCGGGCGGAGCGCGGACTAATGGGCCCGCGGCATCAAAGGGCAGCGTTAATGCAGGGGAGGACAATCCGCCAGCCTTTTCGGCCGACGGGCCGGGCGACGGAGGCAGATCGCGTCGCGGGCGGGCGGGCGAGCAGCGGCGGCGTCGCGGAGCGGCGCGGCGCCGCGCGGGCGTGTAATTGAACAGTAAGCCCCCGTGCCAGCGCCTCAAATCCTTTCCATTAGCGCGCGCCGCGGCGCCACGCACGGCGGCGGGGGCGGCGCCGGAGCTGCCGCGGGTCGGGTCGGGTCGGGTCGGGTGGGGCCCGGCCGGGCCAGGTCGAGGCGAGGGCGGCCGCCAGGTGCGCAAGGGCCGGCGCAGCGCCACTTGCCAGCACACCTCACCGCCAGATCGATAACACACCCCAACTGCGACGCCACGAAGCGCCATTTATCAGCAAAGTATCCACCTTACATCAGTTGCCCACACTGTACAAATACATACATAAGGCTTTCCAAAAAAAATTACAGACTTTCATTATTTATATATATATATATATATATATATATATATATATATATATATATATATATATATATATAATTATTAGTGGAGCGAGAAGACTTCTAGAAAGCTGTAGTAAGTTTGCCAACTAGATCTTTCCGCAATATGCTGCGATTTTGTTGGACACCAGGACTTGAAATTAACGATTATACAATTATAAACTGACAAAAAATACGTATAAATGGCGGGAATAGTGAAATGTCAGCTGCATACCATCAAGTCCATACGTATTTATACAGCACTTATTTAGATCTCTATTCTGCATTTAACCATATGTGTGTGTAGCATTGTCCATTCTACCAAAATATGGAAAAGGGGTTTTGAAATCCCTTGTCACTGGGTGCGCCCGCGCCCCTCTTGTAGACTGACTGACAGCGGGGTAAGACAAATTCACTGGCCTAGCAATGCGAGGGCTGCTTCCAAGCCACGACGTCCTGTCGGCGGCGGGCGGCAGCGAAAGTGGCGGCGGAGGCTGCGGCCGCGCGTATCGCCGGCGGCGGAAGCGGCAGCGAACCGCACGTTCCGGCCCATAAGTTCCGCCAGCGAGCACAAAGGGCGGGGCGGCGCTGCCAACACTCGCTCTGACCAACGACGTGACACCAGGTGACAATTTCTAAGGCCTTCCAAACTTGGTGTTTTGAAAAAAGATCCTCCCAAAACTTCCAACGGATATTGCAAGAATTCTTATTAAAATACAAGTATGATGAAATATACAATGGAAACTGAATTTTAGCATTGAACCAATGACAAGGAGCTACAGTACCGCAACATGGTACATCTTTTTTCGTAGCGCACTCAACAACCACATAAACTTTTCTGAAAATCACAGTAGTTTGTACTACTTTCCCTATCTGTAGCAAATTTCGAAGGATCGACGAATCCTTCTGGAATTGTAAAGATATTGTCAAAAACACCAATATTTCGTGTTCAAATTTCTGGAGTTTCCGTACTCTCTGTATGCTACACATTCCAGAACGTAATACCAAAAGAAAGTGAAAGGAACAAATGAGTACGATTAAAAAGCTTCAAGACACTTTTAAAAGAAAGAAATTCTAAAATTTTATATAACAATGAACTTGTAAATTATTTATGTACTTTCAAACTTTTCAACATTTATTGGGCGACTACGATCACAAAAATCAAGACATAGAAATCCGCGAGGAAGTTCCAACTCTCCGCCTTGAGACTCTATTTCATCGAAATATCAAAGTTAGTGGAAGTCGTATATGAATCCTCTGTGCTGCGTGACATTTATTTTCGTTTAGCGGGAAACCTGAAATTGTGGCGGCGACAGGTGGCGTGGAGGAGGAGGGTCAGCAGAGGCAGCGGATTGAAATTCCGCAGGGGCGGCGGCCGTCGCGCGGAAATCTGTTACGTCCGCGCCCCACACGCCTCCACCTCCGCCTCCGCCTCCGCCGGCGCCGGCGCCGCAGGGACGCGCGCGCGAGGCTTTCATTTTTCCAGAAAGCGCCACTAGGCGGCAGCGGAGGCGGAGGTATAAGTGGAGGTGGAGGTGGAGGTGGAAGTGGAGGTGGAGGCGGAGGTATAAGTGGAGGTGGAAGCGGAGGTGGAAGTGGAGGTGGAGGTGTAGTGGAAGAATCATTTTATCCCTAATTTCAAGTATGCGATTTCTGAGAAGCAAAGGATACGTCCCGCAATTATTAAACTAACTTTATTAATTAATTTAACGTCAAAAAACAGTTAAATACTGTGTGACGCACCATGGGGGAAAATACAATATTTTCGCGATTTCTTGAATTCTGAGATCTCTGTTCAAATTCATTCATATTAAGCTGAATTATGAAAAAAGATAGCAATGTGCAGTTTGGCAAGAATTGGTATGAAAATATTTGCTCAAGTGTAATAAAACTATTTGCGCTGCACGACGAAGGCCGGAATGTCGTAGAAGCACACTATTACTTTGCTGTTTACGGAGACAATAGGACCAAAATGACCCACGATAAAAGAAAATTAAAACTGAGTTTTCGTCAATAAATGAAGCCCTTTGAATTTTTTTAAAAATCCAATCACATAATAAAAGTTTTGTTAAATGGCACGATCATATTTTCCCTTTTAAAAAAAAAGTTTTAGGGAGCATCGATGCTCGGTGACGTCGCATCTCTAATGTCACTATCTTTGCAGCAGCTCGTTTGAGAAGAAAGCAAGTGATCTCCTTAGGGGCGGAAGTTGAACAAGATATTTTTTCTGCAATAGCATCCATTGCGTGGCTCCTACATTGGCGACGCGGGTAGATAAAGAGAAGCGCAAGGAGAAAGAAAAGAAAGGAGACACATCCGCACGAATGGTTGAGGACTGTCACTCATATACGGCCGCCCCAAAGAGGAAAGCGGTCCGGCGAAGGGCGCAAGACATCAGAGCGACGCCCAGCAGGCGGGGCGGGAGGCGCACCGCGACGGCTCCCGGCTAATTAGGGCGCCGGCCGCCCACGCCCCACGCCCCCTGCCCGCCGCATGCTGATGAGCCCGCACGCCTCGGCATTCGACGCCTGTCCGCCGCCGCCGCCGCCCCGACACACGTCCGCGCGTCGCCCGAGAAAAAAGACACCCGAGGTCCCAGCGCGGATGCGATTTGAAGGGGCGAGGGTGGCCGACACAAGCCAATGGACTAAGCCAATAAATGCCTCACGGCGCACGCACTTCGTGCGCCCAAATGCAGGTGTTTCGAAAGAGCCGTTCCCGCACGCGGCTGAGGAGACACATCAATGTCAACACTTTTTAAACACAATATAACAGATGTGAAATTTCCTCAAATATTCTAGCGAAGGTTCAGTAAAATATTTAAATTTCTTTCATTTTATATGCAACTCGGATTTTTTTCTTTTTCCTTTCGGAGTACAAAGTGTGTTATGCAATGTTTGCAGGAAGAAGTGAATATTTTTCGACACGAATACACGTTTAGGGGGTCCCAGATCCCAGAAAAGTGAATTTTTATTGCTCCAACAGGCACCAAATGTTTCAATTTTCACCATCCTGTCACATTATTGTATAAGCAATTACGTCAGATATACATTGCGGTATTGTATAGTAGCTACATGTCCGAGGACGCCGCGTTGAAAGCACAGGTGCCAACATTTGGCACGCAATCCTGCGACCTTCCTCAGGGCAAAATGTATGTCGCGGCGTCTTCCGGACTGTAGCGAAGTAACTGTCGCGATATGGCTTTCCGGCCCTCGCGACACGCTACTGACTCCGGCCGAGGAAGCCTACGCTCTCACGGAAGTATGTTCTGCACACTAAATGTTTTCCATACCCTATCCCCTTACAAACTCACGCACGCACGCACGCTCCGTCACCGAAGGGCCAACGCTTGAGCGTGTCGTCCGCAGCGCGTGGGTTCCACTCACAGACTGAATAAATAATAGAGAACAATACACATGCCAATTCAATGTAAGAAAGGTATTTTGTTTACGTCAGAAACGATGTTCACTCAGATTTTCTCTTCGCTCTTTAAAATTTCTCTCCGTCATGAGCGTTTTCCCTCTCTACTCCAGTGCATGCGAACAATTCAGCGAGAAATGTCTTTGGAGAGGGTTCCAGTGCACTGCGATTCACAAACACAACGCCCGCCGGCAAACTGGATTCTGCGCCCACCGACATGGGGCCCTGCACGACCCTGCAATTAACTACAGCAAATGCTCTTTTCGTGTCCACCGTTTCAAATCATTCAGCTCCACCAAAAATAGAGCGCGCGTTGAAATCATTGGTATTGGCAGTCGGGAGTTTCTACACAAGCCACATCAGAGCGCGATGAATAATTGAACGGGGCGAAATTAATTAACACATTTAATTCTGCTGTAAGGCGGGGAGGGCGGGGGGAGGGGAGGGTCAGGGCGCTCCGCTCTTCAAAGGGCTGGGAGCGGGCGATAGCGCCGCCTGCGGATAATTAAGCCGCCAAATTGGGCGCAAGTGGCGTGGGCACTTGAACCCGACCCCACTCCCGCGTCTTGTAACCTCCCCCGCCTGCTGTCCACGCGCACCCCTTCGCCGGAACAGTTCCTCCTCCCACCGCACAGTTCAGAACGCTCGCGCCCTCCATCTTCAAGCGACGTTCCCATCCTCCTTTTGCTTTTACCTCTGCATGTGGTCCCGTACGTTCGCTCTCCATCCCACGAAGGCGCAACTCTACTTGCAGACTGTGCTGCTAGCGGCGCGGTCTCCTTTCACAATGCAGCTCGCGTGTTCGCTAAGATCACACTCGCGAGAATTTGGAATCCATCGGAGAATAATTCGTCTCTCAAATAACCTCGAACTTCCACAGCTTGAATTCTTTGATTCTGGAATAACCCAAACTCGCACAATCCGATCTCCTCTATTTTCTACGTTAGGAAGTAATCTCGGTAAGTCAAATATTCCCTCGTTTTTTTCTTTAACTTTTTGATTTTCTGTTCCAGATTTCAATGTATTGGCAACATATTTTTCATTAAAACTCCAACTGCTCGTGCTCCTTGGTGCGCAGTCTAACTCGTGACACTTCTTGTGGCATTCCTCAGCACAAGTTTTCAATGCGCTCCCACATCCGCAGTTCCATCCGCCTCTCTTCATTTCCCTCGCTCCCCTCCTCGCCCGGGGCGCCGCTGCCCGGCGCAGAGGCCGCTCAATTCGCGTGGCCCGCCTCGCGTTGCCCGCCGTCGCGTTGCCCGCCCGGGGCGGCCGCGCGCGCGAGGCGCCGTACTTTCTTTTCCATCCACAAAACTTGCGACAAGTCGCGCGTCCCTTTGCTGCGCCGCGAGAGGCAGCGGGTGGAGGGCGCGCGTCCGCAGCCCCGGGCGGCGCGCCCGCCCCCGCCCCCGCGCAGGTATTGTATTGTTCCTGACGGAAAAAAAGCTTTTTTATTCCCGACTCGGAATGGAAACGGGCTCGCACAAGCGAATGGAGCTGGGCCATGTGTGGAGCGGAGGGGAGAGACAAAGGGTCTGATAGTGCGCCCTGCGGACAGCAGGGAGCGGGCTGCCGAGTTCCCACTTTGAGTCGGCGAACAAGCGACTGATCTTCTTTCGCCAACCTGATTACGCGGCTCGGCGCCCCTCCGCCCGCACCTCCACCTGCGCCGCCGCCCGCGCACAAGTGAACGTCGCCAACTGCCCAACTGGGAAAAGTCTCCCAAGAATTATCATCTATTTATTTATTGGGGATTAACAGCCCTTAAGAACTGTTGAGGTCATAGAGACCTATGGCTGGCAGGTGGCAGATCTAAAGAGTGGTGAAATGAGACACCGAAAATGCAAGGAATGGAAAAAATGCAAGAAAACCTGAAGAGAGTTCGCATTGTCTGCCACAAATCCCGCATTACAAGCAATGCCATAACTGGAGGACAATTACAGCGATGGAAATTTGAGAAATCGTTGATTTCCCCGTTTCTTTCCAGTATATTATACAGGTTTCAAAGCCATTTTCCTCGTTAAAACTGTAACTGAGAGTCGCGTGAGTCACAAAGACACAGAAATGTCACTCGATGGGTGAGAAGGAGTATCCAGTCAAACGGTGTAAAGTCAGTAATTACCTGCGATTTTAAGCATCATTTAAATAATTATTTGGTTCGATAGTGTTTCCTTTTCTAGATTTTATCACACAAAAGTATTTTGTATGAAGTTTTCTTTTATGAAAAATCGAATTGATTGAAAAATTTATATTAAAGCGGACAAACAGACGTAGGTTATCCTCACGTAATGTTAATCAATTATCCGAAAGAAATGGAATTTAAGTTTTTTCTATTGTTTGTAAATTGAAAGTACAGACGGAGAAAAAAACACTTGTATGAATAAATCACTAAACCTAATTTCACAACGATTTACATTGAGCAAAATATGACATGGACATAGTCATCCAAAATGTGTGTTAATCGACTGACAATGATCACGTTCATGATGAACATCACGTCTCATTTCTCGGAAAACAAGTCCTATCTCAAAAACATTCTGCAGCAGGGCATGCAATGCACAGTGACTACTCGGATAAAATTGTAATCATCCAATGATTGGTAGTGAACGTATGTTTCACAGCAAATTTTGTTATTCTGGGATTCATACGATTGGATCTCTCGCCGTATGGGTTATTGATCGATATTTTTGACAGTAGACAATCTCCTTGAACATCAATTTAGAAGCTGTTATTTTATTTTCGTAACTATCTTTAACGCTATCCAGTTTTGCTACAATATCTAGACATTCTGTCACTCTTATGTTTAGCCTTCTTTATTTCTCCGCGCACTATTTCTATTATCTTTATAACTATATTTATTTTATAAAATAGATTGCTTGTTGTATTGTGAATTCGTGGCCCGCGCGGGCCCGATCCCTTCTGAGGCAGCGCCAGTGGAGCGGCGGCCAAGACCCCAAACACGTGCACCCCCGGCGGTTCGCCGCCTTGAGAAGCTTCGAGGAGAAGGGGGGGGGGGGGGCGACACCTGTTGGCCGAGCCCCCGCGCCCGCCCTCAATCGTCTGCGTAAATCGAATCAGGAAGGCTTTGTGCTGTCAAGATTAACCCCGCGCCTCGCCTCGCCCGTCGGCCGCGCAGACAGCAAATCCGAAGACGACGAAATGTTAGTCATCGCGAGTCAGTGACGCCAAGAGAGATTCGAGGGCGGAGCTGCGTCGTGAAATCAACGCCTAGGAAACGTTACAGGTCGGAGCGCAGCACCCACTAAAAGCGGAGGAGAAGCATCTCATTTCACACGACGGAGCGGTTGTTTGTGTGTGTGTGTGTGAGGGAGGAGATGTCATGGAAATTCACTGGAGTATTTTCCACGAACATGATCTTTTATTGCAGAAATAAACACAATTTTTCAATGGAATATGATATCAAAAGAAAGTTCATCTGTCACACCGCAGGCGATCAACCGAGTTTGACGAAAGGTTTGTCATCTGAGGTACGTGCGATTGAAGTCAGTTTAGCTGGTCGAAAATGTATGACAACGTAAGACCAACAACAAAAGTACGAACAAGTAGGCGGTAAATACTTCAACAAAGTAGGAGAAGGGAAAACTTATACTACAAAATGGAGGACCAAACCACGCAAGGAAATTGGGAAACTTGAATTAAAAAAAACAACAACAAACAAACAATTTACGAAGCTCACACAGACGACCTTTGGAGGTGTAAATAAATTATTTGCAGACAGATATTCCCATTGAAATAGCACAAAAAGTTGAAAATATTAAGAGTCAGGCATTTCTCGAAAGTAGGAAAAAATGAAAATACTCTACAAATTCGCAACGATTTTTTTTAGCTTAACACATATATTAGTTTTGTATTGCCCTCTTCCAAGAATGTTTTCTGGATCCTAACAACAACCATTCGTGAACGAATACTTGGGCACTCTTTCTTCTGGTAACTGAACTCGGTATATTTAATTCCTCGCGGTTTTCTCTAAGAGGTAATCCTTTCTTTTAAGGCCAGCAATGCACTCTGTATAACTCATTGCTTCAATTTAAGTATGGATGGTCTACAATATACACGACAGTTCCAAGATGAGAAAAAACAGTCGACTGAGGAGGCACCGCACTCAAACGAGTCCGGAGAAGCGACAGGACGTGCATGTCGAACGAGCTCAAAGAGAAAACAAATCGTTTAACAGAGCGCTGGAAATTCCATTATTTTCAGAGAACGAATTCCAGATGGAGCGAGGGGTCTCTTAATTCTGGAATTAAATTCCCGATAGCTGCCAATATAAAATGAGATGGAATTGACGTTTGCGAAGCGCCGCGGAGGCCGCCTTGTGCTCGGCGCGGCGGATGCGTTCGCTCGCTCGCTCGTCTCCGGAGGAGCGCGGCCTGGGGCTAGCGGCGCCCCTCCCTGCAATAACGAGCCCCTCATCCTGCGTCTCGGCGCTCAGCGCTGGCCATGCGGGCGGGCGAGGGGGCGGGGCGGGGCGGGGCGGCGCGCCGAGCTGGGAAGGGCCAGGTGTAATCCAATTGCCGCGCACAATGAGCAATAAACAGAGTAAATACGAGCGGGTAATTGCATATGGCGGGGCCGGGCCGGGCCGCGCAGGCCAGCGCCAGCGTGCGCGGGGAAGAACCCGCGGGCGCAGTGCACCGATGCAGCGCACGGCCGTCCGGGCGCACGCCGCGCCGAATCAGCGCGCAGCTCGCTCGATAACGGCATTAATGCAACTCACCCAACGCCAGGGTCCGCGCTCCGACACACGTGACTCAGCAACAAAGAAGACAATCGCGGCCAATAGGGAGAGGTGGTGTTACATATATTTCATCGATTATTAATTGTAGATAGAGACTTAAATTCAGAATACCAATAGAACATTGGAGACAGATTCCTACATCCCAAGAAGACGAAAAAAGAAACACAAAGCACAAGGCTGCACTTTTCATCAAACTCTAAAAGACGTTTAAACCAAAGAAAAATATAATTAACCGACTTTCAGCTGTCGGTGCGGATAGAGGTCCGCATGTTGTTCAAATTTCTCCCGATGCAAACATCCGCCCCAAGAGAACGAACAACTGGCACCCGCATACAGGGCGATGGATCGTGGACCCAAAGGAAATCGCAGCAAACCACGCGCCGGAGAGCGGGATTTACGAGCAGCGGCGGGGGACGCGCATCTCATCTCGGGCGCGGTTGAAGAGCAAGGCAACGCAATTGGGCGCCATTTTGTTTGTTTCCATATTAACACGTTTTCTTTTTTGTAGACCTCCGAATCACGATGGCGGGAGGCTGATATTCGATTTTTACCATACATAATTGAACATGTAGGACTTCAGAAATTTAAAAAAATTGAAATTCTTGAATTTCATAAATTATGTAATGATTGATTCTTCAATAAGGCATAAACGAAAGAAAAGGAATTTCTCATGTACTGAGATATTACTCCTTGCGAATTCGACTAAAAAGCCTCCTATGACGACTAGTAAGTGGAAGCCGCTAATGATAAATACTAACTACACTAGAGTGAGGGGCGTCCGGCTTCGAATCGGACAATTCGTATATTTGACCTTATCTTTCATACTATGCGAAATGTGTCGCACAGTGCAGGACCCACAACGAAGGAGATCGCAAATGAAAGCGACTAGCAAACAGGAGCGTAACCGACTCTCGATACAGAAACCAGGCAATGAAATGATATTGATAGCATAACCCTACAAATGCCCGCTCTGCTAGACCTGAACCGCTCTTCCGCCGCCTCTTCAAGCGCGCCCGAGTGGTTGAGGAAGCCGGAGTCCAATGTGGGGCGGGGGCGCCTGAAGCTCCGCCACCTCCACTCAGTCTCTGCTGCGCCCCGCGCGACGCCTTCCTGCTCGCTCATTGAGTCGCGCCCGCTTCCAGGTGCCGCCGCTCAAGCATGCAACACAATACGCTCTTTTCCCGCTCCCAACTACGTGGCGACGTAGCTGGCAATGCTTTTTATAGGTAGTACACATAAAAGGCTTCCTACAGCGCCAGAACGCACCCGCTCCAAAGGGCACCATTCCTCACAGGAGTCGAAGAGCGCGCCATTGCCCTCTCCACGTACGTATTCAACTAGCGCCTATGGCGGACGAATTCAGAGATTAATACTCCATAAAAACAGTTACGTAGCCACAAGACCGAACTGTTTTAATTAAATAGCTCATACGTTTCATGCAGCTATCCACTTGTTTACAACAACAAAGCCGTGAAATGCTATTTCAACGGCAACTGTAATTTCGAAGGTACATTGTGCACACTCACTGCACGCGAATAGATGTAATCTTGATGAATGTTAAAGGTTGCAACAATTCCCGGAATAATGACATAAAGCAAACAATATATTCATGTGTTCCATTCAAAAAGGTATATAATTTAAATGGCTGATGTTAATCCTATTTATCATCATCGTATTTATAAATGCAAAAAATTACCATGAACATGAAAATGAGAGAAATACAGTGCAATAAACCATACTTTCCACCCTCTGATAAACATCAAAAAGGAATATAAACATTCTGAGCAGTGCAATGAATAATTAAAAACATGAAGCGACTAAGTGTCAATAAAAAATGAATTAATGTTCACGTACATAATTCTTCAGGCAATATTGCCCAAAATAAAGTACTGAATGTGCTCAGATTCAGTTTAATTTCTATTTACATTTTAACAGATTTCGATTAGTTCAAATTATAGCATATTACAAATGACGAAGGACATATATACCGTAAATCACAGAAGTACAGGATCTCTCCAACTGCACAAAAATTCCTACTTACACGGATCGGAAAAAGAGGGTCACTGCTTTACAAGCATAAAATTATTGTAGCCAGTGCCAAATTAACAACGACTAATACGTTGCTAACTTCCTGATGATTGCGAGCAATGGGCGTAATCACTTGGCTACTGTACGTGGTATGTGTAAGCCTATCTCATGGCACTTCCGAGCGGGCAAATTGGACGGAGGAGACGCAGCGACTTCAATTGCAGCCGCGAGCCACCGAAGCCGGCATGAAGATGAAGAGAAATTCAGGAAAACAGGGAAGCACAGTTTCTTTTCGTTTCTCAGAGAACAACATTTCTCATCAAATCAGCAATAATAAAGAAAAGAGCGAGTATGAGATCTTAAAGTGCTCACACCGTCAAAGCACGATTTCCTGATGTCGACAAAGACACCAAGAACACTCTTCAGATCATTCAGATAGGATGCTGATAGCGAGGTGAATGATATTGACTCTAAGGAAGGGGGATCAGCTTAAATGTATTCGAAAAACCAATTTGATGGTATCTAAGCCTTCTGTATCTTACCAAGAAATATTCACTTTTAAAATACAAACATTGATTATCCGAAGATCAAAATGGCGAACACGAGACAAGGGGTGGGTGAGTGAGTGAGTGAGAGGTTTCCGGGGGGTGTCAACTACTTTGGCCAACGACTATTGTTGGTCCTTATTTTTGTGGGTGTAGTTCATGTTATACCCGGAAGATGGCTGTGTTCCTCATGCGGATAAGTGTCAGATCCCCTGCCAACCTAAACGTCGTTTTCGACGTTTATTCCCCGCAAGTATCTCACCCCAGCGAGGAAGCTGTAAGTTCCGTCGGTCTCCTAACACGAGCGGTATTGAAGTGAATGTAAAAACGTTTGTGTGTGTGAAAGGAGGTAGTGTATTTCTGTATACATACACTTTAATGTGTTCTTGGAAATTTATTATTTATTGATCAATTCTGAGTTTTCTTACTAAATTTCTTCGTCACTTAGTAAGGAATGGCATTTCATTTCATTTCTAAGAAAATTCTCATTCTTACATATCAATCGACATTGTATGAACTGTCATAAAATTAACTGGTGGAGGCACAAAGAATAATAAGAGGCAGCAACTGGCATGTACCGCCACCTACGCACGTCGACCAACACTCGCTTTGGGCCACTCTTCGTCTGAACGATGTAGTGCAAAATAGCTGCCCTCTGAGACCAGCCGTGAGCTGAGGAAATCATTATGTTCTTCGCAAAGGGCCAGACGAGGTCTCAGGTAACGATTGCCCAGCTCGGTACTTAGGAACAACTTCGCATTCAAACTCTGGGACAAAGAAAAGACGAATAGTGTTTGGGCGACAAATTCAGGGAAGGTAATCTTCTTACACAAACTAAATACAATAAACAATAGATTGCAAGCGCCGATCCGTAATTCAAATGACAATTCTCTAATGAATGTTTTCTTCGCAATTCAACTTTTCAATAGGACAGATGCTTAAGAAATCGTTTCCATTGACATGTCACAAAGAAAAGAAAAAATAAGGCAATGGATAAGAATAATCCTCAAACACAACCTCGCGGCCAAGAGACTCTCATTTGCGGCGAGGCTGCGCTGCGCCCGAACCACCCTCCGCCAGCGGCGCACAAGCACAGCAGGCGAACGCCGTCCACCCGCGCAGACGCCGGCAAATATGAGGCTCTTCCCGGAAGAGCGATTTCACAGCCAGTGAAAGGCATTGCTGGCTTTGGCGTCTCCATCGCTCGCGCGGGACACGACCTTAACACACCGCCCGACCCATCGACACCTGCGCGGAGGCCCCAGACATTACACGAGAGATATCGCCTCGACAGACGAAATGGGGGTTAGGCAACGCATTTCACAACATGCAATTCAAAGGTCAGAGGGTGGAAGCTCACGAATCAAAGAACAATATTTGATTAAACATTGAAGAGTATCTGAGTCGAGCAAAAGGCAAACAAATAACAATCAATATGTTTTTTTCGCAGGTGTTTCAACTAGTAATATTAGGCAGCATCCCTACGGTTTGTCCAATCTCAATTAGGCAACGCACTTGACATTTACGCGTCGTTTTCTTGTTAAAGGAACCCCTGGAATTGTCACGTCACATTATAAACAGGGCGTCGACAAAGATAACAAGGCAAAAACGTGAAAAGGAGAAGAGAAAAAAGGAAAAGGAAGAAGAGAAGACAGAAGGCGAGGAAAAGAAGGGTCAAGAAAAGTAAGACAAGATAAAAAGCAAAGAAAAAAGAAAAATGAGAAGAGAAGAGCAAGAATGCCACAATACTATTCGCTCTGTGTTCACTCAATGCATCGCTTGCATTCTACACATCGTTAAGAGAATTTCGCGATTAGGAAACCGCAGACCGGCGGAGCAATTTTTAAATCACACTCACACAGACTTTATGACTGCTACAGTCCTGATTGAGTCCTGTTGTTGATCAGCTTACTAAGTGGAATAAGCCTTCGGAAGCGCAAAATCATTGCTACAGCAACAAGGTCTTAGAGGGAATTGACGCGTTCCACCTTCGGCAGCTGGTGATAGATTATTTGGCAAACTATTTCGAAGGTCAGTGCTAGATGTGCAAAATTGTATCCCATACTGCCGTAAGTTGATCAACCCCCTAAATCAAGAGGATTGGAAAATATTCGCAATAAAGACACTGATGAGAAGAACGGTAGATGTTCTTCCTTTTTAACTCTACTGTCGGACACACAGAGGGCGAGGCATTTCAGTTGAAACACTCAAACACTTTGTCACTTAATAGTTTCTTGACGTATTCTCTATATAACGTCCAGAAGATTTTGCTTCAAGCGAGTCGAAGCGCTGAAAATATTTATAAGCACTTTCAAGACAAATATCTACGTTTTTGAACACAAAGGGTGTAAAGCGTAATGTGTCATTGACAAAATTTCAGGATGCGAATTTCAACTGTCCTACTTCGCTCAATGTCCGCCGATCGCATCCAAATTCGCCAGAAAGCCATCAGAACTGCGATGCACTTGCTATTCGCAAAAGACCTGGGCCTACAACAGCACTTTGGGTCTTTGAAATATGCGTAAAGTTGCGGTGATATGATAAAGTTGCGGCTGCGAAAAAATTAGAAAATTATTAAAAACATACTTTCCACAAGAATATATATTTTCAATCGTATATTTTAAAATCTTCTTACGTGGCTGGTAGTATCGCAATAAAAAGGGGACAATAATCCTAGCCTAGCATTTGCCTCTTCGCTCACTTTTGAACACGTGATCTAGAGCTTGCAATCGATAGGTCACGTAGGGAAACTTCACAACTAATTCAGACGGGAAAAGCTGTACACTGCTTCGTAATTCGTCACGACAACAGGTCTTATGATTTTTTTAAGACACGTCATGGGGAAGTTGTTTCTTAGCACCATGTATTACAACTGCCATTCTAATCTGAAGAGGCGAGAAGATCATTGAACCAAGGGCGCCTAATACTCTGCAACAGACTAAGGAGGTAGGCGAATGACGGGCACACACCTCTGTCCGATGCTCCAGTTGGAAATGAACACAGAAGCAAATGTACACAGAACACCTATAAGGAAGTTCCTGAATAAATGAAAGCGCTGGTATCTACTTCAGGGCAAATCGTTATTTTTTAAACAAGCACGCTAAAAAAAACATTTCAAACAATTCTACTGTGTCAATTGGTCATCGATGCTCTTCGAATAACGGACTGTCATTACTGACAAATTACACATAACAGTAATTTATTATTCACAATCAATAGCACACTCACAAAAACATAGGGAGTAATTATAGAGCACAGTAAATGTATCACTCGCCATTCTTGTATTCATAAAATATTAAACTTTTGCACATGTCTCATTTGAATAATTCAAGACTCTTGAAATAGCAACCTTTAATCGCCCTAAAGGTGGAAGGGTAGACGCGATAGACGTAATAGATTTTGCAAAGCTTTTGATTGGTTCCACACGATCATCTTGTAAACAAATTAATAGATTCTGGTATAGACACACGAGTGATGGCTTGGAAAAACGAACTATTACGCTATAAGAAACAGAAGGTTCGAATTGGAAGATATTTATCAACCTCCGCAAGAGTCATTCCACTCATGTTTCTCGCTCTCGGGAAAGACTTGCCAAAACATTTAGCTTCACATGAAAGACTCTTTGCCGATGTCTGTATCATTTATCGGGCAATCATATCAGAGGAGGACGTAGATATTTTTAGCGAGACACAGACAAATTACGCTCCTGGGCAGAAACAAACGGCACGTGAAAGTGAATTTTCAGAACGTACGAGAAACAATGCCAAACTCATTCTGGATATGTTAAAATGGCCCAAACGAAAGCCCGCAAAGAAAACACGCTCTGCACTAATTTATACAGCATCATCGATTCCGCAAAACGCCGGCGAACTGCACACAGCAAACGCTCCACAGCGGGGCGTAAATGAGCATCCCACACGGGATATGCAGCGCGAGGCATCACGCGTCAAACGGCCTCCGCATTCCGAGCAGCAGCAGCAGCAGCAGCAGCGCGCCACAACAGGGTCGCGGGGGCATCCCCAGGCGCAGCACGCCCCGCGGGGGGGCGGGGGCGGGGGGGGGGGGGGGCGCAGGTAGCCACGTGCGAGCGCGTGCCCAAGCCGAGTGTCAACACGTCGCCAATTACTCCCGCAAATCCCGCGCTGTTTGTGGACCCGCGCCCCGCCCGCGCCCTTTGTTTGCCTGCGACGCGCGCCCAAGACCCGGCCAAATCCTCGCGCGAAGCCGCCCGGGGATACACCGCGCTGCAGCTGGCGCTTTCTTCAGGGCGAGGACGCCCAGGGCCTGGCCAGACAAACTCTGTTTACCACGCATTACCACCTTATTCTTCTGATTGTTCTACTTTCAGCACTGCTTTTGATGTCATACTACCTTACAATTGCCAGCCGGAAGTCATCTCTTGTCAATGTTTTTACGTGTGCTACGCCATTCCTTATAAAAAAATTGAGTATAATATAAATGCCCAGCAAGACCATCCTTAGGCATATAAAGTTGCACGAGGAAGTATCCACAGAAGTCCTTCCATTTTTTTTTTTCGGTTTCATTATCAAAGAAGGTTTAATTTGATAAACCAATTCCACCCCTGTTATATCGGAAAACGATACAGAATATTACTTCCTTTCATCACTAAAGATGCATTGAACCCACCTAAAACAAATATGTTCTAGACGTTTTGGAACATGTACCACACAATTCGGCTAAAAAAGTGATACCAGATCCGTCCTGCTGCGACGAATTGAATGAGCTAGTCATCACCTCTAAAGATATCTTAACTCCCACAAACACACACTAACACATATACAGCGGAAAAGTATTTCAGCTGCTTAATGATCAAATGACACCACGGCTGATTCTAATGTTGAACGAGTAGCGGTCAAATCGTAACAAACGTACAAATGTGTTACTCGATAACTGTATGGAAGATTAGCGATGTACTGTATGGAAGATAATTCAATAGCCATCCAATAAATGTTGCGAAATTATGATCGCAAAATCTATAATTCAGCATTCACAACACAATCTAATCTGATTGAGCCACTTCAATAGATTTTCTGTTACAGAAAAGGAAATCACAGCTTATCGTTTCCACATCTTGGACAATATGGAAATATCCTTATAAATAACGTCAATTAGCCAGTCATTCACACGCTGTGCGGTGTGACAGAAACACCTCATAGGCCATCGAGTTCTTTGTTAAAAGTACCTCTTACCAAAATACCTACGGAAATTCAATGCATGAAACGTGTGTGTCTCTTTCGATTATTTAGACCACTTGAAAAACTATGATCTACCCTCGTAATATTTGTGACATTTATTCATGATAATGCACATTTTGAAAAAGGATGCAACTCAAAATATCCATCCCTCTATTACAATATCACAAAAAAGACACAATGAAAATAATTACAATTATCTACAACATATTTTATTATGCTTACGTGCTTACATGCCTTACTCCTATTTTGACAAATATATGCACTAATTACGAATTACTAAAAGTTATTTGAATGCTTTACGCTTGCAAAACATATTAGCAGCAAAATCCGTGCAATTCCCTCTATTAATATATTTATAATTACATATTTTTATTCAGATAAATATATTTCTGCTTATTTAATTGTAGTTGTGGTTATACATTATTGTCTGAAACCATTTTATATTCAAAGTAATGTCCGTAAATATTACGTTTATTATTATGTCCCATAATATTAATCAATTTAATTCCGTAAAAACTGTTGGCTAATGTGTCGTGCATTATTTGCCACAATTTATTAGGAATATATAATACAAAATACGTGTACTCCCAATATAATACTAAAAGAAACCATTACTTAAAATACTCTATACTCTATTTTTTGCTCCCCAAAGTGGCGAACGCTGCCTCTAATTTCCCTAAAAAAAAAAAAACGACTGTAGTCTCCGTTTCCAGAATATTTAGAGTGTGTAAGTTTACATTAATCTTGCCAGAAAGGAACAGCAAGCCACCCAGATCTAAGCGCGTTTTTCGTGATGAACAGCAAGATTCATCAACCGGGCTCATGGCATTGAAAAATAATATCAAAATTGCCAATTCCAATGTTATGTTTAAAAGAAGAAATACACAAGTACAGCATCCTCAGTACTTGTAATAACATGCATGTTCAAAAGCCAATATTCAGAGAATATCCGAAACATTTTAAGCATTATGAAAATGCACCGCTTCAAACGAGGTTGCGCAAAGCTTGTGCAGCATTTCCACATGCACGGACTATCAGTGTACACCATGGCCTTCGAATCCATGGACATTCGCATGGAAGACAGGATGTTCCTACGATGCACGAGAACGATTTTATTTAACAAAGTACGTAACACGTATTGAACAAATAGTTGACAATGCTCATTCCATTCCTGCTTCGTGCAAACTCAAACGTAACCGCAAACTTAGGCAGTGGTTCCTTCGATTCCATTAAGTAAAAAAAGGAGAACTTGGAGATCAAAAGTCGTACATGAATGAATTGGATATTGTTGAAAATCGAAAGATTAAAATACTTTATCAAGCAGCATTATTAAAATTTGGACATACATCTTGTATTCATTATGTCTTAACTTAATTGAGGGTCACGTGAAATTAAAACAAGAAAATACGTAATGAAGTCCTCCTGGGAACTTAAAAACGAAACAAGAACGAATTAGAAGTTGATTTTTTTTTTAATGAACTGGAATATCGAATTTTTCATTGAATACCTTTTTTACCATATTCATATTGTTGGGGATAAAATTAATACAAATTTCTAACATAAGATAGAAATTTAACCAATTTATGTGTACAATTATCGGACAGAAGTAATATTGCATTATTATTATTATTATTATTATTATTAATGTAAAATATTTCGTGACACATTAAAAAAATTAGTCAATCTGTTATAATGAAAAATCAACAACAACAAACAAATCATTAAGTTAATTTCAAAATTTAATTTTACTAAGGGTACTACGCTGAGGTAACGTACACATTCCGCTTACGATTAAAAATTCGAAGCTACCGCAAATGTTTCGGTAATGTGAGGAATGGACCAGGTTTTGCAAGTAGATTTTTCAACCGAGTTCTAATATGCATGACCCTATAAAGCTGATATAAAAATAGCTGGTTACAGTTAAATGAGGCCACGAATTTAAATTTCTTGATCATCAATAATTAAAAAAAATATAGAAAGCGTTCAAAACACTAACAAAAATTCCCATCTCTAAACACGCGTTTCAAATATATAAAACATTTGAAAACAAACTGTCCCATGAATAATTTCTCTGTATGCAGTACCTGGACAAATTAATATCAACCACATACACTACCAGCCATTTCAAACTAAAACATTCCTCTGAAAATTACTCGCGTACACGTGGACGTGTTCTACGTGAGTACATACCGAGCGCCGCGCCGCGCGCATTACACAAACAGGGCATTGCCAGCAGAGGCCGTTTGAGCACGGGCCGTGTGCGGTGCATAGGAGAGCACGGCGGGGGGGGGGGGGCGCCTGCGGTGCGGCCGCCCGCAGCACACAGCTGCCCTGCGGGGCACCGCCGGCCGGCGCACCGCAGACAGGCAGACGGTGGTGGCGCGGCGGCAGCGGCCAAGAGCTCGCTCGTGCCATGACGCGCCGGGCCGTGCCGGGCCTCCCGCCCGCGCTGCAGCGCGACTACGGGACTTCACGAGGCTCGGCGACCGCCAAGTCGGCTGGGCGCGCCACCGCAGCCCTGTGCACACACGCCGTTCACAATGCGCGGCCCGCGACAAAAGGATCAGCAGGGGAGCGGCGGCGGTGGCCGCACCACGCTGGACCACTAGAAAGCAGAATGTGTAAAACGCCACTTCAAATAGCACTCCTACATCCTAACGGAATTACATACAATCAGCTTGGGTTTTCATACTAATTTTACAGCGTCATAGCTTTGTAAATTCGTCTCAACATTCGATCATTCAATTTCGTAAAAAATGTAAAATCAAATTAATTATATATGCGGTATTTGGCATACTTTTATACACCCTGCTATCATCTCAATTTGAATACAATAGCCTAAAAATACAATAACGCTATTCGTTTAATTTAATATCAGAAAGTCTATGCACTAACGTAGCACAAAATCCAACATGACGATAGAGCTTAATGCATCACACAAATAAGCTTCCTATGAAGAATTTCACAAGTAAATAAAGCGCAGGTTCCAGGAAAAAGTTTCCTAGTATGCCTCACAGAAAACTTTCTCAAAACAGCCATCTCAAGTAGATCACAATACGTAATTACGAAGCCGCACATCGCCTAAATCTTTCTCAGTCAAGTAAAAACAACCGCAGGTAGGAGGAGGAACTTTGCAGATTTTTACGGGACGCCATACAAAATACATCTAAAATTCCCTGCGCGCGCGCACGATGACGTGCCCCTGTGAAATACGAGTGAAACTTTCTCAAAAAGCTATTTATACCACAGAAAGATACTGTTGAGGAGAGAACACAAGTCTGCAGTGCGCATTGTTTGGGAGCGGAGCAAATGAGGAAGGCTCGGCGCGAACCGCGCGCCACCTCTTTCGCGGCGCCCCACGTCATAAGGCTTACCTTTGAAAAAGCGCGTCCCCGCGGGACGAGGCCGAGGCGACGGCAGAAGGGATTCGGCGAGCAGAGAAGCCACATAGGGACTAATACGCCGACTAGAAAATTTGCTCCCGCGGGAGGCAGGCATTCAGATGGCGCTGTGGCCGCCACAATAGGCGGGTGGGCGGAGGGGCGGGCGAAGAGGCGGGGGAGAGGGGATGATAGCCCGGACCCAGATGCGATTACGGGCCCCAGAGATGGGTAATGAAATCGCTAACGCCTGACCCGGTGGCTACCATATAGGATACCTTTTGCCTCGCCTCTGGTTCTGAAGCTTTCAAAAATTAATATTTCCCCAACATACAGCGAGATCATTCCGCGCCTTCCTACGACACTGACTGCGAATTTTAAAAATCAGACCCCTCTAATTTGATAGTCATCTGCTTTCACTAAGTATGTAGTACATCCAGTACATGTAGTACATCCAATTATCCCGGTTATCAGATATCTTTGAAGCTTTTAAGTTTAGTTTTTCAACTGTAGAAGGGGGGTGATGAATTCCATTCGCAAGATCTACTTCTTTCTCATTTTAGGTCGAACGCAATTTGGTAAATATCGCTAGGATATTGCAAGAACGGTGCAAGAATAATCATAACTCGAAGAAATAAGTTGATTTAGTAGTAAATATTCAGATTTATCCGATGGAGAAAATGTTATGTTCAACTCCAACATGAACAAAAGAGTAATGATTAACAAACAAATGATGGAAAACATTACATCAAATACGAGGCTACTTTCACAATAGACGAAAAGTTGGTACCTTGCAGAGTTTACTGAAGCTTCATACCTAACCAGCCAGCACACGAAGGGTTGTTTCAAAGGGAATAAATACATTCTTGATCACTTGAAATTTACTATGGGTTAAGGACCTCCAAATAAATTGAAGTTTCAAACAATTCGATAATGTGAACAAATTATTGTGACATGTGAATGTAAAGAATTTAAATTAAATTTTAGACAACTGAAAAAAAAAAAAGAAAAAAAACACAAACAAACAGAAATATTACTGGAATTCTCAAAAACAATCACTGGATTACTACTCTAACAGGAAAATATTGATACACCATAGCCCCTGTGTTTTACCATTAATTCACAAATAGGTTTGATAATTCGGTCGAGTGTGTACGACTCCGCGTGTCTCTTCCCACAGGTCCCTGGTCTGGAAAGGACCCGGACGGAGCGAAAACACGGCGTGGGGAGAGAGGTGAGGACAGTAAAAATCACTCATCTCGAAACCTTCCGAGTGAGCGGCGCCGTCAGCGACCCCTCACGTACGCCGTGCGAGGCACAGACTATTCCAAGAGACGAACAGCCTTGCGACCCTCACAATCCAATGTCATCCATCCGTAGAACTTTAGTTCGAACCTAGGTCAAGGAGGCGCATAGAGTAGGTGCCCTATCGAGTGAGGCGACCAATGGTGACTAGTATAATGGGCAGAGTTTCAACATTGCATAAATATCTGCAGCTCCAATGAATCGCGAGAACACTGATTCTATGCTACTCCCGATGTCATCGCACAGATTAATGGAACAATACTAGGAATATTGAATTGTGCAATAGGGACCAGGGACGTATGACTGGAGACTGCCTTAAGGTAGCCTAAATAGCTGGGACAAGTTGCCCTAAAACATAGAGTGAATAACCTCTTATAAAACTATTACTAACGTAATGCGATCGCGGAAAACAATCCACTTAGTTTTTCGTGCAGAGTTGAACCGTTGTGTAAGCGGAGAAAGACATCGTCAATGCCACGTGCTTCAAATCCTTTCATTTTGTTCAACATTAAATACACGTGAGTAATATATCTATGTGATTTGTGCAAGCGTCACCCGTTCTTTTCCCCTCCAATTACACACAATAAGGCTTTCTTAATCAATTTAAAGCCTGCTTCAGGTTTGGAAAGATTACAAGACACCACTACATTTGCAAAATATTCACGTATAAGGCAATGACTAGTCTACAAAAAAGAGAACGTAACATAATTTGCGACGACGGGAAAAGAAACAGACCAAAATTAATAAAAAACGTTTTTATGAGACTGTGTTTTTCTAACTTTAAACTACATTTAAATAGCATAATAAAATGTGCCAAGTGTGAAAAATAAGATGAAAAGTATTCAGAAGAATGTTAAAGTTAGTTACAAAGAAATTATTAAGACTTTTCGGAGAACTATAAAATGACTACAATTTACTTCCTTAGTAATTGTTGCAGTTATTTTATTTAATCCAATCATGTTCATACGAAATTAAAAGTAAGACCAAGCAGAAAAATACATTCTGTGCGTGCATGCACATCACTGATCACAAATTAGTTTGCAATAAAATGAGTTCCCAGCCATTTTGGGAGAAAACGATCCGTAACAAAATGGCCAACTCCTTCACTTGTCCACTACTTTCAGACATTTCGGATTGTGACAGCACAATAGTACAGAGCTTTGCGCTCGACAGAAGGCTCCAGAAGCGCCGAGGCGTCTGCCGGGGAGGCGGGGCGCGGGCCGGGCGAGCGAGCTGCAAAGCTCACCGGGTAATCCGGCGAGTGCGCCGTGATCCTCGCGCACGCCAGGCCACGCGTGCCGCGCTTGCTGATGACGCACGACCCCTCTCTCCAGCTCCTGCTGCCGCGCCCCGCGCCGCCCCGCGCCGCCCCGCCCCGCCGCGCACTGGGCTCCGCTCCGCTCCGCGGGCGAGCACCCCGCGCCCGGGGCCGTGGCGGGGGCGGGGGCGGGGGCAGGGGCCGCGGACCGGTGAGGCGTGGCGCGCGCCGGGGACAATCGGATCGCTGCCCGCCCGCGTGTCCGCCCCCGCACCGCCTGCATTTGCATACATAAACACCCGCAGGCGCGGGCGGGCGCGGCGACGGATCGGCTGGCCACGTCGCAGCCCTGGGCTCCTAAAGCACAGGCATGCGCCAACTCGCCCGCTCGCCGCTACAGGCAATTGCCGTATTTTTCATTTACTGGTCTCGTTCAATATCCAGCGCCCGCCTCATGCGGAATATTTCATGTATCCGTTCCGCCGGCAAACGAGCGGCGCCGAAAGTTGGTTCGACTCAGCGGAAAACTCCGAATGGAAGCGTAATTGTTTTCATTTTTCAACGCAATTTTATTTTATAAATTTCTGCGTCAATGTACGGCCCCTCTCTACCTGCGCCAGGTCTCCGGCTAGGGTGGCCGCTACGCGGTCCGGTCCCCGCCATTCCTGGGCGCCCGCCCCGCCGCGCCCCGCCCCAGCGCCACTCGAGGCCCCGCGGGGCGCGCGCGACGGGTCGCTGCGCGGCGCAGGCCGGCCCCTCCGAGCGAAAAAACCCACGCAAAAACATAGCGAAATGAAATTCGTGAAGCCCAGCAGGGCACGCTGTAATCCGCAACGCTGGCCCACAGACGCGTCCGGCAGCGTCAACGGCGGACGCGGAAAAGGAGGAGGTGGTGAAGAAGGACAAGGTGTAGGAGAAGGAAGAGTCAACAGGGGACTTCGTGATTGAGGAAAAAGGGAGCGAGGAGAAAGTGTAACAAGTGCAATCAGAGGACAGGAAGGAACGCGAGAAGTGAAGTAAAAGACAATGAAGAAAGACATTGAGATGGAGCAAGCGATCCCACACGATAGCGCGGAGGAGGAGGAGGAGGAGGAGGAGGAGGAGGAGGAGGAGGAGGAGGAAGATGAGCGGCAAAGCAGTAGCAGCAGCGGGGGCTGGGGCTGGGGGGGGGGGGCGGTGTCCAGTCGCTGGGCACTGCGTCCGGCGCCACGGGCGGGCGGGCCAGAGCTTTCCTCCTCAGCAGATTATAAATATACATAAATGAATTAATTCGGGCCGAGCTCTTTTCGGGCGGCAAATGTGCGTTTCATTCGCAGAGGGCCTCCCCCACCGCCCGGGCGCCCGTCGCCCGTCGCCGCCACTGCGCGCTGCTCTTCGCTTTCGGGGAACTGCGGCCGAATGCGCAATTCGCGGCCGGCGGACAGTACAACTGAAAAACTGAATGTGATTGCAATAAATTAATGGCGAAGGTCTTTCCTTTTGCAGATGTTAAAGGCGCGTTTTCCGTCCACCTGAGATTAGGCCAGAGCGCAAACAGTATAAACTCATGGGCAATGCGAGGCACAGTCGTCGAGTCTCCGATAACAGCATCTTACCCCCAACAATATTTGGTAATAAAATAATGTCTTTAATAATTCGTCACAATAACTTATTATGGCATCAAACAACTAACCTAGCTTCCTAACTCGACCTCAACACTTATCCAGCGCTGAAGTAGTCATTCTCTCTCAACTGTGAGACTTTCCAATTCCTTTCCATCTTCTTGGCTAAGCTGTTTCTGACATCTATTTCCGTCGACTTATTCATAATAAGCAGAAGAATCCTGAAACCCTAAAGGGAAAAAAATCAGATTTAAATGAATGAATGACATTTTAATCACGGAAGACATTAACTGAGTGTTAAAGGTGGAGCAATGGATTCACAAGACAACTCACATTTCAAATGTTATTTCCATGAACTGAAGAAGGCATTACCTAGTGGTGCTACAGCAGCCCTCATCTTCGTTTTATTTCTAACGGATACGCATTTATTTGTAGTATAATAATTTTGCATACGAATGAATGGTTCAATGAAATTAAAATAGTTGAGCAGTTAAAATCAAACAATTGCATATTATTATTATTATTATTATTATTATTATTTTCAATGTGACAAAGTGCGACCTGTTGTAGCGGAACTAGGTCGATCATTTCTGATGACTCAAATAGTGTTCGAAGTTTGAATTTTGGAATTCCACATTCCTCCAGAAGTAACGGAACTAGTATAAGTAGTGAATGGAAAAGGCTATCCCGGTAAGTTGAGAGTATATATTTCTTTTTCACATTGTTTAAACTGGATTAAATATATTTGAATGTTAATAAGTGCTACGATAACACGCATTTGTACCTCTAAAGTTTAGATTCTGAATCATTGCTCGATTCTATTTAGTTGTATATGTCGGTATGTATTGGAATACTTTTCTTTATTAATATTCTCGGAAATACTAATTTTTCAAACAATCGATTACTCCAAATTTTCTTCTTGAAATTCTATATAACTAGATTCAACAATGACTTCTTAATTACATACATTCGTTTCACAGTTTCTAACCACATTAGGTCTCACTACCTACGGATCTGTACCAAATAACGGAAAAAAATAACAATGAGTCATGGGCCCATACATGAAAAAATATCCGATTAACTTTTACATTTCAAATGCATTCAATAGAAACATCATTATCCTCCTCTTCCAGCACTACGCCCGAGGTGGGCTTTGGCCTTCTTAACAGCCGATTCCCATCTATCTCGATCTTGGGCAGCTGCTCGCCAAGGTCTTCCACTTCATCCTTCCATCTATTTCTTGGTCTTCCCTTGCGTCGTCCACGGGCCATTCTGGCTTCACATATAGTTTCACGCGTTCGTCTACTCTTGCAATGTGACCCACCCAACGAATTCTTTGTGACTTTATGAACCTGACAATATCTTCATGTTTCAAGATTTCATCAATGTCTCTGTTAGTTCTAATCCACCATGCTCCTCCATCATGTACAGTACCATAAATTCTTCTTATAGCATTTGTCTCAAATATTCGCAGTTTATTACAATCATCGGTTGCCATGTTCCATGCCACCAATTTCGGTTGTTAACCATTACACCCAAATATCCGAAAGTGTCGACATTTTCAAAAGTATAAGGCCCAATTGTTAATTCATCTTTATTTCTTCTTTCCACAGCTGTTAAGTGCATGTACTTTGTTTATCTTTATTAACTTTCAAGCCCATCTTTTTCGATATCATTGATCATTTGTTTTAAATAGTCCAACCTTTTGGATATTAATATTTTATCGTCTGCATATGAACATATTTGCGTTGATTTTTATATTATGTTGTTTGCTCCTGACAGCTTCTCCAAAATTTGTTCCGAGGCAAATTGAACAGCAAGGCGGACCCTATCTCACTCCTTTCTCCCAGACAAACCACTATTGCTCTGCTGTTTTCTGACATTTTTACTAATCTAATTAGTTTTGATTACTCCATATATTTACATAGCTCATCCTTATTTACATTATCAAAGGCTTGCCGATAATGAATAACATTTGTCATTGGCATTATGTTCATAATATTTTTCTATCGCCTGCTGCACTACGAAGATTTAATCAGTGGAGCGTCTGTTCTTGCGGAACCCACATTGACATTCTCCTTCTATTTCCTCATAGTAGCTTTTCAATTTCTTTACTACAACATTAGTCAGAACTTTATAAACAATTTTTGATAACGTAATTCCTCGGGAATTTCTGCAGTTAATTTTGTCTCCTGTTTTATATACCTGAAAGATAATTCCTACACTCCATTGTGGTGGCATATTTTCCTCATTCCATATCTTAGTAATAAACTTATATATCTCTTGAGTGGCTTCACAGTTTTTTATAATTTCCGTAGTTATACAATCGTCACCAGAAGATTTATAATTTCTAAACATTTTTTTGTGATTCCTCGTATTTCGTTTATACTGTGTCCTTCTATAAATGTCTCCACTATCATTTTTTTCTCATATATGTCGTAGTCTTCCCTCAGTGCGCCAGTTTTTGTATTCAATATCTCCTCAAAATATCCCTTCCATCCCGTTCGAATATTATACGGATTATCCAATAACTTCCTTTGTTTATTTTTGCAACCTGATAGTCTTGGTTGGTACCCTTTCTTAACCCAGCTAGCTTCTGATTAGAATTTCCTTACTTCATTTCATTGTCTCATCCTTTCAATCCCTTTTCATTTTTTCATTAAGTATTCTTTCTTTTTCATTCTACATATTCTGTTTGCATTTATTGTATCTTTCTCTACTCTGAATTGTTTCTCTCTGCAACATTAATTTCCTTAATTCGTTTTGCTTTTCTATTTCCTTGACACGTTGTTTATCAAACCATTCATTTCGTACTTTTTCTTTATTCATAATATCTTCTTAGTACTGTCCATTGCAGCTCTGATATTTTTCCACCTCTTTTTTATGTCCATCTCATTCGTATCGATTATCCTTTTACTTACTTATATATTTGCTTCATTTCTTCCATCCCAGGCACCTGCCACGTAACATTATGGATGTTCTTACGTGAAAAGCATATACTCATTACCAAATTATTTGCTGCCGCAAACTGGCCTAATTGTATACCACTTTCACTCGTCTCTTCTGTAGTGAGTGTTTCCATACTATCTGGTTCATAAAATCTTCTCTCCAGATTTTTCCATTGAAATCGCCGAGGATAATAACCATATTATGTCTAACAATCTTATCTACAATCCTGTTCAATTCATCATATAACTCCTCTTTACATTCGTTTTCAGTTTCTTGTGTTGGTGCATGAGCTAATATTTAATTCAAACACGTTTCGCAAATTTATATAGACCTATCCACCCAAGCAGCTGAAAAAAAAAAGAAAAAAAAAAAAAAAAAAGGCGGCCCGATATCGCGTGTTCTGTATGCTCCTGCGCTTTATCCGCTGCGAAGTCGCACGCCCAGCCTTCGCCGCGTTCGGAATCCACGTCTTCCCATTCCGCGCTCTTAATTACACCGTCAAGAATTACTCCCGGCTCACCTCTCGGCGCTTCGCAAAAATAGATTAATGAAGCCCGACCGCTGGTTTCCTATGATGAAACCTGGCGCGCGCGCGCGAGTCAGGGAGAAGGGCGAGAGACGCCGAGGCGGGCGGCTGACAATTGCCTCTCGTGGCCGCCGCCCCTGGCTAACAAGACGCGCCCCGCCATGGCGGGGGCGGGGGCGGGGAGGCGCGGCGGCGGCTGCACGGAAGGACGAGTCCCAGAGGCTGCTGGCGGTTGCGGCGGCGGTGAGGGAGACAGCGAAGAAAGGAAACCACTGAGGAATATACGATTCTCACAAAAAAATAATTTAATTAAGCAATCTGAATGAGAGTAATGAAAGCAAGGAATGAGTTTCATTAATTCTTGGCTCGACTCAATTTTCCTTGGTATTTGCTTGCCTGGACAGCAGGGTCCGAATTCGAGTGTATTTCTAGGCCGCTACACTCATGCCGCACTCTGGATTTTCTCACGAGTCAGATTCCGCACCAAACAACGTACAGGCTGTATTACATGTGCTACCGTATTACCTGTTCGAATGAAGTCTACACACGTTTAATGAGCATATCCACTTCTTTGCAGTGAATCCAAAAGAATAGATAAATTTGTTTTAAATGTAAAGAAGAATCGAGTCTGCACGTAACATGTTTCAAAGACTTGTAATTTTAAAAACATCACACCATCACTTGACTATTACAAAAATTCAATACCAATATGTGTTACCCTAACACACAACATTGCATTGACGCATATTTTCCCAGTTTCCAATACGATGATAAAATAAACTGATTGTCCGGTGTTAAGACACTATAAGCAAGCTTATGGTGCCACTTCGGCAGACTGACATTACTTAGTTTGTAAAATACTACCTAAACAACGACAATTAAATCTGCGGGACAAACAGTGCTGCTTTGTAACGAGAAATTCACCTGTCAGCCTGTACGATAATCGCGAGATCATTCCACGCTCTGGCTGACGTTCAGCGACTGAGTAATTCTTTCACAACGATACACCTCCACAGAATGGCGGAAGCGCCCGCTCGGGGGGGGGGGGGGGGACGCGAGGCGCCTTAGGCGGCGTACAAGGAGAGACCTTTCGGCGACTCAAGGCGACCTTTATCATCAATAGCATACCAGTCCTGAGGAAGACCACGACAGTATGGTCGAAACACAGCCTTCGACGCGGCGTCACCCGGACAGCCCAGATCACCCACATGATTCTGGCCGCGGAAGCCTACGACTGCATCGGCCTTTATCACGTTGTAGCTAAGGAACACGCATTTCCTGGCTATTTGTTTTGTCAGAATCACCTATTAGCGTAGGGAATCAGTAGCGAATTTACACTAATTTAGAAGCAGCTAATTTTATTTAGAGACCCGCTATTTCCGGCGCTTCGCTCTAATTTACCCAGTGCCACCCCACCCCGCCTCCCATTTGCTGAAACGTTTAGGGGCTAGTGTTGTGCATAAACGGCCAGATGCACGTTACGTACGGATGGACAATCACTTTGACGGAAACCAATTTGTCGGTATAAAAGAACCACAAATTGTGGATTCTGTAAGAGGTATTAATGCAACAGAATTCAAACTCTCGGCGCGCTGAGGTTGTTGTTGCAGCGCCCTGCGATACGTAGGTTAACTACGAGTATGACCTATACTTCCACAAAGAAACCATTCTACCCTTCTCAAAGCAACGTCTCGGGATTTGGAATATTTCCACACGCAGAAAAAACACGAAGTTTACGCCCCCCTTTCAAAATACAATACCCCCTCATAGGGACGAAACGGGTTCCATTGTTTATAGGTCCAAAACCCTTGAACTAGAAACAGTGAACAGACAGACGATGATAATAATAAACATGATAGAGGAAATGTGGAATAAAAGGGAGAACCATAGAGAATTCCGCGGCAGACTCGCTTCATCTTCTACCAATCCTTCAAGGTATAATCAGGATTTCAAAACTCTGATAAGCCGCCTAGACCAGTAAATTTTTGAACCGTACCGCTTTCCCCAGCCAAGACACTGGATCGGTCCCGATGAATGCTCCCTCCGCTCCGGCGATGGAGTCACTCCGCCTCGCAGGGCGCAACCGAAGAAGCCCAAGAGGGCCGACATCGACGCAGTCCGAAAGCCTCGACTTTCGTTCCCCAGACGTGGAGAACACGCGCGCCCTCCGGCCAGCTGCGGCACCCGCCACAGTGCGGATGGAGGTTAACGCAGAGCAGTGCTTCCGCGGGCAGATGCACAGCGCCGGCGCGAAGCTCAATAGGCAATCACAACGCTATCGCCCGAGGCAGCGGCGGTGGCGATAAGGCGACACCCAGGTTGCTTCCCCCGCCTCAACCGCGAGTGTGCTAATGCAGCCGTCGTCGCTCTCGTCGCGGGATGCCTCAGTTCATGGCGAGAGATTAATCTTACTACGGTACCTCATTCAAGAAGAGGGATAAAAAAGGACCAGCCGACCCACTCCACTCAACGCCCAGGTTTCCTTTCTTCTTCCCTGACGATTCGTAAAAAAAAAAAAAAAAAAAAAAAAAAAAAAAAAAAAAAAAAAAAAAAAAAAAAATATCCACTTTAGAGAACTTATGTTATTAATTTGAGAAAAACAAATTGCAAATCATTACAGAAATTTCATATTATTCTGGACAATTCGGAAGAACTGTAAAATTTATATTTACATAGGAAATACATAGCACTACTTATATTTACATACACATGTTTACATCGCATTACGTAACAGTACTTGAAGTAACATAACAGATGTATGGTTTCATTCATCAGTAACGAATTAAAACGATGTTAGAAAAAAATGATATATATATATAAACTTTTTATACCACATTATTTGCAAACATGTTTGGACAAAATACATTTATCAACTCTTCCTCACCAGGGAGTGGTAGGAACTTACTTGACAACCCTTACACAGATCTCAAATGTCGAAAATGTATTAGGTCTCAAAGAATTTCATTTCTTAAATACTGACGTCAGGAATCCCACCCAAAGTCTACGGTTTCGAAATCTAAGTTAAATAGCATAGTTGTCACGTTACGCACAGCAGACATGTCAGAAAATAGCCGTTGAACAGGTCGTCATTACATTTGCTCCTGCTTCATTTGGATTTTCTTAAAGTTAAAATAATAATAATTATTATTATTATTATTATAATATATAAGTTAAGATGTTTACAATCACATGTGACAAAAAATAGTACAACTAGAATGATTGCTTCCCCATTTGGCAGCGTGTTTGGACAGCTATGAATAAGAGAGCGTACTTGCGACACCAAATTGTATTCCAAAATGTGTCTTTTTACAAGAAAATATTACAAAATATATTTGGAGTATATGGACCCTAACATGGTTATTAGTAAAATCAAAGCATGAAAGAAGTGACCGTGAGCGGAGAACAATAACTAGGCATTTATCAGAAATATAACAGAAACAGAACGTTCGAATCGGTAGTTACTTAACCTCGAGAAGCGTCACGTCAGGAATTCCACAAGGAAGTGTAATCGGACCACTCATGTTTCTGGCCTTCGTGAATGAATTGCCGGCTAATTTAGCTTCAGATGCACGACTCTTCGCAGATGACTGCGTAATCTATAGGATTATCAACTCGGAGAAAGACGAGGATATTTTGCAGCGAGACTTAGACAAATTACATATCTGGGCAGAAACAAACGGCATGGAAATAAACAGTTCAAAGAGCAAGTCCATCACGTTTGGTAGGGGTCGAAGTTACAAGAATCTGCGTACAAACTGAACAATAATGTTATACCTCGAGTCACGTCTTGCAAATACTTAGGAATACAGCTAGACAGTAAATTGAGCTGGGAAAATCAAGTCAATTTCGTTGTAGGGAAAGCCTGGACATCTTTACATTTTGTTATGCGGATACTGAAAAAGAGTACAGTGAGAGCCAAAGAACTAGCATATATGTCATTAGTGCGACCTATATTAGAATATGGCGCGGTATGTTGGGACCCATACAGAATTTTGCAACAAAGAAATCTAGAAAAGGTCCAGCGTAGAGCATCAAAATTTACTTTCAGGGGTATCAAGAATAAAGGGGTATGGGAGTCACTCGAAAGGAGAAGATTAAAGTCATGTCTCTATGCAATGTATAAAGCGTACACAGGCCTTCGAGCGTGGAAAGAAATTCAAAGTCGATTAGGGAAACATATTTAGGCAGAGCGGATCACATGTACAAAATTCAGATAAGAATTCAGAAAACGGACGATGGGAAATATTCATTCGCGAATCGCACTATTAGGGACTGGAACAGTTTGCCTGTGACAGTCTTTGATCTCTTTCCTCAAAGCCTGCGCAAATTTAAAAATAAATTAGTTTCTTGAATGTAGATATGTTATAAGTATATTTAATAAAATTCAGTGTAATTACCTATGTCTTCTTTGTAATTAAGCATTATTATTATTAATATTATCATTAATGTTATTATTATTATTATTATTATTATTATTATTATTATTATGTGCAGTGCAGTGGCGTGAAGTGCAGTGACGTTGTGTAACAGAGAGAAACGAGTGAGTAAGAAAGACATTACAGCTCGCTGTATCGCAGTGCGGTGAAGTGTGGTGAAGTGGAGTTCTATGAAAGATTGCACGGTGAAATGTTCATGTGATTTTGTAGAGTTTGTATAGTTGTTAAGTTCTGTAATGTTAAGTAAGTGTATTCTGCCACCAAGTTCTCACACTTAATTGCAGAATTATTAATAAATCTAATCTAATCTAATAACGTTTAATAGATAAATTAATGAAGAAAATTACTACCTGTGATATTGTAGGAATTACAGAAAATAAATAAAACCCCTGGTGAGAGGTTTAGTTTAAATTATAGGCTGTCAAAGCATGCAAAGAACTGATCATAGATATGGTAATAGAATCACAAGACGGGACAAAAAAAGAAATATAAGCATGTCATTTATTGATAACAAAAAAGCATTTGACTCGGTCCCTCACACATATTTAATGAACATTACACACACACACACACACACACACACATTGTGACGTGATGGGATTGTGCAACCCCATAACGCCACCGTCGAGCACCTGTGAACACCCACACGCAGCGAGGATAGCGTACGCGGCGGCGCAGGGGCTCTTAGACGCGCAACCTGTTATCCGTTGATCGTACTAGAGCGCCCAAACTAGCGAGCAACGTTTTTCCCGTGGAGGGTTGAAAGAGGAGAAGCAACCCCACTCTTGAAATTTCCCCAGGCGTCGAGCCATAAATACGGTAACACGCTTCGGGAGCGCTCTCTGATATTCCAGCGCCGACGGGGAACGCACCGGCAGCACTTGAATCACAGCAAGGTCAGCGGATAGGTCTTCTCGAGCTAGAGTAGGAGTTTATTTAAATACGTGGAGATAGAGTCGTAGAAATTAGACTACCGGAGTGATAGGAGAAACTGGTGTAAATTTTGGAATCAGCAATACGTCTAATATTGAATAGATTCGCGCAGAAGGACTCTGAATTATTCCAGTACAATTATATTGCTCCTTATTACTGCACAAGCCAAAAGTGTAGTAGTTAGGCCGCGTACGCAAACGAAAGGGGCGCAGTAAATTGGATAAAACTAGAAGCGCGAATTAATTTCCACAGCGAGGCGTGAGAAGATAGAAAAAGAAGGCATCTCCAAGAAGGCTCAAGCGTACGTGCGAAAGATATGGTCTTGGATGGAAGGCAGGGCGTGTAGGTGGGAAGGATCTGGGTTCAGCGTGGGACTTCGAACGGTCGACGCAGCAAGTGAAGAATTCGGCGAATCGTTGGAGCGGCAACAACCTTGAATCGGCGACGTCATCTGGCAGCGAGCATCGCAGCGTCGGTGAGACACGCGCGTTTGTACTACAGTTTCATTAGAAAAAAAAAGCGATCGCAGCAACGCGACAGTTCACTAAAATCGCTTAAAGTGGAAAACATTTTGTTATGCGTGATAGTAGAGCAAGTGAATTCGCGAATTATTTAGGCATTTGAAAAAAAAGAGAGCCATACCTTGTACTGTTTTACGTGAAAGGTGATTTAATAGTTGTACAGTTCTTTTTTGTAATGTTGTGGGGAGTTAGAATTGTGTATTGTAAAGTTTCTATTTTTGTTTTATCTATTCTCTGTAAAAGTGTGTTCATTTTCTTGTCGTGTAATTGTGCCACCAAATTTTATAGGTAAATTGTACGCTCGTTTGTTCACAATCTTTGCAATTTATTGTGTCGAGGGTTCAGACTTTTGTCGTACCCGAAAGATCCTGCTTCCCTTTGAATTTTAAGCAAATCTTGATAACAAGCTTACTGCACATACGTGCTGCTGCTGAAGGTGGTACGTTGGCTGGGAGGCGTGTTAGATTATATATATATATATATATATATATATATATATATATATATATATATATTGTGACATACCTGGTGGTGCCGGGTATTTTCACTGCAATACAACACTAAGAGAGGGTATCTTTTACGTGAATGGGTCCCTGGATAAGTTGGTGCAACGTTGGGGTGGTTAATCATAAATTGAAATACAATTATAAACAAGATTTATTTTAAATCAAATTTGTTATTTACATCATTAGACAACGTTTTTACACTCTGCCTTGGTACCAAGATTAAGAGTGAAATGCATTTCTCATACCTGTGGGGCCCCGATCGAATACCTATGATGTTCGTAGAACCGCTCGTGCCGACAGGATTGTCGACCTCTGCTACTGCTGCGGGCCGTCAGCGTCGGGTGGCGTGGTAATCGCCCACGGCTGATGCTTCAACAATTCTTCCCCGATCAGGATCTTGACACCTCGGCTTCGCACCTTCCTCGAATCACTGTCCGTCAGTGGGTTTAATTACACAACCCGCGCCTACTCTCTATACTGGTCACAGTTCTGTACCGCGCGATTTCAAGAATGTTTCCACCGCGCCAACTAATAAGAACAACATCAATTATTCTACCAACACTAATCTTTCACTATACTGATACTTCTAATGTTCTATTTACACGTTTGTGATCTACTACAGTTTTCGATATTTCCACAGTTGCGTAGCCTGTCGACTGTGTCCATGTATTACTCGCGAGCTCTCGCGACACGTCCGCACTCGTCGCCGCCCCGCTAGCGTCTCTCTGATTCTCCTTACGATTCTTTCCTGCTCGGGAGCACGCCGGCCGCGTCCTGCATCGACGGGCGGCACGGCTCGACTGCCTGTCCCAACGGCTCTCGTCCGCGATTCTCGTAACGAACTTTTGCACGTGCGCGCTGCCACGCTTCAACCGAAATTCACACGCTAGCCTCCCGGCGGCGGTGGCACCGTCGGCGGTGGCAGCCGTTGCCCGCCGGCCCCGGCGCGCCGCGCTCAGCGCGCGCACCGCGCAGTTCAAAATAGCAATTGGTTTCTTACACTAATGATCTAATTAGTGTAATGAAACACATATTATGGGTTTCATCACCCCCCCCTTTCTTTTTTTTTGAATTTTTCCCGCTTCTGGAAAAAAATTCACACTAGTCACATCGTCACTGCCGATGGTTGCACTCTCTCGCATATTGCTAAAAGCTCTGTATACACTTATAACCTAGAATCGAATTAACATGTGATTACTTATATTAACACTAACATTACACTTATTTACGCTTCACTATTTTCCATCCATGTTGAACCAGGTTTCCGATTTGACGCTTGTAATGTCCTACTATGTCTTGTCTCTTGTGCGACAGTTCATCCCCATTTTGCTGACAGTGATTTCCTAACTCACAGTTGTAGGACATAGCTTCCAGCGTGTTGAACACATCTTGATAGGTATCGTCCCATTTCCAGCTACGACCTCTTCTACGTTTGTACCAATGGTTGACCATACCATCACTCTTCCCTCGCCCCTGACTTCGCTCCATTCTTGACCTGCCTACATCTCCTTCACTCCCATTCGTTGGGGCGTCTGCCGACATAAAGTTGTACCCCTCCAATATCTTCAAACCCTTTCCTAAATCGGTATGATCTGCTCTGCTCAGTAGGCTTTGCACGGTGACAGGATACTGTCGCGTTGACATGAAAATAATTCCTTGATATTTTATAGGAGCAAATAATGTTTTTGGCTCCATAACGCTCTTCGTTCTGTATTCACTACGACTTCCCGTGATGTAGTTGTGATGGCTATTCCTCTGGTCGCTCTTGATGTTTATTTGGGTTTCTTCATTCCGCTTTCGTACAGAAATCTTGTTTTCAAATTCCTTGAAAAATTTCGGAAATATACCAAAATTCTCTGCCCATGTCCTGGCGTTCTCTTCTAACATTGAGTGTGATACCTGGATCTTGTATCCTTCCAATATGTTGTTTGATGCTAAGTGCCGTTCTTCTGCTCGCATAACTGCCTTAGGGTTTTCCGTCCCATCTCCCAGAGATTTCATCGACTTTGGAGGCATAATTGGTGTCACCCCATACTTGACACTTGGCGACATTTTCCCGTCCTCTTCCTGTTTAAACTCTTCTTGTACTCTTTTCTCTTCGCACCCTTGTATATTTTCCCCAATTTCTTCTTCTATTATATGCTCCATTTCTTCTATTTTCATTTCCATTTCTTCTTCCATTATTAACTTCACTTCTTCCGTTTTCACTTTCACTTTATAAACATCCTCCTCGGTCTCGATTTGGACGTCCACCGTTTTGCCCTCCGCTGTCTTGACTTCTTCATGGATTTGGTTCGTCATCCCCTCGTTTCTATCTGTTACCGCTACCCTAGCATCTACTTGATGGCATGATTGAAATTTTAGCACCTCATCTTTCCTATCCAGTTCCTCCGCTTTCCCATACGGTTTCTCGCATATTTCGATGAGCTTCCTATTCCGTTCTTCTGTGATTCTTCTCATTTCTTCTGCCGGCTTCTTAATCTGTTCTTCAACCACCTTCCCGTTCTGTTCTTCTGTTAGTTTTCTATTCCGTTCCTCCGCCTTCCTATTCTGTTCCTCCTCGGATCTTTTCTGTTTACCTAATTCTTTACTCTGTTCTTCCGTAACCTTCTCAATCTGCTTCTCCGTTTGCTGCCTCAGCTGTTCTTCTAATGAATCTTCTGCTATTACGCCCGTACACGCTTCGTATTCTTCGTCCATCCCCAGGTCAAATCCTACCGCCTGGCTCCCCAGTTCTACCACCTGCCGTTCTAGATCTATAATTGCTCTGTGATCGACCAGAAAATCCGTCCCTATGATTACCGAATACAATAATTTTTTGACTACCAGGGCCACTATCTCGTATACTTGGTTGCCAATTCTGGCTTGAAACATGATTTGTTTTGTGATGGGGCTTGACTTCTTCTGAGTTGCCCCAATCACATACGCCCTATTCATAGGCAAACACATTACTTCTTTTCCTGTTGCTTTTAACTCCTCATACATTTCTTCTGATACTACTGTAGTCGTGCACCCTGTATCCACTAAAGCTTCTTTAATTATACCTTCACATTCTATCGATATCGTGGGACATTTCCTGATTCTGACCGCTGAGTTCTTACATCTCCGCCACGGTTGGGTATCGTAGGTTACCGGCTGCATAGCGTTTATGGAGACCGCGTTTACGTCATCGATTTCCGCGTCCGCAATGGGGCCACCTATCACCGCGGACTCTATTAGTTTAAATAGTGTCCTTGATCACTACTTGTGCTAGGCTGTGCTAATCGGTCGGGTGCATTCCCGCCCCCGCCTCGCGTCTCCGTATGGTTTGAATTAGATCTGTTCCAGTCCGGTCTCTGGTTCCCCGGCTCTGGTCTCCATCCGTCTCCCCCTCTTCCGCGTTGGTTTCTCTGGTAATCGTTTCTCCTATCATTCCCTTGCCCCTGGTTACGTTCCGATCTAACCATATTAACATTCCCTTCATTTCTGTTCTTTGGTACGCCTGCAAATGTCAAGTCGTACCCTCCTAACACATTCTGGAATCTTTCCAGGTCGGTGTGCTGCACACTACGTAAAAGATTCTGCACCGTAACTGGGAACTGTCTTGTCAGTACACATATTATTTCCTGATCGCTCATCGGTGGGGATAGCGTTTTGTATTCCAATATACGCCTTGTTGCGTATTCCCGCAAACTTCCCATTGACTGGTTGTAATGATTATTCATTAAGCTGATTTTAAAATTAATTTGAATTTCCTCATTCCAATACCGCTCAAGGAATCGATCTTTAAATGCCTTTACTGATTCGGGAAACTTATCAAATGTATCGGCCCATATCCTTGCGTTGCCTTCTAACATTAAATATAACAATTGTATTTTACACCTTTCCGAAGTATTGATAACATCTAGATGTCGTTCTGCTGCCTTCATAAATATGCATGGATTTTCTTTCCCGTCTCCTGAAAATTTTAGTGATCTTGGAGGGGTAAATGGTACCGTCCCGCTTGCTGCAATTGGGGATGCCTTGCATTCTTTTATTTGTTCAATCTCTGTTCGTAGTAACACAACCTTCTCTTCACATTCCCGCTTATTCTCCTGCATTTCTTCCTTGACTACCGATTGTATCCTCTCAATTTTCTCGTCCTGCTTAGCGGTTCTATCATCTAATTGCTGGTATAGTTTATTCTCTAATTCTCCCCCCAAATTAAGTACTTGGGATTTTAATTCCTTTTTTTGTTTCCCTAATTCTTCGGCAGTCCATTGCTTGTGACTTTCCACCCGCTCCGCGATTTTGGCCATCTCATTCTTCGTTAACACAATTTGTTCTTCGGCGCGTCCTATTCGCCCCCCTATTGCATCTAATTTCCTATTCTGTTCTTCTGCCAACGTCCCAATCTGTTCCTCTACTTTCCTATTCAGTTCTTCAGCTAACCTCCTGTTCTGCTCCTCTGTGAATATTTTCTGCTCCTCAGCTGACTTCCTAATCTGCTCCACTGTGAATATTTTCTGTTCATTCTGTCCTTCCAATATCTTCCGATTCTGTTCATCTAATTTCCCATTTAGTTGTTCGAACATCTTCCTATTCTGTTCGTCTGCCTTCCTATCCCGTTCTTCTGCTTTCCTACTCTGTTCATCTAATAACTTCCTATTCTGTTCTTCTAACATCTTCATCAACATCTGCATTCCATTTGGATGGATATCTTCTCCACCCCCCCGATTTGAATTTCCTGCTACCTGAATCATCGGTGTTGACGTAACTTGTACATCTTTATTAAAACTGTCCCCTGACGTATCATCCAACCGACTTCCAATACCACTATCCCTGCTTTCCGATGACATGCTATTATCGATTCCTACATCTATCTCCCCTACTTCATCCGTCTTCTCTTCCCGGTCCAGCACTACATTTTGCGCCTCCATTCTGTTGCTTTGAGCTGTCCGATCGATTCTCACTACACTAAAATACCGCACAAATTTTCCTCTTGCCTCACCTACCAACAATACCACAGTTATCCTATGAATTAACTATACCCGCCACAATACTGTATATTCTTCGCGAATGGTTTAATTCACTCCTGTTTCAATTGCTAATTAATGACGAACAACCCTCATTCACCACCAAAAACACAATAACACTAGGTCAGTAGCCATATAAATCTCCACTCACCTACCAATGCATAAACATACTCTTTACAACACATATATTATTACCATTTACACATATACACTGCTAATAAACTTATTAACACTATTACATAAATGCTTTCAAATTATAGTAAATCCCTTATTAATTGAAATTACTTTTCAACACACTTATTGCTATATTATGTACATAATCATCACTCACATTTACATGTCATATCTTCTCCCTGAATTTTCCTCAATAGTATCATATAAATATTCACAATATACATTCACAATGCTACTATACGTTTCCCAACCTGGTATCTTTTCTATTAAATTCCCCAAACTTTACCATCACCAATAAATAATGCACTACTGAGTGAACGTTCCCAGCAAAAAAATTTTGTGCACAATTTGTACAACACTATTAACCACCTTTATACTCTCACAAGAATTATTACTACTTCCCCATTTCTTTATTTTCAATGTTATAAAAAAATTGCCAAGCAGTTCAAATATTATTAATATGTCTTACAAAATTTGGAACTCTATTACATTATATTATTTGTAGCATGTACATGTATAGCCTTCATAACTTCAGTAACTACAATATTAACTATATATTGGATGCTCACAAATAATTGCCTATGTCAGCCCGCAATTAATTACGCAGCAACATTTTTGTAATTATCAACATTTCATTATGCTTACTTGACTTGTGCATGTTTTTGCTAACACATGTATTGTTATTTTTTTTGTACTCTATAATAATACACGTTACACTGCCTGCTTCTCATCTGTACCCTGCATTACTATACATCAATTACATGTACATTATTTTCCAACATTTCACCAACTTTCCTAAGGCCGCATTTCTTAACTATACGTTTTCCACTTGTTCGGGCGCCAGCTGTGACATACCTGGTGGTGCCGGGTATTTTCACTGCAATACAACACTAAGAGAGGGTATCTTTTACGTGAATGGGTCCCTGGATAAGTTGGTGCAACGTTGGGGTGGTTAATCATAAATTGAAATACAATTATAAACAAGATTTATTTTAAATCAAATTTGTTATTTACATCATTAGACAACGTTTTTACACTCTGCCTTGGTACCAAGATTAAGAGTGAAATGCATTTCTCATACCTGTGGGGCCCCGATCGAATACCTATGATGTTCGTAGAACCGCTCGTGCCGACAGGATTGTCGACCTCTGCTACTGCTGCGGGCCGTCAGCGTCGGGTGGCGTGGTAATCGCCCACGGCTGATGCTTCAACAATTCTTCCCCGATCAGGATCTTGACACCTCGGCTTCGCACCTTCCTCGAATCACTGTCCGTCAGTGGGTTTAATTACACAACCCGCGCCTACTCTCTATACTGGTCACAGTTCTGTACCGCGCGATTTCAAGAATGTTTCCACCGCGCCAACTAATAAGAACAACATCAATTATTCTACCAACACTAATCTTTCACTATACTGATACTTCTAATGTTCTATTTACACGTTTGTGATCTACTACAGTTTTCGATATTTCCACAGTTGCGTAGCCTGTCGACTGTGTCCATGTATTACTCGCGAGCTCTCGCGACACGTCCGCACTCGTCGCCGCCCCGCTAGCGTCTCTCTGATTCTCCTTACGATTCTTTCCTGCTCGGGAGCACGCCGGCCGCGTCCTGCATCGACGGGCGGCACGGCTCGACTGCCTGTCCCAACGGCTCTCGTCCGCGATTCTCGTAACGAACTTTTGCACGTGCGCGCTGCCACGCTTCAACCGAAATTCACACGCTAGCCTCCCGGCGGCGGTGGCACCGTCGGCGGTGGCAGCCGTTGCCCGCCGGCCCCGGCGCGCCGCGCTCAGCGCGCGCACCGCGCAGTTCAAAATAGCAATTGGTTTCTTACACTAATGATCTAATTAGTGTAATGAAACACATATTATGGGTTTCAATATATATATATTGTAATAATAGCTGTCTAATCGACTAAACTAGCCCCACGTTGGGACCAGCCAAATGTAATAATAGCGGGGGAGGGCGCCAGGTTCAGCTCCTGAAATGTGACTGGATGGAAGAGTTGGGAGGTCATGAATTAGCACAGAGTCATTTGTGACAAATAACAATTTATTCCTGGCACCAAAAGCTGCCAGGGAAGTTACATGTCGCAAAGGGCGACGCAAGTTTTCTACTAAATCTACTTTGTGGACTGATTGTCCTAATTACTATTTGCTAATTCCCTTACAGCTAACACATTATGCTTACTCTTTGATGAAACGTGCTATTCATCATTTAAGGTCTGCGGGGCCTGAGCGCGGCCACTTGCAGTTTCTCGCCGTTACGATTGTTCTGCGAGACGGCTTCGTCTCTTATTTTTTCACCAGTGGCTGCGTTGTCTCCGCGGGCGGGCCGAGCTGCGGCTCCGGAGCAGAGGCGGCGGCAGTCCCGGGTCGCTGACCTTCAGCGGCGCGTCCTCTCTCGGCAGGTAGCGGCGCGTCCCCCTCTCGGCAGGTCGCCGGCTCGAGCAGGCTCAGAGGGGCGAATGGCCACGGGCGTTGACGTAACGCGGTGGGCTGTCACTGGGCCCGAAGCGGGAGGCGGCAAAGGCTGGTGGGCCGATGCGGAAACGGCGCGGGATCCAGTAGTCTCCCGCCCGAGTGTCCTCCGCGACAAGTCCACTAGTCGCGTCCTAGCTAATTCGATTCTGGAAAAGTCTTTCCCAAACTCGCGTCCCGATCGTAAGTAACTGAGTAATCGAGCGAATTGGCAACCAAGAAGTATCTTGGAAGTATCTCGAAGTATCTCCGAAGTAGCTCTAAGTAACAAAAAAATAGCTCTCAAAAAATTCTTAGGAGCGTTCCGAAAAAATCTTAGAAGTCTGGCCGAAAAAATCTTAGAAGTCTCTCTCTTTCCACTGTGCATCGCGTTTTTAAAAGAAGTTCCTTTCCCCTTCCCAAAATGTTCCTAGCTCTGAATTTCTCCCTTCCCTCATGGCGAAGCTTCCCATTGGCTGAGGGTGGCTGCGTCGCAGAATCCTGATTAACCAATCATGTGGCAATTTTCCCGTATTTTTCCGTCGATTGTTCTCTGTCTGACACTGGCTTCTCTCTCTCTCTCTCTCTCTCTCTCTCTCTCTCTCTCTCTCTCTCTCTCTCTCGCTTCCCTTTGTCAGTTATTCCAGGAGCTGCTCGCAGCTGTCTGGACACGTGCGCGTGCAGAAGTGCATTTCACGGATCCTCGACGGTCGGCAGGGGCTAATCGACAGCCTACTGTATTTAGTTTGTAAGCAGCCCCTGCGGGAATTCTGGTGCCTAGCCCAGGCGCGTGCCAGAACGGATGCGGGGGGTGGGCATTGTTTGAAAGGGGATCGGTTGACTCGCTGAGAAAGGTTTTCGCTTACGACGTGTTGTAAATGCGTCGTCGTCTTAATTGACACCCGGCCAACCCCTTTGGGGGGCTCCGCCTTCCTTCCAGGGTGGTGGCAAAGAAAGTGGGCGCGAGGGTGTGCATTGTCCTACTGGGCTCCGGCCAGGGCCATTATGTCTTTTTATGAGGGGGCAATAAACGGTCCGCCTCTGAAAAGGTGGCTGAGTGCGATCGGGGCGGGCCGATGCGGAACGAAAGAAACCGTCGCGGCGAAGGCAGCGTCCCTTGGCCCACTTCTTTCTCGACGCGAGCAATTTCCAGCTGTAGGAATTATTTGTTATTGGCGATGCCATAATAAAATTATATTAATTAATTGGTGACGCCACAATATATATATACACCATATATATATATATATATATATATATATATATATATATATATAAGTGGACACATAACTAATGAAGTTTCTAAAACATATGACGCAGGAATAGAACTCTATTTTACACAGTATTACCAATGATTGTTTTCTAACCACAGTAACCATCCAAATCAACACAGGCATTTTCCAAAGTGACTCACTGAGCGCTTTATGGTTTTATATAGCACTGAACCCACTCAGTGAATCATTTAATAATACAGCAAACTGATTCAAACTAACAATGCCTTCAAAAAATAACTATGTCAACGATCACTTTCTGTAAGTACGATTTGAAATATTATTCAAAGTCAAGAGAACAGTTACACTAACTTCTTGACATGGCCATCTGGTTTAGTAGCAAAATATGTATGAAATTTGGTTTTGACAAGTGCAAATCTGTTCACCTTGTAAAATGAAAAAAAAAAATACTCAGAGGGTTACTACGCGACACCTCAATACATAATAAAATATCTTGATGTCTCTGGAAATATAATGTAACCACCCGGACCCCTGGATACATACGTGATAGGGCTTTTTCTCATGCTCATAATGCATTAAAACACATGGCAGCATTTTTTAAGCGGATTTAATATACGTTCCATTCGAGGTGAAGCCTCTCGTTACAAACAGGTCTTTCTTAAAAACAACAAACTATCTTATCTTCCTTATGGCGCCCTCCCCGGCACACGTACAGTCATTGCCCGAGCGACACCGGAGCGGCCTGCGATGTAGCGGCGATGGGCTGCGGCGGGGAGCCAAAAGAAACTAGCCTGGCTCTCGCCTCCCCCAATGGACTCTGAACCTCTCGCACTCGCCTCTTACATCAGAAGTGAACTGCTTGCTCGCGCCTCCTTCATCCGAATTTGAAGTGCTCGCACTCGTCTCCTACTTTCGAATGAACTTCTCACCCTCGCCTCCTACATCAGTATAAACTATTCACTCTCCTCCCTCATCAGACACAACTGCTCGCTCTCGCCTTCCTGATCAGAATGAGAACCTCTCACCACCGCCTCCTACATCAGAATGGCCGCGCTTGTGAGCTGCGGCGGCCTCCCTTGGTCCGCGGGGTCACGTGGCCCTCCCCCGCTTCGTTTTCGGCGATTGGCAGGCGCGCATCACGCGGTGTCCTCTGCCCAAATGCGGTGTCATCGGCGACCGTTTGGGCTTCGCAAAGTTCGGTTGAAACTCGACGTCACCCGAGTTCTTGCAAACAGCAGCGGCGAATTGCCGCGCTGAGGCGTCGGCGTGCGTATTTTTCAGTAAGTGGTGTCGCCCGAGGCGCGCCCCGTTGCAAACAATAGAGCTTGTGGCCTCTGCGGTCCCCGGCGGTTACGAAACCACGCAGGTAGAGAAAAATGTCCTTTTCCTAGCTCCTTTGCTTTGGTGCGCAACAACGTTGCCCTGCATAAAATATTAAAATACGAATCGCAACTTGACGCGTGGGACTGTCTCATTACAATAAATACCTTGGAATTGAACAACTGAAAGGGATTGATTACATGCACGAAAAAATCTGAAGCTTTTGCGAAGAATCACAAGCATACTTAAAACCTAACTTTACAGCACAAAGAAAATAAGGGCAATGACACATACGCAATCCCAGTACTCACAAATTCATTTCGAATTATTAAATGGTGTTTAACACATCTGGAAGACATTTCAAGACTGCTCAGAACGCAGCTCACTGAGCACCGACTGAGAGAGCCGACAGCTGCAATAGAACGAGTTACCCTCCCGCTGGGAGGAATAGGCATAGTTGACGTCGCACGTCTCCTCAGCAAACAAATTAATACCGAGATAATACTTTCGCAGGAAACAGGCATCTCTCGATTTGTTTCGAGTCATCTGCATAGCCGATGTGAATGCATCATTCGAGTCATCTCGCAAATATAATTTCGTCTGGCAGTGTAAATGAACTGAGAATCAGGCGACAGACTGGAAATCAAAAGAACTGCATGGAACGTATGCTAACCAGCTGGAGAACGAGGATGGTGACCAGGAGTCAACACACTTATGGATTAGCAAAGGCAATTTATTTGGAGAGTCAACGGGGTTCATGATGGCTACTCAATACAGGGTTATACCAACAAGAAACTCTCTAAAGTATGTCGCAAAAGAAGCAAACACACAGATGATAAATACAGGAAATGTTAAAGCTCATCAGAAACCATAGAACATATAATTGGATCCTGTCAACCTCTGGTAAGCATGCAATACACTAACAGATATACCAATGTGGCGAAAATCCTTCATCAACACTGAATAGGAAACATAATGAAAGTCCCTCATTTTAAATACGAACCTTTGAATGTTATTGCCAACCAGAACGTAAAGCTATACTGGGATGCAGAAATAAGAACATATATTACTGTACGAGCCAACCGCCCTGACATCTTGTTCTTGGACAAAAGTGGAAAAGAGATGCAGGTTATTGACATTGTCCTCCCTCCCATAAAATAAATACTACCAAAAATACAAAGATTAGCAAATATAAAGATTTGGCAGCTGAGATAAAGAAGCTCTGGAAGGCAAAAAAGGTCACCATTCACCCAACACTAATCTCAAATCCCGGAGTAATATCGACAAAGCGTCAACTCGAGACATTAGGAGACGGAAAACTGTTGATGACAATGCAAAAATTGGTTATTCCGGAAACATGTCATTTAGTAAGAAAATTCCTAGAGAAAAGCTTGAGTAAACTAACAATCCACAAACAGTACCCGTACTTGCTCACCGAAGCTGTACGAGCGAGCCTACCCGAAGTGAATATTTCGCAGGTGAATGTTCCCCACCCCGCGAGGAAAAAGTCATTATAATAATATGATTGAAAAACATTGCTTCTGTAGCTCTTACACTACGCAAGGCATGACAGTAAAGATCATAGGACGCATTGATCACATCGCGTTCAATAAACTACACTGTTCAGAGCCTCAGTTGAAATTGCTTACATCGCTTTCAACAAACAACAGAGTTCGGCGTCAGAGTTAAAAATTGATATAATAGAGTAAAGCAATCACCGCTACACAAACAACAGCATTCAATGAAAAGGGGACAATGGAGCTAGCAGAACATACACCAAATTATTTTTACAGTGGGTCGAAAAAATATTAATAAACAATGCTGATTGAAGTTCGAACTCAAATACAGTTTCATTACAATCACTATTTTCCAGTTGTGTAGAACTTTTATGTCCTGTTTTCTCAATCACCATAGATTCAGTTGCAGGGAAGTATACTACCTGGAGAAAAATGAGAGGTCAGCATATTGTTTTGGAGTTAAATAAACAGCGTTCCAATTATCACAAACACACATCTACTATGCAAGTATCAATCACAACGGCTGATAAATTTTAGAAAAACTTCGATACATGGTTGCTGAGTGTAATGCGTTCGAAATAACTATGATGATGCCGGTACAATAATATAGAATGCGAGGTCAAATAATATTTCATTTGGAGAAAGATCAAACTGGTGTAAAAACTGACGACAGGAGTGTGAATGATACATCCTCTGAAACGGACAAATGCCGCACGGACCGAATGACCAGCAAATGATTGCGGCTGACAGCGAACACGCACTGCCGCCCCACTGCCATACGCAAGCAGCCCCCAACGACGACGCCAGGGGCGTCATAGACGCGGCCTATGCCCACACATGAACTTGCGCCCGCCCTGCACGCACCCGGCGCCCGCTCCGCGCCAGCCTCGACCCCCGGCGCTGCAAGTCGGCCTCAAACCCTGCTCCACAACAGGCTAGAGTTCGTCTCCAGTCGGCGTCGACCTTCGAATCTACATACGGCCCGGCGCTCGCCCTCGACCCCAGCTCGACATACGGCCCAGAGTCACCCCGGAGCGGACTCAACCCCGGCGCTCCCTACATACCGCCGGGCGATCGACCAGGGGCGGCCTCGACACCCAGCTCTACATCCAGCACGGCGCACGCCCCCGTCGGCCTCGACTCCCGGATCTACATCTGCCGGCGGTCTTTGGGTGTGTGTACTAGAATGCTGATGTTATGTACGGAGGAGAACTGGTTTCGCCGTGGATCATTTCGGCAAAATTTTGAATGATAAATAATGGCAGAAATTACGATCGGCAACAGGGTTGAAAATCTGAGTTACTTTTCAGTAGGTAGCAGAATCCCAATGATAGGGGAAAGAATATGAGACAGGTTCCCGAATAAATGGAATACTATTCGGTTTCCTGTATGGGAGCGACTTCGCGGATCCACACTAAAAATATAAATTTGCGCTGGGGGGAGAATACACTGAAGAAATATGATTCATTTGAGCTCTGTGTTGAAGAATTAGAAAGAAAGCAATACATAATATCTCGTAAATTTGTAAATAATTCAGATAGATTTTTATTTTAATACAAAGAGGTGCGCATGTCACACGTAGTTTGATATTTTCGTTATTTCGTTCAGTAAGTTAGCCATTGTAGACTTCGCGGCCAGTGTGCCAAATTTGTTATCTGTTTATTTCACGTCGAGTTAACAAAACGAATAAATCTGGCTTTCCCAAGTGTGTAGTGAAATAATTAAAAGTTATAAATATTAATGTTTATGATATATTACAGCGTGTAGTGCAACCGTTCACTTCCCATTTCTGCAATGGCTGTGTACTCAATTGAAGGAACTAGGAGCGAAATTTCAAGCTCAAGAAAAATTGCGAGGGGCAATAGCAGAGAGATTAAAAACTATGATGGAAAGAGAGCTCTTATATGTTTTTATGTTCTTTGAAAAAAAGAATAAATAAACGATATTGGCAAAGAATGCACCATTGTGCACAGTAAAGACAGATGACTCTGCCTTATTAGGTTCGGAGTGTATTTTACCTGTGCCAACATTTTCGTTATAAGCAGTGATTATGTCAAACTTTAAAGTCAGTGTGCTCAGTTTGCAGTGATATTCCATTGAAAAAGTTTGGAAATAATACTTTCCCTAGTGATTAGTAATTTCATCAAATTACTTTATACCTTGGACATATTGAAATGTGTGCAGGAAAATTGGAGAACTATTCTCGTAGTACATTCAGTGCTGTAAATGCTATTTTGAGCAGGTTAGAAAAAGATCTCGATGTGTAAGCAAGTTAAATTTATTAATAAACAGATCGATTTATTAATCTTGGAACAAAAGTGTTGGATATACATTATTAGTTTGTCTGCTTTCTGCAGTATTTTGTTTTCTATTTAGCTTCAAAGGAAATCGTGATGTGTTGACTCTCCGAAAGTACGAATTGTAAGAGCGAGCAGATGAGAATATTTTGAAGTGTGGTAAGGAAAAATTCACAACACTTCAGGAATCAGATTGCAGTTTCATTAATGTTAGATGGAATTTATATAAAATCTTTCTTAAACGGCAAAGGTAGAAATATAGTTGGCAGGGCCTACTATAGTCCAGATGCTATTTTACCTCATGTTTTATGGTTTATATTATACAAATTTCCTCCTATATTATTTCAGAAGTATTGAGTTTTGTGGCTCACGCACGCAAGCAATGTTTATAAATGAGGTTTCTAAAGAAAGAGAATTGCTCTTTGACTTTAAAATATAAAGGATTTTTTGAAGAAAAAACTGCTTCTAAATATTCACGTCAAATGCAATTTGCAACACTCGAGCAGCATTGTTAAAATCTATTTAGTTAACTCCTAAACGAAGCGTTCTAGGGCCTTAAAATCTGGAATTTTGAGACCGGTTGCGTCAAAGACTTCTTCCTCACGCAGTAAACTATCGAACGAGAACTTCTTGGACATTCAATTACATTTTTCTGGTCTGGCCCTCCTCATTACTACCCAGCCTATTCGGAGTCGTGCAGAATCTAGAACTGAATGCGAAATTAAACTAGTTACTGATATTTGAGGGGATTGAATTGCATGGCTGCATCTCTCAGTTCGGTAATAAAGTTCAATAATATTCCAACTAGTGGTGCAACAGAATGGCACAGACTTTCCCGTATTAGTTTCTATTTCCTTTGGTCTCGGCTAGCTACACAAACTTGCCACATCTATCGCCGACCAAAATATCTTTTTGAAATTTTCTTATTTTTTCGGTTTCCTAATAATAGACTGGAAATAATATTTTATGAATACTAAAGAACAATAAAACCTCGTCATAAGTGGAAATTTTCTTTGTAACACTTGAAGCCATTTTTACGAAAATAGCGCTGAAACGCCACTGTAAATTCGAAATGTGAAGCTCTTTTTCACAGATATTTTTTACCTTAACTACATATACTATAATGTTTAAAATTGCTGGAAATGTGCATATTAACGGCGTGAGAGATCTTTCAAAAAATTACATAAGTAATTTTTGAAAATAGAAAAAATTCTCCTAAATGAACTTTACGTCATATTAAGGAGTTCAATTAGCACTTGTTCGAAAAATTTAAAGAAAAAATTTGAAGCCGTTTTTGAGAAAATAGCGTTTGGGCGTTTTTCACGGTTAACTCTGAATTGTTGATATTTTCAGAAGTATGAATTTTTCTCGGCGTCTTCCTACAACTATAAAATTGGAGATATTTTTCCTTCAAATAAAATTTGTTCTCCATAGTGACTTCTTTCATTAAGATCTTTTACATCTTTTTAAAAAACTGTTGGTAGTCTTTGTGCAATATGTGCAATTTTAAAACAATACAAAAACATTTTTTTTGTCAAAAAGGATCCAAATTTTTTCTTTAAGCTTTTGATAGGGCTAGTGCTAAATGTACTCTATGATATAAATGCCATAGTGCTCTATTCTTTAGTTTTTTTTCAAAAATTACAAAAATGTAATTTTTTTGACCTGTCTCTTACGACGTTAATATTTACATTAGCGAGAATTTGTTCACATTATCATATTTATGAGTACGTGTGCTTTAAAAAATTTCAGCAAAATGTTACCGAAAACTCAACTATTTTCTGTGAAAACTAGCTCAAATTCCCCTATTTTCAGAAACGCTCAAGCGTCATTTTCTTAAAAGCGGTTCCAATTTCTTTTCAAACTTTTCGAAGGGATAGTGCTAATTGCGCTTTTTAAAATGACGATTTGGTATTGTTTTTTCAGCAATGACATTAATAATTTCTTGAAAGACTTTCCACGACATTTATTTGCACATTTCCATCAATTTGTAAACACTATTGGAATTGTGACTGGAAGTGCTTGAAATGACTTCAAATGAAGTTTTTCATATGAAATTCAATAGTTTTCTGCGAAAAGAGGTTCAAATTTCGTATTCACAGTGGCGCTTAAGCGTCATTTTCTTAAAAACGGCTCCACATTTTTCGGTGAAATATGCCAATAATGGTGAGGTTTTACTGTTCTTTAATATTTTAAACAGAATATTTGTGTTCTATTATGAAACCGAAAAATTAAGAAAATTGCAAAAAAATGTACTTGGTCGGCGAAGATGGCCGCTGGCAAAGGTGAGTAGCCAGTCCGAGACCAAAAGAAGCGAAACACTAATGCGGAACGTCTGTGCCCTCTTTTCTGCAGCACCATTCATTTGTTATCACGGCCCGCCAATTTTTTTTCGCCGTTTCTTTGCGCAGCATTACATAACTTTCCCTATACTACTTATATTACTTCCTATTTACCTTTGTATAAGGGACAGTAAAGAGACGGGTTGTACGTGCCAGATCCTGTATTTTCGCATGGGCACTTTTACGTAGCTTTCTTAAGAGAAAAAACCTTGTCTAAAATTTTTGTGGCTGTCAAAAAAAGCGAAAAGGTGTCAAGCAAGGTTGTCTAGCTACTTCACATGTTTTTAACGAATGGCAGCGAATTTTTTCAAGGAAATCTGTCAATACATTGAATAATCCTTTTTTCAAATTTTGTTTTAATCATGTATTTTATGTTATTTTCCTTCGATATTCTATAAGTACATTAGAAGCCACCGTGACTATTCCACTGGTGAAATTAAAACTAATAATAGCTAACATTCAAAATGCCCCAATCAAGGTGGTGTATCTCCAAAAAATTATCGCTTTTTTTACCGCTTCTCCCCAGTGGCTAATCATGAACCGTGACATCTATCTTAGGAGGCGGTATACATTGATCGTTAATTTGATGGCCAATGAACAGCGTATGTATTGGAACATAACCTCTTAAATTTTAACATAGCTCTCAGTTATTTTCAATATTTGGCGCATTTTGGAACTCACATAATTTCACATGTAGAATAGTTCTATTAAATACCACTTGTGCTTTTAAAATTCTTCGATAAATTCCAAAGCACTCGTGGTATTTCTTAAGATAATTTTCTAAAGAAATAAAAACGTTTCGTTAACAACTTTCCCCTTTAATATGGGAATGGGGGGAGAAGAGGGTGGTGTTCAACATGCGAGAGTTCTCCCACGGGTACGCTGGTTTCTGCTTATTTGCGTAACCGCAAGAGTTCAAACAAGTTCCAAATTTTGTATTTTAATCAACAAGTAGGTATCGTGTATTATGAGGCAGCAGTTCCCCACCGGCGATCTCGAAAGTTAAACAATGTTTGCACGCTCGTGCTCCGCTTCACCCAGTCACTCTCATGGAGAGCCCTCGGCGCGTGATCAGGGCTGCACCTCCTGCGATGATTGGAGCGGAGTCTGCGGGTGCTCGAGCGCGAACCTTCCGCCGCCAAACACTCCATCGGCTCCTCCCCGCGGCTGACGGGGCAGGGCAGCGCCGCCAAATGCCTTCCGCTCTTCGGTCCTGGCGCGACTTTCACCGCTCACCACTCGAGTGATCATGGCTACCACCGCAGAGGATGGTTCGATTTATGCACATCATCATCGCTATCTACTCATCTGTGGCGACTACCTTAGAAGTTTTGGAGCCTCAAAAACTGACAAATGAATAAAATAAAAACAGGGCACAGCGGTTCAAATCCTGTTGACCACACGTGGAATTAAGGAGAAACAAGAAGGAACTGTGTCAAGCAATATAGAAGTCAGATTTTATTCCAGAAGATCGATAAATGATCACAAAACCTAATACAGAATATTACGTTGCATTTTCGTCTCATTGAGTTCTGTCAAGAATTTGACCACACATTTTACGTTATCTTTAGATTAAATATAAAATTCATTCACTTAACATCTGCAACTGACAAAAACTTACTACAGAATCATCGCATAGCTTTAGGCGAGGGAATTTTCTTGTTCCGCGACGCCCCCCCCCCCCTTCCCACGCGCCTCACTATTCACACCAGTTGTCTTCTACAACTAAGCAATTCAACATCCTTGGTTCATTCCGTTCAGGTTCAAGGATACTAGAAAATACCATTCATTCTTCCAACGCGTAAAACGTGCACTATGAGATCCACGATTCCTCAGAATTTAGTAAATAGAATTTATTAACACAAGTGTACCCGTGCCAGAACTCTCCAATATTCTTACGTACCTGAAGAAAAGCAATTCTGAGCCAAAATTAATAAAACTAATATTTTTACTTCTGAGTCATAAATACCATTTGTTACTATTAGAATTCAGTAGGCTTAGACTTCATTTCGGTACATGAGAATGGCAGTTATCGGGTGACTTGCGATATTCTTTCGATATTTTTTTAAAATTAATTCACACAGCAGTGAATGCTAGCGCGTTTTGTTATTTGTGGTTCATTTATTTCAAGCTATTTTACTGAATAATAAGATATAATTGTTCCGAGAACATTTGTCTATAATACTGGCTACACCTTTATTGAAAATTTGTTACAAACAAGAATTGCATTTTTTTTCTTTTGATATTCTGTAAGTTCATTGGCAGTTGCCTACATACATTTTTAAACAAATAAACGCGTTTCATTAACAACTTTCCCCCTTCATATGGAAATGAAGTATAGGGAAAATGGAGAGTAACATACGAGAGTTCTCGCACGGGTACGCTAGTTTCTCTTAAATCACTTGTATTAGGTCTTTAGAATCAACCAATAATAACCTAAAAATAAACAAAATTGTGAAATAAATATACGTCTATGCATTTATTTAATTTCATTTGTAATTCATGTATTCAGAAAAATAATTTCCCTTCTTGAAATGTGTGGTCCATAAACGTGTAGGCTATTGACTTAAATTAGCAGAGTTTGAAATTTGAAGGGCGAGCGATAAAAACCGACAAATTGATTTTGAATATTTATGAATATGAACATTTAATGTTTAGTATATATGTATGGCGTGAACCCATACCAAGTGCATGAGTAATGTAAGTTATGTCACAAACTTGTCACAGAAAATGTGTTATGTCACAAACGTGTCACAGTCAAACGCCAGGCGAATGCCGGAGCTGTACCCTTACACACAGGCCACGGGTGGCTTCCATTAAGTATTTGTCATTCACATGTTACGTTATGGAAAAGAATCATTTTTGATATTCTTTTTATACTATACTACGTTATTGCAACACTCGTAAACACGATTTTTGAAAAAAATATTTCATTTCTTGTCACGTTATACGAGAGTATTTTATTTGTTTTCGTGCTATGTGCTAGTTACCTTTCGGAAAGCTATTTTGTGTGTGTGTTGTTTTTTCAGGCAGACGTTTTGATGTTTTACTCCACTTCTTCATAACACATATACAAAACTGTCCCTCTGTACTTCAACTAGGTCGATCAGTGAAAGCTAACCGCTAATTACAGAGATGTACCTAACACGGGATTTAGCTACACGAGCTAAACGAGCCTTTTGATCGCCCGCCGTAACATTACGCTAATAAAGTTGATCTCTTAATAGAAACGGCGATGTTCGGCAGGTGTGGGGCGCGCGAGGCCGAGGGCTGAGCGAACGAGCAGGACGGGCGATGCAGAACCAGGCAGAATGCAACGCGAAGGGAGGAGGAGCATGATTGCGAAGAGGGGGCAGGTGGAGAGACGGGGAGCAGCGAAACGAAACCAGGACGAGTGGGTATGGAGGTTTTGCCGTGCATGGGACGGTCGGTTAGAGTCGGTTGGATTCGGTTCGATTCGATTCAGGTCAAGTGTGTCATTTCGGAGCGAGTGCGGTCGACTCGAGCGATGGTTGGTTGTTAGTGATTCCCGGCGCGTCAACTAACGAGTGCATTGGTCCGGGAAGTAGTACATGTTTTCACGCTCGGAATGTGGGTGTGATCTTCCTGGCGCCGAACTAACGTCGGCTGACGGGATTTGCTCCAAGCACGGCTCCACCCGGGACAAGGTCGAAGCTCCCGACCGGCCTCTCGGCATGAGTGGTAGTGTATGGCATGTTAATGTGTGTGTGTGTGTCAGGGGGGGTGAAGATAGGACAAGCACGAGCAAGGAACGGATGCACTGAGCTGCAGCGGTCGCAGAGGGCTCCTGCGCATCAAGAGTGGCCGCCGCGGGCGAACGCGGCCCACGAACAAGCACAAGCACAAGCACCCCCGGCTCCAACGAACATTTGGCTGTACGGCTTGCCCCCACTAGTTGGCGATGCGTTTCGGAGCACTGAATTCATTTCGCGTTCGCGTTTCGAAAATTGCACAACTGGACCTCAACATCCTGTCACCGAACTTATTTATGGGGTCTACAGTTTAATTTACCAACAACAGCTGGACAATATTGACGATTCTATACAGAACGCAAATTCACACATTTTATCATTTCTGATAAAGTCGACAATTATCACTTGAAATAGTGGTACTACATTACTTTCTGGCATTACTTCAAACTTATGAACTTTTCGTAAATTCAGTGTTCAACGAAAATAAATCTGCGCCAGTATTTAACTATCCCTTGCTCTATCATTGAGAGAAAATCCTTTTGACAAAATCCTGTTTTCAAAATTACTTTTTTTTTCAAGGGTCAATCCCTTTCAAGTCGTCTAGAGTCGACCATCACGAAAAAAACGTATTTTGTCCTTTTAATAATTTCTTTATGCTTTGGCTGGTCCAAAACATTTTTTTTATTGTACGCAGATTACAAATGCCGACTATTTTTATTTGACGCGTTGGGCCATTTGTGCGGGCCTTTTTCGCCGGGTGCCATTTCTCTGCGTAAACGTTAAAAAATAATAAAGAGAATGGCAAATTTAAACGGAAAAATAAACAAAACACTGAATTTATTTATTTGTTATATTTTATAAACAAATTTTATATCAGAAAAAACACCTATTTCCCGAGTTTTCTTCCATATCGGAATATTCATCGAACTCATATAATTTAATTGAAAAAGTTCTATCGGAACATCGTAAAGAGTAAGCCTAGTTTTAACATACAAGTTTTGGAGAAAAACACTGCAGCAGTTTTTGGGACAATTTATTTGTATCTACAAAAGGTTCAAATAGTGAAATAGATGTAATGTAAATATTAACGAAGAAGGAGAGGTCTTAAAAAAATGTGAGTAATTATTTAACATTTCATTGTTTTATTTCCTTTCTCGCACTTACTAACGTAAAAAGAGAAAGTATTGTAAGAGTGCAGCGAAAAACGGTGAATTATCGACACAAAACTCTTGTTTGCCGGGCCTTGGTAAGGCAAAAGTGGATAAATCCGGTTACTAAATATACAAAAAAGTCCTCTAACACGTGGTGTCGCCAGAATCCATGAGAGTATTGTGGCAAAACGTCCGTCCGTGTATACACAACGCTGCTACCACATAAACCGTTCGGCCGATTTTTTTCAAAATTGATATTAACTAAATGTCATAGCTGATGTCGCGAACCTTGGAATTTGAAATCTCAATTTTGTGTGTGTGTGTGTGTGTGGATTACTTTACATGAAACCCCTGCGCATTTAAAAAAAACTCAAAAGTTTTTGATTAAAAATTGTTTTTAAATAGTGCAAAGGAGTTTTAAGAGAATGGTGCAGGTTTTATTTTTGTTGGCATTCCCGCTTTTTCCAAATTTGGAAAAAAAAATTGAACTTCAAAATTGAAGATAGAAATTTTTGTCTCAGACAAAGTCTGTTAAACAAAATTCGCATGTACGATTTAAAAAATAAAAAAAAAAATAAAAAAAATCGTTTTTTTGCGATTCAAATTTACAAAAAAAATTCTCAACAATCCCTCAATTTTTTTCTTTACATTTTCTTCACATGTGTAATAAGAGACGATAAAAATATGGCGCTAGGGTATTTTCAATTTTTTGAAAATTAAAAATAAAATTAAAGCAACAAAATTGAAGATAGAGATTTTTGCTACAGACAATGTCCGTTGTTCAAAATAAGCTCTTTTTAAAAAGGTGATGAACAATCTTGTTAAAAAATGAGTACGTTTTACGTAATTTCTGCTTGAAATTAATGAAATATATACATGTTTCACACGAACTACGGGCCACGAGAAAAAATGAATGAATGATATGAAAAATAATGCATTTAATTATAATTTCCCATTGAAAATGGCAATATTAATTCTATTTTTCTTTTTTCGCTTTTTTTACTTTTTACTCAATGTGTATTCTCAATATATTGATGTATTTCTTTTTAAGCAATCCGCAATGCTTAATAGAAATTTCGCAACAATGCCGTATCAAGTGAGAAGGACTTGAGTAGCACTTGTTTTATTTATATCATATTCTCTCTTCCGAGAAACCATGGACGCTCTGTTTTTTGAACGGCAATAGTGTTTATCGTAACTGAAGTGTGGATGTTAGAAGTCGGTGATGAAATGAAACACTATCGTAACTGTTATGTTACGAATGAGCAGCCAGAATCTTCCTAGTTATTTTGATGTCAATTGCATATATTCTAATTACTGTATTGATGTTATTTCCCAAGCGATTGCACATAGTTTTGATAACTCAACGCTGGGAACAGTGCGATGCACAATTCTTGGTTGAATGGGATGTTTTGAAATAAATGACTGAAGTGTTGGTAGCGCAGAACATGCAATATTTCAATATTACGTGGCTGTTTACAATAACGCCAGAAAGTACGTGCTATTGTAGCACCACTAGTTTCATTTACGAAAAGGATTCGTGTATCTGTTCAATTCAGGTCAATGTGCCCTTTTTGGACAAGGAGTCTAATAATATTGGGAAACTTTGTGAGAAAATCGTGTGAACGACTCGTGATTCAATTGTGCGACTTAATTTCTAAATTATTCAAAAAACAACCAATATTTTTCAAAAACTACCTGAAGTGATTCAAAGCGAAAATTGTAGAATAGATAAATTTTTGTTTTCGTTTGGAAAATTGAGAAGTTTTTAATAAAAACTGGGGAACTGTGAAAAATGGTGAAAAATTCGCAAACTGTGTATGCGCAATTCTCAATTCTTCTATTTGAGCAACACGTTTAAAGAGAACTAGTGGGGCTGAAACAGCACGTACTTTCTCGCTTTTAGAAATAGTTATGTAATATTATTTATACTAAATTCGAACGTTCTTATACGTAACGTTAGGTGAAAATATGCAACGTTGGTCATTTTTATCCAAGTTACTAAACTCTCTAATAACTTAAAATAAATAGTAGGAGACACAGACTATGATTTTGACAACACTTGGCAAACACAGTACATAAGTAATATTTCACATTGTTTGGCTCGGGCTGCCTAGTATTAGCTAATACTAAACTGAGAGGAGATTATTGTCACAAATTTGGTAAATTTTCATTGTTGAAATTTTATAAACTGGTTTTGTTCACAAAGTTTTACTTTAGCCAAGAACGAAGCAGTATTAGCTTTAAATAACTTACGCAACCTAAGTCAAAAAGAATTCGAGGCCCTGAAATTGAAAAAAATGGCAGACGTTACATTTCATGCGTAAAGAAATCGTGAAGCAATAACCAAGAAAGATGCATGCACAGATCTCGGCGGGGCGGGGCGGGGCGGGGCGGGGCGGGGCGGTGCGAAGCTCGGCCGGGCCGGGGAGCCCGCGGGGGACGCAACCATCGAGGTTCGCACCGGGGAGCATGAGGGGGAGGGGGGGCGCGGCGCGGGCTTGAATTAGTGAGCAGGCGGGGGCGGTGAGGCCCCGCCGCCATTAGGAGCGCCCCCGGGGCCCGCGCTGCGCCCGCGGGGACGCTGCGCCCCCGGGGCCCCTCTCGCTCCGCACCCCCTCCGCCTCGCTCGTGCTGACGTCAGAGCTCCGTCAACTATTTACCCAGCGATAATACACCTGCAGCGACGCCGCAGCGCCCCTGGCCCTCACACAACCGCCCAAGCATACATTAACAACTTGGCGATACAAGTACACTTCATCGGACATTCTTTGTAGATCCCATTCACTCTGAGATGGAGTCAAGTATCTTCAGAGAGAGTTTTACAAAAATTTAATGTTAAATATTCTATCGTAATCATGAACCCTTTAAGCGAAAGTTAATAATGTATATATTGAGAGAATTAAGGATAATTATTTAGATATTCAGAATAAAAAAATTGCGTTGCCCTTCACTTTATTTTTCCCCCCAAATACAATATCAATATGCCGTAAAGGGAGAATCAAAATCTGTTAAGTATTCCCCAAATGGTTCGTGAATTTGTAGTGTCACAAACTCTCATTCTAACTTTAAAATGAAGATGTCCCGATCTCTCATTATGTTATTTCGATAAATTAATAATAAAGACCTCACTGCGTAAACATTTCACGCGATCTACTACTTAAGCGACGTAACTTGGTCCACAAAGGAACCTGGGTATATGTTTTGACCACAAAAGTTACCACATGTTATGACCACAAAAGAAACCTACAACTGTAACTGTAAAAAGTAATCTTAAAACTCTATCAGGGGATGTGTATGTAATCACTATCTCAAGACGATTCTGTCGAAGGAGTGGTTAAGTGATTCTATAAATAATTAGAACTTTATTATATTTATAAAGCATGATCAAAGACGATGGAGAGCAATATCACGAAGTCAGCCCTCTTTAAAATTTCATTTCATTTGAGCATACTGTAATGGGACGGTCGCACATATCGGATGGCGGCGCGAATTGAATATTTTATTTTATAAGGAATCGCGGCTTTGTAAAGGGCGGCCGGAACCGCGCCGTTTCCTGCGATACCTGGGTGGGCCGCTAAGCGCGCCCAGGGAACGGAGGAATGCACCTCCTCTGTTCAATGCAACCCACGCCGGACGTACCCTCGTGACACATGGGGAAATACGCCTCCTGCACCCCCAAACCGAGCAACGGAATTGCCCGCGCCCTGCTTTTAGAATTTACGTGACGGATGTTACTTCAGAGAAAGTTGCCGGGGCGCAGCTTTGCCGCTGGCGCCGTGATAGGCGAAGGAACCACGGGGGCCGCGACGACAAATTGCGCGTGAGACGCGGGGGAGGGATCACGTAACACGCGAGCCTTCTTGGGGGGATCGCCGAAAGGCGAGATCACTTGTTTCGGAGGCAGCAGGGGGATCACTTGTTTCGGAGGCGGCAGGGCGAGCACTTGTTTTGGAGGCAGCCGCGAGAACATTTTCTTTTGGAGGCAGCGGGGAGAGCACTTGTTACTTTGATTCGGAGCCGGGACTATCCGTGCCTGGTCGCCCCGAATGCCACGCCGCCTCGCCCACATCGCAGCCCGACTCGCGTGACGGAAGCCGAACTATGGGACGGGACACCACATGTAAGTGCCTGACCGCAAGAGCCAAGTGAGTACGAGCCGGGGCGTGAAAGATACGATCACGAAGCGACCCGCCATCGCCCGCGCTGAGCAACGCCGAGGCGCCGTCCGGTCGACGCACGCCGCTGGCCTGATCCGTTCACTGTGGGCCGCCACCGCGGCCGCCGAGTGGTCGCCACAAAGGAACCTGGGGCAAGCACGGACCGCTGGGATGCCCGAACGCCGCTCCTGTAAGCTGGGTCACGACCGCCCGGGAGGGCGAAAACCACGAAGCTAAGATGAACTCTGGCCATGCCGGCCTTTTATAAGTTAAGATTATTTGTAAGGTAATTATAAGTTTTGTTCTGACATTGGGTTTCACCCGCACTGAATTCAAGATTGATTAAAGTAATATTAAGAAAATGCCTCAGTATTTCTCTCCAGTAGTTAGGCAATCACGCATGCCTCCCTCCAGGGAGTCTGCCGACGAAGCAGCCGGGCAAAGCTGAATCGCCGAAGGAAATCAGGTAATCGGGTGAGTCGGTGGTTATAATACTTTTTACGTCGTCCTTTCCGCGTTCTCCAGAGCAGGGGTCGGCAGCACTTGCCCGCCAGGTGCGCCACAACGCGCCCCGCTCGCCACCACTCGGCGAGACAAGTACAGGGTAATAAGGACATTCATATGACCCACAGACCTACATTTGATGCCATCGTGAAAGGAAAAAGTGCAAGTTTTGGCTCACGTGGTACTCTAGAGGAGATTCGTGTCACCGTAAGGTGTAGCAACAGATTCAGAAAATATTTACCTGTCCGGAGCCTGACTCTGCTGTTACTGGCCCCGAGCGTGGTCGCTACGTGTTTTGGATGGAAAATTCGAAGCCTGTGAAAACTGTTCCACGTAATTTTCGTATAGTGTACGATAAAGTAGCCCTTTAGGCCTCCTATTTATCACTGGCATAAGTGTTTTAATGAAACTAGGTGCACGGTAAGACATAGCAAAGTCTCTGGTCGATCCCATGATTCTGACAACCTGAAGCAAGTGAGAAAAAGCTTTGGAGACAGTTTTAAAAATCAATTTGCTTTTGCTTCTCGACAGCTGTGCGTCCGAGGAATCGGTTGCATCTCAATCCATACAAGTTACCAATAGTGAAAGAACGAAAAGATTGCTCGTAAGGACTTTTGTTTGCAAATGCTACACGATTGGACCGAGGTGCGGATATCGCGTGGTATCCACGCTCACCAGAACTAACACCCCTTGTTTCTTTTGTTTCTGGAGTTCATCAAGGCCACCAGATTTTCTAGAGCTGAGAGCTAGAATTTGTCTCGCATTTGAACAAGTTGCGCCTCACAAGCTGCAGTAGGTATGCCAAGAAATCAACATCAGATGGGATATGTGCCGCATGACCAAAGGAAGTCACATTGAATCTGTTAAATAAAACTTGAAGTATTTATTATTTAATTGACCAACACCAAAACAATGTCAGTAAATTAAATGAATATCTCAATTCGAGCCTTCAAACTTGTTAAGTCCTTATTGAAACACTATATATGCAGGGGCATTTGGGCTTTGTGGAATGAGTGTCGGTTTTTGGCGAGTGATATTTTAACGCAAACAGGCTTACGTTAGCCTAGACTAACATATCAAGCATTTCGAATAATCTAATAGTGACGTACCTTCAATGCGGTACTGTTCACAACATTTATTTTGAAGGGACAAGTGTCTTTGCTCGTGAATGGGCCTCTAGGATTTGGCAAAAGCATTGAAAGAAAAACTCAACTATCAGTTTCCAAACAAATAAACAATTTATTACTAAGAGAACACAAATTAGTATAACATTTGCAATCAAGTGCTTTCTCGTTTTGCTACCAAAACATACATGTGAGCTCAAATTTACGCGATACCTTAAGTTCCACGAACCGGTCGTTCCTTCTTGGATGTTCCCTCGGTGGCGGCGGCGGCGGCGGCGGCGATCAGCGGTCTTCGGCTCGCCCCGATGCCCGTCGGGTGGTCGACCTTCGATCAGAGGCCCGCGCCTCCCCCCAGCTCTTCGCAACGGTCACACGACGGCACCTTGGCTCCAGCGCCCGTCGTTGTGAGGGTAGTTCAGATCGGGTGTGCGATACCCACTATCACTGTCCGTCAGCCTTTTGGTCGTTCTCCCAACTCCTCCTGGCTTCACAACTTCTCAGTTCAACTTTATTCACTCTTACACAGTCACGTATGCACGTGGCCACTAACTATTACCATCGCCGGCCACGCGGACTGTTAATTTCACTATATTACTACAGTTTCTAGCTCTTATCCCACTTCAAGTTCGCACTATTGCCTACCGGTCACTATCACATTTGGTTCACTCCTAAATACTGTTTACTCCGTAATTTAACTTCGATTTTCTTCCTATTCGCTGAGCGAGTCAAAAGCCCCCCGCTCTCCCGTGAGTCGCGTAGAAGTGTGGCCAGATAGGCCGAGGCGGGTGTCAGCAAGGTATAAATTCGCCGCTGCCGGCGGCCGTGAGTCAGTATGCAGTCTGAAGTGGAAGCTGAGCTGTGAAGAGTGGATTGCAGTGGACAGTGGTGGGGTAGGTGAATAGCAGTCCGTCTGAAGTCAGTCTAAAGTGGAAGCTGAGCTGTGAAGTGTGCATCGGACAGTAATAGGTGCATCGAACTGTGCGATCGTGTAGATGTGAAGAGTGTAAATAAATAATTAAAAGTGAATAGTGTAAACGAATAATGAGAAGTGAATAGTATAAATAAATAATCAAGGGAAGCGAGTCGTGTGTAAGGAAATAACCAAGTGAAGAAGACACTGACACTGCAACCTATCTGTAGATAAATCTAGTATTTTTAGTGTATCATTATGAAACAAAATAAACATTTTGTGAAATATTACCTGTGTTTTAATTCATCACTAGGAAACGTTACAATATATATATATATATATATATATATATATATATATATATATATATCAATGTTTGTTTGTTCATATATACTGCGCACCCGTACCGTTCATCTGTTTACAATAACACTTTGTCAAATTATTACTTGCACATGCGCGAAGCATATAGGTAGGCATAGTACAATGGGAATGAGTATTTCTGTCGAACATAGACGCGCGTTGTTAATTTTATGCGTTTATGCGGACTCAAGCGCCGATCAACAGAGGCTTTACTCATCCTGCCGCACCCACAAGTAATAAGCGCGACTTCGCTGTATATTCTTGCCTGCGATTGAGACACATCGGCCAGAATTATTACTTGAACCTTATCTCGGACAAGGAAATCCAATTTCTCCCAGACAGTTCAATAGCGAATTCGTGCCCAAATTTGAGGGAGAACATGTCAACAATAGGTTTCTAGACAGCCATCTCCAATCCAGGGCATAGAATAAACCCATACTCGCACGAAGGCTTTTATCTGTTAAAATGCTTGCAGAGAGTAGCGTAAAACGTCAATAACAATCACGTGATCAGTAGCGTGCGGTGAAGTTTAATACATTGCTATAATGCCGGGTTGATCTATTAGAGGTAAAAAAAAGTTGCTCCCGTCGTGCATTGAACAGTACAGCCTCGCCTAACCTCAGTTTCTTTTCCGAAACAGCCATGCCGAATGAAGGGAGACATTCACCGAAAGAACCACCAGCAGATACATATACGCGAACGGATTGGCTAATTGAAGTGATAAGCGAACCGATCGAACGACGCAGATACTGATTCCTAACAAGCTCACGGCGCGCGAGCGCGCCACCATCGCAAGTAGCGTGTTACGGCTCCTTCCGACGTGGACACAGCCGCGCGCTCCCGATAAACGGCAAGGCACTTCTCACGGGGCCATCGCCGCACCGCCGTGGAAGGGGGAGGGTTCGGCGGGAGTAGGTTTCGCCGACAACGAACAAAGAAATGCAAGTAAAACGATGCGGCGAGTGTCATGGTGGGAAGACCTCCATTTAAAGCAATGCTTTGCTAGCGTTGGCGAGGAATCCCTCCAGGGCTGCTCGTGGCAAGCGTCCGCCGCCGAAGCGCAATTCCGTCGCACGCGAGAAGACCTCCACTTAAACCAATGCTCTGCCACCAGCGCGGCGACTGTAGCGGTACGGTGCTCTGTCTTCCACAATGCTTGGTCTTACCAGAATGGTGACTTAAAAAATGTCCCCCGTTGTGTTACTTATTACAGTCTCGTAAAATACCGTCTGCATCCGAACATTATCGCGTCAAAATCCCGTCTTCTTAACTATATAAAAAACATCGCCATAATGAATTATCAATACTGTCCGACTCCTCCCGCATCAGACTAGTTCCCCCTCTTACGACTCCCACCTTGTCAGAATAGCGTCTCCCCGTTTATCTTGCGTGCTGTTCATCTGTCTATTATCTGCGTGAATTGTACTCCAACAAGTTTCTTTTCAGTTTCTAGTGTGCAGATCATTCGATTCCTCGCGCACGATTTAAGTCCTGATTGTTCACACGCATTTTAACACAGTTTATTCTTTGGTTCTTGGTTCGTAATAACTTTCTTCATTTATTTCCTCACCCGCGGAATTTGCTCACGTGTCTTTCCGCTGCATTATTTATCTACATACTCTGCATCTTGCCTTTTTCAATTATGCTGACCTTTCCTTGTATTTTCTCCGATTAAAATTTACCTCTTCCTTTTCTATCATCTCCTTGTTGCTATGGTCCGTATTTATTGTTATTGAATTGTTGTGAATTTATTGTTGTTTATTGTTATTGTTACTGTTGTGAATTTATTGCTCCTGAGTATTCATCCTTGTCATAACCCATCAAAGTTAAGAGTTACAATACCGTAACAGGCCGGCATTCATTCTACAAATCGCAAATAGCCCAGCGAAACGCTTTTGTACTTTGAATTATTTGTAGTGGTACTTGATGTAAGTCAACTGTTACGGTATCATCCAATCGGGAGCTTCAACGTAACTAGTGTCGTCACAATGGTGACGTTTAAGCTCCCGACTGGATAACTGAAAATTCTAATTAAACGTCACGTACCACTGTTAATAAATCGAAGTACAGTCTTCCCTACCCCACTGCTCCTAGTGGTGGCGAGCGGCGCGCACATTGTTCTGACCCCTGGTACAGAGATACAGTATTGGGACGAATATACGAAAGTTACCTTCCGCCCGTTAAATAGAGTATCATAATATCGCCGACAAGCGTCGATTTTCGAGTTGTATTGTATACATGTCCATAATAAACGGGTATTAACTCAACTTATCCCTCAAAATACATTCAAACATATTTATGCACTTACTTTACTGTTTATTTATCTCCAGTAATTTTCAATTCGCAGTCTCCGATTTATCGTACCTCGGACCATACACATTGACGCATCCTCCCACTGAATTATAAACGCCGAGAACAAAATGTATCATAAAACTTCGGATTGTAAGTGGTAAGTCTTATTAAAAGGAGCAACTTTTACTTTCCAATTTCCAAAAATGAAGATTAAAAACGTCTCGTTTTATGATAGCGAGATTAAATTACAACTTTTATCGCGATTACGTTCCTCAAACTTTCCGTTCAAGAGTCGACTTGAAATTGAAAACATTATTAAATCCAACACTAAGTAGGCTATCAATATCATTGGGTCCCTTAACGTTTATGTCTACTTTTATTGATGAGTGCCAAAATCATTAATGAATACAGATTGAAAGTCTTACGTCTGTAAATCTTCCCCTTTCCTAGGCATTTGATAACCATAATACTTTTTTAAAAATGTTTTTAATTTCCACTACATCACTGTATGGCAATCGGAAGCGAAGAAACGTAATGAAAGACGATAATTATGGATACAATGCTAGGCCAGATGGAACGTAATTCACGCCTCGGTGATCTTTCCTCATGTGCCTTACACTGGCAGCGACAGTGCAGCGCGGCCCGCGGCTGCCCCAAGCGCTGGCGCTCGCCCTTCTCAATGCCACACGCCGCCCCGCCGACGCCCCCCTTCCTCTCTCGACTTCAGCATTTCTACCGACCCGCGCCGCCACCTCCCCTCGCGGCGCGTTGGCAGCGAGCGCGTGGGCGGCCGCCCGCTCAAATGTTATTTATTTAATTAAATGTGGGGCTGCAAGTACAAGAGGCGATCCGAAGCCTCGCTGGTCGGCGCTGTTTTCAACCCATTCCAATTAAAATTCGATGCGCTTAATCCATTACTACAATCAAACGTTATGGTAGGGGGTGGGAGAGCGATCCATACTCCGCGCCACCGCCCCGTGACGTACGCCCGCGCCGCGCTGTTCTGCGCAGCCCCGTGCCGCACGTAATTCGGACACACGGCGCCGCGGGCGCGCGCGCCAGATGCGAACACCGACGCCCCTCCGCCCACGCAGGACGCGTCGCGCCTCACACCTCGCCCACGAGGAGCGCTCTCCTTCACCCGCGCACCCTCCCCCCCCCCCGCCTCACTCCACAACGGCCCACGTTACGCTCAAACACGGACTAAAATTTCGTAAAGTACACATCAGATGTTACAATGCAGTTTTTATATTTGACTACTTACAAAAATGCATGGGTTTATGAAGACAAAAATTAATTCATATTTTTGGGTAGGCCAAGATCAAATAGAATGAAAATGCTTTTTCAACCTTACTGATTTGCGACTTTACATATATATTAAGAGAAAATTAATTTAAAAAATCCTAGTGTTAATATTCGAACATGCAAAAATAATTTAACTTGAATACGTACAGATGTGTATAAAAGGGTAAGTAATACTTGTAAGTGTGATCAATTTAGTTTTTATCCATTTCATTCTTCGCTCACCATTGTTCTGTGAAGTTACATTCAATAAATATAAAAATACAAATACTAAACTTGTTGGCATTGTGTAAGTGAGGATTCAAGTCTTGATGAACATTTCTAGTGACTCGATAAGCAACCTTAATTGCTTAGGTATCAACCTAAGTAATTAGTTCAAATGGAAATAATATTACTCCTAATTATTTCTAGTTCACCACGCGCATCTTTTTAGGTATACCAGAGAAAAGGAACTCTGCGGGAGGCTTAACCTCGCTGGAAAGGCGGAGACTGGCAGTCAAACGACGATCGGCCGAGACAAAGGGTTGGCGCCGAGCAGGGGGAGCCATTCGCCCCGGTGAAGTACTCTATTACCTCCCGCGGTGCCGCCGATGAAAAACGTGTTCGCTTAATCAAATCTTCGCCGAGCTATTTTTAAATCGACTCCTCAATATTTATGCCTTTTACTGAAACGGCTTCCACATATACTACGATGGAAACTTCGACGAGGTGGTTTCATCGAAGGAACTGAACCAGGAGTCCATACGACGCTCATGTGGTGCCGATACTTCTCGTAGATTAAGTACTAATTCTCGATTTCAAAAATGGAAGTGATATCCATTTGACATCATTGTCTGACACTTGCATACATTTTATAAACATTATACTATCAAATATTATTTTTAACTTACTGAAATAAGCGAAAAAATATGGTTGTTTACTCTCTGACAATGTTAGAAAAGCATTACAAGGAAGAACTAAAAATTAGATTGATTTAACGCGATTGAAAAAACGGTAACATTCCATTACAGTGATCTTGTGATTTTTATTCTACAAATTTGGAAGAGATTTCATCGATACAAATATATCGATGCACAGGTATCAACAACTACACTGGAAAAAAGCATAAACTAATCGCAACGTCAGAGGCTCGACGTTTCCGAGTCGGCTCGCCAGCTGAGATGGCAGCAGCAGCAGCAGCAGCAGCAGGGCGTTTCGCCGCCCCCCTCCACCCACGACCACCAGGTGCGCTCGCAAACAACGCAAGCGCGATCGGAACCTGCGCCCCTCCCCCACCCCGCCGCCTCAGTCTTAAAACTTTTTAAACTTCATTCCGAATCCCCGAAGGCTGCCAAAATGGATTCCATTGCCTGCGCCGCGCCGCCGCCGTCAGAATTTCCAATTTGCGAGTGGAAAAGGCCGGCGCCTATACGAGCCAGTATTTTCATATAGATAACAGTAGCGAGATGGATAGGCAGGTTTGGAGGCAAATAGGCGGGCGAGCGGTGCGTCGCGGAGGCTTTATGAATAAATATCTGCGCGGCCCAACTTTCTTGAGCCCATCTCCGGCCGCGACGCGACGCGATGCGCTGGGCGACGGCCAGCGCCCCGTGATGCCGTTCAGCCAGCGCAACTACACATATGGAACCCAACACCCGTAAGCGAAATAAAAGCGAGGTACAACCAACAACATTTATGTTGTTGAAACCGAAACAAATGTTTGTTGTTGTTTTTTTAACACGTCCGTCCGTCCATCTGTCTGTCCATGCGTGTATGTGAACAACACTAAAGCCTAAACTATTCTTGGATTTTTTTCCAAAAAAAATATTCCCAGGACGATCTGGCTCGACATGAAGTTCTACGATTTAAAAACTATCTTTAATGTTTGAAGGTACTTTTAAATATAGCTTCTGGGACATTTTCATATTTTTCACAAAAATTACTCCAATTGTTTCAATTAAAATCCTTTAAATTTCTTGTAAAAATGGAGTGATTGGAGTTTTGCTGCATTTTTGTTGTTGTTATTTTTTAAAGTTTATTTTACACGTCTCTGACTCTCATACATTATTGCATTTATGAGTTTATGAGTTTCAAATGGTCTTCTCATGATATCATAAACGTTCTAGAAAGCTGTAAACTTTTCAATGAAAATTAGCTCAAAATTCCGTTCAAAATTTTCACAAAAGCAAAAATACAAATTTTTCGGAAAGGCCCCAATTCGTTTCTTTATTTTTTGTCGAAAAGGTAGTGCTAAGTGGACTGAATAACATGACATAATTGCTACGTTGATATATTCTTTTGTTTTGTTGTTGTTTTTTTCAAAAGGTACTCAAATGTAATTTGTTGGAAATATCTTTCACGCCGTTAATATTTACAATACCACCGATTTGTATGCATACAAAGAAGTAATATTTCGGTGCCACGATTAGAAATCTGAAAAATGAGGACATTTCAAAAAAATAAAAATGTTCTTTGACTGCCAAGAGTACGTGGCGAAACCGAAAAGTCCAGACCAAAGAAATTAGAGAACTAACTAGTACGAAAAAGTCTAACTAACTAGTACGCCATTCTGTAAAACCGCTAGTTTCATTTTCTTTTCTGGCAGAAAGACTATCCAAGGTGGTTATACCATACCAAATGACGAACATAGAGTAACTATTGAAGTCAGTCCTCACTATTAATTAGTGTATGGAAATGGTTCCAGTGTACAGCAATTCAGATTTGAAAGAAGTTATCACTACTCAAATCTGTATTGAAATACATCGGTATCTTTTGGATATTATTTTATAATCTAGCTGTATCATACTATTTTTAATGGAAGTTTCTTCATCCAACAAAGATGACAACCATTTTTTCCACTCGGGTACTAAGGCTCTCTGAGTTACGCTAAATATGTTATACTTTGTAATATCAGAAAAAAATTGTATATTCTTAAAATTTTCTCAAAACATTTGAAAGAAAGAAGGTGTTCAAAATGTTCACTTAAGGCAAGTAGTGGCTTAAGAAGAAGTTTAACTTACGAAGACACAAATGACAATTAGTTGTGCATTATTGCTTTTGTATTATATTCTCCCCTTATAATTTGTTCCGTTTTCGTTGATTGTCATTGAGTCGCAATAACTGATATCTACGTGAGAAATTACTCCATAGTTTTTACCATACACTTTTTAATTCCATCAAGAACAATTCTTTTTTATTCTTCTTCAGTCCTTTCTTGTACTGTCCTGATTTCGAATATACATTGAATCAAAATCTACGCTAATACAAAAAGGTCTAGCAAACGCTCTTAATTTACACCTGCAAATACCTCTCGTTAGGAAATTATATAATTACAAAATGTTCCATTTCATAGACCTGGTGTGCGTGGGTTGCAGATACATGGACACCCAAGAGAGGCACAGGGCCCTGGGATTGCCCACGAGGGCGGCAGGCCGTGCAGCCATTAAAAAAAAAAAAAACCTCTAAAAGCCCAGTGCAATCCTCCCGCGGCACCTGAACCGGATTTTCAATAAAGCTCCCCGCTTACAGCCGCTTTAATCTGCTAAGTAAACTTGCCTATCTTTAAGCATACCCGCGCAGCTAAAACGATATGAAAGAACAACTTTTTTAAGCTCAGTACAAAAGTAAATACGTCACTCCATTTGGGAATAACTAAATACAACGTTCAAACACAAACATAATTCGAGGCGAGTTTGTGCTAAACCCTTGCACCTTCGCCCTCCTCCGCCGCAGCGGCGCAAGTGGGCGGGGCGGCGGGGGCGGCGGGGGCGGAGGGCGGGCGGCGCCCGTGTGACAGGTGGCGGCTGGCAAGACGGGAGCTCGGTATAATAAGCGGCGCGGAAGCCGGGGCCGGGGCCGGAGCCGGCAGCACGTCAAAGTCGCCGCACAGAGGGAGCTGTCGCCCGTCACACCGGATTATCGGCAGGCGGCAGCCGCCGCCGGCGACCGCCCCGCCCCGCCCCGCCCCGCCCCCACCAGGATCAAACGTCGCTCGAGGCTGCACCGTCCCCACGGCTACTCCCCGCCCCGCGTCGACTCGAGTCGCGCGCCACCCCCCACTCCTCTGCCGGGCGGCCCCGGCGTTGCTCCGAATCAAAGGCCCTCCGAGGAGCTCACAGGGTTAATTTTTAATTTTCATTTTCAAATGCACGCAAGCCATTTTTTGTCCAGAGACGTCCAAAGAGGGTTGCGTAGACACAACACTTTTTAACACGTTAATATTGTTTCGCGACAAAGTGACACACGTTCACACAGCTGCGCAAGACGTAATTTGAAAGGACGTGACAAAATTCAATACCTTCCTATGCTTGTAGAACAATATATCGCCAACGAGTTCAATTTGTTGGTATTGGAGCGTGATCTTGAAAAATTGGAGAGGTAAAGGGCAGAGACGAAAGGTGCTTAAGATCTAGGAAGAAAAGGAAGCAAAACAAAAAACAAAAAGAGACAGAGCAAATATACGGTTTCGAAGATGAAAGATGAAGATGAAAAATCCACAACTAAAAATATCTCAAGTACGTAGCGCATCCAAAAAGTAAGTTTCCCTATTTTGTGAAATAAAAGACAACATAGTTACGTGAAAAACTTTATTGGCAAGAGGGACTGCAATGTTTGAGATATTGTTTTGACGTATTCACCACACGAATTGAGACGCATATCGTGCAAATCGGTTTCACTTTTGTACACCTGTCCCGTAGACGTGTGCCGGCTGCGACTGGAACCAGAGTGACCAGGTGCAGGAAAAGATGAAAGTCGCTGGGTGCGAGATGATCAATCGGCACCGCGCCGCATGTGGACGAGCATTGCCAGGGAGCAGCACAGTCAGAGCTGCCGCTGGTTTGTGCCTGAAGGAACGTAGCCGTGGACCATGGCCCGCACCTCCGAGGCGGCGCGGCGGGAGAACGAGTAAGCGCCGCTGGCACACATCTGCTACGCAGGCGCCATTTCCCAACCTAAATGCGTGTACTTCCAGAGAAAGAAAATAGGGAAACTTACTTTCTGGGTGTGCCTCGTACTGTAAACAAAAGTCAGTAATAACATTCCTAAAAGACGTAATAAATACGTCACTGGTGACAAAGCGTTCCCATAGGAATTCACGAACAATTCCAATTTCACTTCAAATTTACATCTCTCCACGTAATAGCAATGCTCTTTCCCTGAGGAAAGAAACACTGAAAAACTTCACCGATTACCGTAGTGTTCGAAACCCATAACCAAACCTGTATTTCCGAACGCAATAAGCTATCTTCATTCGACGAGCCTCTCATCGACGTTTTGATAAACATGTCCAAGTGCTCTAGCATGAAAATACAAATTTCCCACATTCGGAACAATCCTTTGGGTTTCAGAAATGTATCTCATGCTCACGAAGCAAGCAACCTTGTCTCAATTTCCCTCGCAAGCGGCAGGCGCACGGCGTGCCGCAGCGTGGCGCGCGCAATTCCTCTGGGCAGTGCACTACGCTCCTCAGCCCGGTACGAGCGCCGACGAAGAGGGCGAGTATTTCAGCGATGAGTGGATTGGACTTCTGAATCTGAGTCCGAGAGCGAGCTCGAGTTAGAAACGTTGTGTTACGCCGTTCTGGTGGAGCAAAATGGATAAAGAAGAGATTACACGAAGAAGAAGAAACAAAAACACACATGGACAATTTCCTCTAAGGAATTTGTTGATGATAAATTGCAGAACTATTTTACATTAAACCATGTTAAGTTCAAAGAAGTGCATGAACTGATCAAGGATAAAACTTGCAGAGAGAGTTGCAACATCACAAGGCCCATTGGAATCAAGGAAAAACTAGCAGTGTTTATGAAGTCAGCCTATTTTTTTTTTTGCAATATTTTAGTTATCAATAAACCTCGGATTGGGATGCAAATGCATATATTTTTTGTTAAATCTTTCTTGGAAAATTATAACGTTTCTTTACGAATCAGCTCATTTGAAGCTTTCCTGCCAAATTTTATTTTGCATATTTTCTCATATCTGAATATTTTTGCATATTTCTGCACTTTCAGTAAATTATTGAAACAAGGGAAACTCGGGAATTTATTTAAATATTGATGAACTATTAGCCAATTTTTAAAAACTGACTTAAATCATAATCCTTGAAACCGATGAATTATAGTTACCATGGTTCTTAAAACACCTCCTCAGGTATGTGTCATAAAAAAACTTTACTTTGCGCGCGGCGATGGTGTAACGGTTTGCGTACCGGACTGTTTTACCCAGGTTGGCAGGTTCAAACCCTGTGCCGTGGATTTTTAGGGGCGAAAAAATCCTTCGTACGCCTTCCTTCGGAGGGGAAGTAAAGCCGGCTGTCCCATGTTAGTAGATTTACTTGCATGTAAAAGATCCTCAAGCCTAAATGACGCCTCTGAGCTAAATTCAAATCGCCTGTTTCACGCCCAAGAAATACCTCCTTTCTCTGCTAGTTGGAGAAAGGAGCGTAGCAAAATTTGCGTGGTCAGACGGAAGAGCAGGCCTCATGGCTTGAGTCTCGCCACGTAAAATAAGGCATTAATTCAATTCAATACAAACGACTTCAATCAGTTTTTCTTCCAACTTCAGCAGAGTCACGGCGAACCTTCGCAAAGAAGTGTGTGTCAGCCACTGCGCTCCGCAGGGTCACCGTGCGCTCTAACGTGCGCGGGTCCGATAAGCACAGTGGTTCGCAGAAACTCACCCTGAGTCACCTCACGGAACGGTGTCTCATTTTGGCACGCATTAAACCCACAGAAACAGACTGGTTTATATATTATCTCTTAAGTTTTGAAACACAAATCATAAGCTTTGAACGTGAACACGATGGAAAAATACACCAGGCGTCGGTTTTACATTAATAGCAGACGGCTTTCAAGAACACGAAATCGTAAATAGGTTCACTTACGAGTAAATGGTTATGAGAACCACAGCCTTCATGCTTGCATTTTCTTGGAGGTACCCGGGACGTGTAAATCAGATTTATACACACGGAGATTAGTTTCCAAAACAGCAACACTCAAGTGGCAGGATTGTTCAAAAACAAGACTTTGAAGCCGTGTATTAATTTTTAACGGTGGCAAAAGGTACAACTTACGTAATTCCAACGGGGTGGGGGACATTTCAAAGAAATCCTCATTATTGAAAAACAAAGTGAAATCAAAGTGAATCCTCGCGGCCAGACATCGGCGGAGATCCGCCCGAGCGGGTGGAGAAGGGCGGCGGGAGAAGCTCAGGGAGCCAAGCGCGGCGGGCCGCATATTTTCCAGTTTATGCCGCTTCTCCGGCGCGGCAGCGGGGGCGGGGGCGGGGGCGGGTCCCGGGCAGGTGACGGCGACATCAAGGGAAAACAATCCCACATGTATATGATGCTATTTCCATACTCAATTCAGTGCATTACCGGGCGGCGGGGCGCGCAAGGCGCCGGGGCTACATATGCAGCAGCGGGGGACACGACGTCGCTTCCGGCGGCGCGCGCGGTCGTCCCGCCCCCTCCGCGCCGCCTGGCCCGGCCCCCGCCCGGCCCCCGCCCGGGCCAGCGCCGACCGCGGGGAGGTTTGAGCTGCGCTGAATGTTTCATGCGGCGCGGCGCGCGGCCAGGACAACCCGCCGACGGCGCCCGCTGATGGGCCCGCTGGGCCGTCCGCATCCGTCATCGGCCGGGCGAAGGGAGTAAAGCCGCGGCTCCCGGGCGCGCGCGTCCGTCCGCTGGACAAGCCAAGCCCCGCGGGCCGCCCGCGCACCCGCTTTTATATTCCCCGGGCTCGGCAGCGCCCGCCTTCCTCCCCGGAGGGGCTGCCCCCGGAAGCGACCACACATTAACTAGTCAGCGCCGATAACTGCTCCCAATTCCACAGACCTGTTGTGTTGCGTTTCACTCATGAGTTCCCTCAGAAAAAATGTTCACTTTTTCCTTCTTCTTTCCACTTTAGATAGCAAGAAGAAAAAAAACATGACATAAAGCATGTCGATATTTACACGTGTACTCTAATCATAAAACGAAAAGCTACCATCACCCAAAACTTCCAACATTTCCTCAGATACTAATATTCCTTTACATTCCATAGTATTGTCAAATGCCTAGGTAAAGAAATGCATATCCTTTCATTAGCTTTCAGTGTGTTTTATTATAACAATAATAATAATAGTAATAATAATATACGTAAGCCTTCACTGAAACTTGACGTCTTCAACAAGAAGTGAAAGTCCTCCCGGAGGCACCGACCCTCCTAAACATTTCGTCAGCAAATATACAGGAATGTGGAAACCATTTCTCGGCGATCCCCCCCTCTCAGCGCAGGAGGGTTGAAGCGGCGCAAGATGCGCGGGGTTCCGCAGTGCGGGCGGGGGTGGGGGCGGGGCGGTGGCAGGGCGGAGCAGGCGAGGGGCAGAGGCTGGGGCGGGGGCGGGCACATTTTGCCGCGCAACTCCGCACCAGGTGTCACCGCGCGCGTTCATAATAAATTGGAACGTATAAATAATTTAGCGTAATTTTCTCCGCGCTGCCGTGAGGCGTTGTCGAGTTCGTAACTTAGTTTCTCCGCGTTCATTAACTGGCGGCCCCATAAAGCGATTCGTTATTCGATCCACGTAAGGGGCAGGGTTGCGAGCAGGGCGAGGAGCGAGGGGTGGACGACACGCACGCCGCCTGCGCGGCGCCTCCATCACCCAAGCGGACATCCGCAGCACTCGCCACTTCAAGAGGCTTGTAGAGGCCACACCGCTCCTCGCTCGCCTCTGGATAGCGCGGTTCCATCCCGGCCGATTCGAATGGAATTTGTGGAAGAGACATCGGGTTTGCGGCAGGGTTGGCCACGGGTCTCCTGTTTCCTCTGCGACCCATTCCACCATCGCTCTAGCATTCCAACCATTTCAACATTACCCATTTGTCACGCCATTTAACGCAACTACGGCCGAAAAGCTAAGAACTACGAAAGATAATGATAATGACATTATTTATTATTATTATTATTATTATTATTATTATTATTATTATTACTATAAAGATTAAACGTTTCTACCTTCCGCCAGGTCGCACCACCTCACGCCCCCTTCTTACTATCTGCGTTTTATCCACTACTTCCCGCCGCTCACGTTCTCGCCTATGCTTGCCCTCACTAGCATCAGGATTTCGTGCCCGCTCCTTGCCAACATGTCGTGGATGTACTCTAAATATTACTAGCAGAAGCTATATATTTTCTCTCTTTCTGGGCTTCTCTTATTTGTAGCAGTCATCTCCTTCTAGTAGGGCAAACTTTTTTCACACTCCACTCTTGCACCAGTAGTGCCTTTTAGTACTTGCAACAGGGCAGCAGTCCTCACCGCCAACGCCCTTTCCCTACGCTAAGTCCACTCTCGCGCCTTTACTTTGCGCCCTCGCCGCCCGGGCCCCGGCTGCGCGTTTTGCCGCCTCTGCGGACGCCCGATTTGCAAGGCGCGGCGCGCGGCCACAGGGAATAGCTAATGGCGGCGCGCGACACTCGCGACGCTGCGGTCGCCCGCGACGGCCCGCACCTCATTCGCTTCCTCGTCGCCGCACTCCCGCGGCACCAACTCAAAACAACTCCTCCATATAGACATAGAGCTCGTGGGCTGCACTGGTGGCACAACTCAAAACTCACAAGTTGAGATGAGTGAAGTTTCACCTTTTATTGAAATGCATCATTCTTGCATTCACATACTGAATAAAAGTATCGTCTCTCTCAACCATAAACCTATCGTTACCTCTCTTCCAGTTGTGACGATCGATTTATACATTGCGACAATAATCATTTCTGACGTACCGGTGGTTGATTGTCAATACTTACCAGCCCATTGACGTTGAGACGTACGTGGGTCCTATAACCACCCTATTAATTCACATTACTTTCTCAGTGGTTCTCGCTAGAACGCATTTGTGAACGCTGAGGGCATGGTATTTGAAACGTTTAGTATGGTTAAGTTGGCCAACGTTCTTTGGCGGGACCTACTGTCGTGCATAGCCCACAGATCGGGACTTGGGCTCTGTGGTGCTTCGTAGTTTTGGGTGTGAAATGGTGCCTCATCAATGGAAATTATGCCCATGGAGAGAATGTTCACATATTTCAACGTTTCAAAGGACGTAATAATAAGATGAGTATCCGCTAAAAGCAGAATTTCTTCACATGAGAATAACCATTTACAATTAGACGTAAGAGGTAAATGTGAGGTTATTTTATTCTCGAATAAAATTTCTAATTTTACATACAATGTATGATTCATTACAGGTTTAGCATTTTGCGGAACACGAATGTGTGTGTGTGAATCCATTGCATAGTTTGGAAAAGTTCGGAGTAATTTTGAAGTTATATACAGTAAATTTGTTTATACAAAATGTGAAAGTGCGTTTGTTAGAGGAGTTGCTGATTATTCATTAAAGACTGGCAGAAAACATTACACAAGCAGATTGTTTATAAAAAAGGGAACTGTAAGGTAATGTTCAACTTGATGTTGTTGGATGTGTGTTTAGTTTAATATGTGCGTTTAGGATGTGTGTGTTTAGTAGAGGACGAGTAAATGAAGACAGTTTATACATAACCAAGTTAAGTTGGATGTGATTTGAATTGGTCATCACAGATCTGAAAACCTTGGTAGGTCCTATTTGATGTCATCTTATGGTGTCTTCCTTTGGTGTTGTGAATTTAAGAAATTCCGGCAATGTTTCTTTGTTTTGTGCTATGTTACAAACCAGCATTCACATTCAAATGTAGCATGTATAAGTGAAAAAAAGTTGACGACAGTGATTTATTTGCACTATCATGCACTGCAATGTTCTGATGCATTTGTAGCTCATCAAATATTAATCTTTGCTACAGTTCAAGAATTTTTTAATTAAGGAAATTACTCATTTTAGTTTCTAATTGATGAAAATTGTGGAAGATCCAGCAATATGATGTTCTTTCAGGAATATTAAATTCCATTGTCCCTTTCCTGATTCCTTTAATAAATTAATGTAGTGTTTTGAGTATTCAGAAGGATTTATTTTTGCTCACTTCCTACTTGCATCAAATCTGTAATTTCAGATCTGTTGCTGTCAAAAATATATCAGTAATTTCATATATTTGTTAATGGCAACATTTCCCATTGAATGCCGATAAGGTATGTTTTAAAATTTGAACAGACGCTGACACATCCAGTTGTGACAATATTGCAAAATAAGGTTTTGCTAATCAATTATGTTTTGTTTCAATTTCATTTCTATTTTATTTATTTGTAAATCATATACAATTAGTTAAAAACATTGTACTTAAGTTTTGAAAGTCATTCTCAATATTATCTCAATATTTCATATTCTACATATAATTATATCTAAAACTTAAGCCACCCAGCATGGCAAAAATTATTTAATTTCATTTAATCATACGTTATTCCCATAATTTTTAAATTATTAATAATTTAATATTTCAGATGAATAACTAGACACCTAAAATAGTTCAATAACTTATTTTCAATTTCAATACAAGAATTAATTTTAAGAATTATTGGAAGACATTCTATTATTATGCTAATGACTGAAGCAAAAATGTTGAATAAAACCATGTCAAAAACAATTTTTCAAACCTTGCATAGCTACGCAAAATTTGGCAGAACTTAATCGTAGTGACAATGTACAGACTAAAATGTATTCATGTTTTTCTCAACCGCACCGCACCCAGGCCATAGCCCTCCTCCGCCCCACGGCCGGGTGCTTAAGCCCCTTGGCTCGCCCGAGCCCGCGTTTTCGCTTTTGTGGCTTCCATACAGCAGGTAAGGAATGGCTCAACTTAGATTTCCATGTATTTCGGTTTCAAATTTTACATGTTCTAATTCAATTTCATTCACTTTTCTTGTAGTATTAAATGTCTTAACACCCCCCTTTCTTTCTTTCTTTCAGTACTTAAAATGTTAAATATATTTTCTAAAAATTGTAAATTATTAGTAATCTTTTATTAGAATTTTTTCTCAAATAAAAAATATACACGTTTCATTGTTTTTTTCGTTTTTCTTCTTCTAGGAAACTGAAGATGGCTAAGCCATCGAAAGCTGCTATTTAAATAAATAATACTGTTGGCAATGACGACTCATAATTATTTCATTGGAAATGCCAACGAAAACTCATCACAATACCAAAGCAAAGGAAACGAGAGAACAACGACCAAAACCAAGCACCCCCTCCCGCTATGTCAACAAAGTCCTTCCCACCATGCAGACAACAAAATAAATCCTACTCCTCTGCCCCAACCAACCACCTCCAAACGCACAACCCACAACCATCCGTCTTAAAAGACGTCTTCTCCCTTCTCCTCACCTAAGAACCTTCATCAACATCCTGAACGGCACAGAGGACATTCTCATAAGATTAATAACTGCAGGCAGGAAACTAGTTGAAATACTAAATGAATGGCTTCCCCTTCCCGAATCCTAACCTTTTCCTGGTGGAATGCACGAGGCGGCTTAGCCCAGAAAAAAACATCCTCAACCAGTTCCTAAAAGATTACACACACAAAAAAAAAAAGAACAGTTGGAGCATTCGAGATCCATGATACTGTAACAAGGGACCTTAATACAGTATCATGGATCTGGTATATTGCAATTGTTTTTTTCGAGTACTCCATCGGGATTCTACTACTTCAAGAGACTGTGCTGATCCCCACCAACTCCTTTACCATCCAAAATTACCTCATACCGGAAAGACTGAACCTTTGCCCTCGAAGGCCGCACGGCCATCCTCATCCGGCGATCCCTCCCACACACTCCTTACTAACTTCAATACACAGCCCTAGAATGTACTGCCGTCCTACTTGGAACCCCCACCACTCCCATAACAGTCTCGGCTTACAAAAGACCCCATTCCTCGTTTCTTACTTCTGATATGAATATCCTTAACAACCGACCCACCGCTTTATCCTTGCAGTCACGTCAACGCTAATTCAGCAGATGGGGCTGCTCGATAGTAACTTAGCTGCACTGAGACTTCCCTCCCTCCAGATTCCCTCTGAACCCACACACACAAATAAAGGAAACCCTCACGATATCCTCGACTTTGTCCTACACTCCTCCCAACTCCATATCACCACATTCAATCACAAATATGAACTCTATGACTTCTCGACCACTTCCCAATAATATTAACCTCATCCACAACTACGTACACTCTTGGAATCATAAAATTTCGCGTCGAAAATGCCTTGGCCCGAGAGGTTGATGGCGCTGGACATCCCTGCTTGCCGACAGCGCTATCTAACGTTTATTTTCGAAACTACGTTCTGTATATCGAACTATAATTAAATTTATTTTATTGGAGAGCGTATAAAATACTTTAATGATCCATGAGAGCCAAATAGTAACAGTACAGAGGAAAAAGACTTTCATGATTCCTGCCAGTAAAACAGACCTGACATTAACTTTGGTAAACGTGGTTTTGCTTTAAAGTTTCGTTAATATAAAAAGTGTTGTTATAAGAGGTGTATTAGAAGGGCGAAAGAATGGCTCAGTGTCGAAGTGGTGTTCTAGAACTCGTGAAGTAGCGGGTTCGGTTCCCAGTCTACGTAGATATTTTATTCATTCCACAATGCCTTAAAATCAACTAAATTACAACATGCTATATATGTCGTGTCAATGTTGTGCATAATTTAAGCAAAATTCTCGATTGCAAATAAGGAATGCAAACAAGCAATTCTCAAAAAGCAGTAATACTCGTAGGAGACCAAAATAAAATAAGCTTCTATAATCTTATAGATAATAATCTTTAATTGCGAATAAAAAGAACGTTAAAATATTGCGTATTATTTTCATTTTTACTCGAATAAAACCATGAAATGGAACTCCTAAAAGCTCGGAAAGACAATTCGTTTAACAATATCACAAAATTATAGTCATATACTGACAAGAAAATGAGACTTGTGTTTGTATCTGTAAATAATTCATTAAATCCCGTTTGGACATCTCTTATTTGCTTTGATATAACTTTTATTTCTACTATACTACTATATATAAATAAATTTAAAAAATTCTGTGCATAGACTCCCTTATGCTATTGATATATAATGTGAATAAAGATGATGGAACTGTTGATGTTCTGTAATTACAATAATTCTTAGTGTGACAAGGCTTTGTAATCCAATGTCTACACTGAAGTAAATAAAATGGTTTTGATGATAAATGTGGCTTATTGATTCTGATGATGAATATTTCTGAGATCCCTTGCCTTCATGTGGGAGGCCCTAGGTATGTGGGTATTGAGATTTCGTAGCTGTGAAGTAAAAAAAATTCAAAATACAATTTGCCGAAAACGAATTTTGAAGGGAAAATATTCATAGACTTTGTCATGCTATTGAAGTTCATTACAATATCATACAAACATCTTGTTTCAGATGTAAGTAGAAATCCATTATGTGTATTGAACGTTTTTTATGCACAAAAAATATAATACAGATTGTAAATAACAAATAATGGCAGAAAATAGCGATTTTTTTTCATTTCAAAAACAATTTCTACAAAAAATTAACGCAAAATATGACTGCTTCTAGTTGAACATCAGACTGCCAATTAGCCATATTAGCGATGTCATTTTGCTTGCTACAATATTCTCGTTCATAAGACAGTGTCGACAGACAGACTCATTTCTTTTGTTGAGAGAGATTATCGATTTTCTCTCGTAAGCCTCACGGTACTACCGACTTGAATCTGACCTTCGTAGCACTTCCGTGTTTTCGACTGCAGGTCAAACGGAGATAAGGGGCTCTGCAGCGTTGCCACTTGGTAAGAAAAGAAAAATCGCGGCTAAGCAAATTGAACTACTCCGCATTCTTTATTCGACATGGCTCACCATAGCCAAGCCACACGAGAGCGAGTTATCGCATTAGTAGAAGAGGGACACCTCTCTGTTTCAGAGGCGGCGAGTCGGTATGGCGTTGGGGCAAGAACAGCGCAATACTGGCTTAAACGTTATCGAGAGACGGGAGAATCCGGGAGGAAACTAGGAACGGGGCTTTGGCACATTTCAGATGCTGACCAAGATGAAGTTTTGATACAAGCAGCGGTGGAAAACCGAAGCTGACAGAAGAACACCAGCTCTATCGGCTAGCATTTGCGGAGGTATATTTACATCGAGACAGGGCTGATGTCATTTTCTCTGATGAGAGTATATTCTCCTCCGCAAATGATGGACCCGTTCGCGTTTTCAGGCCCCAAGGAAGCCGCTATGATTCTCGGTACGTAAAGCAAATCCCCAGGTCAGGTCGTTTCTCAGTAGCAGTTTGGGGCTGGATGTCATCTCGTGGGATTGGAATGATCCATAGAAACCAAGACCACTTAAATGCTCCTCAGTACATCCACATACTGAGAGATATCATGATTCCATCAGTAAGGCAATTGCATCCTGTGGGGATAATTCAATTCCAACAGGACCAATCACCGATTCATAAGTCGGCTTTGGTTCAATCGTTTTTTTGCGGAGAAACAAGATATTCAGGTTGTTGACTGGCCACCATGTGTACCAGATCTGAACCCTATTGAAAATGTTTGGGCAGAGACAAGACGCACCATGGCCGAAAACTGGTCTGATCCGGAACCTAACAATGCCGATGCGCTCTGGCAAATAATCCATGAAGCCTCGGAGGAGGTCGCACACAGTGAAAACTGTGCGGCGAGACTTGTGGATTCTCTCCCACGTAGGATGAGAATGGTCGTAGAATCTGGGGAGTTTTGGATTCCTTATTAATGTATTCCTTACATTTTATAGAATAAGATATGTAAAAATAAACAATTAATGTAAAAAATAGAATAGAATTTTAACAAATATGTAATTCGGATAATTAAAAACAAATATTCATAGAAAGATAAAGAGCCCTTTTTAGAGTTATTTTGTTTTAAAATCAAAATAATACTTTATTTACACAATAGAGAGAGTACTGTAATACAGTTCATTTGACAAAAAAATCACGGATAAGAAAAAAACAACAAAAAAAAAAAAAAGAAACGGACACGCACTGTATTCGATCCTGCTGCATAGAGGTCAGAAAGAAACGATTCTACCAATGAGCCAAACAAGCACTTATGTAACTCAATTAGTTACATAAATATTATTGGGCCAAATTTCGGAACGTTTGAAATTTCTCCAACATATTTCGATAATTACAAATAATATTGATATATGGCATGTCTTCTATCGAACGGAATTAAAACACGAATTTTTGAAATACATATATATTGCTTGCATACAGGTAATCCTACCAACTATGGCCAACCCTCATAACTTCTAAACGGTTCCCGATATCGGCTTACATTTTCGCTCAACTATGCGGAATCATGCGGCAAGTAATATGGTGTAGATATTGTTTGAAATATTTTTAGTTTTTCACAAATTTAATCATCTTTGATTTTTTAAATAGACACAATATATTTTTCTCACTAACAATAGATAGATCATAAAAACAGGTATGCAATGATGTAACATATGTTAATATTTTGATTGTATTTTGTGCATAAAATTATACTTTTTGACCTGAGATTTTAAATTCAACGAGCAACAATTTTTTTCTGTAGCTGCCGTCGCAACTGTCGCTTTTGGCGAACGTGACCTTCGCGGCCTCTCCCCTCTCCTCGTATAAGTGTCCGCACCACGAAGGCAATCTTCCCAAAAGGAGACAGTTGAAAGGGTTGTATATTTACAATTGAAATCTTATATATTTAACAACAATAAACATATACAATAACAACGGTAACAAATAAAAAAGAATAATGTAGTTTGTGCATCCCCCGGCAAAAAAAATAAGGTTTATTTTAGTTTAAATTTTGAATACACTTTTGCCCCACAACAATTGAACTTATCCTAATGAACAAATTGGAAATGAATTCGAGTTGCTAGAATTCTTTCTTGATGCGTGATTGTCTTCCTGATGTATATTTTCTTGTCTTCCTGTTGATGGCGATTTTTTTTATTTTACGAGCACATTTTCATGGTCAGTTTTAGCGCTCTGGTGTTTGGATCGCTTTCTGAACACTTTTGCCTGAAAAATCTGTCAACTGAGTTTAGCCAGTGACAGTGCCCAGGTATTATTAGGGACATATATACTTATCACATAGTGTTTTTTTTTTTTTTTCAAATTTTGTGTGTGGAGTGTGATTGCATTCAATAGTTCAGGAGCGACTTGCAGGAACAGTCTTAACACTTGTCGCGCGCCTTCTTAACACTGGCCAGCGCAAAAAAATTTAGGCATTTTTGTTCAATCATATATTTCACCAATATTTATAATCTGATTTCCTCAAATGTATGTTGTTGTTATTATTATTATTATTATTATTATTATTATTATTATTATTATTATGTGTTCATTTATCTAAGAAGTTGGCTTTGCATTATTACAGAATTCAAAGCATTAGAAGAATACTGAAGATATCTCATGTTGCTTGACGATGTTATCTATGATACCTGCCTCCGTATTAGGTGCGGAAAACATATTCAGATTGTTTCCTTTTACGGAACTAATACGAATGACGAACGGATGCAGATAATGCCCGAGCGTTATCTCCGAATGCATCAAATGTCAATTCTACTGAAATAAATGCAAAATAGTTCTAATATTGCGAGAATCGGCGAATTGAGGTGTCTAGTTTCAAAACGCAACATTTTCACTAATGGTGAAAAATTAGATACTGCTTTCAATAGGGGGTCCGTTGCAATTACGCGTCGTTTTATAAAATGATTTGTAACAAAACGCGTTTTTTGTTCACTCCAGAAGATCATGGAAAGATCGCGTTATGAATAATAATGTGTTAATATCAGAACGCGATCTTTTCATAATTTTAATTTCGTTGCAAAGTATGATCTTTCCAATCCAGAACATGTATCATTCTGCAGAAATCAAACTGGCCTAAGCATTGATTAAGCTGATACTGAAAATGATTAGTGTTGTGAACGTCAGCAATTACGGTCTGCTGATCTTCATATTTGATAAAAAATTTCACATGATATATTGAAATCGAAATGAAATAATTAACACTATTGTAAAAATACTTAATGAAAACAAGGTTTTTTTCACTAAAAATACGTTTTTACAAAAAAATACAAAAATACTTAAATTAAATTTCAAAATTAGTCTTTTTTAAATTTTTAGCTCAACTTTCTTCGTAATGACTAGACATTCCTTAATTATCTTATGCTATTGTTTTGACTTTCACTAGCCAAGGGAATTAAATCCAAACATTTAGCATAAATGTTTTAAACAAATGATATGACATTTTTTTTTGTTTTTCTCAAAACAGACTGGAATGGAGAAGTCCCATTTTCAAACTAGACCCCTGAATTAAGTGTTATCGGCCAACATTTAATTTTTACATATTTTGATTGTTCCACGTGAGTTGGGGGCTTTTTGCTTAGTTTTCAAATAAAAAATATTTATGTAATGTTTTGGTGTTATTGGTCCTGCTCATGCTGGCTGAAATCTTTTAGAAATCTCCAAAACGTTACGGGCGGTCCAATCACCGCTGCGATAACTAAATCGTTATAAAAATGCTCGAACGGAACAGGACTAACATATATTATTATCTCCACACTACATAATGCACAATTTTTAATTTTTAATACAATGGATCAATTTTCTAATTTCTTTACAATTGAAATATTCGCCTTCTTCGCGACAGCGAATTTTCACCGTTTTATGCATAAAATTGTCACGACAAATGTAAAATGGTATAATTTAGTGGATTTTATTGCACTGTAGAATGGATAAAATATCTATGTAGGGTGGGAACCGAACCCGCAACTTCACGAGTGCTAGAACAGCACTTTGATACTGAGCCATTCTGCGCCCTTGTCCTGCTACCTTTATACCAACACATTTTATATTAACGAAACTTGAAAGAAACATTACGTTTACAAAAATTTATGTCAGTTGAGTTTTACTGGCAGGAATCACGAAAGTCTTTTTCCTTAGTGCTACAACTATTTTGCTCTCAATGGATGTTAAAATATTTTAAACTCTCTCCAATGAGATAAATTAAATCTTCATAGCACGATCTACAGAACGTAGTTTCAGCAATAAACGGTAGATAGAGCTGTCGGCGAGCAGGGATGTCCAGAGCCACCAACCTATCGCGCCAAGGCATTTTCGACGCGAAACTTTATGTTTCCAAGAGTGTACATTTCCCCCATACTCCCAACCATCCATAACACCAACTGGAAAGCTTACCAATATATTCTGCCTAAAAAGATACATATCCCAGACAATCTCCAAACAATTCATTCCATAGACAAATCCATTGAACACCTGAACAACTATATCCTTCGCAACTAATAATGAACTACCACACACACTCAGCAGATACACCCCACCTCCCCGACGAAATAATACTATCAGACTGACAAGACAAATATAACGTCGATTTTACAAACACAGACGAGACGAAGACAATCTCCAAACAGCTTTTAAAACAGACCCAATGACAGGTTCACTCACTTCTACAAAATTTTGAAACAAACAAATACATTGATTCGCTTAATGACAAGAGCAGCCTCAATAACATCCACAAAGTAAATAAGACAATACGACATAGCCCAACCCGAAAATCCCACCTTTACGCCAAAACTCCCTATTCTTTGATCCCCAAATAACTGCAGACACCTTCGCCGAAACCCTGGCTAACCACTTCCGCCCCTGTCCCAATTACCCAAAATGTGCTTCTTAACGCCCACAGAACCCCAACCTTACCCCGCAATCAGCAAACGACCTGGACGACAAACGATTCGGAAATTAGATACTGATCAATCAAAAGCCACCGGACCCGATGGAGTTCTCCCCATCCAACTCCGTAACCTTCCTAACAATGCTATAGACCTCCTTACCCTCATCCTGAACTCCTGTTTCAAACTGTCTTACTTCCCCTCCCTAACTCGCTAACTACAGACCCATAAGCCTCCTTCCCATCCTAAGCAAAATCTTTGAAAAAGTAATCCTGCTAACTTAACTCCTATCATCGGTCAATCACAATTCGGCTTCCGCGAGGGTCGATCTGCGGCCCTCGAAACACTCAACCTAAGTCTATCCATAACCAACCCCCTTCAAGACCGCACAGAAATTCCCACTATCCTTACAGATCTTACACAAGCTTATGACTCCATATCCCACTCAATCCTCCTAGCAAAAATCCGCCTCACAACTCTGACCACATCCACTCTCTACACCAAGCTACCTCACCCACCGATCCTTTTACGTCCAATGCTACTCCACAAAATCACCCAACTATCCCATCCAAGCCGGCGTCCCACAGGGCGCCGTGCTCTCCCCACTTCTTTTTCCCTCTACATAAATGACATCTCTTCCATCCCTGAGTGGAGAGATTCCTCTACGCCGATGATCTTGCCTTCCTTGCTTCCTTCCGCAACCTCCCCCCTCCCTAAGAAACCTCCAAAAATCCCTCGTCTACTTCCGTTTCTGGGCCTCCCAAAATTCCAGTAACATTCACTCTTCCAAATCCCACGCCACTCTCTTTTCCTATAAAACATACCCATCAAATAACCCCCTCTGATCATAAATCAAATTCCTATCGCCTAGCAATCCCATGTCAAGAATCTTGGCATTACCAATTCCCTCAGACTCCTTTGGTCCCAACACGTCCTCAACACACAATAAAAACCAACCGGATCACCAACGCCCTTAAACCTATCCCCATCACAAAGAAAACCCAAACCTACAATACCTATAACCACCCAACCACTTCCTACGCCAATCCCACCCGGTGCGGGCGCACGCGGCTGCGGCCCCTAACAAACACCAAGTCAATTGGAAGCCTCTTATTGGCCATCTATTTCCGTAAAGCCGCTTTCTCCGTCAAAGCCAGCCAGCCAGCCAGCAGCGTCCGGGATGGTGCTGGCGAAATTGCCGCACCTTCGCTCGGGATCGCGCTGGCAACTTCGGCGGAGTATCTGCTAAATCGCCCGCCGCCCACGCAAAGCGCCTCGTAATACATCCTCGCCCCCTTCGGCACAGGAGTTAACACTTTCATAGGAAAATCCCATACATCGCTCTTCGACATATAACTTCAAGCGGAGGTAATGTAAGTAAATAAAGATACTGTTCCATTGAACGCTGTGCTTCCCATCTTATAAAAATACGAGAATATTTCATTACAAATTTACGAATTACATGAATTTTAGAGAATAATAATGTTCGTGCGTACATACGAGCCGTTCGCGGATATATTGCAAGAAGTGTACTTAACTAGATGTGCTTCAACATACTTTCTCAAATTATTGGGAACGGTACGTAGAACCATAACATTGCAAATTTCAGCCCTATCAACATTTAGGATAAAGTTTAATACAAACATCAGGAGATATATTAGAGAAAATTTTCAAAACCTTTAGGCTTTTATGTAAAATACTCCCCAGAAATCAAATATCCGTTTCAAACCCAAGGATCCGCAGTATCAGTCAGATCGATAGAGGAATATCTATTTCGGTGAAAGTCCGGCTTGCGGTTTAACATTTAGCGTTGTTCACAGACACATCAACGAACAGCCGCTTTGCTGTAATTCAATTTTTCGGTACCAACTACCCACCAAAAGCAGATTCTGGTAGACAACGTGGTAGAGAAAGCAATTTACTACATTCGGCATCAAGATATATCCACTTTTTGTTACCAGGGCTCGGCAATAAGATTTTTTTGCGCCAAAAACTTTTCCCTGCAAATTGTACGTCTTTTCCTCATAGTATTGCAATACTGTTTCATTACTGTGTAGGTACTAAGGAGAAAAAGTGAAAATAAAACTAAATTATTCAATACCACAATTCAATCGACTTATTTGTTCATGGGAAAATATCGTGTTTTCAATCCAATATACACGTAGCATGCGAGAAAGTAAAAAAGTAAAAGCATCTGCAATAATCTGTTCGACAATTAATATATATCAGTGACTAAATACTCCTGATAATTTGATTCCACATTATTGAGTGAAAACGTTACCATCTTGACATACATTGACTGGTAACAATTTTATCAACACCCACACTTCTTATGGCCAAATGTGCTGTGATGTAATCCCCTTGATATCTAAATTTCTTTATTCAGCTCCAGCCAGATCACAAGAACAACAGCCTCTCCTCTAAAAGACCTGTATCACTCGCCATTTTCTTCATTCCAAGTGCAAGAGCAAGTCGATGGCATTCTCTGAGCAGAGCAGCCAGTAAGCACCCACTGACCACATGATTCGTGTGACAAATCAAAAGGACATTGCAATTCCTATACAATGGCGCTATCAACGTGTACGGACTACATGGTACTTTCCAGCGTGAGTGTTAGAAGTACACAATAGTTTCTAGAATTGCCACAATGATGTTGTTAACAACAGAAATCACGATCTTCCCGGTCATTAACTAAATTCTTCCAAATAGTTGTTTTCTAGTGTGCCCCACAACAAATGTTTTGGGTCTCCATTTTCTTATGAATCCCATTTAACTGCTATCACCCATTGCACATGTTACGGCATTTATTCCTCCTAAAATAACACCAGCAGGCGCGGAAACTAGACACTAGAACTCCTCCTGTAGTTTCTACACGTCGGTCAATGAATACACGGTAGCAAATATGTTACGTTAGGGCCTATCCTGTTACGTCTATTTGTGAATCATCTGACACAATGCCAAACTGTAACTACTGGGGAGAAATAGTACGCCATCGCCTGCCCTTTTAAACGTTAATCGTTCAGAAAATGCACATATCAAAATTCAGAAATTTCATGATACCCATGTCATCATGCCCCTGTCACATTATCTTGTTCAATATGAAAAAGAGACGTATTGTAAAATTTATTTCCAACTGTCAGTTGGGTTTACATTTTTGTAAATTCGTAACAAATAGAGCAGAGTATTCTCATTATGTAACTACTTGCAACGTAGCTCTATCATCGAGTGTATCCAACTTCTGTTCAAACTCTAATTGAGATCTTCACAAACATGAACAATAATTTAAATGAAAAATTAAGAAAGCTTTTGAATGCACACATTCCAAGGATAGAAAGTCGCTCACTCTTCAAACGGCTTGGCTACGAGTGACTAAACTACAAAATCTTCGAACCCTTCACATCCTACAATCCATAAGATTCAAACGTTCACTTCAGTCACAGCGTCATAAAAAGTAGTCCTTTCTACTAGTCACAGGCTCCATGCTTCCTGCTTTCGGTGGCAAGCTCTTCCCCGGTTTGCCGTCTTATGATCACGTTTTAACAGGTTTGCGGACGTAACTGTTATTGAACCCGTGCACGCTGACGACCATCAAAGAGAAGTCAGTCAGTTACAGGAGGGCATAACGACAGTAACTTGGACGGCAACTTCACATACGATGAACATATAAACACAACTCGCCGATACAACTTTCCGTACTAACTTTATAGCATCAACTCATCTTTACTGGTACAACCGACTAAAATTGCAATACAATTTGACTCAGTAACAACTAAACTACAATGGCACATGACCAACTAGTATTATAGTGATTTGGTTCCTTTTCACTCCAATAAACACTTTATCCGACGAACGTCGGTAAATATACATTTTGTCCTTGGCAGGCACTCCAACAAACAATTAAGATGTAGAGGCCTTTCACAATCTTGTTCTCATCCACTCGTGAGTTTGGAAATATTTTTTTTGTCACAATTTTTCAACTACACAGTATACTTTTGTTCTTAGACCTTTCTCTGACACATGCATTTTACAACACTCTTTCGTCAACGAGTCAGATTCTCAAAATTAAAAGTCGCAAAGAACTATAACACGTAACATACTAAAACTGAAACATTTTGCACAAAATATTGCATAAATAGAAAATGGAGAAACTCTCCGACCATGCTTCACCTGTATGGTCTGCAACCTTAACAAGCAGAGAGCAGGTCGCGAGAGGGAGAGGTACCACGAGCAAATCGTTCCAGGAAGATTGGGACGCAGCGGGGAGGCTCTAAGCAGGAAATGGAAACAAATGCCTGTCCGCTTCTTTCCGCCGCAGCAGCTGAGTGAAGAGGGTGGTGCGGGGCAGGGCGGGGCAGGGCGGGGCAGAGCATCCGCCACTAATGCCCGGCCGCAAGAAGCTGGCGCACGGGAGGGAGCGGTCATTATTGTTGCCTTTACGACCGCCGCGCCGGCCGCTTCCCGCTAATGCTGGGACGGCGCAGGTGCCCGCCACTGCGCCCCCACCACTTCCCCTCCACGCACAACCGCACTGCTTCCGGCTCTCCCACACACACATTTCATTAAACTATCATGAGAAATTTCAATTTTGAAGTACACACAAAACGGCAATTACATTAATGAAAGGCACGATTACATAAACGTTAAACGTTATCCACAAAACGGTGATCAAAACGAGCCTGCACAACGACAGCGAGAAATCAAGTCGAGAACCTCTTCAAAACCCTTCTCCAGAAATAACAATCGTCCTCATCAAATAGGCGGCACAGCCAACCGAGACGATATGGGAAATGAGGTGAAAAATTGGAGGGACCGCCCGGGAACGCAAAAAGCGTGGTCTCCAAGGCCAATCTACGACCATCTTCTTTTGGGCGGGCGGGCGGGCGGGCACGGAGACGGCGCGTAGCGTGAGCGGGCGATCCCGTCCACAATTAAAAACTCGGTGCCAAGTCTTTAGAAATCGTTTTAATTAAAAAGTTTAGTGGCGCGTGCGCGTTAATAGTCTGTTCCCGTTATCAGACGGCGAAATGAAGCGTGCGCTCGCTATTAATTCTTTTATCTTTACACCCAGACGGCGAGGGGCGGGGCGGGGCAGGGGCGGGGCAGTGCCGTCTCCATGGAAACTGAGATGCGCGGCAGGGGGGCAGGGGGGCAGGGGGGCAGGGAGCGCCGGCTGCGGAGGAGCAGCGCGGCCAGCGCCGACGCCAGTGCCCCGGGAGGCCCCATCGTGTCCTTTTTAGGCAATCTTATATAGGCAGATGGTAATACATTTGTCCTGCACAGACTATTAATTTCCCGGCAAGTTGGGTGCTCCATGTTGTTAGCAGTGGATTATGAGGCAATATGAATTTAGCGCGACCCTCTAAAAAATGATTTTGTCGATGGCTGCTTCAAGCAAAGTCAAGTTGTCGCCCAACCAGTGGGAAAAGAGAGCCGCTGGTCACTGGCGCCCTCGCAACGCTAGGAAGGAAGATTTGCGCCGCCCCACCCAGCTCCCTTTGAGTAGAGAACGCCTCTACACCGAGATTGCGTAATGGCGCACAGGGCAGTCCTAGGCTTAGCCAACAGCGTGATTTATGATCCGTGGTTTCGGTAGCAACCGTGTTGTAATTAGAAAACTGAAGATTCTAGGTCGATCATTCTAGGGTGAAAAAAATTCAGTGTTAATTTTAAGTATAGGTGTCAGCGTATCAGTGCCATATAGTACGCTGCACCACACTGCCGTGCGCTGCTGTGGATATTACAAGGAGGGGTTGTCGCCTTCATCTTCTTCCTCTTCTTCTTTTTCTTTCCTTGCGGGAAAGCTTTTAGAATGGTTTGCAATATGTTCCATACACGAGTAATAATTCTGAAATGACTGAAACGACACTCAGATATAAACTGAAATGACTGAAACGACAATCAGATAATTTCAAGTATTTTTACGTTACATGCTATAGCAGGATAAATGAATATCTAATTCTGATCAAATTAATGTTTAATTCGTTCTTGCTAAATGCGATGGTTGTCTTATTAGCGTACTTTGAGAATTATCTTCTTGATATTTAAATGCTTTTGCACATAATTATTTATTACTATTAAACAGGTTCTAATTTTATGTAATATTTTACAAGTTTGCAATCACCACTTTCTTGAGAGTGATATACTGTGCGAAACAGTTGCTTAAGGGTGAAAAAATAATTTCTAAATAGGGCGTCTCTCAATTAAGGTATAACAATGCAAGACTTCATTAAGAATTTGAGGAAAGATAGTGTCTCCAGTTTCAACAATTGTTAAAGAAAGTGATGCTTGTGTTTCCTTTTTAAAACTACTAGTACGGAAAGCTCATCCAGGGACCCTCTTTCTGTAGTTGTAGATAGAGCTTTGAATTTAGATTTTATATAAAAATGCTCTGTGAAGAAATTAAGAAATCAAGATTATCCAAAAAATATTATCAATATTCATTTAATTTCAGGTATTTTGGATATGTTTTTGATTAGGAGAATATTTCACAGAAGATTGTGTGTCTGAAATCGTATCAGGAATTTAATACTCTTCACGTAACTGCAAATAAAAGTTAGTTATTTTAATATTTTATTGGAAAAATATAACTAATTCATGTTCATAAAAACGGTAATAATTTTACCTCCATCTTAATTAAATTTTCTGCATTATATTTTCAATTTCATGACTTGACTATTAATTTTATTTTAATTGAGAGTGGATTGAAATACCCAGCACGCAGTGGCTGCGGATGTGGTAGCTTGTACCAATGTGGTTATAGATACATTGTTTTTTCAATATGAAATCATGCAAATGAATGCGCGCTTTTTGATGGATTAGTCCTAGTGGACATTATTCAGAACACATAATTAAGGTGTTGCCTTGGACAGCGGTGAATAACTTTTTTTTAAATATTGCAAAGAAATCAAAGACAAAATATTTGGTAAGATTGCTGAAAGAAAGTTGAAAAATCTGAAAAGATAATTTATAATTTGATGTTAGGGAATACGAGTTAATAAATGTGACGCGCCGTGGGGGCGGGGGGCGCGGCTGCGGGGAGGCAGCAGGGGTGGCGCCGAGTGGAGGCAACGGGGAGCGGAGGACAAGGAGTGAGGCAGCGGACAGAGACGTGGAGACGCGAATGCCAGCGAGTTGAAGGCATGGAGTTAGTGAAGATTAGATGCGGAGCGAAGCCAGTAGCTGCGAAGACGGCCAGGAAGTGCAACGGGAGCCGTATTGCTACTCGGGCGCCACCCCCGCCGCGCCCTTGGTTCAGCCGTCGGAGGCCACCAGCGCCTGAGCCGCTCATTGTCATACCCGTGCGCGAGGCAGGGCATACAGAAAAAAGAGGCGTTCACCCATTGCATTGCTTGTGACTTTGTGGTTTGGTTTGTAAATAGCTTATAGAACATATAAACGTTTGTGATTGTTTCTGTCACTTAATGGTGACTTTCAGCAGGAGCAAGAACCTGGATTCAATTATTATCCAGGAGCGGAAAAAAATAAATTGTGAGCGCGATCTCTCCCCGAAAGGTCTCGGGAGTGACATCACTATACACACACACACACACACACGTGTGTGTGTGTGTGTGCGTGTGTGTGCGCGCGCGTGTGTTTGTCGGGTTAGTGACAGCATTTATAACTCAAGAACGGTTGGACCAATTTTAATTATCTCTGTTTTATTGAATTCATCTCCGCCCCAAATACCAGAATAACTTATAAAAATAGGAAAAATTCGCTAGGTGGAGCAAAACTAAAGATTGTGTAGAACAAAACTAAATATTCATGTCAAATGAAACCCGCAACACACTCGGCAGAATTTTTTTGAATCTATATCGTTAAATAACTCCTAAAAGAAGTATTCTAGGGCATTAAAAACTAAATTTTGAAGCCAAAGGCCTTAAGAAACGTTTCTCACGCAGTAATGTACAGAATGAGATCTTCTTGACCATTCTATTCCATATTTGCTGGTCCGGCGATATTACCCCACGTGCAGACATGCAGAATCTGCAACTAAATGTGTATGAAAAGGACAGTCAGACTGAGTCTGGATCAGAGAGAGAGGGAGACAGAAATGTAGAGGGAAGGAGAAAGGGCGAGAAGGGCAGAACGTCCGCCGGGTTACGCTAATATAATATATGTCACGCACTAACCTTTATTATGTTTTACTATATTCCTTCTAATAATGTTAAATGCTAGGGGGTGTAAAGAATCAGCAAACATTTGCTCTCCTTAAAACTTGGAAGTAAATGTATTTAAAATGAATTTCTTATGGATTCTTCAAATAAATATAGTATTTAAGTTCACTGATGTGAACATTAAATAGGAACGTGTTTATTGTAATGCATTTCCAGATTGCAAATGAAGTAAAGGTTTTTAGAGTAACTGCGAACTACGCCGCTGTCCGACGGTCGGGCTAAATCTTCCTCCCATCCCGCGTCCACACGGGCAGACCCCGCGACGGAGCAGCTTCTCGGAGGGCTGGAGGGACGGCCAGCCAGCCGGAGGCGGTGTGCTGGAGCTAAATGATAGGAGGCATGGTATTCAAGCCTGATGGAAAATCTCCACCAGGGACTAGCTTAGCACTGTCAGGCTAGATGCTCAGAGATTCCCATTTCTTTTTACTATATTTTTTGTGAATAGTTCTACGACTACCATTGTGATAGGGCTGTGAAAGGATAAAAGTTTTGATGCGTCTAAAAGCAAGCTTTTAAGTTGAGTTTCAATGTGTTCCCTCAAATCTTTCGAGGTTGTTTTTATTATTCTTTGTAATGTCTGGGCAGAAACTAGGGCTGTACAAGCAGTTTCGTTGTATGGCCAAGACAATGAAATATTTCTTCTGTTAATAAATGCATTTTTTTTCTAATTTAAAATAATGTTCCTATTCCATGTGTTTCCCTTTTTTGGCAAAGGTTGTGAAAATTATTGTTCTTCACGGAAACCAGTTCAAACAGAGTTTTATAGCAAAACTGTGATCATACGCACAACTAAGAATTTTAGTCAGAAGATTCATGACATTATCTGATCCTGTGCGAACAGAAAAGTCTTTAACCGAAAGTACTGCTTTTATCACACCAACTACTTCTATATCGAAGCCTGGGAATCGCTTACGTGGTTCTCTTGTTGACTTCTTCCGAACCATCACTTAGGAGCACCAAAACCGATTCAGCAAAGTCGAAATCTTTCACCGCTGATCGATGTTTTATTCGGAACTAGCACCTGAGGCGGCTGGTGCTCCCAACAAACGGGAGGTTGCAGGTCCATTGAATCACAAATATGTAATTTCCAGAATTCTAACTCTAAATATATAATAAAATGTAAGACATTACTGCAAATTAATTTAAACTACGTTAAATAAGTCTATATTGAAACATTACTTATATACTTTTAGGCGTAGTGTCCGTGTGAAGTATATTCACCTCCCAAGCATGTGGTTCTGGCTTTGATTTTTAGTGGGCAATCAAAATGTATGTATTAGTAATGTATTGGGACAAATTACGGAATTATAATTCATACAAAACAAAACAACAAACTTGGTTTCAAAAATCCCGCCATCGCTCTCCAGTACTTTTCAACAAACAATTGTTTAAGCACGTTTTACACTAATAAAATAATTTTATTTTGAAATAACCCTGATATACAATGTAATAATGAAATCTTCCACACACTCGTATTCACAACTTTCACAGCTGTAACTGCGGCCCAAAATATGCACCCACCATGAGACAGAAAGGGTCTTCCTTCCAGAATGGCCAATTTAAACGAAGGACTCATCAAATGTACATTTTGAATCAACAAGCCTAATATCAAATTAAATAAAATCCTCCAAACATAAATTATGATTTATTGCAGTAAATAATTCATTAACCCGTGAAATTCATAAAACTCTTAGTGTCAGAGGACGATAGACAACTGGCATTGGAGACTCGTAGCAGCACCGAAGGCCCTGTGTTCAGGCTCACGGACGATGCATTCATCGCGGCGATAGAGCCAGCAGCGCCAGCGGCGCCATGGTGCACGGCCTTGGGGAGCTCGTTAGGAGCTCTTTGGCTCAAAATCATTTCATACACATCGACATTGCTGCAATATCTTGAACACCTTTCAAAGGAAAACGAACAAGGGTTAGGCAAGAAGTCCTGGCAACTATAGTTTTCTTTTAAGAAATGTTATCCGGATCACACAATTTAATTTGTCGCAGCCAAAAATGAGGTACTAATGTGTGTTCACAACTGACAGCACTCTGATGGTATCTATTAGCACAGAGAGCAATGTGTAATCAGTTGCCTGACTACCGCCGTGCGAGATGAATTGAACCCGTTTCGAGTAGCGCTAGAACACCAAGTCAGCCGTTCTCCGTGGGAGACGTGCCCGCGATATCACAGAGATGGAAGCTGTTGGGAATAATGGCCATCTACACCAGACACTCGCGAGAACGCTTAGAGATCAGCAACGCATGTGACGACCTGTGGAAGTGCGGGCCGATGTGGTACGTATGTAATGCTTCTGGAATGTTGTGTACTGATTGATATACGCTATGAAGCTTTGGAACATGAAATCAGTACCAAAGCATTCTAGCAAACCAGGTTCAAATATCTTAATAAAAATGAGAAATACTGATTTGGGGTGTCGTAAATGCACATGCACTTAGTTAATACCTCGTCCCTTCATGCGTATATTTCACATTTTCCACACGTCCTCGTATTCTCACAAAAAAGTAGTTACAATGTTTTTGCACCAACCTTCTTAAATTCTTAAGATATTATAAAATCTATTTCGATTATCTGAGGTTGTGCAGCATTTTGATTTGTTAGTAGGTACGAGAAGAATAATCAACTTTACTTGAATTGACGTGTGTGTGCGTGTGCGATATATATATATATATATATATATATATATATATATATATATATATATGTGTGTGTGTGTGTGTGTGTGTGTGTGTAGAGAGGGAGAAAGAGGAGTGGCAATAAATCACCTAGTTTTAAACAGTACAAGCAATGAAATGCTTTAAAAATAATTTCCAAGAAATAAAGATTCGCATCCTAAAGATTCTTATAGCAATAATTTCATCCACGATTTCACCGAAACAGAAATTCCTATGTGGTTTGAAAATAAATGAAGTTTCATAATTTTACGGTATCAAGTTTGAGTGAAATAACATCAAGAATTAAAATTAAAATTACTATTCCCATAGCGCGCTCACAGACGATTAAGATGGATATTTAGGAAAAAATAGATGCCAATTTTCACCAGACAGTATTATAAACCACCTGTTCACAAAACTGAATTAACACATGGGACACGCATAACTTGCCAGTTTCAGGAATTTCACTTTCCGACTAGCGGTGACAAAATATTTTTATATGACAAACAACTGTAGCTATTTTATAGGGGGGTTGGGAGGGGGAAATTTATTTTTCAGAAGGAAACCAAGAAAACAACTCAGACTTTTCTCAATGGATCATGAGAACCTGAACGAAAACTTCGACCACAGAAACAGAACAAATTGACACATTCAAAGTCTCTTAAGATTGCGCAGAGACTCCAGAAGTCTCTCGATTTCAAAAGAAGTACAACCATTTTGTTGTCGAAAGGAAGATCATTGAAAGGTACTAAAATTGTACACCAGAAAAATCAATAAATTTTGTAACAATTATTACAAAAGGAGGATGCCTGTACCCAACACGCGACTTCTCAGGGTTTATTTTCCTAAAAAGGCCAAACCCCCGGTAGTCCTATTAATCCTTTAAATATATTATCAACTTTGAAAACTAATCCTCATCCATCGCATGATACGAAAATTACCACGTGCTGAAATTGAGAGTTTAACAAGGTAATTTGTCGCCTCGAGAATGAAGTCTATCCAAATTCTTATCACAGAAGTTATATTGATAATGAATGCACAGTGACGAAAAATATAATTAATAAATAAACAAATATATACAGATATAACAAATCCACATTGCGTGTGTTCAATACATTGCAGTCTCTTTAATTTGCCAATAATATTCGAACAAACGGCTGTTCCCTGAGAAATTCTTATGTAAGTCGACGTCGAAATGATGTTTAATTCGAATAGTTAAACGTTGAATGAATTTAATTTGATCCATATAACGCGAATTCAACATTTAATTCCCCTTTGTGCTCTAAGAGAAATTTCTTTGCAAATTTTTAAAACGTTTCAATGCGTCTAATGATTTAAAGCATGCTATTTGAAGGAGAATAAGGAATTTCGATGCAGAGACAAGCTTCACTTTTGTACAAATGGAATGTGGTGATGATTGTATAAGACAATATTTGTTCCAATGACGACTGAACAAATTATCATGAAGTAGCTCTATACCATAAAATTGTGAAAAATTCTGAAATATTTCATTTTATAATTTTCGTAATTACACTTCGATTTATTTCTTTTAATTGCATGAAGCCGTATTTTTCTATCCGTTTTCGTTTTTGAGATATTTTAGAATCGTTTTACTCTTGCGTATGGCCACGGCTGTTTGTGGCAATGTTAAAATGAGCTTACTCACTTGCAATGATTTGATCAGGCACAACGTCGCAGCTAAAATGTTATCTATGAAAATGTTTAAATTATTATTTTTATAAATAGTTTATTGTATTCCCTAGGGAATGAAACTAGAAACTTTTCCCAAGACGTAGAACTCAGATATCTTCAGAAATTTTTAATAATTATAAACAACTAATAAACTGCCTTTGAAATAAAGCAATTGCTTGTACTTAACTAATTCACTGTATTATGCACATTCCCTAGAACAGAATGCTTTAATTATTTTTTTACTTTTGTTTATTTTCGTAGTATTTGTACATGAAAATAAATTCTAGAATTGTTTCACTAAGGTGTAGAGCCAATTTGGAGGGGAGAAAAGAGAAAAAAGGAAGAAAAGGAGGGCAGTACAACATGGCGGATATGGTCTCCAGCTTTCCCGGCAATGAAGATTTTTTCTTTTTTTCTAACGTCATATAGTTTTTCAGGTTTGTGGCGCTAAGTACATTAATTCAAAAAAAGGTAAAATATGATTTATCAAGTGCTACATTTTAAATCGCTATTTCACCGAAAATGTATTCTTTAGACAAAAACTTCGGATAATACGAATCAGTTCCCATCAAGTTCTAGTTTAAATTAGTACAATGCACAGACATTTCAATTAAAATCTTATTAGGCAATTTTATGAAGAACTCAATTAAAACATTATCCACTACATTTCCTCATTTAATTCGTACTTGCAGAAAGTCTAATCTGCGGCAGCCGGGGGACAGAACCATCCAAGACGCGTTCGCGGGCATTCCGACAAGCGCGCGCTCTCTGGGCGGAGCGACAGGCCATCGCGCGCGCGAGCGCGATGCGTCGAAAAACGCTGAGCGACGGCGAGAACTCCCGGGAAGCCTCATTAATTAGGAAACCACTCACGCGCAATCTTTTACGCCGCCGCCGCCGCAGTCGCTCCCGTACGAATTGAGAGCGGGCGCGCCGCGTGGGTTGGCGGGCGGTTCTGTATGGGCGAGCGGACCGGGAGGGGCGGTGGGGGCGGAGGGGCGTGAGTGAGGGCGCGATCGCCCGGTATCGCGTTCTCCGAGCACGCGCTCGTGCTATACAATATTAAGCCTCGACCGCGCGCGCGCGGTGGCTGGCGGTGGCTGGCGGTGGCTGCCACCCGGCCTCCGCGCATTGTCACCACTCAATAGCTAGCGAGTGCATTGAGGCCCACCTGCTCGCCCGCCTGACGGGCTGCGTGGCAGTCAGCGAGCCGCTGCGCCCGCCAGCCAGCGTTTTTCAGCTGTCCCCCTCAACACGCTCTCGCTCTCGCTCTCGCTCTCTCGCCCTCTTCCCCGCGGCGCGCGAGGGCAGGCCAAGAGGGCCTGCGGGGCCACGAGGGCCAAGATTCCGAAAGGGCGCGCCGAGTGGCAGCAGGGCTCCAAGGGGAAAAGGGAGACTCGCGATCACGAGATTATGACAAGCTACGCAAAAGTTGTGCAAAACACGGCGCATACAATTTTGAATGGAAACACAAAATGTAACGCTGAAGACAGCAACGTACTGCAAGGGTTGTATTTAAATCAAGATTCACTGCGCAGAGCTACACAGTGTAAACTTATTCTACTCGACCAAAATATGTATTTCTGTATGATAAGATGAAGAAACGTTAATAGTATTTTATGGGACGTAAAACATACAAATATTTGCAGTGCGTTATTATTACTTTATTTTGTATTATTATTGCACCTTTATTAAAAGAAATTATAATTTCAAAACTATCATACAGACATGATCGCTCCTAGAGTGTGTTCCAAAAAAGCCGGATCTACTGCAGCTGCTATGGGCCTCCTCGCAGCCAGCACAACCACCGATCCCCGCCTCACACCTCCCCGCTCCGCCCCGGTTCACCTGCGGCGAGCGCGGGCTTCCATGCCCCGTCCCCGGCCCCTCGCCGACGGCGACACTGCCAGCCCAGCCCAATCGATAACGGGCGATAAATGTCCATTTTTTAAATTAAAAACTTTCCGCGGCGTCAAACGCCAGGGCCTAAGTGGCTATACGCGAAAAGCACCTCGTAATACGGGCCTGGGCCTGGGCCTGTCCTCCCCTCCCGCTCGTCGAGGCCATGTTTAATTTGCCAATGGGAGAGATCGGGCGAGCGAATGCCGTAACGAGGCTTGACGACGCCACTTGGCGTACCCTGACCCCCCCCCACACACACACACACACGCGATTTCTAAGACAATAGTTATATAGGGTCTGCTCATACAGCAGCTTGGCCTCCATTTCAGGTGACTAGACCAGTGCAAACGTAGAGGATTCAAGTTCAAACATGAAAATTCAACATTAACGTGGACCAGAAGTACATACCTAATATAATGTAGCTTTCTGTTACAAACGTTTAACTGGATAATTGTATTGCAAAGCGTTTACTTGTAGTGCAGTATACTACAAGAAATGCGACCCAACTTGCCCCAAGTATGTCTCAAAAACTTTTGTATCATTTCCATTTTTCTTCAGAACCAAACTTCTTCCCCCTATATTGAATACTTGAAACTACGCAAGTCCGTCTGGAGAGAGGAGAGAGGAGAGAGGAGAGAGGAGAGAGGAGAGAGGAGAGAGGAGAGAGGAGAGAGGAGAGAGAGAGAGAGAGAGAGAGAGAGAGAGAGAGAGAGAGAGAGAGAGTGTCCTTTAGGTGTAAAATCAACATGTTCCTCTAAATATTAGCAGCAAATAATTGCTTAATCGGTTTTGGGCTTTTAGGAACTCTCTTCTGCAGAAAGCGATTTCATAATCTTTCAAAATTTGCCTTTATCTCTTAACGTAGAACTGCGCACCTCCCATGTGCATAATAATGAGGCCACGCGCGATCACGCTGGTACGGAGCTGTCGCTACCCTCGCCGCAATTCTACCAATACATAAATCAACACTTTCTAATCTTTATATATTGGTGAGAGAAATTATGTTTCTTGCACGAACGCGGACTGTTTATCCGAGACCGATGGAGGGATGCAAATCAATCGGAAAGATCGTGCAAGAAAGAGCAATTTTGCTCACCAAATATATTTTTTCTAGGACCACGTCAAAATACATGTATTACGAATCATTATTTGTTTGAGATATTTTCTTTATGATTACTGAAACAAAGCGTCATCTTTCTTTGCTATCTGTGCTCGCAACAGGTCTTTTCTACATGGTGGCGTCACCTTTTTTAAGGCGTCATAACAATACTCTGAATTCACCCACGCGTGGCGACATGTAAAATGTTTAATTTTTGTACTTAGTCGAAGGAAGAAAGTATATTTTCTCCCGTATGCTTCTATGCTACGTTTGTCGGTTCGACGAAAGTTGGAAAGCAAAATATTCTGAATGTTAAGGAACAAGATAATTCGTCGACAAACTGCTGTGCGTCTAAGAAATATTTCTCTCCATTATGCCAATTTCCTCACTCGAAATGTCTTTCCTACTTTCCAAGACATATATCTTAAAATATTTGCCCACAAATACAGCCATGCCCGAAGTGCGACTCGAACCAACTATTCTTCGGTTCGCGATCGCCACGGCAGAACTGCCTTAATCTCGGCCATCCGGAGCGGCATTCAACTAGTTTGTATCGTTGACATTTTTTTGTAGGAGTGAGAAAATATTACCGAAAAAACGTTAAAATCGTGTTCGGTAATAATTGTGAGTGCAAAAAAGTAACATTAGGTATAAGCACGGCATAGGGAACATGGGCGGATGCTCGAAAGTGATGCGAAACTCGAAAAGCACATGCGCATTTCAATATTTCTATCAATTGCTGTAATACTATATCGTGCTTAAACTGCCTATTATAAAAAAGCTGCATATGCCATTTTTGTATAACAGTATTATACGTATTTACGTAAGCGAAGTTATTTTGGATGTTAATTTGTTATCTTATGACGTCATGTGTTCCACCTAAGCAACGAATTTGTTTAAAAATTGTAATTAGCTTCTAAGTTACCAAATATACAAACGATGGATTCGCTACCACAAGGCAGTTTGCAAGCAATTGCAAAAGCAGAAAATTCATTAATTCAAAATTAGACTGGCAACTATAGAGTATTATGAAAAATAATACTCAATATTTAAGAACTGGATTGTAGTAAAACAAGCGCACTTTACACGCAAGGCATACGTTGGTTAATCTGAAAACATTTGAAAACGAACGGCTCTTTAAACCAAACGAATTTAACACTCATCAGAAGTACATATTTTAACGTAGTTTTCGTTATGATCTGAGAACTTCCGATGAATAATTATGAGTAATTTGCCTACCTAAAAACTGTTGCTTTTATAGCTAGTCAAAATCACGCGCACTGCACAATCGTTATAAACATCTGCGACAAAGTCGACAAAAATATGAATGTTAAATGTAAATAACGTTTTATTTTTATCTAAAGCACATTAAAATAAAATATACAATACGTTTACAAAGTCTTAAATATGTGCTATTGGGCTAATTGTCAATTTCAAAAAAGACTGCATTTTCCTTAAGTTCACCACAAAGCTTTTTGTGAGACTTGTATGAGAGAGACATATGACAGTTTTAAAGAACTTTGCCATTAAATAAAAATCCCAGCTTCCTACACATTTCCTGCTTCAATGACTGATTCTGACTCTGACCTTGCAGTAGAGGCTGCCAGCGATGGGGGTGGGCGGGGTCGAGTGTGAGGTAGGGGCCGGATGCAGGGGTGCGCCCGGAGGGCGGGGCACGGGGCGTGCATGCAGATGCGGGTGCGGGTGCGGGGGACAGCGTGACGCAGCGATAGCGCGCGCCATTGTGCGCGTGGGCGGGCGGGCGCCGCGTGGCGAGGCGTGGCGTGGCGTCTCAGCCGGTTCAATTCCTTTCCCAAGGGGTCGCCGCTGCAGAGTGCACTCCCAGGCGCCAGGAGACGGCGCGGCGCGGAGCCACCGCGGGACACGAGCTGCCTCGCTTAGCGCACATGGAGCAGGCGCACTAAGAGCTTTGACAGTTGTTGAAAATCAGTGCAGGGACACCTGATACAAGCCGTTTCTTATGGTTCCGGAGAAAAGTGGCCATAGTAAAGGAGGCCTGTTAATAGTGGTTATAAGATAATAAGGGAAGCGGACGTTCGGTCTAATTCCGTTATTTCGTATGACATTACTATACGTGGTATGTACTGAATGATTTTCATTACTACTGGAGACAAAGGTAATAAATTTTTATTTACATTTAATCTAAAAATACCAAAAGCGTTTTTTCGCATGCACAGTTAAATTACTCTTCCATAAAATGATTTAATTCCCACTATATTTCCCTTCTTTTTCACATCATTACGTAATTCTTCTCTTTCGTGGACTTCATTCCCAACTGAATTTGAAAATCCTGAGCAAATTTGTGTTTCCACCCAGCGGGAACTTCCGAATTTCATGAAAAGCATGTCTTGTGATCCGAAAAAAATTAATTTCCTCTCAAAATACACAACTCTACATGTTCTCTTGCAAACCACAGCTTGTCTTACTTCTACAGGAATTAGCCAAAGAAATTGATAAAGGTGGAAGGGTTTCTCGCCTTCGTGAATATCATGCCAGAAAATTTTAGCTTCAAATGTAAGACTCTTTGCCGATGTCATCTATCGGGTTATCAAATTAGAGGACGGCGTAGATATTTTGCAGTGAAACACAGAAAAAATTACACTCTGGGGCATATTTTCATTCACAAACCCAACTATTAGACTGGAACCTGCAAAAATCTTTGAACCCTTTCTTCAAAGCTTGAGAAAATTAAAAAAAAAGTTAATACCCACTTCGGTAGAGCGGATCACGTTCACAAAAGAGCGACGCAGAGATGTCGACTTCTGGTTTACTAAGCTCATAGGGGTACCTTCCATGCAATGCCTTCGCTTTCCATGAGGTTATCTTCTCTTCCGTTTCAGTGATTGGCTGAACAGGCGGATCAAGCTTTTTCAAGTTCAGAGGAGTATAGTTATTATCAACTGCGCTCACTGCTTGCTGAACTCTCCCACAATGTTCCAAGAAGTATCTTCTGAGTGAAGCAATTTGAGAGCTGTGTAGATTTATGAGATCTTCAACACCTCGCCCTCCTTGCGATCTTGGAAGGGTAAAACGCTCAGTACTTGAATGGGGATGATGTTTTCGGTGTTGAGACATAGCGGTTCGAATTGTCCTCTGGAGGTTGTCGAGGTCGGTATTGCTCCATTTAATAACGCCAAAGGAGTATCATTATTATTATGATTATTATTTTATTACTACTATTCATGTAGTGCAGTTCTGTGCAGTGAAGTGAAATGATATGTAGTAAGGCTTGCGCGGGGAAATTTTATACTATTAATTACTAATTAGTTTTTAATTAACTACTCGCTAGTAATATTTCGTTAGGTCATGTAAGCTTAATTCAAGTAAAATGAACCAAGTTGCGATATTTATTGCAGAATAATAAATCTAAATTTATTTTTTTACGTTTTCTGATTTCGGAGCTTGCGACCGTCTAAATCGTCTGCAACATCGAAGAGGACGTTTCAATAGGCTTTACTCTAGGTATCTAATTTATTTAGGTGCGTCGTTCCAACAAATGAATCCTCATACTCTGCAGAAAGTCGTTCTCCCTCACCTGGTGGTAGCCCGAATACCACAAAGTCACTTCTATCAAGCAATAATAAAATGGGATTTGATAAAAATAGGCACTGAATTGTATCTGCAACCAAATAATGGCTGAGAGCGTTTTGTAAAAAAATACAAAGAAATCATGTGAGCAATGCAATACAAATTAGAAATAAAAATGTATTCGTAATAAAAACATCTCTCTTACATCTAAGGATTCTGATATATTTAATGATATTATTTATTATTCGAAACCGTGTAAGTGTTCTCATATGTTTTCGCAATTCTCTAATGATTTCTTTGACATTCTAATGTATTAAAATCAAAGCCAGTATTATTTAGAATAAATCTCTAATTCATAAAATAAAAAGAGTGAGAGAGAAAGAAAGAGAGAGAAAGAAAGAGAAAGAGAGAGAGAAAGAGAGAGAAAGGGAGAAAGAGAGAGAGAAAGAGAAGAGAGAGAGAGAGAGAGAGAGAGAGAGAGAGAGAGAGAGAGAGAGAGAGAGAGAGAGAATTATCCCCCGAAGTACTGGACTACTGGTTAGTTAGTTCCCGGTGTTCCACTTATGGAACAGGGCTTGTTTGGGATCCTGAAATAAGGAAATAAGTATTTCATTTAAATCATACTTTAAAATTCCAATGCAATTTAAGAAAATTTGGAGAGTTCAACGAGAATGAGACCAGCGCCATTTCTTAAGCGCTCTTCATACTCTCTGAGTACAACGTTTAATCCAAAAATTTGGGACATTTTTGAGAAAATTTTGAATGTGTTAAGACTTTATAGTATAAATACCATCAAACATGAAAATATCTGTTTAAAACTCGCAGGGCCACGAGTTCGTTCACACTGAGCCGAGAACACATCAGCCACGGAGAGAATCAACTGAACGGTTTCGACGCTAGCGCTAACTTCAGACCGACGGAGCAACAAACACTCAGTTTCCCGTCACTCCATTCTTTGGCATGAAGGATCCACAAAACACAGATTCTGAGTAAACCACTTGTTAGAGATAGTTATTTACTATACATAGGAATAATATTTATCCACTTTTCCTTATCAGAGCCCGTCAATAACAGTTTTTCCGTCTAAAACCACCGATTACCGCCGCACGATTACAATTTTCTCTTTAATACTTACTTAGTACGACGAAAAAGCAAAAACATTTGTAATTTACAAATACAAAATCACACCTATGTTACCAAAAAGAAAACTTTCACTTACATATTTACGACGACGAAGTACGGAACAATCTTGATCTTCTTCACATTAATACATTCATCCCATTTCGAGACGTTTTCATGCAATTTCCTTTACATTGAGACATGTAGAAAATATATTTTTTTTATTTAAGGTCGCATCAATTACTAGGTCATTAGCGACCACTATTGCGTGTAACGGTATGGTATCTACGAGGACACACAATATGATGATAGGGGTGTGAAAGGAAGAACACAATACAACCATGCCCGAGGCGGGATTCGAACCCGCGATCCTGCGGTTCGAGGTCGTACGTCACTACTGCCTTAGCGAACTCGGCCATCCAGACCGTCAGATAAATATTTGTTTTGAAGGTAATAAAGGGAGGTAATTAGATTACTCTTAAATTGTACTTAACTTTCAATGGGCACTACAGACTCCAAAGCACGTCTATGTGTACTGTTAGGCATTCCACGTAACTTCATTAAAATTTCGACCATTTGAGTATTTTGGTTTGTTGCGATATGCCAGCAAATCCGTAATTCAAGAAAATATCTTTACTCTTTGTGGTGGACGTAAAAATGCACTCATTTGTCAATATTTTCACACTTCTTACAAGTAGGAAAAGCTTATCTGCATCATAAATATGATTGGAAGTTTTTGAAAAGCGAGCGTGATCAGAACTCATGGATGCTTTCCAGCTCCCTGCCTGCCTTTCACATCCGTACAGACCCCCCCAAATCAAACAACAAAATCTGGTTTCTATCTGCAGGGCGACTGGCCTCAATTGACGCCTCCTCATGAACGGCGATCTATTCCTGGAGCCATGCAGACCCAGCGGCCGCAATGCGCCATATGCACACGCGTATTTTTGGCCACTAATATCACGCACAAAACGCCTCGCCTCGCCTCGCGCGCACTTTTGCTTCAGTCAGCGCCGCCACCCTTTTGGCTGTGCGTTCGCAAATCGTACAGAGCCCGGATGTCAACGCGGAGCAAGGCGGGGATGCATTTAAAATCCCGGCGAGGCCCTATTCGATTCGGGCGTGGGTGTCTGCCGGCGTGGAGAGGGCAGCGGGTGGCAAAAGCAGGGGAGAGGAGAACAAGGCGGAAGCGGAAGCCGTGAGGGGGAGGCGGAGTGGGAGAGGGAGAGGGAGGGGGGCGCGTCGCGATACATCTGATAGGCAGCGTCATGCGTCGCGGCGCCCCGCGCGTCAATGAGGCAGATAGCATCGGCGCGATACGCCCGTCGCGCCGCCCCGCGCCGCCCCGCGCCGCCCCGCGCCGCGCTCCCCGTTTCACGGTCTACAGAGGAAGGGGCGCGGCGGGCGCGTCACACGAGAGAGACGAATGCTCACAGCAAATGCTCCCAACTCGCATGTTCATCTTTTCCCTATCATTGCTTATTATAGCTTTCTTTCCCAGTTCATTGCATAATGCATGAACTGGTTAAAATTTTAATTTCTTAAAGGTACCACAGCAACATATTTCATTAGCGTGAAATTCATTCTCTTCAAAACTCTTATAGATTTTCTCCCCTCTTGAAATTGAAACGATATGTCCTTTCAAGTTTCGGCGTTTCTTTACCCATTAACTGATTCTCTTCATGTTACCTTGGAATCTATTTTTGTTTACCAACACACTTATTTCCCATAAATAACATTTCCGTGGGTTTCAATAATACGCAGTGTGTTTTAGTAACCTCCCTAGTATAGAAAAGACATACATGAAAAAATGCGATTGCTTGTGCGAGTTGGTATACGCCTTCAGAAGAAATCGATGGAAGTTAGTTGAGAGTTGCCCTTGTTCACAATAAGACGTGTTGTGCACTGGGTTGTAAGTAGTACGGAGAATGTAACTTTACAACACAGCTTACTCTTTACAATTTTGACTTCGAAGAGAAATTGTTTGAAAATTATTCGCGAATGCTTAGTGACTGTGTGAGGTGAATCTTCTCCTTCCCTCTATGAGGTGGAATACTGGTGCAAATAATTCAGTGGAACAGTCAAGAACTATCCTCGACCCGAAAGGCCAGTTGAAGTGACAAAGTCAGAAATATCAAAGAAGGATTATAAGTATCTGCCATAAATATAATTATGGAAGGTGGCCGAGTGAAGTTTCCAGATTGTCAAACAACACGGTATTTCCAAAATAATTTTTAAAACCATTCACAAGGTAATGGTTCTCAATAATCAACGCGAGATGAGTGGCCCGAATGTTCGCGTCACCACAAAAAATCTTGCGAGATTAGACTTCATAAGAAAATCTTGACTTGATTAACTACAATACGGAAAGTTCTTGCCTCAAATGTTGATCAGTAATGAAACAAGATTCATCACTGGAATCCATTTCATCCTGCAATCAAAACGGGAATATCACTCAGTGGAAACACAAGGGTTCATGTCCCAACACGAAAATTCGAACACAACCATCGACTACTACTCGTATGATTATGGCGACATTTTTGGTGGATATGCACGACACACCTTTGACTAACTCCCAAACAAGAAGAAAGTATTATGCGGGTGCTCCGGAAAATGTGGTACAAGCAATGAAGAAAAATCACCGTGGGAATTTTAGTCTGAAGTGTTGCTCATCAACGGCAAAACTCCAGTTCAAAGCTTGACGAAAGCAGTATTTGTGATTTCTAACAACTAGCATGAACTCAATCATCCAGTCTGCAGTCTGGACCAGGCCTCATTCATCTTTCATGTTTCAAAATTGGTGAAACACTCAACTGGACGCCCAATTTAAGATGAACAAATTCATCTGCTTCCAATTATTTTTCAGGCCAAGGAATTAAGACTCTTCCAAAGAAGAGTTACAAATATGTGGAGTTGGATAGAGTCTACATTGAAAAGAAGAAGGTAATAAAGAATTTATTGGTATTTTTCTTCTCTAGGTAGATTACTTAAAAACGTCCCGGTCACATAACAAGGGAAAAAATTAACTAGAAAGATTGCCAGTTCAGGTTAACTGAGAAGACAGACGAAGGGATTACAAAAATGCAAACATTACACACACAACACACATTCTTAATGCGTATAGTGCTAGGTGGAACTGGAATACTAGCAATGAATGTAAGCATTCGAAGAGGATATAAATATTGTGAAAAAATAGATCATATTTAGAAAGAAACAATTTTGTGTTGTGATAAGCATCTACGAAAGCAACAACTTGAATATTGGTTTAGTGACTCACCGTCATAATAAAATTCGCTCACAGAGCAGCACTGCTGATGCGTAGAAACAGCGTTGTGGCCTTACCTGAGAACACATAAACAAAGAACATTAAAATGAAAATAAAATTAATTGTTCAACCAATTCTGGAATTACATCCTATAAGATCATAATTCTTTTAAAAATAAGTCCACATATTGAAATTTCATCGACGAAATAATTTAATGCACAGCTATTGTTGATTTGAAATTATTTGAAAATGTTTTAACACATTTGTGAAAATGCAAACAATATATTCTCCAAGACATTAATGGGAAAGTATCTTTAGGGAAAAGTAGCACTTCGTTGTATTAATATATATCAATTAACTTAGTAGTAATTACCGATAGAAAGCAATGCAATAATTTGCTTACACATAAAAAACGACTCTTCTCACTATTGTCCTTCTTTTGGTTTACATCATAACCTTCTTTACCCTATTACTTTTTCTTACTTTTTTTCTTTTCATAATGGTACTCCATGTTCATGTTTATTCTCCGCTCGCTTGTAGTACTTCTCATTACTTTACTTTCTACATCCTATTCACATTCTCTTTTGTACATTTACATACATTCGACCTCAAAAAGCATGCATACAACACACTCAAATGTTCTTGATATTATCATTTCAAAATTCTGGATTGAGGTTCTATTGTTACCTCGCTACACGTACTACATTCGTATGCAAGAGCAACACTTTCTATTCTTTTATATAAATAACTATTACTTTAGTCATGTAAATCAATCGCTGAAAATACTAATATACTTTCCTGAAATAAAATCCACGATTATCCACAATACCTAGCACATTCATATTATTATTAATTTCCTAACTTCATTTGTTGGCGATATTCCATATCACCCACCCTGGGATCTAGAACCTAATAGGATCAACTAGTGGCACGGAGTATTTAGGGCGTGCAACATAGTTTCATTGTAATGCATTGATGGCTCACCTATCAATTATATTCGAAATGACAAAAATAAAGGAAATACTAAACAACTAAACATTCGTGATTGCACGCATACACCCTGGAAATGCCATTGATTTGGGAACGCGAGGGCGAGGGGCAAGCGCGCGCGGAACAGGCCCCGACGCGAATTTCGCCAGGGCCAATTTTGAAGTAAAATATCTGTGCTATTCTCTCGCCTGGTATAAAGTCTCGGTAACTCCCAATTATCTGGATTAACAGATTCTCTAACAGAAATGGTTTGCTGACACTAATCACGATTACAACCGTCCACCTAAAAATTTACTTTCTTCTAAATAAAGGGGGTACTAGGCCCGTGTTCCGGTCTGGAGACTTATTTAATCTTAAAATACATAATTCATCAGTCCCGTTCTGATATTGATTAAATTAGCATCAGCAAAGGGATGAAAGCAATTTCTATCAGATGACCAAGCATCAGGTGCGAAAAATTTCTATCAGATGTCACTTCAAACGTAATACTAAACCTGATTACATTCCCAAATCATCTGTTTATTACTGTTTACGAAGTGTTCTGTTATGTACCTTTCGATTGAGCATGTTCCAGTCTGATGCTAATAAGTATCCGCATTTACCACTCCCATTCCGTGACCATCGGACGCGTGTATTTGTTTCGGCCAGACGCACGCGCCCCCACTGGCGGTGCAGCCCGCCGCCGAGGCTATCCCTCCGCCTGCGTGTTCGCGCTCTACTCCACAAAACAACAGCAACTGCCACCTGCATCAGCCACCCTCCCGACACACGCCCCCTGTTTCCCTTGGCACCCGACACACGCCATCCCACGCCTCGGAGGCAGTCGCAAAGGAAAACAACCGAACTGACCACTCAACGGCCACCGCAACCACCAACAAGACTTAAAGACAAGAGGGAGCTGTAACAAGCCTTTTTCGACATCGCTCAGAACATACATCTTTTAGACGAGCCAAACGTGTTTACAGGACAAAATTCACACTTCAAACATGTCTTTAATGTAATCAAGTCTTAGGTCTACATCTGTCAGGTGTAGTTGACTAAAATGCTGATCTAATCGAAGGAGTCTACGAATTCTACGAAAAACTGCTTCTCTTCAAGTCCCGCGGTTCCGTAAATTAACCATTAGCAATTTATGATATTCAAAATGAGGTAAACATGTATTTTAGATCACGCAGTTTCTTCATAAATAATATTTTAATACCAGCCTAGTAATGATAAAAAGGTTTGCGTGAGAACTGTGCTGATGAGGTTTCCTCCTTTTCAATGAAGACAATCAATGCGAAAACACGTAACGAGAAAAGTATTAAAAGGTTAAAGATAAGATTCGACGAAGGAAAGCAATAAATAGCGACGTTGTGATACCACTGTTATAACTTTTGTATGGATACTTCTACGACTTCATACTTACAATATCGAGAATTTATTAATCGATACCGTGCCTATTTCTCTCGCTTGCTGTTATACTAGCTGTGGAAGCAGTGTTTAGGCTGGACGAACCAATAAGCCCATCTCCCCCAACCTGACGCTATCATTCTGCATTTTATTAACTATCTTGAAATCTTAGAATTCGCAAGACGTTCCGAGTTCATATAAAACATTTTTATTTTATATAATACATATTTTGTAGCATTTTAATATATTTATATGTAGAAACGAAATACCACCAATAAAAGTTTGCCAATAGACGAGTATGTTGCTTCGATCCATTCCCACTAAATAACGCAATATAATACTGCTTAATGGCCTCCCGGTCCCCGTTGGCAATTGTCAAACTTACAAATTCCTGGAAATCGAGAATAAGCTGATGTGGGCGAAGCAAAAGCATACGAAACCGCGTGCTCGCTCGAAATGAGAAAAACATACGTCACAGCCCATTGTGTTATCGGGGTTCATCTACCCCCCCCCAAAAAAAAAAAAAAAAAACGTACTACTTCTCTGTCAGTGACACATTTTGGATCCTATTCGCTTCGCCGAGCGACTATTGAAATGCGCTCCTGCATCTCTTAAGCCTAATTGCATATACTACGTCGTATTTTATAGCTCTTTGTTTTAATCTTCATTGTACTTCTATAGATGGAAACGTTCAATCAGCCGAGACAAATCCATTTTATTACGTGATCGGCGACTTGTGTTCGAAAATTTGAACATGCTGGTAACGAATAACTTCAATTACTAACTGATTTTGTATTACCATATTTTGTACGCTTAATTACATATTTCTAAAAAAAAATACATATTTTGCTTTTTTTATTAAAACAGATTTTGTTGCCTAATCATGACAGAGGCATCAAAGCTTTGGAAGTGCGGCAAAATGCTAAGCAAGAAGCAAAGTCGTGCACAAGGCGGGCAGGCCTTTTAACGGGCTCATGAGGAACAGTGTCGCTGGGCCGGGTGCGGCTACTGGGACGAAGCAGGAGGAACGAGTCTGCGGAGGAAGGTGCGGGTGGGAAGGGTGTGGCGGGGTGGTGCGCGCTGGATAATGCTCAATAACAGCCCGAGGCAGGGCCGAGGCGTGGCGGGGTTAGGGGCGACGCGCGTGCGCTCGCTGGCTGCCGCAGTGTTTATTTGCGTAGCAGCGCGTGTCCGCGCGCCGGCGGGCGCGGTCTAATCTGCGGCATGCGCGCGCGCCCGCCCGCCTCGAAAAATACACGGGGCGGCAGGGCAGCCGCGACGCCGGAGGAATGAAAACGCGTAGTGAAATAGTAATTACTCCTCGCCGCCCCCCCCCCCCCGTCCACGCTACGCCCGCGACGCAACAACAATTTGCGAGGTGTGGCTGTCCCGCACGGTGGCGGGGCGGGGCGGGGCGGGGCGGGGCGGGGCGGCCGTGGCACTGGCCGCGACCGCGAACGCCCTCCACCTCCGACCATCGGCGTCTCCAAGCCCTCGCCGCTCGTCAGGCTCCGAGGAGATCATTTGAAACACTTTTCTCTCTCTCGGCTGCTTCAATGAACGGATCACTGAGTGGGCGCGTTCTGAGGAACAACGTCAAGTACACGAGTCACTGCTGCACCTCGCGAGCGCGGCCCGGGGCAGGCGCCGCCCAACACAACAGGGGAGCCAAGTGCAGCCTAATTGGGTCTTAGCCGCGTAACCCGAGCGCGCCATGCAGAAGGCGCTCGCTCCGCCCCGCTCCGCTCCTTGCCTGCCCGCCAGCCGCGCCGGGGGAGCGGAGCGGAGCGGGGCGGAGCGGGGCGGAGCGGGGCGGAGCGGGGCGGAGCGGCTAAGACCCGGCGGTTGCCCGGGCAACTGATGAGCCGCGGTGCGCCGAATCCCCGGGCCGGCGGAGGGCCCTCGCCGCCTGCTCGCAGCCTGCGCGCCGCCTCGCCCCGCCCCGCCCCGCCCCGCCCAGCGACTTGTCTGCGTGCGAAGGAAATGCACATCTAGTACACAGGTTCATACAAGTCACCGCTTTCGTCACTTTGTCATCGTACAAAGAATAACCAATTCAGAACAAAATAACATTTATTGTAGTACTTAAAAAATACAATAATAATGCTGATCAGACAATCGAAAACTCCTTTTTTAAAAACTGAATTCTCTTTACGAATTCATTCCGAAGACTTGAACAAGCCATTTCGTTTGCATATCAATGTCCATTGCATTCTGAAAGGCTGAAATTATAATTTCTGTTACCATTTAATTTATTTTGTAAGTAATAACTTATATATAAGCTACTCTACTTATAAAATTCAATATACAACACATAAAACACTGTGATCCAAAGCACTTTCGATAAGAAAACCCGTGTTTTGACCCCTGGCTTATCCAGGTGAGCGCGTCGCGTGGCAAAGCCCGAGCCGTGGCTCTCAAGAGGAAGCAGCGCTGGCCTCGCAGGTGACAGAGAGAGGCGCGGGCTCCCCGGAAGTCGCCGTTACGGAGCCAGCCCTCGGCACGCAGCTGCTCGTCTTCGCCAACTCACTATTAGTCCGCACCGCGAATGTCTTGCAATCACACTTATTTTGGCCACGTCTTACCATGATTGTGACTACTGCTACAGCCCCAAAATAGAACCTGCGATCGCGTGTGGAAAGCGCATAATGGGCGAACTCAGTCTAATACAATCGCACAAAATATGAGATAAAATAAAGAAAGAAAGAATCTATAACGTAATTCCTCATTACAAAAAGTAAACCGATCGAAATGTGTGAATGATTTCAAATGAAAACTTGAAACATGAAGGAAAAACTCAATCGAATAAAATCTGACAATATTAAATACAAGAAAAATGGAATTTCATATTACAATAAACATTGACCGAACTTTTATCCCGATTTCAAAATAGGCTGTTATTTTTGCTAATAAAACTCCGAGTGAACCACGAATATTTTAGGGTCCAAAAAATGAGCCTCTGTTAGCGGTGAGTGAAACGCGTGGCAAGCCCATGCTGGGTACGGAACGCGCACGCAGCCCGCAGCAGGCGCGTTGGCGCGGGCGGCGAGCACCAAACAGTCGGCGGCGCTCGGCTCGGCCTGCGCCCGAAACTTTGATAAACGACCTCTGAGAAAGCCCCTATTCACGGCGCCCAGGCGGCGCCGCTCCCCGCGCCCCGCGCCCCGCCCGGTAAACACACGGCCGGACGTCGCGCCCCGCACGCCGCCCCCTGCGGTTGCCCGGAAGTCGAGACCCGCCCCCCTCCTGGCACACCGCGCGACGTACACTTCCTCCCTCAGCTCCCTTTTCACTGCCTTCCTCCTTCGCCCCCCTCCTCGCACGTCTCTCCTTCACCTTTCAACCGAACCCGGCAGGAGCTGAATGGCAGGACGCGCCTCGCACTCTCAGACATCGGCAGCGCGCAAGCGAGGGGGGGGGGGGCGGCGGGAGCGCATTTGGCAGCCCCACCACATCGTGCGTCAGCCGGGGGCGCATCCACACACAGACACGCGCGTCACTGCGCACGGACGCAAACGGCAGTGGCGCACCGCACAGGGCCGCATATGCAAAAACTCGCGCCGAGTTATGAATAATTTAGGAACTGAAAGTAGACAGCGGCAGGGTGGTGCGTTGCGGTGGAGGCAGCGGCGAGGGCGGCGCTGTGAGCGCGGGTTTTAAGTTGCTGATTATTAATTAATAAGCAGACGCCGGTCCTCATGCCGCCATTGTGTTTTAATGCATTAACCTCGGCAGGGACAGTCGCGGCGCGTGCAAGTGAACGAGGTGCACCACCTCACCCACCCGCAGCCGCTTCACGGCCGGGCTCCAACCTCGGGCCTCCAGCCATCTCTTGAATTACGATTTCGCAACTCTCTTTTTTATGTAACAATGTATTTTTAACAATGTAACATGTATTTACAAAACAAAATTTAAACAGAGTTGACAGTTGTACGTTATTTCAGGGGGGTGCCTATATATATATATATATATATATATATATATATATATATATATATATATATATATATAGAGAGAGAGAGAGAGAGAGAGAGAGAGATTAGAAAATAGGAATTTGAACATGCCATGACTTTATTTTCAGGATTTTTTTCCCGCACTATAACTAAACAATTTTGTAACGCACTGTTTCTTCACAAGCCTACATTCAATGATTCATTCCTTATCTAATTTTCTTGCATTACTTTACACGCAAATGTGCAATATAGATTCCAAATAGTCTTCCAGTCTTTAGACCAACGTTCAGAAGACGCTACATTTTCTCTGAGACGACAAAGAAATCCTTTCGTTCACAGTTCCTAGGGAGTTCAAATTTCAAGAAATCACCTTTACAACTTCTCCACAAGACCAAGCACCCATTAAACATCGTCCTCCCATCACACGAATTGAGTGTAATTGTTCCAAGTCGAAGTTGGCACTTGCACTCACCTCTCCTCCCAATCCCCCCCACCCCACCCCCCACCCGCAGCCCGCCCAGCCCGAAGAAGGCGGCTCTGAGTTGTTCCAGAGAAACAGTTCGGTGACAGTTCTCGTTTTAATTCAATCCAGCGCAGCAATTGCGTTAGCGATTTAATTCGTTTGATGATGTTTACGATGAGAGGGCGTCGGCCGGGGCGGCGTCGCGACGGGCAAGGGGAGGACGAGGATCAACCGACGCGAATGAAGGAACGATCAGAAGGGCGCGCGTTACGTCAAGCGGAGGCGAAGCGAGTCGCAGCGAGAGGAAAGCTGCGCCGCACTTTCGTCCATCGCCATTGGTACACTTGACAAACATACTAAGATCACGCGGATGTTTTAGGTATTTATGTTTTGAGATAGGACAGAAACACAAAATTAAAAACGACAACTAGCTTTTAATAACAGATGTTTTGAAGCATCGTTGTCACACAATGAATAGACGTTTAAAAAATATTTACTGAAATGCAAAACCGCGAACCCCATACATTAGTTTTTACGTTTCTCATAAATATATCAAAAATCCCTAAATATTGTTACTGAACGCAATCCGAGAACGGCAATGATGTATTTGAACTAACAATATTGCAGTCACTATTTCTACAAGTGTGAAAACCGCTAAAGAACGGCAAATAAATAAACGGCTTTTGGCAACGCTGATGGTCATCACTTCCATTCCTCATTGTGAGAAAGTGAGTCATTGGCACCTTTCGTTGCCTCTGCAGCCTTGTTGATCGGGCGATCGTAGGGTTGGAGTCCCCACAGGGGCGGCTTTTCGGCTCCACATTCGGGTTGACGATAACCTCTGTCTGGAGGAGAACTCTAGGGCGTGGCTTCTCTGATAGGTAGTTTACCATCGTTTCTCCGCGCAATGCCGCACGCGACCTTTCCTTCCTCATTACTTACACCCGCGTTTACAGTTTCATATACTCGTACTACACTGCCACGCATGTCGACAATAGAGCATCGCCACGAATTGGATGACTTATAGTCTGCTGTAAGAGTAGGTACAGCGCAACCTGGGCGTGACGTCAGCAACAAACACGGGGCGTGACCATAATAGCTGACGCGTCCGGAAACGCCAAATACTCGCGCCAACATTCGGCGAAACAACATAGCGTGCTATGTGATGTCTAACCCCCTTACTTTATTATTAGAGTGTGGATCACTTATCAAAATTGTGATCTTGGTGAATCATGGTATTCCTATGACAATATCCAAACTTTTCGTTTTTTTTTATTTTTTTTTTTTATTTTTTTTTTTTAAAATCCGCAAACGTTTTTATCAGTCAACTAATTTTCTTGAAAGTTATTTCACAAAATATGTTAATTGCATTATCAAAAATTGTTTTTTATTTCAAAACCTGTATATTTTTCTCACTTAGTAGCACTACGTGCTGACGCCCCGTGGTGCCTCCATGGGAACCTACGATAAGACGACCGCGGGCCGTTTCGACCTCCGTCTGCACTGGACCAGTTACCTTCGATGCGACAAGTGCGCGTATTACCTTTAAAATGTGTGCAAAGTCTTAAACACGTCATGTTTTTTGATCTTTAATTCTCAGTTCTAAGAAACATTGCTCGGCGCATACTTGTACACTCACGAAGATTATGCTACAGTGATCGTTTGCTGTTCATTGAGTTCTCAAGGTCGGGGATTGGCTATCATTGCTCTCAAAGATAAAAACGTGTATACACAATAAACGTTAATTAACGTTAAAGAGAAGTTTGCCATTATAAAATTTCTTTCTTAAATATTTTACTTATGTAATTTTCAATTGTGCACTTTATTTTTACTTTCTCGTTGCCGTTTACCCAATAAGTTACAAAGTTGCGTAATGCGCCACAAACCGGCACAAAAACTCGTATTACAGGGTCCTGGCAACGAAAAAGTGGATACATCCAGTTGCTAAATTAACAAATAAATAAATAAAAAACCCTCTAACACATAGTGTAGCTAGAAGCCATGTGTTGTGGGTCCTTGACACCGAAAAATCTAATGACGTTCTGTCTCCCCGTCAGAAACGCTAGCGGCTAAACCGATCTGCCGATTTTCTCTAACACTGATATTCCCCAATCGATCTGGCTGATGTCTCAGCCCCTTGAATTTGAAACCTTTCTTTTAATTTTGGGGGGCACTTAACATGAACCCCTGGGACAATTTCCAAATTACCAGAAAAATAGCTTCATCGTTTTTCATTAAATTCTGTTGCTGGACAGTGTGAAGGACCTTAAAGAGGTCACGTCTCGCAGGTCTCATTTTCAGTGAAAATTCTGATTTTTCGAAAACTGCAAAAATTAAAAAAAACGTCGGCATCTTCCTACAACTACAATAGAGTTTTTTCCGTAGTAAAATTTGTTTCTTAAAGATATATTTTAAAGCGCTTTTTTGCCTAGAAAGCGCTTTTTAGCAGCGTATCCTTAACCCAATAATAAATAATAATAATAATAAATTCTGTCCCTGACAGTTGGTTGCAAAAGGTTCTAGTGATAAACTGTGTTTGTTCAAAAATCAAACGGACTCTTGGTGCAACTAGGTCGATATAGAAAACGAGCATATGGATGAGTTCGGAAAATATAGGAATGACCCATATTAAAACGGGAATGCTCCAAGGAGATTCACTGTCATCATTATGGTTTTGTTTAGTAACGAACCTTCTGTCCAAACGTATTAATAAAAGCACAATTGTGTACAAATTAATGAAAAGAAACAACTTACACCTGTCTCACATGTTGTATGTTGATGCCCTCATACTCTATGCAGAGAGAAGACAATAAATTTCACGGTCTAATTGAGATATTGAAAGTGTTCAGTAAAGATATAAAGATGTCTTTTGGAATAGACAAATGTGTCATAATACACATTAAAAAGGGCGCGATCGAAAGCCACAATGAACCAATTAGAGGCATTAAGGAACTTTCACCTGATGAGGTTCATAAATATTCTGACATGGTCCAAAACACCGAACACATCATTCCAGCATGAAGAAAACTCTGGCCAATAAGTGTAAATCAAGAGTTACAAAAGTTCTGAACAAGTTCTAAACAAAAACAAAAAAACAAAAAAAAAAAAACAAAAAACAAAAAAAAACAAAAAAAAAACAGCAATTAACTCCTAAACTTTCCTTTTCTTTCGAAATTCTCAAGTAGTCGTGTGCAGACCTCGCTGAATTAAATATATTGACCAGAAGGCTGTTTACTAATTTTGGGTGTCTTCATACAAAATCGTCTATTAAAAGACTGTACCTTCCCGAAGAGAAGGAGGGAGGGGAATCTCTGCGGAACCTAAGGAAAAAGTGAAGCAAAAGTGACTCTTGTGTGATGATGCCTTAATGAAAATGTCTGTACAAGCAAATAATGGTTATACTCCACGACACTTGAGTGCCTTCAACACAGGAACAACGGCAACTGCAGTAGGAACAACAATTCAAAGAGATCTAGAAGAGTGGCAATGTAGGCAATGCACGATAAATTTCCTAAAAGTTTCCAAAAAAATGCTTTCTAGGCGAAACTTTGCATTGCAGAAGCCTAGGAGCACTGCAAAAACATGTAAATTGTTTTTATTACAAAAGAAATGACATTTGTTCAGAAAGAAAAATTCACCGAGAAAATCAAAATCAGTCAAATTGTGTAAATTGGGCGCTAAAAGTACGGAGGCGGGAGCATAACCCCGAGCTCCCAGCTCACGTCAAGAGGATTGGAAGAAGTCCAAACGGACGCCTGCGCAGTGGGCCTAATGTTTGATTCACACGCGAAAACACAGCGAACATAAAATACAATAACGAACACAAGAGGAACTGCATTTGGTCCTTTCGTGGGGCATGCCAACCAGTGACGTCAATCGCAAATAGCGCAACCTTTCACCTCGTGGCCCCTTCCGTCATTAGAACCTGTTACTAATAATAAAGGGAAGTTTATAAAGGAAAATACTTCAAATTTTGTATTAAATAAATTGAATGGCATTCTATAATTAATATTGTTTTATAACTCATTATAAATTACACTGATCGACAAAATTTAACTTTTTTGTGAGTTAAACGAAATAGAATGTCTATTACTTATTGAGTATGGTGCTCTGATTTCCAATTTTCAGAACACTTATTTGCAATGGGGAAGGTTTCTATGTTATGGCCAGGTGTTTTTAAACTGGGCGTCGCAGCTCCCAGGGGGTCGCGGCCATATGGTAGGGACATCGCGGTGATTTATTAAAATGATCTTTAGATTTGATTTACTTTAATTGATGTGACATTTATGTCTACAAAATAATTTTGTACTATCATCCGGTATGTTATTTGTAATCTCATTGAAAGGGGGTGAAAAACAGAACAGTATAAGTGACATTTTATAAATTCTGCGAAAAACATGTGTATTTTAGGCTATACTTGAGTGGCAGTGTATTTTCGTGGTTTTAATGAACAATTAAAACGACGTGGTTTGAATTATGAGACAAAGCACCAGGACTTTACGGTAATATTGGATTAAATAAATTTCTTTGAATATACAAAATGACACTTACACTATGACATACCATAATGTCACTCGGGTGTGATACGACGGCATTGATGCATCGAGAATGTTAAAATACAAGTAGCATAACAACGAGCTTAGGAACATGTAGGCGTGCCGTGCTAGATGCTACGAACAGGAAATGTATCGTCGAGGTACGGCACGGCCCGGTGTCATTAACATGGAATTCATTCTTCGTCCAACAGTGGTGGTGAGATGGTCAGCGCTCTGCTGTGCGACCCTGTCAGATCTGATGCGATAAAACCGTTACTTCCAAGTTCGCCACTCCAACAACGGAGTGGCGAGGGCCGCGCCTCGCATCGCGACAAAACTAAATTATGCTCTAGTGAAGTGGACCACACAGTGCTGCTGATAAATAATGCATCGAAATAATTCCGGTGAAGTGTGACTCAGAAAATTAATGTAGAGAATGGCATGCAGAAATGACCCTCGAATAAGGGAAGTTGTAAGTGCTGCTTTGCTTGTTCTTAACAACAGTGAGAACCAGCCATCTCCTATGGAACGCTTCATCCCCGATAACCGAAATCAACACACCGAAGACGAAATGGAGGTCACGTTGAATAACATCGTTCAACCTAACACCCTCGGCGCTGACGGCAAGGAACTGATTCAACTTAATCAATCCCCAACTGTCCAGCTACCAGAAAAAGACTCGTTCGACTCCAGGAAAAGGTCAGTTAACAGATAATGATATAGGGCGAGAACCCAAAACATTAAGTAGCAATCACGATAGTTACAGTGATCAAAACACAAAATCTGACTCTACTACTAATTAATGTGCCGGTCAAAAATAGGTTCGGACCTCTAAGTGAACTTGATAAGCAAGCCACTGAAAATAAATTCGCTCATATGAACGACCTTCCTAGTAAGCAAAGTGAAACATCAGTAAAATACCAACAATCATAGTAGCAGACATCACCAATATTAATGTATTCATCAAAGAATTTAAAGTCATTACGAAATTCATTGCAGATCAAAAAAGAAAAGAAAAATAACGGCAAACACACCCAAAAGCTTCCGAAACTTAATCAGGTACCTAATTAACTCTCATTGAAGTTTTCATTTCTTCAAAGACCTATTAACTAAAAATATATCTGTAGTGTTCAAGACCGTGAAGCAATCCACTACTAATCAAGAAATATATCAAGACCTAAAACCATGCTCTCCTTCACTGATAAAAATCACACTTCACAAAGAAAACAGGCCTATCCATGTAGTTACAGCTGTTTTGTTTTCTTTTTCAGAACAAGATCCAATAGACAATATTCTAGCTATTAAGAACATTTGTAACCATAGAGTAAATGCAGAAGCAAGGAAAAACACCAAGGTCCCATGCAATGCCAACGGTGTCTGGATTATAGCCTATAAAGTTTAATAATAATTTCAACCACTCAATTAGCAGCGCTGTTTGTTCAGGTAATCACTACTCGGTAACTTGTCCTAATCGTAATCAAGTATTAAAGTGTCGGACCTGCCTTGGCAGCCACTACGCCAACTACTATGAAACTATAGCTGCATTGAAAAACGAAAACTGTCAACCAAACCCACCCACAAAATAGAAATCAAAGATCTTCCTACCAACCCACTCCAATACAATCTAACACTCATTTCCCTTTTCTTCCCCAAACGCCAATTCTTAACAACTTCACTCAGATTGGTAGCTTCACATCCCAGGCCTGCCCAAATTCTATCAACAATTCAAATTCAACCAACCTTCCCCAAGAATCACACCAATACTATCCCATTATAAATAAATAATTAATGCAACTACTTCCTTTATAATAAATACTTATATCCCACCATAATCAACTCAATTCAAAATTCATTTTCCACCTACATAAACGGAAATAATAGTAATACAACACTTTAAAGATTTTACTCTCGCCAATTGGAATGCTAACCGCGTAACCAATAATAAAACAGAACTAATACAGTTCTTAAATTCGCACCGTGTAGATATAATTTGCATATCAGAAACTCACTTAAAGGGAAAAAAAATAAATTTTATATCCCAAACTACTCAATTTACAGAGCCGACAGAAACCTAATCAAAGGAGGAGTGCTAATAGCCATCAATAAAAATATTGAACATTAACCAATCTTCCTTGTACAGATAAGATAGAAATTATTGCCATTAAATTAGAAATGAAAAATAAAATATGGACTATAATTGCAACACACAATACTCCAAATCATAAACCAGTCCTCGATAACAGTAAACAATTTCAACTAAACAACATCACACTTCTTGGGGACCTAAATGCCAAAAATACCAATTGGTGTTCTTCGAACACCAACGCTAATGGGAAAATATTAACCTATTTAGTAAATCGCACTGATCTCAAAATAATTTCCCCTCCAGGCCCTACATATTGCCCACATGATCGCTTAAGAAATCCCAATATTCTCGATAACGGGCTTACCAACACTAATATAAACTACACACCACTACATTATTAGAACTAGACTCGGATCACATTCCAGTCTTTATAACCACACAACAAACACCCCCACCGATCTCCCGAGTACCAAATCTAAATAGGTTAAAAGTTGGCTGAAAACAATTCTAAACGTTAACGAGATCAACAGTACCTAAAATTAAAATTAACTCCAACCCACTAGAAATAGAGCAATCAATCAACAAACGAAAACTATACACACCCCAATTAAAGAGACCGAATTAAAACCAAAGAATTCCCGCCATATTACAACTTTATTTGTTTGTCCCAACGGTGTACCATGCCAACTTTTGTTCATGTCATGGAAAAGAACACGCCGGTGTTTTTATAGATATATTTATTTGATCCCCGACGGCGCGGGCGCGGGCGCAGCAGATGGCATCGCCCGGCCGCCGAGACGCGCGCTCGCTTGGCAGGCGGCGCCGGGGGGAGGGGGGAGGGGGCGGCGGCGGTGGGCGAGCCGGCGAGCGAGCGAACGTACCTGACTGGCTGGTTGCGCGTGAATTATGCAGCCGGCGCTTAACGTAGCAGCGCCGGGCCCAGCCCGGACGGGCCTGCGCTAATTACGGCCGCCTGAATGTTTGACGAGCCGCTAACAGCGCTAGCCAGTCAGCCCGCCCGCCAGCCCGCGCCGAAATCTGGGCGCCGTTGGTGTGGCGAAGAACAAGAAGTATACGTATCGCACCGCTCCAAACGCAAGGTGAATACAAAGCAACCGATCAACCGGAAAGTAGCAAAAAGTAAGTGCACAATAACCTTCTGATAGGATACGTGTTTATACGATTGCTTTTCGCAATGTCATGTTTATACGATCGATTTTTCAAAGATCTTTAGGAATGTGTTCACTTCTTACATGGAAAACCGCGGGTTAGTTCTGGTCGAGGACGATGGAGTTTTAGCAGAGCTATGAAAGACTTTCGTTCGTTATTTACAGCTGTCTACTAAAAAAAAAAATACTCAAACAGAAACACAGTTTCTTGAAGAGTATGATAATATATTGTTATATTTGAACATTGATGACCCATTTGTTTCATCCAGTTCGAGAAGAACCAAAGAGGAGCACGGTTCCAAAGGGGATACATTGTAGACAGACTTGATTACTTTTCCTGTCTGAAGGAAGATTATAATCAATGGAGATTTTTGGTGAGGTAAAATACTGAATGAGTATTGATAACACAAGTGACGGACGTGAAGAATATTTCATAAAAGTGGCATCTATATTTAACATTTATGGGAATCGCGTGAGGAACAAACTACACGATAAAATATCGATAAAAGATTAATCTAGTTTAGACTGGTTAGCTCGGTTGTACAAAGAGATTCAACACTCAATTTAAAATCACTATCTAGGGATGATTAATTACACGAATGACTCGGCTTGGAAAGCAATGAGAAAAATACAACAACGTAGATCTTTTGTAATTCAAAAATCAAGAATAGGGCAGACTACGACGAAAGGCGATCAGTAGATGCTTAGCTTTCGCGAAGGCCGAACATACAAGTTGTGAATAAGTTACAGAAACTTATAATATAAAAGTTTCAAAGATAGTTACACTAGTATGTGAAGGAAGGTAGAGCCAGTTAATTCATCTGTACAGGTTGTTTAAAGAACTGAAGACAAATCACTGATTTTTGAAGTAAATAAGTTAGAAGAAAGTCTAAAAACGTAGAATTAGAAATGTGCAATACAAGAGGGATAGAAAATGGTAAATGGAATCTAATGGAATGCTACCGTGGGACTATATCACTCACTATTCGTTGGTGAACGATAAGTAAACGATTAATAATAGACTTGAATCATTTTCACTAACTTGAATGTAAACAATTTCGGATTTTACGTGTTTCATATTTATTGGATATAACATGTTATTTGGAAAATTCTTTTGAGGTATTGTATTAATTGTATAGTATTTGATTCAGTAACGGTCTTGTTTCTTGTATGTTAATTAATAGAATGAAGAAGGAAGGTATTTCGTTAATGCTGTTGAGTGTCAACATATAAACCAAAATTATATCTTAGTGTTGAGGTACATTCGATTATAAGAAAGTAAATTAAGTGATAGTAACATCAACATTTCTTAATAAAATTGAATTTGATTATTTGGTAGTAGTCAAAACATTTGATTCAACCCATTCCCGATCGCATTCGCCGTACGGTGTAGTTGATCTTCCGGCAAAGGCTGAATTTTCAATGTGGCATCTGACTCTACTTCCGGTCCAAACAACCAACTTTGGAAACTATGAATCCGTGCGCCCCCCAATTGATAGAATTCATACAGTTGCTGTTGTCCTCGTCTGCCAAGGTGAGGCTTTCTGCCGAGGAAGTATTTTTCGTTATGTGATAAATTTTCTTTCTCGTCTTTCGTGAAACATCTCATCCGTAAATGAGAGTGAACTCATTGTACAACTAATCGAAATACGACATCGATGTTTTCGAGTAATGAAATTGGTGAGTGTGTTGGGCGAATAAAATTATGACCTTATAAGTGATCTCTTGACAAACTTCTGTATTACATACACATTTGAAATGGAAGTACTAACAATGTAGTATTAGTATTTCTCGTGTTAATAACGTTTGAAAGTATCAAAAACGAATTAGTGACAGGATTTTCATAAAGTTAGTACTATTAAGAACGAGATGTAATGAATTTCGTAGTTCAAGGTTGTCCACCACTAAAACCTTTAAAATGCTTGCGGGCCATATTCTTATTACTCGGCCGATCCACACCTGACTCCTCGTATTGTTGATCTCGGCATTTTGCCAGGCTGCACTGAAACGGGGGGAAGGGTAGGAATCGAACTATGTCTGATATCAGGCCGTACCATTAATAAGGCAGTGAAACACATTGGGATGGTTTTGAATTTCTGAATTTTTCTACAACAAAATCTTTAAATTTAAACTCCATCTATTTTACATTGAAAGGGGGTATCAGCCCCAGCAGATTACGTGCGCTAGGTGCACAATGTTGTCGCCCGACATCGTTGCACAGGGCATTCACTTTCGGCTAATAGTCTTTGGCGGGTCACAATAAAGGGCACCGCGAGCCCTCAGTTGGACAACCTTGACGTAGTTCATTCTTACCTGACAGGTAGGTGCTATGGTGGTCTTATTTTTTCTAGCATAAATATATCGATGTGTAATGTGTGATTTTATAGTAATAAGAAGTAGTTTAAAAAATCTTTATTAAACCAAATGAAATCTGAAATATACCATCCTCATAAAAAAGTCGTTTTTAACATTTTTAAAGTAACAATGCTATTCACAACTGTGGTCACATGCAGTGTAGTAAATACATTGATTTGAGTAATTAGAACTCTGAAGATCAACTTACACTTTTCCATTAGGCACGTATTTGAAACACGTTCTAATAGACAAACAAGCAGTTGAAATTAGTATTAAATCACTTTAAATATTATAGATTACTATAGACAGTAGTTTACTATAAATCACTTAATAATACAATACTGATAAGAATTGTATACGAGGAGGTAAGCGAGTAAATTTTGTAGGAATAATTATTACGGAATTTTCAATAAGTTATCATTAAAGCATTTGGCAATCAGAGACGAAGAGCTTAACGATTATTTTACAAATCTGAGATAGTGGTTTCATAAAGTGTGAAATAATATAAACAATAAATTATTAGATACTTCCATGGAAAATCTGATCTCAAACTCTTGCAGATTTTGATTGCAGTAGCATTCTTAGCAAATGTGTTAATTCCAGGGACAGAACACATTCCTTTCACGTGAGCTGGTAAGTTCGAACTTTCTTAGAAAGGGACTTCTTAAGAATTAAGTTTTTACCCTTAAGAAGGAGCTTTAGAAGAGAAAGCTATGTAATGCTGCGGGAGAAAACGGTGAATTATGGGCAGAAAAACCCTTATTGCTGGGCCTTGGTAACGAAAAGAGGATAATTCCAGTTGCTAGATTTAAAATAAAAAGTCCTCTAACACGTGGTTTAGCCATAATCCATGCGTTGTGATACAGCAAAATAAAATGATGGCAAAACGTCGGTTTGTGAGCAAGGCTGGCGGTTAAACCGTTCAGTCGATTTTCTCCAAAACTGATATTTCGCAAATAATCTGGACATTTTCACATATTAAAAAAAAAAGGCTCCATCGTTTTTGATTAAATTTCGTTGTTGGATGTAGTGAAGAACGTTTGAGAGAATGGCGCAAGTCTCATGTTCGTTAAAAACCTTGGTTTTTCGAAAATTGCATAATTTCAAAATCTTCTCGACATCTTCATACAACTACAGTTTTGAATTTTTCCCCCTTACATGAAATGTGCTCTTCAGAGACAGTTCTTCAGAAGAGGTCATGTCTAAAATTTCGAAAATATGTTACGTAAATTTAGATAAAACATATACGCTTTTAAAACCATTTTTAACAATTTTCTCAGAAACGACATTTTGTCTTTCATTTCAAACATCGTATGTAGCAAAGAACTGTGGATAGTGGTAGATAGTTCTATTTTCGCGCACTCTACATTTTCAAAAATTGCAAAAACAAGTTCGGAATTGTAAATTTAATATCAGGCGCTTCATTTCAGGCGTTGCCAGTTCAGAAAATAGCAAAACAGGTTTCAAAATTCTTCGAATTCATCCCATTGTTGTTGTTCATGATGACTGTATGATGCAGATAATATTTTTTATGAAAGGAAATAGTTTGAAGGAAGGTAATTAATTATAACTGAGAAGTAACAAGAACACTGCTGTACTTTAAGAAGTTTAATTGGATGATTATGCTATTAAAAAAATTCAAAGAACACTTCAAATGTAATGTAAAACGTAATCGTGTGTGAAATTATTCTTGCTTTTTTGCATTATGTTCTGTAAATATCGTAATATTTAAATTTATTTATGCTCGTTTCATTTCTAAAAGTAAGAACTGGAAGTCAAAATAATGTGGACACTGTTGCACTGATCGTCCATGTGTAAAGGGTTCCCTATCTCAGGTAAGTCAATGATTTGAGAGAGTTTAATTCTAGAACTAGGTACAAGTATCTTCGTACGACGAGGGCTGCTCAGTCCGCCCTGGCCCAGCGAGCGAGCGCGCGTGGAGGGCCCGGGAGAGGGGGCGCGTCTCCTGCCTCATCCACCGCCGCCGAGAGACATTAAGCGCTCGCCATTACGATGAGCAACGCCGCCGGTAATGCAGACGCCACCTGCGGCCGCCGCCCGCGCGCGCACGGCGGAGCGCGCAAGGGGCTGAACGCGGCGCGGCGCGGCGCGGCTCCGAGCCCTGCTGCCTGCGCCGGACTCGGGCACAACACACTGCACGCGCGTGCAGCCCACGCCAACAAGCACATTCGAGTGAAGCCGGGAGCCAGGTTGAGCGATTCCTTTCGGGCGCGTCCTCTGCTGAGGCCATTAGTCCCATTCGTGGAGTGAACGCACTTTCCTCGGAAGGTGACTGTGTTCCCCCTAGCTGAATGATGAGATTCGGTGTCGATCTACATGTCCAATTACAGATTTCTCCGTCCACGTATGTCAGCACTGGAGTACCGCCCCAGTAGGGATAAGCTGTAAGCACTCGAGAGAGAGAGAGAGAGAGAGAGAGACAGAGAGAGAGACAGAGAGAGAGACAGAGAGAGAGACAGAGAGAGACAGAGAGAGAGACAGAGAGAGACAGAGAGAGAGACAGAGAGAGACAGAGAGAGAGACAGAGAGAGACAGAGAGAGAGACAGAGAGAGACAGAGAGAGAGACAGAGAGAGAGAGACAGAGAGACAGAGAGAGACAGAGAGAGAGACAGAGAGAGACAGAGAGAGAGACAGAGAGAGAGACACAGAGAGAGACAGAGAGAGAGACAGAGAGAGAGACAGAGAGAGAGACAGAGAGAGAGAGTCAGAGAGAGAGACAGAGAGAGAGTCAGAGAGAGAGACAGAGAGAGACAGAGAGAGAGACAGAGAGAGAGACAGAGAGAGAGACAGAGAGAGACAGAGAGAGAGACAGAGAGAGACAGAGAGAGAGACAGAGAGAGAGTCAGAGAGAGAGAGAGAGAGAGAGAGAGAGAGAGAGAGAGAGAGAGAGAGAAAGGGGATAGCATAGAACAAGGAAGAGGAAGAAAACATTGCGCGATCCGTGGCCAGTTTCGTGAAGGATTTCTCCATCATTCACGTGGTATTTATGAGAGAAAGCATGGAAAAATACTGAGCAAAACAGTCTGTGGCGAGAATTCTCCTAAAACCGCCTCATTTGAACACAGCAAATATCGAAAGTCCGTCCTCGTCGGGACTCGAACCCTCAGTCTCTCGGTCAAAGCCGCGGCCGGGTCTCCTCTCCCCCTCTCAAACTCCAATTCCTGAATCATTTACATCAAGTGACTATCAATTGTACGTACAACTAAAATTTTCAACAAATTCGTATAATTGCACTTAAATGTAACCTTTAAAGTACAAGCATAGCATTGGATTCTTCCTAACTGACGTCTTGAGTGTTGCACCATGACGTCAAACAGATATACAAAGAACTTTTACAGAAAATGTTACGTCACCAGCGAAATAAATAGCTACTTTCTCGGGCTACTATGGAGCAAGCAAGTCCTACGATTTTTCATAAGGACACATTTTCGACATGCACTCTTATCGGTCCGTGCTGTATGAAAAAATCCTTCCAAGCTCTTCCTGGCTGATAGCGGAAAGCCTCCCGTTAGAGGACGAAAATGCTAACGCTTCCCAACGCTCAGCGAACAAAGCAACAGGTCACACAAAGGCATCACCTGGATGCTTGCAAATCAAATGCTCATATATTTCCCGAAATTTAATTAAATGGCGCCTCCTGCTGGTAGCAAGTTCAGCCAAACCGCGCGCGCATTCCGAAGCCAGAAGGCTTCCACCATCAATTCCATCAACAGAGGCGCAGCAGGCCGGGCGGCTCGTCCGCCGCGCTGACAATGGCCGCAGAATGCGAGGCACACACCGCACCGCGAGGAATGAATGCTGCATGCGGTGCACCTGCCCGACGCCCAAGCGACCTGCGGGGCGCTTTATTAAATATTTGCTCATTTTTGTTATTGCGCCCCGCCCACGCCCCGCCGCTGCCGCGCCCGGCACGCAACGCAGTCAGCCTCGGGGCAAGTGAACAATCATTAACGTCGTCCGATAGGGCTCCCTTAGAATTAAGAGGAGAACGTGCAAGTGACGCCCAAGTTACCCGTACATATTCTCAGTCAATATTAGCACTTAATTCAGGTAAAGAAAATTAAATACCTACTTTTCAGAAATACATAAATCATCAATATATAATTAAATTCTTTTTTTGTTGTTGCAAAGGCAGACACGACATTAGAAATCGAGAAGCATCAGCACCTTATGAGGACCTACGGGGAATATACAGAACAAATGGTCCAAAGAGTACGTTGTCTAATACCGTAGAAAAGCGGATTCTAAACAGATATCGCATTCCTAAGTAGTAACACGAGTCGAGGGGCCAGTGCTGTTAATGACCTCGCCGGCGACGCAATAACACGTTTAAAGATCAACAGAATTAAAAAAAAAAACAAAAAAAAAAACAAAAAACTAAAGAGACAAGTGTGTGTATATATACTCTCGCATTTCCACGCAGAAATTATTTTTCGAAGTTTGCCGGAAAGGGTTCAGATGTATTCTTTGTTTAGTGAAGGTGATTCCTCCCCCCCCCCCCGCTGAATGCCGGGATCCAGCGCCAACCTACCGTCGGATAGCGGGCTTTTCCCTAACAAGGTATCTCCCACCAGCGCCGCACCACTCCAGCCGGGGCGAGCCCTTATCTCCCGGCGTGGGTGGTAGTGCACTACGTGTTAGTGTGTGTGAGCATATGACAAGGGAGAGGAAGGTTCGTGGCCTGTTAGGATACTCCTCCGGCATCCGCCAGGTGTTGATCGGAGCAGCCCGGCCCCTGGACTTCGCTCTAGTGCCTCCCCTCGAGAGGAGCTGCTTGGTGCCCTGGGGCAAGGGTTCAGGTCCATTCACATGCAAACCCATAAACAGATTCTTTACAAGGCATTCGTCCACTGTCAACGCGTTCGGCGCACCCACATATGAAACGCAACGCGCGCAAGTGGGGCGCAGTGAGCGAGCGGGCGGGTGCCAATGGCGCCCAAAGCCCTTTGACGCGGCCAGCCCCACAGCCGCCTCCGCATTCCAGCTAATGGGGCAGGTGGGCGCCGGAAGGCATAGGCCGCCAACTCAGCTTTTTGTGGCACCGTCATTCCACAGAGAGGTGGCGCTGATTGCGATGTTGCCCCACCGCCCAACACTAGCCAATGGCGCTCGCTTGCCAACGTTGAATGCAGACCGCGGACGGCGCGTAATCGCATGTTATGTCCATCAGAGTAAACAATGTACTCTACAGGGTAATCAGCTAAAGGGGATGACCGGGATAATAATAATAAAATACGATAATAAAAGGAAAAGTGTATATACGTAGTATATAGAAAGTAATGTGATGCTGTGGCAAAAACGGTTCCTACAGACACCTAATATTGTAGGGCGCTGAAATGAAAAAAGTGGATAAATCCGTGTTCCCAAACGCAGTAAATTACTTCCTTTAACACGTTGTATGGTCAATTTCATAATTTGTGAGACCTTGATACCGAAAAATTGATTTTACGGCACGTCCGTCCGCCCGTTAGATCTTTCATTAACGTCATGCACTTTTTTATATTTAGCTCAACAGTTTACGAGTAACGTTGAGCGAAATATAAGCAATTTTAAAACAAATATTAAAAACAAAATTTTCTCAAAAAGGCTCCAGTTTTTTATACTCTCTTTGTGAAGATAGTGCTAAATGCTCTGTACTAAATGACTTAAGCGCCAATATATATAATTATATATATAATACAGAATGGCGTCTTTTTCTTTTTTTAATTACACAAGTGTAATTTTTTGATATCTCTCTCCTATAGGTTTGTATACATTGATACATTTTTAGGAACAAATGCTTCAAATTAAATCTTCCAACGTTTCTCGAAAACTCAATATTTTCTGTGAAAATAAGCTCAAAATTCTAGATTTGTATAAAACCTCAAACGCCGTCATCTCGAAAATGGTTTCAAATTTTTCCAATGTTTTATATAGATAGTGCTAAACTGCATTGAATAACATGGCGTAAACTTAATTTTGATGCATTTATGCAATATTCCAAAAATTCCACAAATGTGTTTTTTTATAGGGGTCTACCTCCCATATCATTCGTCCCACACGACAGGCAACTTGTATAAATATTTGCAATTGTGAGTAGAAGTGGTCGTTTTAATTATATTGAAATCAGTCGTAATACCTATAAGATATTTGATGAGAAATACATTACAATACTATTAATTACGGGAAGTTCATAAAGTCAGGATAAATGGGAGAAGTGACGTTGGGTGTATATACGTCGCTAAAACTAAAATAAGATATATATTTGATTAATTATTTAAAATATTTTCATAGTCAATTGAATAAATAAATGATTTATGATAGGACAAAGGAATGTAGTAGTGCAATAGGGAAAATACAGACTAGCAAGGAACATGCTAGTAAACAAGGTAAACAAGACAGTCGAGTGCAAGAAAATCAACATCAACTAAAAATTCAACTAAACGAATTCTGTCTCGGGTGTAGGCAGATGTAGAGACGTGAGCTAGATGAAATTTTACAGCATCGCGATAAATAGCGGATGACGATGGCAAGAAACAATAAGTGTGGTGGCACGAAAATGGATGGAATTTGGTCGCAGCTATGAGGATGCCTGGTATTGAGTTTCAGAAACAGCATAAACAGCTGATCACATCGAACCAGGAAAGTGCTTGGAAATTGAGAAATTTCAGACATTTAAGTAAAAATGTACAAGGCCAAAAATGTCCTAATTTAACAATACCATTAAATTTCAATTACTAATAATTCAAAGTAAAAATGGCCATTTTTCATCTCAAAATGGGTATTTAAATTATTTAAGGTGGTTAGAGCGAGATATTCCCTAGTAAACACAGAGTCCATACTACGTTCAAAAATATTTATTTGCAAGATAAGTGGGTATTATGAGACCTACATAAACAAAATAGGGACTTTTATACTGAGTTTTATGTAATTATGCGAATTAATTTTGTTCCATAAATGTAAAATAAAAATATTTTAATATCACATAAAGAGCTACAGTTGACTAGTTTCTTAACTAGTATATATAGGTGCTGTGGTGAGTTATCGTTGGCATTTCTAATGAAATAATTATATGCGTCGTCATTGCCAACAATATTATTTATTAAAAAAGCAGCTTTCGATAGATTAGCCATCATCATCAGTTTTCTAGTACAAGAAAAAAAAATTAAAACGTAAATATTCTTTTGATATGACAAAAATTATAATAAAGGTTACTAATAATTTACACTTTCTTGGAAAATATATTTAACATTCTAAGAACTGAAAGAAAGAAAAAAGTGTGTGTGTGTGTGGGGGGGGGCAAGTCATTTAATACTAAAGGAAAGTGAATGAAATAGAATTAGAACACGTAAAATTTGAAACAGAAAACATATTTCCATACATATTTCCATATCTTCCATAGAGCAGGTAAGGAATGGCTCAACTTACATTTCTATGTTTTCTGTTTCAAATTTTCTCTGTTGCACCTATGCATGGTTGATATTAACACCAGCAAAACAATATTTTATCATTGCAACTCATTTAAAGCCACTAAAAAGTATATTTCGTTCTGAATTGAATGCCCACTCAGTAGCTCTACAGGTTAAGGTGCTGATTTATGCTAAAGTTTGCTATTTTGAGTACTGTGTAAGCAACTGTGGTGCAAAAGACTTTGACAATCCACTGTGTGTTTCCATAATAAAAAAGAAAATATAAATAATTTTCGAATAATTGAATAAATTATCGTTAATCGAATAAATAATCGAGCAAAAAACTGACATACGACACAATACAAAATAATACTGTACTGAATGTTTAAAAAATTCTATAAACTCTCAAGATCACCCATTTTCTCGTAGGGAGTGGTATCAAAGTGAGTCATTGGGAATATTAATTGAATTAAGATTTTGATTCAGACCGCACTAACCATTATATTCATCAAATTCCAGCTTTTCTGAATATCTGATTACCATCAAACTCAATGTTCTCCAGGAGTGAGGATATTTTAATTGCTCCCAGAAGATCTAGAAGAATGTACGGACTGTCACTCGATTCGAATGAAGCGCGTTGCGCGCGCGGTGTTGCCGAGATGCGCGTCACAGTCCCGACCCTCTAGAAAGCGCGCGAAAGCCCCTTTGGACTGATTTAGGCTTATAATTTTGCAAAATACTCCTATTTGAAACGGTAGATTATCTTCAAATTACACATATTGATTCTTCAAGATGCTAGCTACCTAAAGAAGAGTTTTTAAAAACATGTTCAACCGTTAATTTTCTCACAAGTTTACAATTTCAGATCAGATTTGTCAGGTCACCATAGGAACACATGTTAAAACGGCAAACGGTAAAATCGATTCAAACTTTAATAGAACATAGGAGAACCTCTCATCTTTCGATTAATACAATAAAAAAAGGCATGTTAAACATAACACTTATCTCGTTCTTACCACCTTAAAGTATGAATAAAGTTTCAAAAAGATAAAATAAAAATTCAAATAGATGATTTACAAAAGTTATTATAAAGTTAAAGCATCGTTCATCAATGTATAACTAAAAGCAGCAGTAATATTTTACTGAATCACCAATTACAGTGGATGTCATTACGCTGCTGTAACTTTATTACGAATCAATTGTTATTTAGTAGAATGTTTGCATTACAAGGAAACGCCCACCAACTCCAGTTTTCCCAAATTATAAAAATCAAAACCAACAGTGTTCTCGTATGAGCGGTAATTTTCAGACTCACTGCGAACAATGTAATTTATTCAGTCTCTGAGAGTTTGTAAGCATCATTTACCACTGCTCACTTTAGGCGCCAGTGAAACAAATCAAGAGTGACCCAACCACGGCTGCGGGCATTCAGAAGTCCTCACTACGAAGGGTGCAGTGTACGCAATCGCCATCAGCTCTTGGTCCTCCGAACTAGTGCAACACGACAAGCCATTACGACTGCCCGTAACATCAGCGTCGCCGAAATCTCAATGGTGTTACAGACAAAACCCTTTTTCGGGGACATCCAGAATACGGTTTAGACGCTCGTGTTTTCCACGACGAACGGCCAGCCAGACTGGCAGTGTAAGCAATGCTGAAGTTCCACATTTAAAAATTTCTTGCAGATTACTTTACGATGACCCCAATGAAAATGAAATATTCTGAAAACGAGGGTGGGGGCGGGGGAGGGGGCGGGGCGGCAGCGAGCGAGCGAGCTTCGCAGGGGCTGCGGATTAACGCTCCCCCCGGCGAGTTTTAAATCGCGCCGGCCGCCGCCTGTTTTGATAAATGAAGGACGCCTGAATGGCACCCGCGCCCGGCCGGCGCCCGCTGGCGGTGGCAAAATATTTACTGAAGCGCCGCTCATTACGCCGATGCTATACGAGGCCCGCGTCGGGCGCCGGCTTAGGGCGAGTGACTTAGGGGACGCGCCGGGACGTCGCGTGCCGTCGCGTCGGACGGGCGAAGCTCCAGGTTGTGCGAGCCGCACTTGACTGATGGCACGAAGCTGATTACAGGGCTTGAGAGATAGTAGAAACAGCATGTCGTCACAAGCAGGTCGCGCTTCTTGATTGCAAGCATAGTAAACAATGTATTTTAATAGTGCTGAACGGGTGCACATTGCAACACACTAAAGCGTTTTTAATATATGTGGATGTACAACAGCTCTACAAGGTCGTATCTATATTAAATACTCATTTGCTATACTTAGTTTTAAATTTCTTCAATGAACACACTAAAATAATTATGAGGCTATAGGTGAAGCCTGATATGAGGATGTAGAAACTCAGAGGGAGGGTCGATAAATTTCCATCAACTTGAAACAATACAAAGGCCCTTTAAAGGAAACTCTCTTTAAATATTCGCCATCCCCAAAGACGATACCTGTACTTCGTCTTCCCGACGATTCCGGGTAAAGCTCGTATGCGTGAGTCACTAAGCAAAGTTTATGGAACAAAATCGATGTGTTGGAAACAATTCACGCATGAATTTACAAATTTTTCTTCCAGTGCTAAAAGCAGTCATTGAAAGAATATGTTAAAATGTGTGAATATTTGCACAGCGCTTGGCAAGATCGGCAGAACGATGAGCTGCACCAGTAAATGAATGCACTATCGAGAAGCAAACTCATCAACAAACCGTGCTGTCTTTCTTGTGAAATTGTTGAGCAGATGGTTTTAGTAGCACTTGAAAGTGTTGCAGCAGTTGACCTGAGATTATTTCCTAGGGCATTCACAAACAACTGCGAACAGGCACTTTATCTCACAGGGCCTTGAGTTGCATAGTCCACGGCAATGGCAACCGGCAGTGTAGCCATTGCTTATTTTTGGTTTTCGTAATTTTCGGAGAAAATGGTATTGAAACATGTCACAAACTGTGTATAATGTTCGATTTCGTATGGGAGACAAAAAGGCGGAAATCATTATAACATCTTCATTGTGATTGCTCAAAATCTTCAGTTAGAACCCTTGATATAGTTGATGGCCACTCTTAATTTTCTGCATTTTCTGTCAGGCGTTTGTCTTAAAAGGATATGACCAGTTTTGCAAACGATACACACACTAACCGGGCTGGAAGGCCTGCCGCTTCTTACTGCCTGCTGTGTTTTTCGAGGTGTTTTGTATACTTTGTCAAATAAAGTCTAAAAACTCGTGTTTCTCCAATAGGTAGGTGAACTCGTTGATATCGCAGTGACAGAGGTTTGAATCTACCACCTCTTAGCACGCCACTTTTCTTTCACTACGCACCTAATACAAACGAGAGAAATATTTTCGATAATATTCCTGAGTGCCATATTCCAAAGATTCACCCTTTTCTCTACCACCTTCGGTTTTTTTTAACTAAATAAATCTAAATGTTATCTTGGCGTACGTTGCCCGGTGACAGGATTCAGAAATGTGTACTAGATCAATATACAACTTTACAAAAAAGAATTGCAAATAATTTTACGTAACTATCCCACGTCCATTTCTTACCACATGCAGACATTTGTATTTAGTACATAATTACACACACAATCATACATACGTATATATTCATATATACATACGTTTTCATATTACTACCTACACACACATACACATGTATATTCCATGTATACATTCATTGTGATGCACATACTACAAACAACTAAAGATACACATACGAAACACTACAAATTACTGGATACACAAAAATTAACACTACAATATTATGTAATTAACACCTAATATACACATTAGCGGAGGAAATTGGAATAAAATACACAGACTCAAAAACCGGATCAAACACAACAGAACTCAACGATTTTTCAGTCGCCCTCTTTGAGACCTACCGATGAAGACATATTTCCATGACCAGAGGCGAAATATTTCATTTGCCCAGAGCCTGTTTTCTGAATATTTACATGTACCATAAATAAGAACTGAAACAAAGGGACTAAAAGCAAAGACTGGTTTTCGGAATCTAATAGAAGGGCACAATGCTAGATGTAGAATCTCATAAGTCAACAGCAGTAAGTAGAGTTCAGTGGAAATTCAAAGAGGTCAAGCACCAATATAATTAGGCTTGAGGAAGGGTGTCAGAGAAATGAGTCGACATTTTTTTAAACATTTATTTTCCTTTGGATTAAATAATACAAAAATCAGTGTTAAAACACTCTACCTTTGTTATGGTTGCATAATTCTACTTATAATTAATTTACAATAAATTTACTACTGATCTTAAAATACAATTTACAATACTACAAGGCTGATAGAGGTATCTTTATATAATAACTCTACATTGGGACGGAATCTGAAAATGTATTGAGGAATATAAGAAACGGAAATTTGTTCTTGATGCGGGATCTGTGGATTGGGTTTTGGCACTCTTAGAGGGGTTAGATTGGATATATTTGGAACGTTGTGGAAGAAGTGGGTGGGTAAAAAAAAAAAAAATAACGGTTCTAACTGGAATTCTTTATGGAGTTGTGAATTGACGATGAACCATAGTGCATTCGTGATTGTGCGGAGGAACTGATTTTGGACTATTTGGAGTTTTTTGGAATTCGATTTGGCTGCGCTGATCTATACTGGCCATACATATAAAAGTAGTGGTCGAATAAACGTTTTGTAAATCAGAAAGGCGGTATTGTGAGATAATTTAGCAGATCTATTTATTATCAGTTTTAATTGGTGTAATTTCATTTTAGTTTGTATAACTTGTCGATGTGATGGGTCGGGTTCTATGAAAAGGCCTAGGTATTTAATGGGTTTGTTATACAATGGCGCCACGCCATTGTATAGGTTCTTGGTTCAATTGTAAGGGGGTGAGGGGGATGTAAGGTTTTAAGGAAAATATTTTGTCTGCAGATTTTGACGGGTTGATTTTAATTTTGTTTTTCGCTGCCCAGCAGTCGATTTGGAGTAGGTATAACTGCAGATTGATTTTTATTGTGTTTATGGTGGGTTATATATAGCTGTGTCATCTGCAAATTGGGCGGTTTTTATTTTGCTATGTTTGGTGGGATGTCGGCTAAGTACAAGTTATAAAGATCGGGAGATAACGGGGAGCCTTGGGGAAGGCCTGCCTTGACTATTTTGCATTGGAACGATGGTTATCGACTGTAAAGGAAAACGTTCTATTGTTGAGGAAGCTGGAAATGATTTTAGTAACATATAATGTGGAGTGCCTATTTTTTTTATTTTGTAGTTTAATGATTGGTGTCATGTTCTATCAAAGACGTGAGAAATGGCAACAAAAAAAAAGAGTTATTGCGTGATAGTGTTTTTGAAATGCTATATGAATGTTTTCAGTGATTCCGAGTAGTTGGTGATGCGTGGACTAGTCGTTTTTCTAGTAGTTTAGATAGCGGGGAAGCAAACTGTTTGGGCGGTAAATATTGGTTAGAGATGCATTCTTGTTTGCCTTTTGTTCCGGAAGAACGATTGCATATTTGCGGATCGAAGATATCGGGATTTCTTAATTGATCATGGAAGTATGTAGGGCCTGGATGTGAAATTATTTTGAGATCAGTGCGATTTACTATTTGGGCAAATATTTTTCCATTAGCGTTGGTGTTCAAACAACCCCAATTGGTGTTTTTGGTATTTAGGTCCCCAAGAAGTATTGTGTTATTTAGTTGAAATAATTCGTTAATGTTACCGAGATCTAGTATATGATTTTCTGAATTGTATGCTGCAGTTATAGTCCATATTTTATTTTTCATTTCTAATTTAATGGCAACAGCTTCTATATTACCAGTACATGGTAGTATTACTGAGCAATGTTGAATATTTTTATTGATGGCTATTAGCACTCCTCCTCCTTTGCTTAGGTTTCTGTCGGCTCTGTAAATTGCATAGTTTGGGATATAAAATTTATTGTTTTTCCTTTAAGTGGTTTTTTGTAATGCAAATAGCATTCCATTGACAAGAGTAAAATCTTTAAGGTGTCTTGCCATTATTTCCGTTAATGTAGAAGGACCATTTTTTAAAAATTAAGTTGATTGTGGTGGGTATAAGTGTGTTGATGGCATTGATTATATAGGAAATGATTGCATTAATTATTGTATTTATAATATTGGCATAGTAAGGGACCTTGGATTTTTTTCTTGTTTCTGCTTTTACTATGTGGTTACAAATTTTCTTAATTGCTAAAATGTTGTCTATAGGGTCTAGTCCGGTAAATACAGCTGCAACTACTGGAATAGGTTTGTGTTTTTTTGTGAAGTCTTGATATATTTCTTGATCAGTAATGGATTGGTTGACGTTCTTGAAGACTACAGAGAAATTTTTATTCAACGGGTTTTTGAAGGAATGAATACTTCAATGAGTATGAATTAGATACCTGATTACGATTCAGAAATCCGTAGGTGAGTTTGCTCTTATTTTAATTTTATTGTTTTATTGATCTGTAATGAAATTTGTTTTGACTTTAGATTTAAGTTCTTTGGTGAATACATTATAATGGATAATGTCTGCTATTATTATTGGTGGTTTCACTTTGTACCATAGGAAGTTCGATAATGAGTGAGTCTATTTTCAGTTGTTTGCTAATCAAGTTCACTTAGAGGTTCGAACCTATTTTGACCGGCACATTAATTAGTAGCAGAGTTAGATTTCTTATTTGTATCACTGTAACTATCGTGCTTGCTACGAAATGTTTTGGGTCCACGCTATATAGCTTTGTCACTGCCCTTTTTCTAGAACCTGTGGAGTCTCTTTGCGGTGGCTGAACGGTCGACGGGTGGCCGAGTTGAATTGGCGCCTGCCCATCAGCGCAAGGGGGTTAATTTGGCTGGTGAGGTTCTCCGCCTCAAGTCCATTTCGTGTTCGGTGAATTGATTTGGATGATCTGGGATGAAAGTTTCCATTGTTGCTGGCTGGTTCTCACTGTTGTTAAGAGCAATGCAGCACTTACGACTTCACTTGTTGGAGGGTTGTAGGTGCATGCCATTCACTACACTGATTAGCACTGAGTCGCACTTCACTAGAATTGTTTCGAAGAACTGTATATCAGAAGCACTTATACGGTTCATTTCACTAGTTTATAAGTTAATGTTTTCGCAATGCGACGCGGGACTCCCCGCCACTCCCTTTATTGAAGTGTCAAATTGCGAAGTAATGGTTTTATTATAACAGATCCGACAGGGTCGCACAGCAGAGCTCTGAATGCTTCACCACTGTTGGACGAAGAATGTTACTCGACATTGTTAGAGTTTTGCAGGAATGAAACTTGAGTAGGATAATCCGACACATTTATAACTAACTGGCTTGTGGGAAAAATTCCTTTGAAAAAATCACAAATGAATGAGCAGGTACACATACTCAACTAAATCTACATAATTTTTGTCTTTTTTCTGTTGTGGTGTTATGTATCACCTAAATATGCAACAAAAATTAAATTTTACGGCATATAAAGCAAGTGGGAGAAATATCATTCCTAATCCGTCCCCGGCGGCCCGTGCCGGAGAGGCGTGGCGGCTCGCTCGAGGGGCGAGTGCGCCAGCGGGCGCCAGCGGGCGCGCATTGTGTGGCGAAACGAGCGCGGCGGCGCGCCCCAAAGCGAAGCCCGGCGGAATGGCATTCGGTGTGGCCCCAAAGCGCCGCGGGGGCGGGGGCGGGGGCGGGGGAAGGTTCCGCGCCCGCTAAATACGCCCGCATGGCTTCCGCGCCGGGCCGCGCCGCGCCGCGCACAATGGACGGCGGGCGCACTGCGTTTCGCGCGCGCGGCGCGTCTCCCAATGGAACAAGCGCGGCTTTGGCGCGCAGCACGCGGCCAGTGGAACGCGCCCGCTTCGCTTCGCTTTTTCTTGGGGGCAAATGGACCCGCATGGGCCTGAAACGACGATTGCGGCGATTGAAGCCGCAGCCACAAGGCGGGGGAGGTTTGAAGCCGGGATCGAGGGCGTGACGGCCGGCGCGGCGCGGCGCGGCGCAGGGTGCAAGGGCACAAGCGGGGGAAGCGGGACGTCCTACCGCCACACGCAGATTACCAGATAATTATCGTACAAAGCGAGGCGGGATTTGCAGCGTAATTGGACGCCGCACTCGCGGAGGCGCGCGGGCGGGGGGGGGGGGGGCGCTGCGTGAGGCCGCCCCCGCAGAGTCAATTTCCGTCCGACTTGATCACGCCGTCGAAATGAGGCGTGAGGCAGGGGCGGGGGTGGGGGCGGGGGTGACGCACCTGCCGCACTTCCCATTTGCAGCGCGTGCGGAAACTGCCGACATCGCGGGATTTGCATCCGTCAAAATATATCCAAGAAAAATTGCCCACTTTTCGTAGGCACTACGTAAAACCATGCCATCCATCTACTCAATTACCTGATCATTCAAAGCAGACGTAGTTGCCCGCCTGGGAGTTGCACGTTCCTGCGAGCACGGGCCCACTTTTCCCCTTCAGATCCAGAAAGGAGGGTTCGAGTGCAAGCTGCAGCAGGGAAGTGAAGTGCAAAGTGCGCTCCAAATATCACGAACGTTGCTTGCGTAACTAACAACCGACATTTAACAGTAGTTTATGCAAGATAGCTTATAATGTTAAGCTTTATTGCATGAGTACATTTTGAGAATAAGCGACATTAACAGCGAGTTTTCAAAATTGGACGAACGTAATAAAGCAATATTGAGAATCAAACTTAATTTTGTGAAACCGCTGTCATGTCTCGGGTATTTGACATCTGTGCGACAGAACAGTGGTCGGTTGTTCGCAGCTACCTCCCCACGATTGGCTGTGTGTGATGACGCCATCATTCGTGCCGTAAAATGCTAATACGTCATCATTTGTGACGTAAAATGTACTTTTATGAACTACTTCAAGTCGTTTATGGTGCTTGAATACAAAAAATTACATTTATATACTTTATTGCTTATTACTTTAATTTATGCTTATTTTGTTTTAATTCTGCCTTGAAGAATCGTTTTGCTACTTCGTTAAGATTTTTTTCGCTCTTTTCGTTTTGGGTTGTTTTATAACATGATTCTGATATTTGCAATATGAACCAATAATGAAAAATAAATTAATAAGTTTCAATGTAGTGTATCTACTGAAGTAAAATCACACGCTCTTACTGATAGATATATTATATCACTCTTACGAGCAAACGGCTCTTAAACTATTATTGTTCCTAACCTGAAGTAGGAGGTTAATGTATTTTTTGCATTCTTAAGCAAACGCGATTATGAAATCCAGATCTTTTTTTTTTTTTAATAGAGGAAATGGAATTTAATATCACTTTCAGAGTACTAACTGGTTACTGATTTCTCCAAAAAACAGTCATAAATCAGGTATCCAGTGACTTACCGCCATCCCGGAGAAATATGTACAACCCTTACGTTTAGAGTTCGCGACAGGTGCACTGGACGCAGTGCGCGACCTTGATACGCATGTTCAGAAGATATTCCAATTTTCTTCAAAACCTACGACCCTTTCTTAACGAAATGTATAAAACATGAAAATCCTTGTTCGATGTCGTTCAATATTAAGCTTCGAAAATTAATGGACTGAAGGATGATTAAACTTCCAGAACAATACAACCACCATTCATTGCGAACACCGAGTTTAACGTATCTGAAAATATAATGGAAATGTTTTGTATTAGCAAGATCTGGACATGTATGACGTAGGGATATATGGCAAAAAATCATGTTCACCTTTCCTTACAACGCAATGCACCATGTATAATTTAATCTCTAGTTTTTGTGTTAGGACACACGTTTGCTGGACAGTCCGTCTACATATGCTACACATCTTTATATTTAAAAACGCTCTTCGAGCTTCAGACAACTCGCTAAAGAATGATCTGAACGTGGCTAAGAACAGCCTTACACCGACGTCTTCTCGAAGAGAAAATGAACGCTTTCAATAGATCGACGACTCGCACAATAAAATAATTAACAGATGTCGGCAGTTGTGTTGGCTCAATTAAAATACTATTTTATCAAAATGTAATGATTGTACTATAGAGCATGTTAATAATGGCAAGCGATTAACACATTTGGGGCCCACTACCTTTCATTTAATGCATCGAAATTTCCTTTAGTAGAAAGCTTCACATTAACTTCTTTCTCATTGACAACCCAAGTTTTTTAAAAACAAAGATACAAATAAAAAGTCTTAAATGAAAACGGAACTATACCAGACTTACAAATGCACAATCTACAATAAAAATAACAGGATTCGTAAATAAATAAGCAATGCAGCGATAAGATTTCAAGCTCAATGAGAGAGGTTTGCAGTTATCCCGTGGATGGCATTTGCTTATTATTCGAATATTTTTTTTGCAATCCAAAAGTCTCAGTACTGTAGGATGAGCTTCCCCACAATAGTATGCCATATATCAGGCGGGACTGTAAATTTGTAAAATACACGCAACGAGCGCATGAAGGCTGACAGAATTTGAAGGAATTCTGAATGCATAACATAATTAACATAATTTAGTGTTTAATTCAATTATATGGATACTTCATTTGAGGTTTGATTAAATTGATAGTCCCAGAAATGTTGCCACCTTAACAACAGCTAATTGCATATTGTTAATTTACAACGGAGCTGGGGAGTGCGAGTTTGAATTGCAAAAATTGCATTGAAACAGTTTTTCCATTGTTAACTATTAATTTGTTATTATGAAAGCAATTTGACACCCCTGAAATCTTACTATTTATTGTTTCTTTTTGCGTGACACATCCCATCCACATCCAAATCCATTTTCCAGTACAAAATTGCATGTACCTCTTCTCTACTTGCACCAATCTTTAACCGACCAATATCCGAGATAATTTTGTTGCGGAAATTTCAAAAACGACTTGAGAATCTCGTTGCGACGAATTAGTCAATACTTAGAAACCAGGCCGTGGGAAATATTTCGTAAAAATATTTCTGTAAGTTGCCTTTAATATTACTCTGTCAAACTAGATTTTCCAATTATATTCCGGCTCTGGAATGTAACCAAATTCATGGTCGCATGGAGAGCTTTAGATCTCGGGCGGTATATTCCGTCCAGTTGTGACCAATTATTTTGACACTCAGGAATGCCACACTAAATGGGAAGGGGCGTGTAGGATAAGTAATAGATATCAATGATTCCCATTTATTTAACGAATATTGGCAAATTTGCGGTAGAGATTGTGGTATTTCCTATTTTGTCATTCAACCAAGCGAGAGTGTTCAATGCAACGAAAAAGATTTTTGTTGCAAGAATTGAAGAAAATTCTAGTTTCCGTTCCATGCTGAGCATGAAGACGTTTCACAACTCTGGTAACTGTTTTCACTCTCCAAATGCTCACAGGCTGCACAGTAAGAATTTCACATGACTAATAACATGAATGCCTTAATAACGAAAATAATAATAAAATCCTCAATATACACATGCATTATATCAATTGCTCATCTCTTACGGATGGTAAAAATTCAGAGATACTGAAATGTTGGAAGCAATTTAAAAAATTCTGTACAATATATTTATATCGCAATGAATAGAAACTAACTTTACCCCACCATAAAAGTTAAAAAGATAAGCTTTCAACTTATTAACATTCATTGCTGATCAGTAAATAAACAATTTTGAAAAAAATAATTACAACAAATTGTTATTTCAGAAGACCTTTCTTCTTCAATTTTTTATATACATTAAGATAGGTACAATAAGTGTGTAAAGTCTCGACACTCCAGACTTTCTTATTTTTTTCATTTTGAATGAGGTTTCGATCAAGGTCGGCAGGCGCATGCTCGGTGCAGGCGACTGCGTGATGCGCACAACCCTGCATCGGCGCTGCCGGCTTCGTCGATTGGTTACAAAGAGTGTTCAACATTTTATTTGCACTCTGGGAACTATACTAGTTTATTGTTCTAATCACCTATGTCCTGAGTAATCTTTTTATTCGTAAATATTTTTTTCATTTAATAAATCCATTTAAACTTGCTAAACATTCCGAGCAAGAGGGCAAGAGAAACGTGGCAGGTGCAATATGCCATAACTGTTGCATTAAGAAGTCGATGGCACACAAGTGACACATCCAAATACATCATTTTTCAGGAGAGTCATTTGAAGAATTGTCATTCTTTTGGGAGTGAATTACATTGAATCTTACTCAAAGTTCCTACGATCTACAAAAACGCAAATAATTCAAGATTAGGAATCCGTGGACAATTCAAAGTCAGGCTTATTCAACCTTTTAGAATCAATCCTTCGACATATACGACACTGTTCTTAAAAATAATACGAGGACTGTATGGAATTTTTATCTTCATCTTGATTAGTAATAGAAGGAATTAAAACGAAATACGACACTTTTGCTGATAATATACTAAAATAATATTGCCCCAACCTGAGACATGACCTTCTTCTTGACACAACTGCGATGCTCCCTCGAACGCCAAATGGCCACACGTGAAATTGTGACGTTGTTCAAGACAACAACCAGTCGTGTTTCTTCCAATGACAAAACATCTCGTGGCCAGTTTTATAGGTAGAACAATGACTTTTTTTCTAGATAAAAATATGTGGCGAGAGGAACGTTTACCACATAATTCAAAATTGCATTTTGTTTTATACTGGTGTCACTTGTGTGCATGGATATATATTTCTTCCGATTCGGGGCAAAGTGATGAATATGATTCACAAAAAGAAGTGAGAAATCTTCAAGAGGAATACGAACCACCAGAAATATAAGACGAAACTTCTATTAGACTTTTCTTTACTAGACTTTAGAAAATATGTGAATCAGCTGGTAGTTACCTTAGGGCAGTCACCTATTGCGAAACGGAAAATAACACTTAAGTCCTACTCACCAAGGAAGCCTAGTGCCATTAAGGAAGTGGCAATTTTAGAAATGTAAACAATGACGCAGAAGTGATGCGTTCTCAATTTAAACAAAAGTTTTCGAAAGTAAGATATTAAAATAAGAAATACATGATCCTGACGTGCCTTCCCAAAACGTAAAGTATACAAGAAAAAAGAGAATTTGACGTATAATTTTATGTAGCTCAAACAGTAAAATTAAACCAATAGAAGAGCATCATGTCTGTTCTTGACACAAAATACCAGCCGTATCTTTCTGATGACATTTAAAGAATTGTGGAGAACTTTTACCAAGAGGACGACATCAGTCGTATTATGGCGAGCAAGGACATCTAATCTGTAAGGGAGGGGGAAAGAAATTAAGAAAACAGATGGATATTAACAAATTTGAGGGACATTTTAAAGAAATTTAAGAAAATAAATGTTGGGTTAAAAATTGGCTTTTCAAGTTTTGCGTCAGTGAGACCAAAATATTGTGTATTACCCAGGTCCCCAGGATATCATAACGTCTGTGTTTGGTCGATTTGTGAAAACACGAAACTAATGTTTACGACTTTGCAGAGCATTAATCATGCTTTCAATTCAGTTATGAATTCTATTAAATTTTCCCCTCAAAACGTGTTTCTCATGAACCATCTATGATTTTTTTCTCAATATGTGCAGCAACTGTCTAGGTTCAGAAAATGTTGCGCAATTCTTAACTTCCTTCTTTGAAACAAATCTTTTTGAGGAAATGATTTACAAAAAATTAAAAAAGAACTGACAGGGCCGAGATGATAACAGTGAAGATAGGAGCTGAAAATTTCATTGTTTGGTTAAAGAAATTCAAAGTTCATAAATTCGTCGCAAAAGCTCAGTCGTAATTAAAAGAACTAAAAACTGTGATCTCTCAGTTTGAAAATAATGCGTCGGAAAATATGTGCTTCACAGTCATATCATTTCATTCATGATAGTACCGCAATTTATTTATTTCAGAAGCAGCTAATTAACCGAATTTTCGACAGAATTTTTTAGAGGTAAAAAAAATATACTACTTTAGTGGCGGTGGGGCAGGACTATATAAAAACAAAAATACCTTGATGAATTTACAACACAGGAAGAGATGTGAAGGCTATGCTGCGTGGCATTTCGTTTTTTTTTAGGAGTCACGGCGAGGGTCCCTGTGCAGGAGGAACTGAGTAGGGACTTTGTGCATTTGCCATCTGCATTTGCCGGTCTCGAGAGGATTCAAATCCTTACCAAATAACTTTATGAGTGGGCACAAAATAATGTGAATGGAATTTTCTTTTCGTACCCTACCAAAGAAGAGCACGAAGAAGTAGCTGTGCGGTTAAATAGCGAAGGATTTGTGGGACGAAAACAGTAGCGGGTACAAGGAGTACCATTCCAGTCAATGAGATCAAACTTTCAGACAAACGTGTAGCAAATTCAACTGAAGTGTCTAGGGAAGTTTTTCTCCAAATGGCACCTATGGATGAGTAGTCCATTAGCCGCCACGCGAGCTGGGCGCTGAAGGTTATGGCGGGTTGCATACTGCGCCTTTTAGCTCAGGTGAGTATTTTTAATGACTATTTCACTCATGTCTGTCCGTGTAGTAAGTAACCAATGCTAAGCAAGAATATATTAAAATTAACCAATCAAAGATGTCTATCGCCATAAAATTATAACTTTGTTTACCTTTTTCTCTCCGCTGTAATTTCTTTGTTTACCTTTTTACGATAAAGATAGCAATTGTTTTAAGTCCACAATAACTTGTGAGTATACATTTAATAAAATGTGTCGTTTTAGTAATGTTTAAAACTCCGAAATAGAATATATTATTAAAGATTAAGTGCCGAAAAACAGCAAAAGAAACAGAGAAAGTGTGTGGAAGCAATTTCAAGAATTTTGTGAAGAAAGAAAGTACAAATGGACAGCGCAAACTACAAAAGAAATTACACATATTGTGGGCAATTAATATGGGAAGATTAGATGGTGAAGAGAACAAACAATGTGCCATCAAAACTATGTGGAACGATACAACCAAAAGTATGCTGGAAAATACTTTAATGAGTACACACGTTTGTTCAATCCATTCGAAATTGACGAATACCGCTGTTAATTCAGCTCGTACACCTTCCACTTTAAATACTTCCACGGAATACCAAGACATGGAAAATTTAACTACCTACAACTTTCATTACATGTTCTTGTAAGTAGCCTTGTTATAACAGGTTTTGAAAGTTTTATTACCATAAAATCGAAACATTTCTGGGTATTTGAAATCATATTCTGCATAAAACTGTTATTCATATTTTACTTGATTATAAGTTATTCCAGGAGTCAGTGATAACTTTGAGCTGAATGAAGCTTTCACATATTCCGATAGCAATTTTGAGTAATATTTCTCTCTTCGCAATTCCTGTGATTTTAATTCTCCATTCGAGTCATGCAATGTCTTAATTTGTGAAATAGTCACACTAAATATCACTCGAAATACTGTTATATTACTTATGATAATTTCTGTTCCTTTTAAGATATCATCAAGGAAATCTGACAACTTCTAGAACATCCTGAATGCTGCAGATATTCATAAATTTAAAATATTTGTCTTTCGAGTAATCGCGTTTAAACAGTTTTTTTATTGTTATATTCCGAGAATATCACGATATAAAAATGTATTTTTAATGAATAATTTAACTATGTGTCACATATAATCACAAAATTTAAGAATTGGTAGAAACGTTTATATGAAGTCAAAGAAAATAATTACGGCAATGTTCATAAATTTAAAATATTTGTCTTTCGAGTAATCGCGTTTTAAACAGTTTTTATTGTTATATACCGAGAATAACACGATATAAAAATTTATATTTAATGAATAATTTAACTATGTATCATATATACTCACAAAATTTAAGAATCGGTACAAACGTTTATATGAAGACAAAAAAATTAAATAATATCGGGGTGTTGATAGGTAGTCTCAGGTTTAGAGTGCATTGTTGCTGAACAATCAGACAATTTTAATATTGTACCTCGACGTTGCAGGTATCGTGGACAACAAAATCCCGAAACATTTTCAAGTTTGCAGAATCTTCTTCTAAAATCTCCTTTTTTGCTGGAATGACCCTCCTACTACTTTTTCTTCGTATCTTGCACTTCAAAACTTTTAATGAAACACCATGAATATTTTTTTATTGAAAGCCTGTATCTTGCGAGTTTAAATAAATGTTTCGATTCACTTTTTCCGACCAGCATCGCCACAATGAAGTGAAAATCATAGGCTCTTCAATATTCAGTGATTGTGAGCTGCCAGTTACCTTCAACCTGTACGTAGTCTATATTAAGTTAGAGATATCGGAGATATATTTATGCAATCGTCAAAACTACCCCAAATCTTTAATTGCATTCACGGAACTGGCAGTTGTAGGCCCCTCAGCTGCCGCTCCATACCGGCGCATTTGATTGGCAGAAGAACATATTAACCGGAGCGAATACGATCTTCCAAGATGCAATACAGTTTCAGAAACAGAAAAAATGTCGTTGCCTTAGAAGTGCCTACAATTTGACACTTTAACACTCGGAAAAACAGAACATAATCATAATGAAAACTAAAATATTTTCATTTACGGATACATCTGTTTCTGGTTCAAAGCGTCTTTCTGAGTCTTAGATTTGCTTAATGCATCTGTAGGAACAAGTGTTGCAAAAGGTGGACTTTCTAAATTATTGTAAGCCCTTTGACGGACGCTTACTGCAGTAATTAAAAACCCAAAATAGTTACTGTTAAAGGCATATTAAAACATCATCGGCGAAATGGAAGGGCACAGATTTTAGATTCAAAAGCGCGCCCTCGCATTTCTCAGAACGCAGCCCACGTCCGCCAGAGCTCCCGTTATTTGCTCTTTGTCCGCTTTTATGTTGACATTTGAATGTAAGTTTCCACTCATTTTCTCCGACCAGCGCACTGCCACAATCATTTGCCTCGAAATAGAGCTCATGCATTCACGGAACGAGCTCTTTTGTTCCGCCCGCCCGGGATACGAATACGAATACGTCACATAACACTAATACAGATCACTTCAAACAGAACGAGGCCCCACAATGAAGTGCATTTACATTCAGGAAAGCGATCTTCCGGGCCACGAACCTCCAATGACGGGCGCATCACGCAGGGGCAACTGTTCCGCAGAGGAGCCTCAAGCCGCACATGCGCAGCTCCATCAATATTGCGGGCCACGCCGGACGCGCTGCGCTGGCGAAGACTCGCTGTGGCCGCACGCGGAGCCACGCACGGAGCCACGCACGGCGGCTGCGGCCACAGCGCCCGCTGGCGCGGGAGAAGCTTTCCGTACATTTGTGTGTTCCAAATACGACCATCGCTCCTAACAATAACACCCCGAGTACAGACATAATGCACTTGTTTATCAAGGGTTTCAAGCTCACACTTAACGATGCCACCCGGTACCAACGCCTCAATCAACAACATTCTGAACAAAAGCACGAAACAACATACTGAAGGGTGACACTTGTGCTCATTACCCATTATTTATTACCTCAAACGTAATAAATTTAGCGGACATTTCAGCTAAATTTATTACGTTTCATGCAAGGCGTGTCCACAGGTCTCGTAGTACTACTAAAGAAATATTACCCCATGACGCTTTCCGATTATTTCAAAGTAAATAAGCCCGATGTAGTAATTTTGTATGTTAAAACTATTATGCATATATTACCAACAATCATCGCCGTAAAATATTGAAGCAAACCTACAAATAGTTCACAAAGACGACGGAGATTAAACTGCGCTGCACCTACGGTAAATGCAGGGCCACAAGCGCTGAGAAGGCTTACTCCAGCCTCCCACTGCAACGGTTATTAAATACGATATTCGAAACTACGCGTACAATGTATTCCCTGTCGTCATAGTGAATTATTTCGCAATGTATAAACACGCATTACACAGCGTTATCTATTATCAATTACAGTGCCGTGGACATTATTGTGTATCATTACATTATTGTTATGAATGGCGGCGAGACGGCCAAGCCGCCCGACCTTGCGGTGGTAATAAAGTCATACATAAATAAACAACTGGGTCGCGAGCGCGTGACGGTGTGGAGACGGGAGAGAACGGCAGCCAGAGCCCGCCGCAAGACTCAGGCGGGGGCAGAGAGAGAGAAAAAATACTATAATCATTTTTTCTCTATGGGCCAAAAAGGAAAGAAAGGAGGGTAGCAGGTTTCTTACCGTTTATCTCTTTAATTACGAACCAACCACGATGAAATAATTCTAAGGCTACAAAATGATCCTACAAGGGTAGGATACACGCTTTTATAATACAAGAATTTATTCACTGTATATCATAAATTACATTCCTTCAAATTCTTCTCCCAGCTTTATCAACTTCTGCCACAATTTCCATGAAGGCGTTTTCAACAGGTCCATCTCTACCGGTGTAATACAGGCATTACCTTTCGGAAGGCCTACGCCGGTTGAAATACTACTGTAAATGTTTCACCGATATAGGAGACTTGGGGTATTCCTAATATTGATAAAATTCGTAAAAATATATTTCTACGGTTCAGGTCTAGGATGAGCAACCGCGCACGCATGAAAACCCCCATGTCAGCTAGTGGTGCAAGGAGCTGGGTTATATCAAAAAAGTTTAAATGTGCAAAACTCGCACATTATACATAAAACAACTTATCATATCAAATAAATGAACATCTTACGTGGTTCGTTTCATATTTAATTGATGATAGTATCTCAGTCCATTGACTCAACTATCTTGGAAATTAATTGCGAAAAGCGCACGCACCGATCGTGCGCGTCGTGGCAGAACGGAGTGTCATGCAAAACTAATCGTATCTATTGCATGCAATCTGACGTAACATAACAATGCGATCAGACGCTTAGTATGCATTATTGCCACGTGTCTCGTGAGATTTTGCGATCGACGTTCTAATAGTATGATTATGATACTAGCCTATGATACTAGACCATACTTTTGTGGGTTTCCTCATTCAGTGGCCTGGACATGGAACGAGAATATTGTGCGTATTCTGCTTTTAATCAAGATATTTGATTTGCGTCAGTAAAAACGGATGATCTAGTGTGGCGTCTGAGATATCTGACTAAAGAAGAGATCAATCTCAGAATTGAGAAGAATTCAAGGAGGTGGACTAAAAATATTTTTTGGGGGAATTAAAGCCATTCTCGTGTGCTTGTAACAGTGAATCTGTTTCTCTTAAAAGGGTATAATTTAATGACTGTACGAGACTAAACATGCAAATATGTTTTATAAGTTTGATAAGGCGGCGGCGATGGTGTAATGGCGGCAACGATGGTGGAATGGCTAGCGTATCCCAAGTTATACCCAAGTTCACGGGTTCAAACGCGATCGAAGCCGAAGGCGAAAAAATCTTTCGTTCGGAGGGGAAGTAAATTCAACTGACCATATTAGTAGATTTACTGTACGTAACAGATCCTCAAGCCTAAATGAAACCTCAGAGCTAAATTCGAATCGCCTGTTTCGTCGCCTTAGGGAAACTTTTCTCCGCTAGTTCGTGAAAGGAGTACAGCGAAATTTACGTTGTCACGAGCAGGCCTCATAGTCTGAGTCTCGCCACGTAAAATAATTCATTAATTCAATTCAATAATTACAAGGAACAATTTCGGGAAGTGCAAGTAAATGACTTAAAAAGGAAACGTTCTGCTCAACGTCGAATATTTACTGGAGTGGCTCCTGATTCAATGTGCTATTCAAAACCTAGTTACGCAATAGGGATGATGCTGGCAAAAACTGTATATCATAATCGTGAACTCGTAAAATAATATTTGGGAAGCGTTGAAATTGTGTGACAAGAAAAGAAAAGTTGATTCTTCGAATCATTTCTTAAAAATAAGCCTATCTCATCAAACTATTTCTAGGCGTGTGGTTAACATTAAAAAGGATATTGAAGATAATTTGAAAAGCCGAGAATCCGATATTACATTTTATTCGACAGCATGGGACGAAAGCACAGATATAATCCATATCGCGCAAGTGGCGATTTTTATCAGCTGTTTATCACGTGCTTGCAATTTCTCAAGTCAAAAACAGAGAAAGCAAGAGCGCCGACCGCATTCGAAAGCAGCCCTACTTCGCCACCTTCCGGAAGCGAACTGAAAGCACATTCCCATCCGCTGCGGCCTCGCCCGCGACGGGCTTCGCGTACCTAGGCTTTGCCTGCGGTTGCGCACAGCAGCACTTCTCCGACACAGCCTCCTTTCCTTCAGAATGGAAGATATCATTTTGCTTTTCAAAGACCATACATTTCATGATTCTTCCGACGGTTTTGCGTCATATACACAAGCACGCGGTAGAAGGCAACTGTCGGAAGCCGGTCATAAGAAGGTAATAAAATTTGATTATGATTTCCGTCCAAACAGGGGGGGGGGGGGGGGGTCGCGGGCGCTCAGACTACACACGGTAGCCACAAATAACAAGTCGCAGGAATAATTTTCTTCTTCTGTGACACAAGCGCCTTCCCCCTCCTGCACATCAAACTGGCGACTGATTGTTCCAGGATTGCGGTTCCTGTTTACAAGGTAGGTTTTAGAAGATTTATTGAACCATTTATTAAACATACAAAAAAAGCTATTGAAATACGCAATTTAGAAACTATTATCACTCTACTGAGACATATATCCTATTACTTCTATATATATTAAATTTCTCAAAAGATTGCAAGATTGCTGCTTCTCAAAGATTGCAATCGCTTAAATCGTACGATATATTTTCTGAAGATGTTTTCTATCCAGTGTTATTAAAAAACGAATGTTTGCTCTGCCCGGCGTAACAGGATTTGTGGTGCTCAAGTGATGGTAGCAAAGTCCATGTCGTCAATAATTATTTTGATAAATAAATATTAATTTAAAACTTTAATAACTAAATGAAGAAATAAATCAATCTTACTTAATAGAATCCAATCGCTGTAAGACAAGAAAAATAATGTATTAATCGGCAAGTAAGAATATAAAGAAACAGTGTGGTGTACATTATCCGTTTAAATATTCAAGTTTAAAAAGTACATAAGATTCCTGTGTGATTGGGCCGTGTGTGTCCCCATTAAACCGTGGCCACTCGCATGCTCATATGATTCCCATTAGTAACTCCAACTGCACTTTTATCTACGCTCTCGAGTTTCCCGGAGAACCCTCTGGTGGAAGACTGGGCCAGTCAAGCTCCCTGCAGTAGGCTGTTTCAAACTGCAGTTGGCGGAGCGGCCCCGAGCGCGTAAATTGCCATCGGCAGCCGAACTCAGCCAGTGCGTTCAATTTCCTGGCTAATCCGAGAGCTAATATTTTATGATAATTAGAACGCTGGCGCCGGCACAATTGAAACGCCGTGAGTGCACCAAGAACAGTAATAAAACTTGCCACCGCACAACAAGAAGGACATTACATCTTGTGTATTAATATTAAACTTGCGTTTTGCGCTGGTAATGAAGCTGCCATTGTTAAGCGCGACGCGGGTGCTTATTTAAGAAAACAAACAAATTAATTAAAACTGTGTGCATGCGTATTTTAATATTTTATTCAAAACTTTTCCGCTGCCCCGTCTTGCTCGAAAAAACGCAAACTCACCTTTTTTGCTAAACGCGCAATTTTATTAAAAACGCGGCGGGAGGCGCAGTCGGCGGGAGGCCGGGGGCGGGGAGCCTGCGCCCGCCTCGCCTCGTCTCTGCACAGGTACACCGGGGCGGCGGCGGCGGCAGGGAAATTAAGTTATGATACGGCTGCGACCCGTCCCGAGACGGCGACGTCTTTAAACTTTTCCAAGGCGGGGAAAGGGCCAGGGCCAGGGCCAGGGCGGAGGCGGCGCCTGTCTCGACTGCAGCGCGGCGGGCGGCGCGCGAGCGCACTAGGCGTCCTGGCGCCCGCGGCGTGGCGCGACGAGACGGCCATGCCAGGCGCGGGCTCGCGCAGAAGCAAGGAATAAATATCAAGGCACAACCGTCCCCGCCCAAGGGCCCCCACGGCAGCTCCGGCGGCCGACATCTCCCCCCCCCCTCCCCGCGCCAACAAAGGACAATGGCAGAAGAAAGGGCGCGGCCCCTGTCTCGAAATGAAGTTAATAAAAGGAACTTGGGGAATATAAAGAATTTACCTACAGCTTTTTTGACGGATCTCTGCGAGCAGACTTCGCCTTGAAATTTTCCGCTCTGCATGTTCTGTCAACAAGCCCAGCGAGCTTAGTGAGCGTCATTTTATTTTGCGCACAAATATCACTGCAGTGCAGCGCATCGCTAGGAGTTGATTGAAACGTAGCAATGTGTACAACTGAACACTTCATTATCTACAACGTACGTATTCTACAAATTACTACCCCATTTCCCTCGAAAACCAGAAAATAATCCAATATCCATCCCTGGCTGCAAATCATTGAATATAATATTGAATATAATTATTTTAATATAAACCGAAAAAGACAGATTAAGTCAATATCACAAAAATTGTGCATATGACCTGGTCAATGGTCAACGTGTGGACACAATTTTAAGTGTTCATTTGAAGAAAATGAAGTATGAACGAGAACAGTAATCCTATTCACAACATTATAAGCTGACGTGGTCTGAGCAACTGAGTTTCCAATCAGTTCTTCACGTAGAATCGTGGTAATATTCTACTTCCATTATTAAGGAATTTACAATGACTTAGACCATGCAGCTGCACTCGGTACTCAGGCAATGCCCCTCTTCATTATTTTTCCATTAACGGTAAGCAAACTGCATTTTTTCTTCGTGGGACCTGCTTTATTTGTGAATGATTATATTGCCATGTGTGGGAGGATATAATGCACAAATAGTATATAATAGCTAGATTACTGCAATTCAGGGCGATTACACAACATAAAATAACACTAGACAAATTTTGGAAAAAGGAAAATCGAATACATTCATGACACTTTCATTGAAACTGAGCGGAAACACTTAATCTGAGCTAGGGCACAACATACCAGGCGCGGATCCACAGGGAGGGAAATCCCCCCTAAAGCTTTCGAGTAACTATCAATTTTGTTTTCTTGACACGAGACTTTCAAGCAAAAATATTTTCGGATTATCATTAAAGCGCATAAAATGGTATCCCAGCGTGAGCTGAGTGTAGACATTTTATAAAATTCTTAATACGACATATTCGACCAAAACATTTTGAATTTACCCTCCCAAAATTCGTCTCTGAATCCGCGCCTGTAAAAATAACCATTAAATCGAAATCTAACTCTGATTTGTCGGCTTTTGAATTTAATATTGTTTTAACTACGTACTTCTAATTCAACATGCTAGTCTTTCTTCAGATGTACCACCTAGTCTTATGTACCAGAAACAGACCTACATTAGTACATTTAATATAACCTGACACAATTCGTATTACAGCTAGGTTTTATTAAACAGTCGGATTTCTAGCTGAATTTGCTTTGGTACGACCATTATTAACCAATTTACTAGTTAAATTCACTAATGATAAACAATATTTGAGCAGGAAGTTCCCACTCGTATGCTGTGAAAATGTCATAACTTATCGAAAGCTAGTTTTCAAGCGTAAAGGAAAATCGAATTTGCAAGTAAAACAGGGGCTGTTCGCGGGACACTACGAAATTCAGTAAGCGAAATATACAAAATGACAATTGACACTTTTTCCCTGAGCTCGAGTGATTAATTTCACGGTCTTCTATTATTAATAAGCAAAAGCTGAAGAACTTTTAATTTAATCATTCTATATACAAGACAATATTCCTTTTTTTTACTTGGCCGTCTTCAAAAGAGGATAATTCAATACAAAATCACTTCCAACAAGAATTCAAAAATTCAGTGAGAATTGCTTTATACTCCCCGCGTTTTCCAGCATGACTGTCTTTCGACCTGCTTTAGTCGGGAAATACAATAACACTAGGTCGAGTCACGACGGTGACATCTGGTTACTAAGCGATATGCAAATTCATGAGGTTTACATCGATTCTATAACGTGACTTGGGAAAATCTCATCGAAATGCCTTCGAACCTAACATTACCTTATACAATACAAAGTATTTGCATTAAGCATTTTTCTCTGACAGTCATATATTAATGCAACCCCGAAATAATTAAATTACCAGTTTGAAGCCACGGAGACGAAGAGCTGATGCCGTTCAAGCCAGCAGGCCAAAAATAATTCAAGTTAACAAAATTATGGACACAGGGAAAAGTCCAAAATACGGGGGTTGGCCCAAAAAAGCAGACGAAAAAAACGGATACCCACAAATTAACGCAGATATGACCCGACAAACCTAACGAGCGCTCGTAAATCATTCTAAATCCGTAACAATTTGACGCTCAGAAAGAATTCCCTCTAGCCTAGCAGTGAAGCCATATTACACGAAATGGCGCCTCGAAAAAAAAGAGTTATTAAGTCCGCCCGTGGGCAAGAATTAATTCGGCGGGCGACCGGGGCCTGATTACGGACGGGCGGCCGGAGGCCCCATTAGCGAACCGCTGACGAATTGCTCTTATTACACGCGGCGCACGCCTTGTTAGCGGGCCAATTACTCCGTACCTGTTGATGCGCGGCCCTCGGGCGCCCCGCTCCTGCCGCTCCAGCCAGCCTCCTTCCTCGCAACGGGCTCACACGAACGACCCGAAGCGCCTCTCTGCGTCCTAGCGGTCGCCAATGACAATTCAAGATTCATTCCAACACTAGCCAATGAAATTCGGTTAACTACGATTAAAAACTAGGAGGTATGACATAGAATATACGAATCTGTTGTGGAAATCACGAAATGTAATAGAAATCACATAGAATCACATATGTGCTATTCAAGGGTTCTTTTCCGAGATTTGTTTTGGACAACGAACAGTGTTTGATTAATTATTGAAAGAAAGAAAAATCTTGAATTACAAATCAATAATAAATCTCCAACGACTTCCTCTAAAAATGCTGGTGAATCGCAAACCAACATAGTCCGGATGTTTTTACCTCATAAAATCAGCTGCCATCAATTGCCGGTCCACCAATAGAGGCAACTGGTCAGACTCGTTCTCCTTAAGGAGGAACTGTTATTTTTTTGGATCCCACCAAAAGATTCCGAGAAATTTCTCCGAAAAATGCATTTTGAGTCACAATACATACAGCGAGTGGTTCGTGTGATTTCTTTCGACAAGATAAATCGATTGGCACAATTCGTAGCTGCTTGTCCTTAGAATATTCTGTAACAATTCTAGACAAACACGCGTTTGTGATGGTTTTGTTTGATAAGAGTTGTGTCAAATTTGTTGACATGTGAAACAAGTAAGAGAGAACTGTTTCATGTTGGTAGGGAATGATACATATTCAAAAGAGCGGGCAAGAAAAATTAATTGAATTCAGTATATAATAATTACATAATAAAAAATGATATAATGATAATGAAGGAAGGATAAATCAAGAGCACTGTCTGCAAGATAAGTAGAGGGAAAGAGACCCTAACTCCGCACACCCGCTTCTTCTGCACAAGCAAGTACTGACTGACTGACTCCGGGAGCGTCGACTGCCAAGGGTTTCAGTCCTGTAATCGTAGAGCACGTTCTTATTTCCCGCTGGATGGCGAGATCCGGCGCCATCTAACCTTGCGGGATTTTCTCCATCCAGCTGTCTTCCATCAGCGATGTTTGCTCGAGATGGGACAAACTCCAAGCTCTCGACTGGTTTTCCAGCAGTGTGTGATAGTGAAATGTATATACAATGAGTGCAAAGAGTATTCGTACACTGCAGTTTACGAAAATAATTTAGATTAATTTCTACCTTTATTTTTGTCATAGTGAAATATAATGACTCATAGTAATACTAATATATTACTTGATACGTAGGTCGTTCCGAAAGTAATGCCTCCCATTTTTTGGTGAGCTTATGACCTCAAAAACAAATGTATGTGGTCTTTTAATGGAATTTGAACCATCCCGCCTATTTTCGTTTAATTTCGTTGCCACTCGCCAGATAGAAGCACAGTGAGTGTGCCAAAATGGCGTGTAACGTGAACACGCGTGAGAAACAAAGATGCGTAATTGAATCTCTCTCTTCGGAGGAAATTGCGTCTATTGACATCCATAGACGCTTGCTGAACTCTTACGGAGGGCAAAGAGTGGATGTGAGTACAGGGCGGCGATGGGTAGTGCGTTTTCGTGCTGGTGACAGCGACGTGAAAGACAAACCACGTTGCGGTCGGCCACGCACAGCTGCCACGCCAAGCAATGAGAACCGCCTCGACCAACTTATTCGCGCGAATAGACGCATCACGACTAGGGAATTGTGTGAAGCTATGAGCATTGGCTGCAATGCATTAGAAGTTATTCTCAGTAAATTAAGCTACCGGAAATTGTGAGAAACTTTATTCACCAAATGGAAGTTTGTGAGGAACTTTAGGTGCAATACGATGCTGAAGGGGACGGGTTTCTGGACAGAATAATCACTGGTGACGAGACATGGTGTCATCATTATGAGCCACAAACCAAGAGACAACGGGGATGGCGCTATTAGAATTTCCCGAGGAAGAAAAAATTCAAAACCCAGTGTTTAGCGGGCAAAATCATGTGCACAATCTTCTGGGATAGGAGAGGGGTAATCCTTATGGACTTCCTGGAACCTGGTCGAACAATTGACTCCGACCGGTATATTCAAACTCTGACCTCACTGAAAAATCGCATTTCAAGAGTTCGGCCAGAGAAGAAAACAACTTTTCTCTTGCAACAACACAATTCCAGACCTCACTCCAGTCTCAAGACCACGAACCAAATTGCCAAATTTGGCTGGACGTTTTTTACCACACCCACCATACAGTCTGGATTTGGCACCTTCACACTTCCACTTCTTTGGGCCAATGAAGGATGGATTGCGGGGACGTCGATTTTTGAACAACGGTGCTGTCGAAGCAGCTGTGCATCAGTAGGCGTCTAGTGCAGATTTTTACGAGCGAGGCATGAAGGCTCTAGTTCTTTGGTGGAAAACGTGCATTGAAAGAAAGGGGGACTATGTTGAAAAATAGGTACGTATTAAAAAATATTTTTTCTCACATCTTGTATTAAGATTCTTTTTTTTTATTTACTGTAGTTATCTTGCAATTAAATAGGTGGCATTACTTTCGGAACGACCCTTTTAGATTCAACTTAAGAAAATGTATAAATAACACTCCCATCCACCCTCACATGTAAATGTGCAAAATCTAGTGAGAAAGTATTCGTACCCTCGTCTCACACTGCTGCCGCCGTTGTGTTAGTAGACTAACGACTCGTTGAAGCGACTCTGCTCCACTTCAAGGTAAGCAACGTTTTTTTGGAAAGAACAAATTTTACGTATCCACCACGTTAAACGACGTTTCCGTCAAGATGGACCGCAAAAGCAAAGAAACACTCAAGAAGAGCGAGTTATAATTTTAGGTTACATACAGAGGCTGAGTAATTGTAAGAAGAAATAAAGAAAATCCTCACATAACTGCTCCAACAATTGCAGCTGATCTTAGAAAATATCTCCAATTAATGCATGATACCGTTCGCAACTATCTGAGAAGTAAAGAATATCATGGCCGAGTAGCTCGAAGTAAGTACTTTATAAATGAAGTAAATAAGAAAGTATAGTTATTCACTAAAACTCACTTTAATCATCCCAAAGAATTCTGGGAAAAGTTTTTACAGATGAAAGTAAATTTAACATTTTCCAATCAGATGGAAGAAATTATGTTTGGAGGAAGAAGAACACCGAACTTCATACAGAGAATCTTCGTTTCTCAGTGAAGATGGCGGAGGCAGTAATTAGTGTTGGGAAGAATGGGCAGGATTGCAGGATAATGCAGTAGATCCTCGCTTTTTATAGAAGTGACAATGGATCACAAACAATAAGTAGATACACTGAAGTCTCATGTAAAGCTTAGTGTTGAAAAACTATTAATTAGTAATGATTTCATATTTATGCATGATAACGAACCTAGTCGCCTCTGAATACTGTACAACATCCGATGCTACCTCCAGACTCTTCCTCAGTCACCAGACATCAACACCATAGAACATCTCAGGGATTATCTCGAAAGGCCGCTTCGAACGAGGCATATTTCCAGTAAGCGGACACTAAAAATAGTTCTACGGCAAGAATGGAATAATATTTCGGCCACCGTGACATCGGATTTGACATCATCAGTTCTATGTCACGAAGAAAGGAAGCAATAATGAAATTAAGTGGCTAACTACTAGATTCATCAGAGAAACTTTATTTTAATTTAATATTTTTTGAAAACTATCATTAGTATGCAAACTTTTTGTGCTTCGTTTAATTTTGTTGTTAACACATAACTCAGTCGATACTCTTTTGTCTTTCACTAATATGTTGTTTATAAATAAGTATTTGAGTAATCTTACCGTGAGGTGTATAATTTTATGTAAATATATTATTTTAGGGAAATGCAGTGCTTTTTTTGTTACAATATTCAGTGTACGAATACTGTTTACACTCGTGACTGTAAGTTTAAGTATAAGAGGTGGGGATAAGCAACGGATAAGGAAGGAAAGATTGCGCGCTGCCCTTGACCCAAACAGTTTGCCTTGGTATTTACAATACTTTATGAAGTGCCTGTTAACAAATTATATACTCTATTGTATTGAATGCCTAGAAATGTGGCGCTCTTAACCTTTTGTACGCTACGGTAGGAAAGCGTGTATTTAAGTTTCTTAATGCCTAATATCGCATAGCCCGCACCATGCGGCAATGGGAACACTTGGCTTCTGCAGGGCACACCCTTTCACGTCGCGATGCAGTTTCTTTTCGTCCAAGAGGATTGACCGCAACAACAGAAACTAGAGATGCAACAATAGCACATACTTTGTCCTGTGATTGAAAATAGTTACTTAATATTAACATATTGTGATTTCTGCCTTACTAAAAACTCAGTTATAACTCGAAAAAGTCTAATTCAAACGAATCGCCTCTCGTGCTTATCTGCATTTTTTTGCATTGTAAGGATGAGTAGTCATTTCTTACTTTTAAAAATTAAAGGACCATGATTAAATTTAAATGTAGTATTTACAGAACATAATGCAAAAAAGAATAAAATTCACACAAGGTTACATTTCACATTACATCTGAAGTGAACTTTCAATTTTTTAATACCATAATCAGAGAGTTCAACTAATTATAGAAGTGTGATTGTTACGTCTACGCTCAAATTTACTACCTTCCTAAAATCTATTTTCTTTCTTATAAATATTATCTACATCGTACAATCAGTTTCATCTCAAATTACGCAAAAAATACTCATATTTTCGAAATATTAAACCTGACCCCTTTCGACGAACTGTATTTGATAAACACGTTTCACAATGAAAACGTAATTTATCTTAAAAAATATAGTTGTAGGATGACGCAAAAAAAAAAAAAGAACTTTTTTCAATTTTCGAAAAGATAGGGTTTCCAACAAAAATGAGACCTGCACCATTTCCCCAGACGTTCTTCAAACTATCCAACAGAATTTAATAAAAAACGATGGGGTCATTTTTTATTTTCTTTTTATTTTCAAAATGTCACAAAAGCCTGATGAAAAGTAAACCCCAAAATTAAAATATCGATTTATAAATTCAAAAGTACGCGACATCAGCCAGATCGATTTGGAAATACGAATTTTGAGGAAAACTGGCAAAATGCTACCGTTGGGAAATTGACAAATTTAATCGCTAGCGTTGTTCACAGACTGCTAAACGGGCAGACAGACTTTTGCCGTCATTCGATTTTTGGTATTACGAACCCACAACACATGGATTCTGGCTACATCACTTATTAGGGATTTTTTCTCTTCAACTAGCAACGGAATTTAGCGACTTTTTTGTTTTCAGGGGTAAATAGAGGTTTTTTTTCTGCCAAAAAGTAGCGCTTTTTCCCGTAGCATTACTTAACTTTCGCATAAGTAATTCTTAAGGGCGGGAAAGTGCAAAATAAGTCATAAAAGGAGAAACTGATTCAATCCATCTGATACTGAAGCGAGTGAAGAAAGCGTCTCGGACACTTACGCAAGCAGACCCCCAATTAGATCAGACGAAGAAGGTACTTGTTCAACATCGCACATAAAATACTAATTTTATAATGTTTTTTAATTACAATGTTATTACGAAGAACGCCAGCGAGACATCCACTGAGAGCTTGTTTTGGACCGATTAATTACACAAGCAAACACTACACTTAACAGAATCCAAACGTAGTCAGATCCAAAATTTGTCACATGCATCTCTATGTCTGACGACGCGTCAATATCTGAAGCCGGAATTGCGCCTACACCCGCCAGCTCTTCGTACAAAAATCCGAGAAACACCTCGAAAACACCAAACATTATGGGCGTTGTAGTGGTTGCCCGCGCCCCGATCAAAGAACCGCCACTGGGACGCAGCAGCGAGGCGGCGCAGTGCGAGCAATGAAGAGGACCTACTGTTTGGTGAACGTGAGGGACGACGCGGTCTCTGCTTACGAGCTTTTCTTCAGGCTACTTGTTCGGTGTTGGGTTGATCTGGCACGTCCTCGGCACTTCTCAATTCTTGTGACGACGCTTGTTTACGGTATTCTCTGTATATTGTGCAAAATTGAATAAAAAACTGTTTTACGAAATTGGCCTGTTTCGGTCACCACAGGTGAGACAACGTTTTTTTGTGTGTGCCTGAGTAACTGGACGACTCAAATTACTTGTGGCCAAATATAATTTTTATTTTGCGAAGCAAAAAGGTGCTTGTGATTTTGGTACAAAGATTTCTATTGTATTAAAACAAAGACTGTTACTCCACATTCAATTGGACCATTTACTCATTTTGACACATTTTGGCACTCTTAGAGGAGTTTGGTGCATTAGAAACATTTTCGCAGAGGCATGATGTGACAGATGTTTAGATTTTTATATACACTAGCATCGTCTCTTGTGGCACGCGTACAACTAAAATTTAAAAAGTATTAAATATTTAATTCTTGTAGTTAATTTCCTTAATTCGTATTCCAAAAGGTATCTGCTACCACCGCTGAATTTTTGAAACAAAATATTAAATATTCTAATCGACATTTTTCATGCCTAAAAATGGACTACCCAGGTAACTGATTGTGTTTCAAGTTTATTTTTATTATGAATTTTGAAAACAGAAATAAAACATTTTAACTTTTTCTACTTTTCTACTTTTAGGAGAGTATTTTACACTAGTTGTTGCTCACCTCGTGCAATTTTTAGATTTATTTATTATTAATATTTTCAGTATTATTTTTATATATTAATTTTTATTTATCTTTCAACTATTTATAGTTAAAATGTTGGGAACAGACTCTGCAGCTCAAAAAAATGTGCGCCGATGATACTTCTCTCCCATTCGTCACGTACAGTTTTTACTATTTTTGATTAAATAAATAAAATAAAATAAAATACATTCTAAAGGGCAGAGCACCACTACAATTGGGCAATTCAGCCATACACTCACACGGGCCATAATATGACTGAATTCAATGAACAATTCTGGCACTTTTTTTGGGGGGATGGGGTCTTTATGTATAATGCCCATTGGACTTCAGCTTTCGTTATAAATAAATTTTCCTTTATGCTACATATACTATGAATTTTAATTTACCTTATAGTTCATGTTTATAAAATTAACAATTAAATGACTTTCGTTAGTATAGAGAATTAGTAAGTTATATTGCTTAATATGTATCATTGGCTTCTTTAAATGATTATTAAAAAACGAGTTTAAAATAATATTACTTTCCATTCAATGATTATATATTCAAAAGTGAGTTAACAAGCTCATTTTCCTTTGCACTCATGCGTTCATACTAGGTGTAAAACGTTCCAAATACAACTATTTTCGACATGAACAGTATACCTATTTACACGAGGGAAAATTCGTAAACTTGGTCCCTTTTGCATAGACACAGACATCGTTGTATACAAACTGGCAATGGGCATGCCGCCCAATTTAAAAAGAAACAAACTAACATGTTATCACAGACGACAACGAAGACACAATCACGTTCAGAACTCCCACACAACTTTTACTCTTTCCTTTTGGGGAAGTAGTTTTACGACAAATACCGACTAATGAAATAACCGAATTCCCAGATGGCTTTCACCTATTTCCTGCATTGTTGAAAATGCAGAAGCAAATTTCGAGAGCAGATTCCCTCGCCCACAACAGCTCAGATTCATTTTCGAATAACCGCTCTAACCGCGTATTTTCATCCATTGTGTCTTCAACGAGGGCCTGTCGCCGCACGAGAATAAAAAGCTCGACTGGGCACACACTGCAAAGAATAGAAGCGCTTGTAGCTTCGCAACAGATAATAACCGCCGTGTTCTTTTTGCATCCCATTACGGGAGGAAGCCCATTGTGCCAGGAGCAAACGGCCGATGGATCGGGCATCAATCTTACGCGGGAGCCCGCGCTTAAAAGGATTGCGTAATGAAGGCGGGCATTCTTCGGCTGCCGGTGCGCCGGGCCGACGGGGGCGGGGAGCGGGGGGCGGGGAGCGGGGGGCGGGGGCGGGGGGCGCTCCCGCGGGAGCCTGACGAACGCAAGGCCGAGGTCTAGCGCCCCTTCAGTCACCCCCGTGAATAATGCACCGTTTGCCCAGCGAATCGGGCGGTCATGAATGTTTTACGATTTTATCAAGGTAGCGTTCTCTGATTAATGTAGGAACCCGAGCGAATCCCTCAACCGTCAGCCGCCGCTACTGGGCGGGGCGCGGCGCGGCGCGGCGCGGTCGACTGCATTGGAACCTGGCGCCGCCGGCGACTGGGCAAGCGGGAGCTGGAGCGGAGCGGGAGGGAGAGCACACCCGCGCCGAAATGATGGAAATGCGTTCAGGCGCCACTTTTTCCTCTCTCTCTTCCTTCCCCAAACAAACGAAAAGCTGCACAAATACCCTCCTCGTATTCATTTAATTGAAACAACACACAGGCGCCGCCAAAATCTTCACGCGACGTGTCGAGTCGCCGAGGATGGCCGCGCCGCTGAGCCCTGAAGCCCCGATGCCAAGGGTAGGGGCGACCAGCCAGCCTCCTCCCACTCGTTGTTCGCCGCATTCACCACAATTGCACTTTAATAGTAACGCCAACTTAGGTTTTCTCAAGCACAATATAAAAAGGAAATTCATAGGAGATATTGGGTGTAACCCCGTTTCAGCAATTCTGAAATAGCAAAGGAAGTGCTGAGGTTTTCTTGATGACACGACTCATTAGCTAATTAAGCTATTTCGAAATCATTCCTTTTAGTAAAGGAAATGTGTAATATTCGAATCTGCTATTTTTGGATGTTTACAGGTTCGAATGAAAATCGGATTTATACCATATTTATAAGCGCACGTCCTAAAGGCTACTGGGCTAGTTGGAATCACCGAAAAATATTAATTTTTCCCCCAAAATCCATATTTGGCTTTGTTCAAACAACTTTACAGTCATTTTTTGAGAAAATTTCTCAAATGTCCTAGGGATTCATGTACCACCATTAATTAAATGATCCATTTCAAATTCACGTGGGCGCAACAACTCCCAGTTCGTTTTGGGAATATCCAAGTCGATGAGAAACGGGTTCGTAGATCAGGCGACGGAGTTCTCCACGGACATTCACAAAACGAGGATTTTCACCAGTAAGAATAAAGTAGTTTACTACAAACAGGAAAAAGAAAAAATGCAGTTTTACGGGATCAGGCAGCTACAAAATACATTTTACCGACGAAAACTCTGTACTTTTTCTCTCAGCATGGCATAACGCTTGCATATATATAAGCGCAATAGCACCGTCGATTCTTAAGTTTCAATGCATCCATAATATTTACTACGAACAACTATTGTCCATGCTGGGAGAGAAATACATTCATATGGCGTGCGTAGTTTTCAAAATAAACACAGTGATATTAAAACGTACCTGAAACAAAACAATTAAACCCTTTTGTTCTTCATATATGAAAAGGAAAATAGCACAACATTGTAACGTTTGGTTTCCTGAGAGTATAAAACAATGTTCATGCAATGTATTTAACAATACACATTCTCTCAAAAGTTCATAGCATTTGCACCAACGAGATACGAACATTTAAATGTCAAACGAAAGAGAGCTCTGGTTGAATCATTAAATGCACTTGCTGTGAAGCAAGGAATGATTATCATTAGATTTTAATAATCTGGATAATCTGTTGTTTTTTTCGAATTACTGGCATTTTTGTCAATATTTCATTACAATAATACGCAAAATGTGGTTTAATAATGCAATACATTAGATAATTTTACTGCTTTTAAAAAATTTATATATAAACAACTATATCAAACTTAATCAGTAATAGAAAGTAATCAATCATACAAGAGAAAATTAACTAAATTCATTGCCCAGTGACTCCTCTAAGCAACCCGTTTTTATCCGGAGACTTCTGGTTTATCTTCTCGCCGCCAGATGTTGCAATGGACGTCCTGCCGCCCACGCGACCCGCCCCATCCGCATTCGCCACGCTCGGCCGCCTTGCGTAGCAGAACCTAGCAGACATGGGGATGGGGCGGTACCTGCCATGAAGTCCTCCTCACGACATGCCTTTCCTGAGGGAAGCCAGATCTCCACAATACATGACGGCGGGTGCTGACGCGAGCGGCCGAACCCAACAGCTCCCGCGCGTTAATCAAATTAGCCACACACGTGTTCGAATCCGTGAACTTTCCCAATAGCTGAGGAAGACACAATTCCTCAAGAGCTTATTAAACCTCAGAGTAATGGGGTCAAACGGAGAAGGGGTAACTTTCATCATATCACAGAATATTTTCGGCCGATCTCTGGAGAAACTGAATCCAGCAAATAACAGCCAGCCCTTATGATAGCCTGTCGTAGTGGGAGCATGTAGCAGAGGAGCGGGAGACATTGTGTGAAAGGGGTGGGCGCTTCAGAAACTGCGGACAAGAGAAAAAGAAAAATGTAGCTATGCCGAGTCAGCAGACAGTTGAAAACGCATCACAGAAAGCTTTTGAAACATGTAATGTGTAGGTCAGACGAAGCACTGCGAGTGCACGGCATTAGGAGTGCGTGATCGGAGGGCAGACAATCCCGCGTGGTAGCGGGGTCCTTCACGAACAGTAGCCCGTGTGCTTTTGGAGTCTAAGCACACAGCCCGTTCCCGCTACGCTGCGTCAGGTTTTGCTTCCAACTTGGAAACATCGCGACGGAAACCTTCGATATGATCGAGCAGACCCATGGGGTTGTTCCCATAAGCCACTCGACGCGTTTTAAGAGACACAAGTTGTTGAGGGTGGGGAAGGGAGCTCGTCGAGGAAAGCCAACGCACATTGTCCACATCAAGGGTCGACGTCGGAACTGTGATAGCCTCTGGTGTGACTTGACCTTGTGATGTCATCCCCAAGGAGTTGGTATCCCCTGAGTAAAGCGCGAATGCATCGATTGCGAAGACGCGTCAACCGCGTGCGACCGGACATCGCAGCCGTGCCTCCGCCCCCGCAAGCGGCCCATGAAGGGGCCTAGTGTGTACTACATTAATGTTAAACCTGAATTAATGTTTTTTTACATTATAAAGTTCAGCTTCTTTAGTTTGGTCTGACCTGTTTCTGAGGACCTTTAGAAATCAGTGAAAAAAGGTTGGACAATCTATAACGATTTTATATACATCTTCCTGGTTCGGCAATGAAATGGCAATTTCAGACCAGCGTACTGCACTGAATATCTACCAATAATTCCACAATTCTCTTTTACCAGCGAGCGCAGCTGATATATCGTTGGTCGTCTGTAGGTATAAAGAGCCCACCTCGGTGTTGCAGGCGCTTGGACCATCTTGGATTGCACGTATAGAACCGAACGCTACAGCAAGGAGGATCCCATGAACGCATAGATCAGTAATTTCATTCAGTCAATTCTATGAAGCTAAATTGTTTTCCTCGACAAGATTATTCGTGTTGGATTCTCGTACCACTACATACTACACCTGAACAGTCGGACCATCGTCAATTATACATCTTTTCATGAACACATCGACCTTTCATGCTCACCCAGCCATCAACCATCCAGTGAAAGGTAGCCTCAACCACGCCCAGATGCGTTCGGCCCTTACATGTGCGACCCGTGACCGGGCCGCCGCCTGCCCACCTATCGACCGCCCGCGCTCGCGCCCGCCGCCTCCGCTGAGTTATTACCTCATTTTAAATCGCAATACGGCAAGCAGGTATAAAAAACGCATAAACTCTAATTTATCCGGCGGGCGGGCTACGTCTCAATTTGGAGCGGAGCGGGCGGGGGGGGGGCGCGGCCGGACGAGCATCTGGCGATTAAACCCGAGATCGCCGGCGGCGCCCGCGCTCGCGGCAGTAAACCCGATCGGCGCTGGCTGCGCGGAGGCTGCGCGGAGGGGCGCTGGGGCCGAGTGGCGCAAGGAGCCGCCCGCCTGCCAGCCTGCGAGGAAAACAGCTTCACGCGGGCCTCTTCGAGCCAAGTGACTTTGGAACAATTCATCCGGAATCATGTTTGCTGGTTACCGGAGAAAATCGAAAGCAGAATCTTGTATAAAGATACAAAGTCTTGTACATCTACGACTTCCTGCTTCTATACTTAGAGCATCATTCATCGAGAATCCTTACAATCTAGAATAGTGAAGGACAAAAAAAGAAACTTAAATACTCTCATTTCAGGGTTTTAGGCTTGTTGCGAACGCCTGGTTGCACATTATAAGAGCAGTACACACAACCTCATAGAATTCATATGTCGGTCGTCATTTCTTTACCAACTAGCTCCAAATTCCCCATTCCCTGTTTTTAAATTCCGTTATGTAAAACATAAGGGACGCTCCGAAACACTGCTTAGATCTGTAAGTACCAACCCAAAATGCATTCGCAGTTCTGCAAATCGTCCGAAATCATAGAGCACTCGCGGAATCGCGGCGTCTAACCGCGCCGGCGACGACCACCCGCGCCAGCTCCGGCCCGCGCGCACATTTACTGCGCAGAACGCACACGCGACGGAGAGGATGACGAAATGATGTTCCCAGGCGCTCCCGCCGGATTTCCTGGGGAAATTCTTCGAGAGCAGTTTTACGCGCCGGGGCGAGACGTGTTGTTACAGCACAGTAAAACTCGCTCACGCAAATCCGCCTTCGTTACGACCGCCGCCGAGAGGCGATCGTGAAAATCCTGCGCGCGCGCCCGCCGCCGCCCGCCGCCGCCCAGCGCCCTGCTCCCAGCGGTGGTAGCGGAGGCTACGGCGGGAGTAGACGAGATACATCAATGGCCATTGCTGTGACGCCAACAATAACGGTGCTGGTGGCAGTTTTGCATGGCCTCGCAGCCCAGCGCCATGGGCGACAGGATCACTACGTGCCACGCCACCCCGCTCTCAATTGTAAGGAATACACCGCCTGGCAGACGTTGTCAAACATTATAATAGCAAAGCATTAAAAGTATCCGGGCCCGAAGAGCCGCAGGTGCGGAAGGCTGATTGTTCTTGGAACTACGATCTCTTCGCTTGGCGAAACCTGTAATGATTGGCTGCCAGGGGTATTTGGAGTATGATGATGACGTAGAGGCATGTGTTTTGGCGATGTTTACCGGTTGTAGCCATGCGTATTTTGTAGCTGTGGTGCTAAAGACGGCGGCTGGCTATTGCGGTCCGCCTCGTTTCAACCGCGCGTCTACCTTCTTGCTTTCAAAGCAGCAGCAACGATCCGCGGCACACGTCGCACCCCGCGCGAAGAAGTGTCACTTCAAGCACTAAATATTTCAAGCGGAGCAAATAGACGCAGCGCGCCCAGCTCGGAGGTAAATATTTATCGCGCTTAAACGAAGCAGTTTACAAATTAAAGAGACGAATTTAGGTAGCACAACTGTTAACGAGTTTGCACTGCAGAGGTTAGATCTCGCAACGAACTTTTAATGAAAAAGAAAAAACGCTTTGCTTCAAGGAGTGTGCAGCACTGGGACACATCACAGTGAATTTTTCCATCGCTGACTCGTACCAAGGGAATGCATGGATATAAAAATTATGAAAAAATAATATCGACAAATGGACTATTTCCACAAACATCCTCCGTAATATGTAGCTCAAAAACGAAGGGCGCATGCTGGACATTAACAGTATTGAGCCTTTTCGCAAATGTGAAATATCAAGCGGGCGCAGAATAGAAAATATTTACCCAAGCCTTATTCTACAAAATAAAAAGTACTGTCAGTGCACCAATTTACACGGCATTCAGCGAGGGCGACTGGGGCGGCGCGGGGGGTCTGCGCTGCCGGGAAGGGGGAGGGGGAGGGCGAGCGCAAGCAAACGAAGCCTCCCCGAGGGCCGCCGCCGCCGCCGCCGCCGCCGCCGAGCGCGTGTACAAAGCAGGCAGCCCAGAGAGCGCGCAGGGGTCGGGATCGCCGCGGCGGCGATGGCGGTGGGTGGTGGGAGGCGGGGCCGGGAGAGTGCAAATGAGGTCCGGCGGACACGCGACCGCCGCCGCCGGGCGGGAGGGTAATTGCATTAAGACAGGCGGGGCTGACGACGCGCCGCCCCGCGGGTCAATATTTGACGCAAACAAATCCCGCTGCGCGCCCCGCCCACCCGGCGCCGCCGCCGCCGCCGCCGCCCCGCTGCTCGACCGCACGAACCGCGGCGGGCGCGGCCCCGCGGTCGTACATATTGCCTCTGGACGCCACGCGGGGTTTTACGACTTGCCAGCTGGCGGCGGCGGCGGCGGCGGCGGCGGCAACTTGGCACCTTCCGCGCTCAGGAGACGCGCGCCGCCCCGAGGTGTGCCCAGCGGGGCACGCGGTGCAAAGGCCGCTTCTCACAATACCCGCCAGCCTCACGGTAGAAACGCAATATCTTGGCGCACCAACTCCCACGTCGCCTCAACTTCATTTCAATTATTGCATACCGATGGTGGCTGAGGATTTATTTAGAACAGCAAATATTTCCAAGTACAATGAAGGTTTGCTTCCCACTTTTTTGGGAACATATGCATTGGTATTTCGACGTCCTTTTTACGTTTAAAACTACCTCTTCATTGCACATATACAGATAGAATTACATGGTAAAAAACTATGTTATTCTTAATTCACTCTTCTGTCGTTACTGATTTTCTGCGTCCCCTAGTAACCTATTGTTTATTTTAATAATGATGGTCAAGATTTAGGTTTTAAAAATAGTGTCCAGAAAGGTAAATCGATCATTGTGCACGATTTATAGTACTGTTACATTGACCGCCAAATTGATTCAAATTTGTTACCAGGTTTCGAACAGCGCAGTTTCGCTGATCTTTGAAGGCATTTAAGAAAAAATATCATACATTTCAAACCTCCCGCCTTCAACATTCACCTTCCAAGCCTAACTTAGTCAAAAAAGCAGCGCGAATTCCTTCCCAGTTGACCAAATACTCATTTCTTTCATACAATGTTCTTTGACGTCGATTTCAACTGCTTCCTGTTAGTTTGAAGCGCCATCAAAAGATCGCATCAGCTCCTAAGCGGTCGCGACGAAATGTGTGCCATTGTCAGGTTTATCAGAATTCAGCTCTTTCCACTGTAGACGCAGCGCACTCACATTGTCATGAAAGCCAGAGGAGCCGCGAGTAGTTTGCAGTGCACAGAAGCTAAATGAAATGTGTTGGGCGCATCCAAAGTTCGATTCCGGGCGCTGCCAGGCAGTTCCCAGCACCTATCTGTAGTCTAACGTGAAGTAAAACTACAAATTTGTAACGAAAACCGTTAATTTCGTCGGGACAGAGGTACCCATGACAATCTCTTCAATACTCATGGATTCTTTCTACAAAGTAACGATCTTTCTCAATTATGTAACGTTTCTTTTCCAGAACACTCTCGTCTGATGAAAACTTTCCATAGAAAGGGCGATGTTCGTAGCAGTTTCTGCTAATGCTCTCCCAATTTTTCTAAGCAATATTTGGCAGCCTTAACATATAGTTTTGAAGTGTTTAGTAAAATTTCATGTTAGTTAGCGATGACGGAAAACAATCGATGTTTCTTGATATGACTGTCTTGACATCGCTGCGTTGAAGGATGACCACGGTTTACGGAATGTACCGTAAGACTATGACTATGTAACTCAAAGTTATTAGAAGCTGCGAATTGGGTATTTTCGATGCCTAAAATGTGCATCTGTAATTTATGCTCACAATTTGAGAGAGCAGACAAAAAAAGGCTCCGTCCTGAACTCCAATAGTATTCAGTGCATACTTACCATTACGCAAGCGATTGCAAATAAATTGTGTTTTTAGTGATTGAAAGGACACTTTCAAATAACTTATTGAAGGAAGAATATCTTCACGCGACGCTCGGACTGTGATAAGCTATATGAACATTAAGTTGTTAGTAATGAAAATACAACTATCTGAAATGTTTCAGACAGTATGATCTTGGAATATAGTTCTGAGAGCACTAACCTTGTCGCGTCGCATCGCCGCCCATATGTTTGTTTTTAAGTGTTACCGAAGAAAAATCTAGTTCCAGTACAAACCAACCAAAACGCGAATTTGTAAACTGAGGGAAGTGGGGGCGCGACTGACAATAATGACAATCTTGTATGATGTCGGAATGCAATCCTAATCTTTTGAGACTGAAAATTACGTAGGGGAAGGTGTGATACCTCGGACTCATTTTGACGTTTGTATTTTTAATTTTGCCGTTTCGGGACAAACTATACCGTAATATTTTTTTCTGGATAAAGTTTTATAAACTACGAATGTTTTTCAAGCATGTAGTCTTACAACATCATGAATTTATTTGCAAATTTAAAAAAAAGTGTAATTAAGACCGAGGTACAACACACGTGTTGTACCTTGGACCCAGATATGTTGTACCTTTGGACCGTTCACAATTGCGTTGGGGAAATGACAATTTGTAAGAACAATGTTATTTATTAACTTTTAAATAAACATTAATGTCTTAAGACGACATAAGATATAATTAACGTTTTCAAGTGAACACAGTCTATAGTAAATTTTCACAAACACTGGATAAATCAACTTCAAATGTCCTTTTGAAGCTGACGACCTGATCCTCTAGTTCGAACTGGATCCGGAAACGTCATTATTTTTTTTTGATCGATTCCATATACGATAGCATCATTTTTCGTATCTTTTTGGAAATACCGATCCTTTTTCATGTATTGCACGTCTTAATATTAATCTGATTACATATAATAATAATAATAATAATAATAATAATAATAAGAAGAAGAAGAAGAAGAAGAAGAAGAAGAAGAAGAAGAAGAAGAAGAAGAAGAAGTGTGTATGTTAGTGTGTGCGACATCATCATCATTTCACCCCATCCTCATGGCTTATAACCTTGGGATGTAAAAATGGAATCAGCATTAAATGCTGATCCCCCTACAATAGAAAAGTAATGTGCACCTAGCCCGATAATCATGACAGTCCGGGCGGAATGCACTTATCGGGTGACCCTATGATGGCCGAAACGGACAATCACTAATTTTAAAAATTAATAAGCAATAATTATGAAGTGAATCGTTATTTAATAATGAACTATTACACAGCTCAATAATAATTCATACAAGAATGCACTAAGAAGTTGAAACACGTAGAATGCAATGCATTGCGAACAGTTAAATTACATACTTCTTTCATGATTTCATCCTAATGATAATCATTCCCTTGAAATATTTCATAGTTTTACTATATATGTCAAGAGAAATAATTTTTGACTGATATTGGATAAAGAATAATCTAGTAGATGACATCAATGACAATGTTTTCAAAACATCGACTTTTTATACAAACCTCGATGTATTTAACATCGACTTATTGAAACCGATTATTTTACTTGGTTGATATTTTATTTTTAAATTAAAAATATAACAATAAAAAATACAATAATTTTCACATGTATTTGAACATTCTTCTTACCAAATTCAACAAGAGTGAATAATTTTTTTGTTAATAAATGTAATGTAATTATTGTATTGTAACCACCGCCTCCCCGATTACCTGCTTCCTTCGGCGATTCAGCTTTGCCCGGCTGCTTCGTCGGCAGACTCCCTAGAGGGAGGCATGCATGCTTGCCTCACTACTTGAGAAAAAGACTCCAGCATTTTCATAAACTACTTTAATCACTTAGTATAGTGTGTGGGTGAAGCGCAGTTACATGAATAAACTTATAACTAACTTAAATCTCATCTTAACTTATTAACGGCCGGTATGGCCAGTTCATTTCAGCTCCGGTGTCTTTGCCCTCGGCGGCCGTGATCCAGCTCACAGGTGCGGCGTTCGGTCCGCCCTGCGCTCAGCGGGTCCGGCGGCGGCGGCTACGGCGTTGCTTGCACCCGGTCTCTCTGTGGCGGCCCCGGATTAGGCCAGCGGCGGGCGCCGGCCGGCAGCTTCTCAGCGGCGCTTGGTGCGGGCGGCGGCGGGAACGCGCCCGGGCGATGACGGGTCGCTTCGCGATATAGTTTGTCACGTCCCCGGCTCGCACTCACATGGCATTCTCGGTCAGGCACTCAGTAGTAGTGTCCCGTCCCATCGGCCGGCTGTCGTCTCACGAGTCGGGCTGCGATGTGGTGAGGCGGCGTGGCATTCGGGCGGTCAGGCACCAATTAAGTGGCCTCGCTACTGCCTCAGAAACAAGTCTCCTCCTAGCTACCTCCGATGCAAGTGATCTCTCCTCCTCGCTACCTCCGATACAAGACTCCTCCTCGCGACCTCCGATACAAGTGATCGCTCTGGACCGCGGCGGTCCCACAGGAAGGCTCGCGTACCACGTAGTTTCTCCCCCGCATTGTCTATTTCTATTGGAGGTCGCGCCACCTGTAATCTTTCCACCTATCACGGCGCCAGCGGCAAAGTCGCCCCCAGCAACCTCCCCCGCAGTTACATTCGTCACCGAAATTCCCGCAAATAGGCGCGGGTAATTCCGTTGCTCGGTGAAGGGGTTGTGGGCGGAGTACTTCCCCACACGTCATCAGGGGTGCGCCCGGCGTTCTCGGCTGAACAAAAGAGGCGCCCTTTCTCGCCTTTTCCCCCGGCGCGCTAAGCGGCTTTTACACAGGTACAGCGGAAACGGCATTTCCGGCTGCTCCTTACGGCGGCGCGGCTCTTAACTAAATAAAATAAATATATGGCTCGTGTCGTCATCCGCGATGTGCGACCGTCCCATTACAGTATTAACCAATAAAATAAGAAACTTTTATAAATTGTTCTGCAATTTTTTTACTTTATGTCGGCTTAATCTCAATTGTAAATTAATAAGCATGACCCCCGTGACGTAACTGTCACCCTCCCCCGCATGCGATAGTAGATGTTAGAGGTTATTAAAATAGTATTACAAAGTTCGGTATTTAAAAAGTCATGGATCGATAGATTTTGAACATCCATGTTTTGTGGCCTATATCGCATCCATAGTCAATACATCGTACCCATCTTCGATAATGCTAAACAGCTATGCCTCGGAAGAGGCAACGTTGCCGCAGTTACGACACTTGCCACGCGCTCGCTGCAAGAGCACTCGCGCTACGCTGCAAAAGGGATTTCGCACTACTCCGTTCATCGGTTCACTCGCTCTTTCGCAACAAGAATATATCACGTCTTCACAACGTGATTGTCAAAAAAGCATCCAGATTGGCGCAGCGCTGACTCAATGTAACTACAAATAAAATGGCATCCTATAATTGCGTCTGCAATTTGCAATCTGGTCACAATGGGAGAATTTGAGATACGTTTACCGGGCTGAATTAAATAAGTGGTTGTTATTTGCATACTCCAGTACAAATAGTGAATATAAACTACAAGACAATGAACAAAATTCTTTCCATGAAACCAAACAGCGTCATTCTCACCTCCCGTGGAATGCAAACGCAGACCGCTCGACATGGCGCTGGGGCCGACTCAACCAACTGGACTGACAGCGCGCGAGAAAGGAAAAGCAGCCGACGTGGTTGTCGCACTTGTTTGCTCCCTCTAAATAACAAATTGCAACGGCTCACGCACGTTTGCATTTCCTGTGCCCGCGACCACAGCGACAGCGAGTGGGTCCGATGCCTATCCTCCGCGTGCTTAACGTGAATAATTGCAGATTTCTAACAGGGCGGTTACCAACTTGGACAGCACGAGCGTGAATACGTTAAAATATTATTTTTCATGTACGGTGAATGGCATAGAATTAGTGTGTTATAAGATATTAGTTACGTCCTCTTTCTATGAACGAGCTGCGTTGTAGTTCATAAAGATCTGATAATTTATCATTGGTAAAGTATAAAAAGTATGCAGAAAAGACTGGTTATTTATAATTATTGGATAATTTGAAGAAACTTTGTCTGTCTTGAAATTCCTATTTAAATCAATGTCAGAAAATCATGTTCGATTCCAATGTTTCTTTCAAAAATCAATTCTGATTTGTAGATACCTTTTAGGAATGCTTATGTTACCAGATTTTTGACAGTAAATCGAGACTAAAATAATTTCAAGCGGTTTTAATTTGGAAAGGAAAACAAATCAATTTGCAAATTCCGTAACACGATTTGCGGAATCTCAGAAAAAAAGTTCTCATGGTTCCTCAAAGTTCATATAGAATCTCAGAAATTATTTCAGTGTCAATAAAAAGGAAAAGTGTACGCACCACGGGAAAACCAAAACCAAATCGACGATCGAGCAACGTTGCGCGATTACGTTTTGTGCTTACCACAAAAAGTCTCATGAGGAGGGACTCTACTCTGTCCTACTCACAGGTTTCGAGGCGATTAAAGGCGTTTAAGGAGGGCCAATTGTTGGACTCTGACCGTCGATTGGGTATCAAAATGGGTGCCAAGGAGCTGAACTTGTCGCCTCCTGTTGTGTTTCGCTTTACTGAAGATCAGCGATGAGGAAAGTGCGCCTCGTGCTCAAGGACCAACTTGGCGGACGTTCAAACGAAACTTTTGCAACGTGTTGAAATTGAACCGGATTATTTGAACTACGTCTTCACTGGTGATGAAACCTGGGTTTTCGAATACGACTCAGAAACAAAACGCCAAAGCATTGAATGAGCAAATCAAAAGTGAAAACAATGCTCATTGTCTTTTACGACAGCAAAGGAGTGGTTCATTAAGAGTTTGTTCCTCAAGGGCAGACAGTTAACGCTAACGCCGAACAAGGTTCGTCAGAACGAGAAAAGACATCTCGACTACCTGGCAACTCCATCCCGACGAGCCTAGCCACAACGCGCTCCGAGCCCGCGAGTTTCTGCCTCAGTCAAGACCTTCTATTACTACTACACTACAGCAGCCTTCTTTTTGTGCCCTCGGATTAAATGAGCCCTGCAAAACCAACCTTTCCGTCCAAACAAGAGGTCACTCAGCCGCGACGGAGACTGCGAGGGGTTCCCGAAGACGCACTCCAGGGCGCGGGCCGCGCATGCGAGAGGCGCTGGAAAAAGTGCGTCGGGGCCCTAAGACAGTGCTTTGGAGAATTTTACGTATTGTGCTTATCTGACCAATCAATACATTAATTAAAAAAGAATAATTGCATTACTTTCGGAAAGCTCCTTGTATTATTGAGGTTATAAATAGCTGGACCCATGCGAACATTCGGATGTTTCTACACAAATTGTTTTAAAAGTGAAAATAGCTTCATTTTGGAAACGAACTTCGATCGTTTCTAACCCGTGCTAAGAAACTGGTGTATTCTCCAAAGGTATAATACGTCTAAAATGTATTATTTTGTAGATTACGGCCCAAGAAACATAATACGGGTCCCTTTACATTTCTAATATTAAGAGCATAGAAATATTAGCTTCAGAGATAGACAGCATGTGTTGGTGAGTACACTTGCGCCTACTTTTTGCTTTCTCGCACTTACTTTGTAAGAAGAGAATGTTATGTAACAGTGCGTCTCAAAACTACCAATTTTCGGCCGGAAAACTCTTATTGTTGGTAAAGAAAAAGTGCAGTCTGTTGCTATAGCCAGTAAATTACTTCCTAAAACATAGTATAGTCAAAATCCATGTTTTGTGAGTCATTGATCCCGAAAAATCGATTGATGGCTGTTGAGGCGGCGAAATACTGAAAGAAGAAAGTTGGGAGAGCTATAGTAGAAACTGCAACGAAACATCACCTCTTCTATCAGTAGTTTTCTGTCAGACAGTGTTCTGGAAAAGAGACGACACACAATTGACAAGATTGTTACTTGGAGAAAGAATTAGCGACAGGGCCGGATTTAACTTGGTGGGTGCCCATGTGCTGATTTTTGGTGGAGGCCCCCCCCCCATATATATTATATGCAGTTGGCGGCTGACAAAATAAAATCTATGTGTCAAATATGTTTAATTAAAAAAATATTTTTGCAAATAATTTTTGCGTACAATATTTTATTTATAAACCGAATATTTACAACACATTACAACTTAATTATAATAACTAAACTACAGGAACTTTTCTTGCTTTTCTGTAAGCAAACTCTTCAATTACATCGTCGAAAGATAATTCTTTTAGAATATCAAAATTGATGTTCAAAATAGGAAGATAATGAAGTCGTTCTTCTGTCATACTAGTTCTCAATCTATTTTTTAGAAGTTTTAATTTTGAAAATTATCTTTCCGTTGTACAATTTGTTATCATTAACACAAGATAAATTCTTAAAATAATTTCTACATTTGAATACATACTAAATAACTTTGAATACATACATAACTTTGAATACATACTAAATAAGTAGATATTCTTGAGACTAAAAATGCATCATGAAATCTAAATTTAAAAAAAATACAAATTTCTACATAACTATGAAATTAAAAAGTTTTTGCAGAAAAATAGACCAAAATAAAAAAAATTTAATTTTTTATTTGGTGGAGTGCCCTGTGCTGCAGCACTTTCAGCACATGCATAAATCCGGCCCTGATTAGCGAGAATTGAAGATATTGTCACAGTTACCTCTGTCCAAACGAAATTAAACCTTTCCTTACGAATTTCGTGGTCTTTACTTCATGTTTTAACTGCATCCAGTGTCTGGCACACACTGAATCGACCCTTGAAGGCGTTCAAAACGTTTTTACTCAGCTTTCTGCATTAGCTTGTGATGACAATGCGAGCTGGCGTCTGAGGTAGAAATCGGTGATTTCCCAGTATTTCGACAGTGGCAATTTTACGCGGGACTGCCCACGAGCTGGCGCGATCTTTCGGGAACGCTCCGAACTAACTGGAAGCAGCTGACAATCTACGTCAAGGAACTTTGTACGAAAGAAATTAGTATTTGGTCAACAGAGAAGAAATTCGCGCGGCTTTTTGAGAAAAATCTCCGAAGCGCCAAGTTTGAAATGTATAGTCCTTTCCTCTGAAACGCCTTCAAAGAACATCAAAAATGCCCTATTAAAAAACAAGGCGCCAAATTTGAAGCAAATTGGCGGTCAATGTGTCAACAACGACAAAACATGTCCGTCGGTCTGTCTGTCTGTGGTAAACGCTAGCACCTAAACAGTTCAGCCGATTTGCCCCAAAATCGATTTTTCTCTGATCGATCTGAACTAACTTGAGGTTTTGAGAGTTTCTACTGTATATTTTAATTTTGAGGGTACTTTCATGAAGCCTCAGTTTCATTTTTTTTTCTAAAAAATAGCACCAAATTTTTTGATTCAAGCTTGCCCAGGATAGCTTAAACAACATATAAGAAATTTGGAGCAGGTCTCATTTTCGATTAAAGCCATATTTTTTCGAAAATTGCAAAATTATATTTTGCTTTTATTGGAAGGGGGAGGGGCTTCCTACAACAATACTGAAGATCATTTTTTCTAAAAATCTGTAATTTAAAGACAGATGATGAAATAAAATCGTATTCATTTTTTCGGAAATATGAGTGGGTTTCTTGTTACTTTCCAAGAAATATAAGTAATTTTAATTTTTTAAATATTTTTTTTCTATACCCGCGCCATTTTTTAAATTTTTTTTTCCTATTAGGTACCAAGGTACGGAATAAGATATGCTGCTACTCACATTTTCGGCAAACTCAAGTTTTTTTCAAAAATTGCAAGAAGTTAAAATTATATTACTACAAAATTGACGAGAGATTTTAGACAAAGTGATAAGACTCCGTCCTTAAACAAGTATGTTGTAAATAAACAGTTCTTTAAAAAAGGCACTGTACATATTTTTGCAAAAAAAAGTGTCTGAACTATATACATTTTCTATTTTTTCTCAGAAACCGCTCCAAATGTCTTTTTCCAACTTTTCCACGGATGAAGAAGAAAGAATGACATGGTTCTCATTTTCGTTGAAAAATCTGAATTTTCGATAATTGTAAATTTAGAAATAATGCGAGACAGTATGTCCTGTTGAACCACCAGTAGTTTCTGTACAACCTGCGAAATATTTTCGCTTTTTTTCCACTTCTTTGCTTTTGTTTTACATGTCCGATGCATGACTGGAGAGCAGGAGGAAATTCCTCTTCCGCAGTGGCACACCTACTTCGTGTCGTGTTGATGGTTCCTTATACATGACAAGTCACATTTTCTTTGGGTATAATTCAGCGTGTCCCGAAAAGATTGTGCCCTTTTCTTTCTTTCTTTTCTAGATGCCCAGTGCTTGGGGAGAGTTACAAAGTACCCTGATTGCTATTAAATTTTCAAAGTTTGAATTGAAATTCCCGCAGTTCCATCGAGCACACTTTTTTAAGATGTCGCCCATCATCCAGCAGAACAGGATTTTGTCCTGTATAACATGCAAAGACAAGGTCTATTATCACAGTTCAGCACAACTTTCGGCGATAGTTTGCTGTCGGTCTACATAACAACTCAAATAAATGTTGACACAAAGAACGCATGGAGATATGTTGTCTATGCAAAGCTAAAAGCACCGACCTTCCTTCGCATTCTGAGCCAGTGGATAGAGTTGGGCAGTCCTTGCAACGCAGCCCCGTGAAGTCAGTCAGGAGAGCGAGCCGTGAGTTAGCATTGCCCGCTCAACAGTGTGGAATGTTTGTTCTTCGCAAGCGTTTGAAATTCAAGCCTTACAAGCTGAAACTTGTACAGGCACTCACCAACGATGACAAACAGCTTCGCACTGCCTTCAGTGTAGACATGTTGGAAGACCTGCTAGATGCTTTTGGGGGTCAGGATAGTCAGAAGTGGTGATGCGATCTTACATTTCAACGGCAAAGTTACCCAGTATAATGTTTGAATCTAGGGTTCACAACCGCGTCGGCAAACAAGCGTTTGACAAGAGATTGTCCAATGTTGAACGTTCTTGCTGCCGTAGGAAGTGTTATGGATTATTTTTCTTTTCAGAAAGAACACTCAGAGACAAGGGACACTCGTATCTTGACATGTTCCAGTTTTTTTGATGACACAACCTGATGATTTTAGATTTATTAAAGTTCGCTTTGAGCTAATGCTCGGTTGCAAACATGATAACAATTAGAATTATAATTACAAAACATTTTCAACATTTACAATTAGGTTTCCTATTAGAATTAGAGGTCGATATCATCGTTCCAATTTATTTCTAGCTAACTCTAAGTTCACTTCTAGTTTACATAACCCTTCACTACACTATACTACACTACACTGCACTCCCCTTCACTACACTACACCACACTCCCTTCCCCTAGATTCCAAAGATTTCATTTTTCAACAGGATGGAGCTTCACCCCATTTCCATAATGAAATAGTATCTGAATGAACATATCCCATCAGCGTTGGACCAGTCGCACTGGTCCTCACGAATGATGAGGGCCCCGTTGAGAGTTCCTGACGTGACGTCATGTGACTTACTTTGTGGGGCTTTGTCAAAGTCAGAGCCTTTGTTCCACTAAAGACTAAAGCAAGGGTTCCCTAAAATTCGTATTGACCGGGAGTCGAAGATGTAGAGGTCGATTTGGCGCATAGAGTCGAGTATATACCGGCGACTGATAGGGATCATCTAGATGAATACCTCATTAATTCAAACAAAATATAATTTGTTTTCTGCTATTTATTATCATGTTTTATAAAACAAAATTCAAATGTGGCCTTCCCCTGAAATTAACCATGATTTACTGAATGAAATTTGAACTTTTGGGCAATTACAATCTGCACTTTTTCTTCTGAAAACTTCTGAGAGCGGATTTCCGAAGCTACTGTTGCCGAGTCGTGTTGATTCGAGTTTGGAAGGAAATGGACTATCGAATAGGTATCTACCGTGTCACGGAGTGCCCATGTTGCATATTGGAAAGGTAGAAAAAAAGTTGATTATATTATTTCGTTTCTAATATAAAAATGATTCTCATATCCTGTCGGGGCCCGGGAGTGTTCTGTTAAATAGAGTATTTTTGCTGAATAGAATATTTTTCGAACACACGGTTTATAATGGGGATATTCAGAACAGTAAAGTTACAGAATTGGACGAAAGTAAGAGCCACATATCTTTATTGAGAATTTCATACTTTTTAATCCTATTTTATAACGCACCTTAGGAGTTCCAACTTACATTCGTATTATTATTGTTATTATTATACACCAAGATATACAAAACATTGTACGTCATTTAAAAGAATTCGTTTGACAAGTGGGGCAGGAGGAAGCTTCCCAGAAGTTGGCAGGCGTGTCTTTAAAACGTCCGCCTCAATCGTCGGCGGATATAACTAGCGCTTTGTTATCTTTAGCCGGATCGCTGGCGCCCTCCCGCGCCGCTCGATGCAGCCGCCAGCGCAACGCGTCTCTGGCCGCGGATCGCTCAAGTTCAAACATCCACTTTTACTTTTCGGCAACTGAAATGGAAGAAATGGATAGACGAAATTTATTGACACATGCAATGAGTTCAACAGCCAATCATTTGACTTCGCTTTATTACAAGATATTATTAAAAGAGAGACAAATTAAATATCTATTTTAATTTGTGTCTCTTAAATAGTCTATGTGTTATTCATGCCTGCGTCAAGTGAGCTCGAAAAACGAGGTAGTTCAGACGAATATACGACAGAAATATGGCACTTTCAAAACTTTTTTAAAAAATTCATTGAAAGTCGCATCAACGACAATGTTATTACCGACTGCAATTCTACTTCATATACTATAATCAATACAGGATTTAAATTAAAAAGTGAACACACAATTTGAACAAGTTTTAGAACCGTAATTTACAACTGACAGTCAGGCTTGTAAATCATTATCTACATTTAGTATATTACACAATTTTAATATTTTTTCCTGAAAAAACAAGAATATACATTAATTTCAAGATTGCCACTCTGTAGGATTGATTGGTGTTCACAGATATATTTCGTAAATCGCTGAAGAATACGGGCAATTGACAGTTGTTTGATGCATGATTCACAATTTCAGGAAGCTGTGTTATAGAACATACGAGTGAAAATGTGAGTGATTTAGCTTAGTGTTTTCAGATTTGCTTCGAGAAAGGGCAATTTGCTCTTTGCGATTGATGTTTTCGTGTGTGTCTGAGTGTGCTTTATGTCTCGACAAGTTTATTCCCTTGTACAAATGAGTAGAAACATGCTGCACACTTCCGTTACGCCTATGACCTAGGCAAGCTTCGTTTGGGGTTTTCTTTCTTTCTTTTTTTCTAGCTTTTCTTTTCGTAAATATCAGTATTGGCCCAGGTGGTCAGAAACGGCACGAGATTTTGGTTTTTCAATTGTTTAACACTTCTCTAAACAAAGCAGAGAAGATATGTCACCTCTAGCCTACTTTAATTCGCGACCTGCAAGATAAGTTCTTAGGCAAATAACCGTTTTGTAAATGTTCCTTTTCTCAACATAAAAAAAGTAACAATAACTATCCAGAAGCAACAAACTCGTATTAAACAACGTACTACATCATGACCTGAAAATGTAATAAGACTACACAACCTATACAAGTTAGTCGTACAGGGCACAACAAGATGATCCATTGGTGAAATAACCCCTCGAGAATTAAATCACTAATTACATGAACATGATGGAAGTGGAAGCTTTTTATCCCGTATGAGTCAGATCCGTGAAGCGGAATGTTAACATTTTTATTCCACTGCCGTAAAACGTACCCCCCAAAACATCTCTCGGAGAACTTCCACGATGATCGATTCACTCTGTGATCATTAAAATAATTGCTCTTTCATTCTGTGATTCCTGCCAAGCAACCACAGTCTCTTTTGAGCCACTGCGAGTCGTGTGTGGGAGCATAAGAAAACAAAACAGTTTCGTAGCTGGAATTCAAGGGACAAGGGTTTCATCGGATAGCGAGTTATTTCGGAACCTCCAACTAAACTTGTTTTCTATACTATAAATATATTTTTAAGATGAATCTTAAAACATCTTTCATTCTTGTAATTGTAACATTTCTTTATGAAGCGAGCGAAACAAAAGAGTCACTGGAAGTGTGTAGATGTCCAAGCTGGAGGAGGCATCATTAATAAGAGAATTATTTCTGGGTTTGAGAGTGACGTAGAAACCTTTAACTGTATTTTGTGACTAATTTCACTGCGAGCTAAATACTTCTTTAATTAGTAGCTCTCTCCAATTATTTTGAATCTGCTATTCTATTTTCCAAAAATTACTAAATAAATTTCACTTGAGTACAGTTCTCCGCAAAAAAAAAACAAAAAAAAACAAAACAAAAAAAACATTATTCTAGATTCTTTCATAGAATCACAAGACCATTTTAACTTTTAAAGTAGGACTATGCAAATTTTACGAGCGTAATCGCCTCTTCTCTAACCCCGACTGGCTTTCATCTGCGCCTAATGAATGAGACGATAGGTGTTGTCGCTGTGATCAGTTAATGAGGCGGCGACTTAATTATGTAAGGCATAAAGAATTAGATGAAGAAAGAAAGACGCGTGCTCGGTGCACCAAACGAGAAAACTGTTCCTGAAGGGGAAGCTCTAATGAACGACGGGGCCAAATTAAAAGAGGGCGAACTGCGTAAACAGGAACAAAATTAAAAACACTAGTCCTCCTCATTTCACTTATTTCATAACGGTTGCAAACATATCATGTTCCGTGCTTGTTTCATCCTGCCAACCCCAGGTTTCGTTCCAATTTTGTGTATGCAATCACGCATATAACGTATGCATGTAAAATAGCATCTAAAAGTTTAAAAAAGGAGAAACTCGCCCTGAAGAAGGCACGTGACCGCAAACAGGCCTGCGGGGCATCGTCCGCACACGGCCACCGGCAATGCAGCTCCTGCCTCGCCCACCTCACAGCCCACACCGGGCTCCAGAAGAGTATTCTCTGTTCCCTACAGTCAAACGTCGCATGCGAGGATGGAGGTTCCCAAGCCCTGAAGAAGCTGTTTATTCCTACAAAAGTGAACTTTTAGCACTCGAGAAAAGTTAGTGGAAAAACTGTTCGGAAAATTTGTTTACGAGAATGCAGGGGACTAGTTTTACCCAAATAAACTCACCACCAGCGTTTATAATTACACGGCGAGGAAAATGACTCTTGAGGATTTTTCTCACAGATGCACTGGTAGTTCTAATAATTATTTATACAAGAGATGATATTCAATGAAACATGTGTTACACGGTCTCTGCTGATTTCCAAGAAAAATGACCGTTAGCACAGGGTTTTTTTACAATAAAAATTATTGAAAGAATTTGAAACCATTTTTAGATAATTTTGAAACTGACACCGACGCTTCTTGTAAAATATCCCATAAATTAAAATATCCAATGATCTCTGAAGCGGCACAACTAGATCTTACTTCTGATGTATTTACGAAGTTTCAACTCATAAGCTTCTAATCTGACCATGGATGATGATACGTGACCCAAACACAAATTCTATCCATCCATTCATACAGATTTCCGTGTACAAAATTGTGTGCATCTCCTAGTCACCTGCACCATCTTTAAAACAGCACTATTAGACCTTAATCTTGACACGTATGTAGGTACAACTCAGAAGAACACTGAACATGGATTTTACGACCGAAAATGTGGAACCGTATAGTTGAGATGATTCCAATACTTTTCCTCTCAGTACTAAAACATAGGGAGGGAAAAAACTCCACTGTCGAGCGTGATCGAACTCGCAAATTCTACTTTGCTGGAGCCAGACCAACAGTAGAAAGCTGCTCGAGAACGGAGTTGGAGCCCCCGCTATGAAGAGCGCAGTCTGGCACCAAGGCGCTCACAGCGTGTTGCATCCGCCACCGCCAGCGGACCTCCCGCCGCCATTACTCATCCCTTATCGGGAATTGGGAAGGCCGACACGCGCGGACGCGCGCCCAGCGACCCGTGAAATGGACCGTTTTATTAGCTCTCCAAGTTGATATTCATTAATGGGAAGGAGCGCCTACGCCGCTTTCTTCAGCCGCCGCCAGAAATAAATACCTGTCGTCCTATTTTGTTCACGCGTTTCTTCTCGCAGGGAGATTACGCACGCGTTATCTACTATGACGTTTCGTCCCTTCAACAGGCCTACACAGTGAATCATGTAACCATGCAGTGGAAAACCAGGAAATCATTTGTTTTCATCCCGTAAATGGCGGTGGGAGGAAGCAGCAAAGCATCAGACACAATTTTGATATCTTTCATGTGAGACATATCTGACATGAATACAAATCCTTCTTCGATTAACGAAACGTTTCTAAAGTCATTTATGTCCGCTCTGAAGAATTAGAATTCATTCCCACCTCCCTACTGCACTTGTACTTTCTCCAATTATTACTCATCCGAACCTATAATGAAAACTTTATTAACGTGACAATATATAATCCAGTTACAAATGTTATCATTCAAAACTGAGCCAGTTTCCAGTTAAATGGTCCTTAGCTGAATGTATGATTGATAAGCATTCACGAAGTGGGAATTCATCCAAACACGTATGACACAGAAAAAATGTTGCTCTTCAAAGACAAGATGATATTACCAATTTACTGGAAAACTATTAGATCTTCAAATATAATATTTAGAACTTTTCTTACAAACCTTTAAGGCAAGGTTTGAAATAGATTTAACTTTTGTTTACTTTTCTCGAAAATAGTTATTGTGCTTTCTTACAAAGTATTTACACAAGATATATACTTGATTTTCTCCCGAGAGAACAATGAGGATTTTAATCTAAATCAAACAGTAATCCTAGGGGCTCACTGAAGCCTAAGAACAACAAGAATGTGAGAGTAAAATTATGTTCAAGATGAAAAGGCATCCCTACTTTGAGAGCAATTATTTCAACTGTCTAGAACATATTTTCGCGGTTAATAAAGATCACATTCTTATTTGCTGAGGCTCTGGATATTATTAAAAATTTAAAATCGGTGACGAGCCTTTCTTTGATCCCAACGTCTGACATTTAGTACTCGAATCCAATATTTAAACCGTTTATGTAGAAATCAACACCATTTCGATATTCCCCCTTCTCTTCCTGAGAAAGGCAACTTCCTCGTACACGAGCGCACTCAATACAGAATTCAATGGGCTTCATAACCACAGAAGGGCAAGAACATAAAGGTAATGATACAGAACACAGTGACAAACAACAGTAGCTCCAAGGAGCGCCAGTTTTCAATGAAGAAAGTTTCTATTTCACTTTAACAGGCAGCGCAAAGAGCGCAGGGGCAGACGAGCCCGGAGTCGGCGATGCGCCCCACAGATGGCTCCTCGTCCCCGCCAAACGTAACACGACGCAAGAATGGGCTATTATTTATTTTTATGAGCGTGCAGCATGGCACTTTGATACACCCGTCCTCGGAGCCGCGGAACGAGGATAAACAAGAGGGGAAGTGGCGGTCACGAGGGGAGGCGACGGCGCGGTCATCGCCTCAAGGTGAAGGCCAGGGTTGGGGCTGTGGCGGCGGGGGACTAAACACGCCCCTACTACATTTTGTGGCCGCGCATACGCGCCCTCTCCCTCGTGAAACAATACGACGCCCGTAAAAGTCGTCTTTTCCTCGGGCCAAGGGAACGACAGCGGTCGGAGCGCGGCGGGCGCTCCAGCGCCGATGGCAGAGACATCTCTAGTGGGGCGGCGGAATCACCAGCGCGCGGGGGATGGAGGGCGCGCCACTGCGTCTCCCACTCCGCGACGGAGGAACGCACGCGCCCTTATGTGGCACCCCAACAGATGCGATCGTCACCTACTTAGGCGATCGACATTTTGCTTATTGAGGTCTTGCTTCTACGGCCAGGTCATTCGTTCTGTTCCTAGACAACGGGCCATGGGCCACGGACCGCGCGGGATCAATCCCTTTTCCTTGTCCTACCCTCGCCCCTTTCTTACACGCACATTCACATGACAACACTATCGCACTCGTCGGGAGCCTAAGGCTCCTCCCAGTTGAGGCAGTGCCTCGCTCATGGGAGATACCTCGTGGGGAACGCCCACCGGCGGGGGATCCGAGCAAAACATGCACTAAACTCACGGGGCTAATGTCAGTTGACGCGCCCGAAATACTGGTCGACCGCACCGCCAGCAGTTCATTAGGCCCCGGTCGATGCGAGTAGTGAACACCCAGACAAGTGCTGCCTCCGCGTTCTGTAGATACTAGTAGTTCTTTAAATAATAATAATAATAATAATAATAATAACAATAATAATAATAATAATAATAATAATAATAATCCTCACGGCAAAATACATGTTTTACCTCAGTTTCAAAACTGTTATCAACAGAACATGAAAACTAGCAAACAAATTCGTACGCTAGTTTTGGGGTTCATCAAAACAACTCCACCAAAATGATTGAACAAATTTAATCGCCAATCAAAATTGTACTCTACTTTACCCCTCTTCTCACTCGAATGCCACACCCCCATTACTGATTTTCAATGAGCGCAGAAATTGAAGGAAAAAAACAACAACAATATGTAACCTCTAACAACGTGATAAACGTCTATGCTTTTGTTACGAAAAAATGGAAATATTTGATTGTGTTATTCCGCATATTTCCGTACAGGCGGTACAGACTGAATTCCCATAGTGCACTGCTTACGACAAAATGAAAAGGAATACGCCGCCCACCATTAAATATTTGCTATTTACATGTTTTATATAATCATATATCCTTAGTATGATAAAAATGGCTATTATACGTAACTATGTTATTGCAGCATTCGTGGAAACACATTTTTAATAAACTATTTAATTTATTGCAATAAGAATCGTATTGTTTCTCTTGAGCTATGTGCAAGCAACGTTTTGGAAAACAATTTAGTGTGGTTTTGTTGCTGCAGAATTGCAGAAAAATCCAAAACAATGAAACAGTATGAGCTACCTTATCACGATAACGTATCGTCTATCAGCGATAATCAACTCTCGACGCCATTTGCTAAGGCCGCACGCTTCGATTTTATGTGTACTGCATTTCAGAAATAAAAGCTCTTCAATCTACATAAATCAATCAATATACAATTTATCTTTTAAATATTGGTAATTATTAAGATCAGTTAAAATAGCAAAATAAGCATCACTTTTCTACTTCAAAGAGAATTAATTTCAAAAGTAACTTTCCTCAAACATCCCTGTACATCGTATAAGCAATTTTTTTTATCCTAGAAAGTACAACGTAAGAGCAAGTGTTTACTTTAACACGCAATTATTTGAAATAAGAATTCCACATCGAAACTAAACATTACATACAAACCCTTCCAGCAAATTGGAAGCCGAGAGCGCAATGTGGGAAGTGATCTTTTGGGCGCCAGCTCCAAACGAAATTCTTGGAAGCCTCCACAATAGAAATGAACCTGAAGCGAGCGTCCGTTCCCTGCCGAGCCGGGCCGCCCCGGATCGCAGGGCTGTCAACAAAGGGGGCGCCGGCGGCGCCGCCCGGGGCGCAGGGGCGAGGGCGAGGGCGAGGGCGAGGGCGAGGGCGAGGGCGAGGGCGGCCGTGAGACGCGCGACATGTGCGCGCGCGGGGGTGCGAACCCCGGGGGAGCGGAGGGCCCAGCGCCGCCTACAGCCCCTGCCCTGCAGTTTCACGCCTCGCGCCAGCTGCCAGAGGGCGGGGCGGCCCCACCGCTCCCCGAATTACCAATTCCACAATGGTCTCTTTACAAAATCGCAGGACACTTTATTACACGCCATGACCTACGAACATTTTCTTACATCAGAATAGTTTGTCCTTTGAACTCGCGCTCACTACATTGTTCGTACTACTACTACTATACTACTGCTCCCACTGCTACTCCTACTACTGCTCCTACTGCTACTCCTACTACTGCTGCTACTGCTACTGCTGCTTCTGCTACTACTACTGCTAAGTTCGTATCGGGCTATCATAAAATCCAAATCGGCTTTTAAACGTGATCCTAGATATAAGGCTTGAGTGCAGGTGACTGTAGTATAGTTCACTATCGAAAATTGACCCGAAGTGTCTGAATTGATACTCAAGCCACAGTACTTAGATGAATTTGAAACAAGGCCCTCTCGACGTACAGACCAACGCCTGTGAAGCGCTCACAGAGGGAAGCCGAAGATCTGGCGGGCTGGCGCTTGGGCTTCCTTTACCATTTCGAGCGTGGTTGTGTACCAAGACACAGTGCTGTCTCGCGTGTAGTTCTAGCAATTGATGTAGTTTGTAGTTTATGTTTTGTTTGTTCACAAAGATAAAACGATGTTTACACCTGAAGAAAAAACTACGCTTTGTTTACTGTGCTATTTAATATATTTGCTTATATACAGAAGACCTACAGCCCTATTGTTATGTATTAGGCTATGATTTTATAACAATCTCAATTGGCATTACTGTTTAACTTCAGTTCATACTTTAATTTGTTTTCAGTAAATAGTTTATTTTGTATTATTTTTTACGTACTGGTATATTATTCACTAGGGAAATTAATTAAAAAATTAAAATTAAGAGACGAAATTAATCTCCCAAATTAATTCAATATAATGATTAGTAGAAAACATTTTTTAAACATTGAATTTAAGTTTATTTGTACTCCAAACTTCATCATTTAGTAATAAGTTCTAACCGTAGCCCACTAGGGAATCGCGAAGCGATTGTAGGGAGACCCATAAGGGATTGTGTCCATAAGGGGTCACCAGATGAAATTTTCTACTACTTGCGATTGTTGTCACTGCTTGTCACGTCCCCACGAAGGATAGATTTTTTTCTTCTGGCATTTGATATACTTCTTTAGGCATACTGCGTTCCCGAAATCCAAAGCGTGTGTATAGAATTATCCAATCCCCTGCTAAGCTACTTCTTATCTCTTCACTAGTTGTTCTCCATTACCGGTCGTATTTTAGTGTGTTCTCATCATCTAATATGTAACATCAATTTAAGTTGGTCAGCACGTATTTTATGCGCTGCCGTACCGTTCACCTTGTGATAAAAGCTTGTCAACGGATTGCTTGCGATTGCTTGCACTTGCGCAAAGAATGTAGGCATTCACGAGTGCAATTGGAATGTGCATGTCTGCCACACACAGACGTGCGTTTTTCCCGTCTCAAGCTAACATTGAACAAAACTCGCCGCACTCTCAAGTATTCAGTGCGTCTGCGCTGCTTTTTCCGCCCCTGTGATTGTGAAATATCGGCCGGAATTATTACTTGAAGGTAATCTCAAACAAGGAAATCAAATTTCCCCAAGACAGTACACCGAAAAAAAAGAACCGTTGGAGTATACTAGATCCATGATACTGTAACAAGGAAACTTGTTACAGTATCATGGATCTGGTATACTCCAACGGTTCGTTTTTTCGGTGTATCATAGCGAATGCATGCCGAAACTTGAGGGTGAACGTCTTAACAATAGGATACTTAAAACCATGTCCGAAGCACGATATAGAGCAAACCCATACTCGCGAGAAAGCTTTTAATCTATTTAAAGGTTTGCAGAGCGTAGCGAAAAATATGATTAACAATCACGTGGCCAAGAGTATGTGAAGTATCATACATTGCAAAAGCTGGGTCCAGTAGTACATTATATATTTTGTTATTGTTAGGGTGCAGTGTTACATTATATATTTTGTTTTATTATGTTAAATATATTATATATTTTATATTCTTTCCTCATATTTGATTTTACAAAATAGTTTATAACATAGCATACGTTCTTTGCAATAAATCAGTTTCATTGATAGTGAATTAACGTGCACTTGATAAGTGCCTTAAAATTGAACCCCTGTAATTTTCCCCTACTCGCCAACGTTGTACAACCAGCGCGCGTCGAAGCCACCGCAGATCTCGCGTTCCGAAGCGTGGACTGGCCGACGTCGAGCGACTCCGGCTTCCAGTATAAACCTGCAGAGGCAATTGCCAAAGCTCCAATCGCTCTAACTGCGCAACTACCGGATTGTACCGTCAAATGGCGTCCCAATAGCAGTACATTTCATAGCAGCACGGACGATTTTTAATTTTTCATTGATTATGGAAATGTTATATCTGAAATATTTAGCGCACTTTTTTAGAAACTTTTTAGGAGGTAATTTCATTCGTGAAATAGTTTTGTTAAATTGTATCGTCGGTACACGACTCGGCAATTTACCGTATACTTCTGTAATGCATTCGTGATATTAGCTATGAGACATGTTTCTTGTATTTGTGTATGAATAGTATAGCATATCCTATTACTTGGAGAATTTGTTGCGAATTTCAATACTGTGAACGCAAATGTATCCTGTCAAAATCTGTGCAAAGGATTATTTAAGATTTTCTTCAGAGGAAACTTGAAAACTATAACCCTAATCGCACATACGCGGTTCTCGTATTTCCGAAAGGAAGACAACTAATCATCACACGCACATACATTACAAAAGTTAATTTGTGTAAGGAGCACAGAGACATCTATGTAGTGTATTTTACAGATAACGGTGGCCAGGAAGTGCTGAAGGGAATACACAACAGCAGGTGCGGCGGCGATGGTGTGACGGTTAGCGTACCGGACTGTTATACCCAAGCTCGCGGGTTCAAACCCGATGGATTTTTAGGGCGACAAAATCCTTCGTACGCCTTCCTTCGGAGGGGAAGTAAAGCCGGCTGTCCCATGTTAGTAGATTTACTTGCATGTAAAAGATCCTCAAGCCTAAATGACGCCTCTGAGCTAAATTCAAAATCGCCTGTTTCTCGCCCAAGAAATACCTCTGCTAGATGAAAGGAGCGTAGCGAAATTTGCGTGGTCAGACGCGGGCCTAATGGCCCGAGTCTCGCAACGTAAAATAAGGCAAATTCTATTCAATTCAATTCAGGTTTGATCTCTGTGAATCTCATCCACAGTGTCTAACGCCACGCAGCAAATATGCACGATTGCTCTTCCAAAGCACCTTGATTTGCAAGTTGTCAATAAAGGTAATCAAATATATACAGTCAACAATCGTCAACGACCCGCCCACTTTAACTTTTTCGTTTACGCTGTAATACGAAATGGACGTAAACTATAACAGGAACACTATTTTCTCCTTCATACCATATCTAATTATTCAAGAAAATATGAAATTATCAAAAAGAACGAAGTATAAATCCCGCAGATGAATAAGAATCATAGACTTTGTCTTTAATGATAACATATCCGATACATCACACAACTTTAATTTAAACGCGTTTCTTTCGGTATCTTTCCACGAGGGCGAATAATTTCTACGTTTGACAATTCAACGGCCGTTGACGACGCACGCTGACCAATGATTCTACTGCTTGCCAATCCCCCTGGGGTCAGAGCTCAGAGGGGGAAGGGCATGCAGCATTCCACGGGAGGCCATTCATCATCGGGCGATCGGGCGCATGCCACGCCGAAGGGCTCGCGACCAATTGCATTCAACGCGCGACTCCAGCCACATCCATCTGGCGGCTGGCTATTGTCGGGCAAGCAATGACGCCGCTCGCGCGCCAAGCATTTCGCTTTGCGCGTGCACCTGGGAAGGTTACAACTAAGAAATACTAGCCAAGACGTGGGTAATAAAGTATATTTAAACATTCGGAAGAGCCCTTTGAAACATGTTTATAATTAATTGAAAAACAAGGACACATGAGGTATTTATGTAATAAATGTAGACGGTCCTCAGAATATTCAGATTGAATTGGCCGAAAAATATTTATTTACGAAGTGTGGAAATATGTAGCGGGATATGTCCCAGCCAACAAAATAAATAAATATACACAACTAGAGCCATTTTGGAGAAATTTAAAAAAATTCATTGGGGTTCAATGAAGCAAACGCCAAAATTAAAACAGCCATTTCACATTCGACGGGCCACATTATCGGCCAGCTTCAAATGGTATTATCAAGTTTGCTGAAATCCTGTCCGGGTTTAGGCGCCAGTTCAGACTGACAAGACGGACAGTACCAACATTCAATTTTAAAAATACGTTACTTGTTAACAATGTTAGGATAAACTAACAATGTTAGGATAAACTAACAATTTCGAGGCCTGTTTTTTTTTAATTCTGTACATTTGCAACAAAAATTGTCGGTCCATGATCCCCTTCCAGAACCGCCCATGAATACATACAATCTCTGAAGGAGAAGCTCATTAACTTACTTGACGATAACCAATTACAAACCCTACACGTTAATTAGTCGCCATTACGGGTGAGTTCATAATTGAAGATGCACGTCTTCGACGAGAGTTCAGGCAATAGCACATGGTGGCAGAGTAAATAGAGGTAAATGATCCCCTCGACGCTCACTATTTCGGGTACGGGTGTCCCAGAAATCCGGATTCCCCGATCGTTTCCGAACTTCTCCAGCGACAAGACGCTGGAGACACGCCATGCTGTTGGTCCGTGATGCGTTCACGACAGTCATCAAACTCCTATTCTTAGTGCCCGTGCCACGGATAAGAATACCCTTCTCTAACCAATGCAAAGGAGACTTGGAATACTGATGATTCAGAATTAAGACAATTCTTCGTTTCCATTACAATCCCTAACATTACTACAATGCACTCAAGTATCATGTCCGATTTGTTTGCGTACTATATCCGTGGAATACACTGCCATTCTATTCACACTCCATTGTAATACAGAACAGAGTTGACAGATAAATTAAATGCATAATATAATGAAAAAAAAATTAACTGGTACAAACTAAATATAATGTTTGCAAATTACTTTGACGTGACCATCTCATTGTTAATACGGTAGAAGCCCATAATCTTATACAATCTCTTGTACTGATACTCTGTAGAACACGACTTTCCTCCAAGAACGTACTGTAAGCAACAAGATAGTAATCCGGTCCAATGTTTAATTTCGCACCTCCAATATAACTACACTACAATAATTATTGCGAATCAGTAAGCGGCGTGGCGCGGGCGCGGGCGCGGGCACGCGCTCACGGGCCACAACAGCGGCAGCGACGCGGCTACGGGGCCAACGGCACAGTTGCTTGGCGAATGCGCCGCCGCCGCCGCGTACCAGAAATACCTCGCTCGTAACCACGGGCAGGCACCCGGCCGGCGCGGCGTATGTCAGAGGAGGCACGCGCCATCCCCGTTTTAGTCGCCCGCACACCGCCCAGCATCACCACCAGCCCTGCCCCCTTCCACACTCCAACAGCTGCACACCCTCAGGGCGAATGTGTTTTTCCCGCCTCTCGATTTTTTTGCAGCATGCCGGCAAAAATGAATTAATTTATTAATTGGTTTGTTCAGTATTCATTTATTTATGATTTGTATTCATTTATTATTCCTATACATGCATTACTCACTATAAATTATAAATAATTACATCAAAATAAAAACGTGTATTATTTAGAAACCACTTAGAGTTGTATGTTCAAATATTAATTATTTCCCCCTCTTTTCTCTGTACGTGAATAATTTAGAATTCATTCAATTATTTTTAGTTTCAACTTCTTAACAGTAACTAATCGATAACGTGAACATTACAGCCTAGAAAATGCAAAAATCCGTTATTTCAAGTCGAATTTCAATGAAATCACATTGAAAGAAGTTTAATTCACTAGCTCTTTGCAGCACGGCAGTACCTCGCAGAGCCAACACAAAGAGCGATCAACTGCCAAACGTGAAAGCATCAAGTTTGTGAGACTACTTTAACACAAAGTCATGGATTATGGACCCTGGTGTGCGCAGGGAATTGTGGTGTGCGCAGGGAATTGTGGTCTGCGCAGTGGACCGTAGACAGTGCAGCGGACTGTGTGATACTGTAGAAGAAGTGATCAGTGTAAATAAATAATCAGATTGCAGAGAACTGTGTAAATAAATAATTAAGAGGACTGTGTAATATACCTGTAATAGATAAAGTAGTTTTAGTGTAGAATTGTTTACGAATAAACGTTTTTGTTAAATAAATATTGTGTTGGTTTTAATTCACCACCGAGAAACGTTACAATATTATAACTATGTAATGAAAGGGAATGAAATCACAGCCACGATACCTTTCTAAGAAGTGTAAGTTTTTGAAAAATTGGTGTTGTTGATTCGGTGTTACAGAAATTTTTTTGAAAATTTAAGTATAAACGATTTGAAAGAATCAATTTTAAGTTGTCTGTGAATTTATTTATTTGATATAAACCAGGGATCTTGTAAAAGTTTGCAAAATAATTTATTTTGAGTTGTTTGAAATTTGTGAAGATGGTAGTAGAGGCCTTGCACGAAATATGGCATACTTATGAAAGATAATGCCTAATAAAGATTTTATATAATAATATTCCACAATTAATTCGCAATTTCGTGCTTTTATTTATTAAAGGGTATACGTCTGACGTGACCTGGCAACTGACAAATGCAAGGACACCGATCATAATACGGGATGCGGAGGGCAGCACTCTCAGTGCAGCCTCAGTGAACTCGCGTGTACACTACTGAATGTAACATCGCAGTTCTTCTCAGCTTTTTACTCTTTGACGCCAACAAATTACTATTTTTATATTATTCATTCATTGTCACATGACGCATTGCTTCAGAAAAATACTGCTGGGAGAATCAATTCAAATTCCAGGCCCAGAGATAATCAATGCACTCGGAATTTTCATGAACGAATATTTTATTTTCAAAACGCTAGTTAGTACATCACAATATTTACAATAATATACAGGCCACTATCATTTATGTGTTACAATGTTAAGCACAAGACACTAGTTCATATGAATATATCCTAAAAATAATAATTCGAGCTTTCCAGGAGTTTCATTAATTTTCATAAACGTTGGATCATGATCATCATTCATGTTTACGATCATCGTGGCTATCATCTAAAAAAATATTTTCTGTACGTATATTTAAAAGATTCTTTCCTCACAGACTATTACTTGACACTGTCCCAGTTTACGCCGCTGTCTGCAGGGTCGAGCGGCCGTTTTGAATTTCGCGACCGGAAGGGATTTTTGGGGTATTTTGTGTAACGAGAGCTTCTGGACAACCTGTACATTTTATCGTCCTGATAACTTTAAGTGTGAGAGGCTCAATCGTTATCTTCAGATCTGCTTCTATCAACAGACACACTTTTTCTTCTGTAATGTAGAACGAGGTCACGGTCACCTGGTAGCATGTCAGTGCTTAAACATCTCTTTTATGATTTGCAAGATTCTGAAACTGCCAATTTGATAGCCACCATCGTCTGGGTTCGGCAGATGCAACTGAAACGCGTAACATTGGTAGCATTCGCCGATTCTTCCTAAAAATAGAAAATATATTTGTTCATCGTTGATAGTTGTCTTGTATCCGGGAGTCCACGATGTGGATGTGGTCACCGTTGCACAGTACAAGATGGGCAATAATAATAGTAATAATAACAACAATAATAATACACAAAATTTGCAAAATACACAATACAATTACTGGGCATATACGCACTTGACAAAAGCGTGAAAGCGACTTGTGTTACCGTTAGTCTTGTGCGCAGGGGGAATATTGTAACATAGCGACTGCTGGATCCACCCACGTAGATCACCTCGCGCAGGCATCGCTTCACTAGGTCTCCGCGCTTGAGCATCGGAAGAGCTTCGTGGTGGACCGAGGATGATGAAAAGTGCGTCTTACCCAATATATGACGCTGCCGACAGAGATCGTAAAACTCCTCAGGAGCTGGAGCCGCGAATGTCCACTGCCTGTCATCCAAGACTACTCCGTCACTGACACTCGCTCGCAGACGCTCGAAGATTCTCAGTGATTGAGAAATTGACTCAATTCACATCAGGCGTGAATCAGCCACAGAGAAGACCAGTGAATAACCATGAATAATATGGATATAGCTCTTTGGAAATATTTCAGAACTGCCATGAATTTCTCTCAGTAAACTAAGACGATCAACAAGTCATAATAGTTCCTCTTGTCTACTCGAAGACGGAATAAATTGTATGAGCTAATTCTACTGATGGGCTTGTTCCAGAAAACAATGCCATACATTTTTTCGCTTGAAAATGTTGGAATGTGGGTATAACCTACGCTCTTTGCATTACCAACAAGCAAATGCCAGAAAAACTAATGGAGAAATGCCAACAATATTCTCGAGGACGAAATTCGGGAAGCAACAGAAGCACAAATTATGGAATAACTTTCAATCATCGAAGGCATCAACCGTAAGTACGTCACGTATGTATAAGATTCATCAGCATAAGAAGGTGCACTTTGTGGGCAGGAATGCTGCACTCCGCAAAACATACGGAGCCAACCACAACATTCAAAACTGTTCTCTTAAAAATTAAAATGTTCACATACCGGCTTATTCGCAATGAGTGAAGCAATGACTTCTGAAAATGGATTACTCGCAACACCTCGCAAAAGGCGGCACGAGCGAATATTAAAAATACATACATATAAAACGGAGATGCTTCCAACACCAACAAAACACGTTAACGCGGGGCAAGCATGCTAGGTGATACAGGACGGACAGCCAAGTGCGCACTCTACCAGCCTACCTTAGTGCCGGCAGTCAGGATGTCCCTGGAAAGCAAAGAGAAAAAAGAAACAGTTAGAAAATAGAGAAATAGTAAAGAGAGTGGTGATAGTACACAAAAACACATTCACAAACTCAACTTTAAGGTAATTCAAAACAGTTGGAGGAACAGTGAAAATAGTGTAGTGGCACAGAGTCATAGAGACTGAAAAGAGATCACACAGAAGGAACACCAATAACGACTGGAACGCTACTTTACAACCAAAGGCAGTCTAGGTAAAACTAATTCAACTGAAATTGCATGCCATACAGTGTCTACTGCGTAAAAAGAAGGAGGTCAAAATAGCACCGCTCACGTCCGTGTGTGAAGCAAGTTTATCGTTACACTCAGTTGAAGCTAATTAAAGGACACTCCTGGAAGACAACTGGCATTTAACGTATTGTCTTACTTGCAAACATTGTTTAGTAGTTCATAAAATATAGGAGGATAAAGTTATAATGAAGTTTCAACGTTTTCTACCTCATGTAAATATGGAACAACCTAGTTAAAAATTAAATTAGCACATCTGCGAAATATAAAAACCTAAACTTTAATCGCCGATGTCGTATGTCAACATAAGGAAGGTCTGGATTATTTCAGACCGTGCAAATTACAACCCTCAGATCTTGCACACAAGCCATCTTGCTCAGGTAAAGTACAATATTGTTCATATAAGTTTTTCATTAATTCGCTTGTTCGACTGTAGAGGGAGAACAATGCACTACATTAAAACTTCGCACCAATACTAACTAAACGCATTATGCATTCGAAGATATTGGAATTTCTGCCACATCTAAAAAATGCGCTTACAGTACTGTTTTTAGTACACTATCGGATTTGCACTAACTTTTTAACATCTTACAACGCAACTCAACGATATTACACTAGTATTTTGCCAACACTATATCCACAATCTTAATCTATTTTAGTCTTGTGAACATTTCTTGTTTCATTTTTAAACGAGAAAAAACTACGAGATGCTGTCAGTATGAAAAGCCACAAGTTTATCTTTCTATTGTACACATATGGCAATTTATTCGTCTACAAAACCTATGAGACAACTTTCAAAATATTTAATCCTATTGAAACGTTCGTTCGTATTTCTGAGTTTCATTACATTATGTCCATTGTAATTAACACAACTGTTCCGGAAGTGAAATTTAACTTCTTAATTCTCACACCTGCTTTTCTCTCGAACCACTTAGTCCAAACATTTAACACCTATCTCCCTTCCCTTGGAAATCGATACATTGAAGCTGTACACTTTGTTACGTATAATATACTAATTTTCATCTGAAAATTTGATTTAATTTTTTTGTACCTCGCCGTATCCCTTGATGGAACCCAAGGTGGAGCAGTAGAATATCAACCAGAAATCACAGTCTTAGAAACATTCCAGATTTTCAATATTTGAGCACCGAAATAGAGGAAAGAAGAAAATTAGGAAAATGCTCAGACATATGTTCTGTAATTAAAAATTTTTAATCGTAAACTTAAATAGCAATTAATAATGAAAATTGCATCTTCTCGCTATTGAGCTATTTGGTGTATTTTTTAAACACTTTTTCCTGTTAAGTGCCTTACGACGCAATCAAGCCAAGGTAGCTAACTGAATCTACTCATCTCTCATTGCAACTGTTTTCCTTTGGAATCGAACGGTTACTATCGGACGTGCATTTTTAATGTTTCCATAACTTTTCGCTTATGTTCACTTAGGGCTACTGCAGTGTTAGCAAATATTCCAAAATATGTCTAATAAGCATCACAGGAAAATAGTTCGAGTTGAAGAAAATATTAATCTATGAGAACTTTCAAGTCGAACACTGTTTTCAGAAATAAGACTCCTTTCTGATGTACATGTCTATAATTATTAATAAATGCAACTTTGAAATATAGTTAAACAGCATTAAATAAATATCTCATTGACGAAGCATTAGGCAATCACTGAGAGCCAGGTAGCTCCGGTGGTGGCCGCACCACGCCAGGCGACGTGGCTTCAAGTGGAGACACACGCAGCTGCACTAGAGGTGCCGGGCCACGGCCGCGAGGGACAGAAGCATTACGCTAATAATTTCGGAGAAGCACGTCGCCCCGCAGCAGCAGCGCCCACTGCCGGCCACCGCGGCCGCCCGGAGGGACACGACGCACTCGACGCGAGCTTGGTCCACAGCCTCTTGGCGTAGGCAAGACAGACAACGCCAATACCACTCTGCCGAACGCACGGTGGACAAGGTTTCCGTTTGTTTCAAGACGTTCAGACTATTGACATTCAAACGAAACCAATTGACCTTTAGTTGCTGGAAGTCATCAAGGGTATACATTCATTCTAATGATTACGAGGCTCTAAAGATTTTTTTCCGTTACACTGCACACAAGAATTATTTACAACTTGAAATACTGAAAAAATTGACTGGATTATGACTGATGAAACTACATTCTAACAATATCTTTATGTAAACATTCAAAAATCAAAACATCCACATGAGTACGTTAATCAAATTTCAGTGTGCCGTCGAACCTTAAAGTACTTTTCGAGCAATCCTTTTCCCCCTTAATTGAACATGGCGTCAAAAAATAATCTAAACCGGCCAGCATTTTTAACACCTTGCGTCGATGAGAGAAAGTCGTATCAGTTTTCGTAAGTGGCAGACATCCAGAAGAAAGGTACTCAAAAATAGATGGCGGAGGTACTAACCCGCTTGACTTTTTCCCGCAGAGAATGACATTAACCAGGCAAGCTGATAGACGTAGACTACGTTGCAACAGTTTGGGCGCAGATGGTCCACGCTTCAAATTGTTGGATGTGCGACAGGCGTGGCTAAGCTCCGCACCTAACTCGCGGTACCGCAGTTCTCCAATGAGAGCGTTCTATTCATGCAAAAGGAATATTTTACGTGAAGTTAATATACATAAGCAATTAACGACAACGGACTTACACCTCAAGTATCAGACAGTAAACAAAACTCCTGACCCATTCAGGCCCGGAAGGAGCAGAATACAATCCTTTGATAATGATTTCCTACGCCCTTAATGCAGACAAGTTCAACCTTACATCTTCTTTGACATTTTCAACACTAATTCCTTAAATTTACTAACTTAAAAATATTGAATGATGTACATCTGCAAGTTTATAAAATACAACAAATCGATCAAATCAATTCCAATCATGTTAAATTTACATATTGCTTGACGCTCAACATTCAATAAATATTGATAACATATTTTGAATATACGGAAGATACATTTACAGGTACTCTATGAAACTGAAAATGCCCCAAGGTTTACTTATTTAATAGTGAGAGTAAATAAATTTATGTAAGTCGGCTTGAGCAATGGTCATAGATTTTTGTCATTTCAATTAATTCATTCATGCAAAACAATTCATTCACACCAATAAGAACATTTAGTAAACTTACAAGCCTCTACTATACACTAAATTACATATATTTTGTAGATACATATCTAACTACTATACGCTGCAAACGCTAAGCCAGATAACTTTATTTTCAGGAAGTAGCATTTGGATTAAAAAGCGAGATCCATGCCAGCATTCCAGACTGCAGTTTAGCGACTATTGATTTAAATTCATCATTCGTTCGATTTTGGAAATCGGTGTTTCCTCTGAGAATCGTACCCTGAGCGCACACTCACAAGGTATCAAGATAGCTAGTTCAGGGAAGAACTCCAGCTAATATCTCTAAGGCCGGGAGATAGTTCCTTACAATACACATTTCGGTCTTTACACCAAGTTTATTGCTTTGCTGTCAGATCTCGCTCATTTACCGGTTGATTTCTGATCTTCTTCTTTATATTCCGTTTAATTTTCTACGATGATCCCAACATCGTCAAGTGATGTAGAATTAAGATGTGTTAGTTGCAGTAGTTTCGTATTGTTTTCCAAAAACATAAAACAGCTTTTAATGCGATAACTACGACACGTACGTTCTTCAAGTTCCGTGAGCTCCCGTTCGGTGCTCAGCTCTTGGCTGCGCTTGCTTCGGTAGCGAGTCGGGCTGTTGAATCGAAGTTCGCCGTTTCAGATTCGAACAAATCCCTCGACCTCCGCCCTTCGGAGGAGAAGTAAACCGCATGAAACATGTCGCAGTTACCGCGCGCAAAAAGTCTTCAAGCCCAAAAGAAGCCTCCCAGCTGAACTCAAATCGCCAGTGTCGTTGCCTCAGAGATACCTTCTTTCTCCGCTACACAGTGAAAGGAGCGTTGCGAAATTTGCGTGGGAAGGTGGAAGAGCGGGCCTGCCAAATAAAATAAGGAATAATTGGCCAGAAATTAAAAATGGAATTTTCGCCGCTAGTATTGTCTTATTCCCAAAGCATTAATTATTTATGAAGTGTATATATGTCTTCGAAATACAGAATTTTCATTCCAGTCATATGGATATTCCCTTGCCCCATTCAATACCTTTTCATGAGAAACACCCGCATATCTTAGATACAATTTAGAGGATACCGGGTACACTTGATTGCAAGCAAGTCTTCAACATCAATAAAAAATGGAATGGAGAGTTGCATAAGTTGCTTGATAACTGAACAGTTCGCAGAGAGAACCACAATCTTTATAGGGAGATATGCAAATCCACGTTTGAATTATATAACCATTCTTGTTTCGCTCAGCACGCTTCAGAAACTCTTGTTAGCTTTAAAAAGCTTGACTCACAGGCAGTCTCCTGAGGTCCACGCGAAAGCCTGGTACGAACTATTCTCCCTATACACACATTCCGACTCCCCTCCAGATCGCATGACATGAGGAAGAACTCTGCACATACACGTGGGCCACGAGTTACGCGACTAGGAGCAACTCACAAAGAACTACCACAACTACCTTAGCGAGCAAGCAGTCGACATCATTTTAGATTAATGTGTCAACAACGGACAACAGTATTCACTCATGGTAGAGTTTTTCTTTTACCACGTTAAAGCACAATGTGTTTTGTGGAGCGTTGGTTCTAAGCCATTTTTCAGTCGACAGTTGAATGAAATAACATTATCACAAAGAAGCGTACACGGGAGGTGACGCAAAAGAATGACTCCGAATTTGAACAGAAGGAGTTCGTTCCGTAAGCAGCAACTTCTGTGGTAGTCGAGTTGCTTCGCCACATACACGTATATGTAACAAAGATTCAAATGTCACCTGTGTACTTTGTTCCCAATAAAAAATGTCCACCCCTACAGCCGTTTTAAAAAAAATCGATTTCTCTCTTTTGCAATACGTTGCCTGGCTCGAAAACAAATTTGACACCCAAAACATACTTAAACTATAATAATTTGTGGATCGCTTACGCCACAATGTGCAAGAGAAATACCGGGTGTTTATTTTAACTTTGGCCCAAGGTGACGCGCCGCTTGCCTCAGCGATCGAACCGCCGCGCCGGTTCCTCGGGATCTCGCTAACAAAGGCCCTGTTTATCCGTCGCGTCCGGCCAATACACCAGTGTTCCGAGAGCGTTGAACTGTGCATAATGAAATTTTCTTTGAAGCACATAATATTTCTTTACGACATATTCGTTCTACATAAGTTTGCGAGTGCGGCAAGAGGTTTATTAACAATTTTCAGGACGTGAATATTCCACATCGGTTGACAATTTTGAAGCTTGTAAAGAAACTTCGCACCCATAGAATTTTAATTCACAAACAAAAGTGTCGCCATGTTATGACAGAAGAGAAGGTGAAGAAAACCTCTGCCAGGTTATAATAAACTCCACGAAAGTCTTTGAATCGTCTAATGCTACTTTCAAAAGGTTTCGGCAACTGCTCAAACTACTGTTCGATCCATAAACTCTAAATAATGTTTATAGAGACGATGGAATAATTAGTCGTGGGTTTTTGCCTCCTTGATCATCTGATCTGAGCCCTCGTGACTTTTCCTTTGAGGGTACTTGAAATATCTCGTGGATGCAGAAAACCCGCATTCGGAGGAAGAGCTCCGGCGCTCTATTGAAGAGAAACTCGCAGCAATACCTGGAGACTTACTTCAAAGGGTAAATCAAAATTTGTTCCGGAGGTGCCAAGAATGCAGAATATTCTAGACGGATACCACTTTCAGCATCTTTGTTAAGGTAAGTTAAGCGGCGCAGCAATAGTTCTCGTATGTTAGCACGGGAGTGGAGTCGGCGCTTGTCTGGGCAAATGAGCCCTCGACTGCCCGGGCGACGCGGGCCGAATCTTCGGCGGACGTTAAAATTTATTTATTTATTTATTTACTTATTTATTTTACTTCCACACGTCTACACACTTAAAGCAAGTTTGAAATTATAGTGCATTTTATAGTTATTCTATCTCGTATCAATCCCTACCGAACACAACATCGCGACTCCCAGAAATCAAAGCAATTGAGCCCCCCCTTGAAATCATCAACATCATTTGGACGCTCGCTTCCATATTATGTATTTTAACGTCATTTTGCAAAGAAAAATAAACCCCAAGCCTACATGTACGAAGAAGCTCTTGAAATGTAACACCATTTAAAATGTTTCATTTTTTCTTGAAGTACAAGTTAGTCCGAATATTATTCACCATGTTCAAATGAAATTTATATCAAAGAACTTTAGTTACCAAATTTCTCACAACAGGCTCCACAGCAGATGTTTCTCATCGCGGCAGCCCGAAAACGGTAAGAACAGAAGAAAAACGTTGATCGGGTGTGGCGTCTATTTCAAAGAAGTCCCACCAAATCAACCAGGAAAGCAGCAGAAAACTGCGGATGAAATGGCGGAGGCCCCGCCGGCCCCTTTCTCACGAGAAATTTAGCCTCAAGTAATCGGCGGATCGCTTCTGGGTATTCATTTGACTGGCAATACTCCATGGTGGTGAACACACGTTCTTCCATAATGTAACGTACCATTTCTTCAGTGATCACAAATCACAAATTTATAACACCAAAGACCTGAAATGAAATGGGAAAACATGATGAATACATAGAACAAGTAGAATATTTGAGGGTTCCGAAGTATCATTTGAACATGGCGGATAATTGTTGAACTACCCCATTTATTTTTTTCGGCTGGAGTCTGATCAGCTTCAAATATGAACGACATTTTCATATCTTCTAGTAAGATGGAATTATTTGTAGAATTATTTTTCCTTATAAGATGACGTGAAAAATACACAACTAGAATTAACGTCCGAACGACATTATTTTCATAATTACTGTGAACATGTTCCAAAAAAATGTTACTATCAACTACCTTATAAGTAGTTATCAAGCTTTATGTAATTTTATTGTATATTGGTAAAGATTTAATTATCAATGTCTTTATTGAAGGCGACGGTCAGCATATCCGTCACTCCAACGTATATAAAGCCTTTTTGTGCCCCAAATACATATTACAACAGACGGAGACAGGAAACAAATTTTGTTCCATTAAATCACCGATAATCCTCGTTTGATCTCGCCACGGCGATATCACACCTGACAGATGAGACGATTTTAAGCACCGTTACAACCCCACCTCTCAAATGAAATGAACTTTTCGGCTGGCACGGAGCAGAAAAAAGTTAATCTTTTCTCCTAAACAAGACGTCAACATTTCTTTCTCCGTCTCGGCGATTTCTCAGGGTAGGCGGTGACGTTTTTCTCTCTTCTGCTCATATCCAAAACATTTTTCTGCGAGAAACCCATCAACTACATGCATACATACGTCCTCTGAGGAAAGTGAAATTAAACCGAAATCCTGGCCCACGTTTACCACGCTTAATTCCCGATTCAAAACTCTGCCAAATTGAAACGATTTGTTACGGCGCAAATCTACTCTAATTTCTGTCGTCTGATTTTACTGATGATCTATATTATTCAATGCAAACAGATTGCTGACAAAAATAAGAGAAAACCCGAAAGGCGATAATGAATCAAAAACCTTTTCCAAACTCAATATTAAAAATTCATACTCACAATGAGTATATCACTGGGTAGTAAGAATTCTCTATAAGGTTATAAGTTATTCTCTCTCAACTCACATACTATACCAGTCCCTACATTTAATGTAATTCCCAATTTTTGATTTCTTGTTGTTATGGTTCTTTTTTAATTTGTGTTAATTGTAGAGACGTCAAAATATTCAAAAATTCCCCCCAAGTCTGCTAACGAATAATTCTGTAGTCTAAAATTAATACCAAAAATCCTAGTTCCATAAGGCCTAATTCAATTTTTTAGTTACATTAGTTCGTGAAACTTGCCTCTCAATTCTCAACCAGTGATTTCATTAATTTGCGTGTATTTTGTTCATTACTGGCTCGTGAATCCCAGATTATACCTTGTAAATCATGGGGCAAATCAACAAATCCATCAATTCAACAATTAGAAATTCATCAAAACCTATATATAAAGGAAAGAAAATGAACATAAACAGGAGGAAATCACGTCCAAAGAAACATATGCTCTTTCTTGTTTTCGTAGTCCACGACTGCATTAAATACTTCAGCTCGTCCCTTGCAAACGGAAGGAGCTCTGGAAGGGAACGGAAGGCGCGCAAGGCAATCGAAAGAAGACGTGGTTTCCTGCGAGCTGCAGCTCGCGGCGCCAGCCTCGCCGGAGGCGATAAATCGGCCCTAACGACTTCATCTGGAGGCGGACGACGGAAAGCGTGCGTCACCCGGAGCGCGGCATAATTGGCGCAGAGACGTCGCGTCGCCTCGCGTAAACACCAGGCGCGACACTGCGGCGCTGAGCGGTGGCCACGCCCCACATCGCAGAGGCCCGCGCGCTGCCAAAGGCGACGGGGATGGACGCGACCAGCCCACACGGCGAAGGCTCGTAACGACCGAAAAAATAATCCACTGCGAGTGAGATAACGTTTTGATCGACAACTGTGTCCGGAGATGCAGTTCTCCCGGTTACGGTCAGGCAGTTGGCTTTAACGTCCCTCCGTTCAACGTGGTGTGGCGGCCACACGTGCTATATCGAAGGCATTCAAGCAGGACTGCTTCACCCATAGCACAGGGCGCCAATCGCGTCGCATCGGTTGATCTTCGCCAACCTGGAGTGTTGGGGACGCTTCCCTTATACATCAAGAGTCGAAATCAGTGCCGAGAACAGTCTTCGCACAGAAAACACGGTTAAATGTATGCTAGGTAAAACGCATACAATACGCAACAGTTCTATTTCTGTGTTAGAAAATCGGGAACAAATAGCCCACATGATTTAGGGCAGCAAACAGCACATACTTCCTGCATTATTTGTTATTTTTGCAATTTTTGAAAGTTCAAGTTCACCGAAAATAAGACCTGCGCCATTTTTAAAAGCGGACTTAGCATCATTCGCGAAAATCTTGTTCTTAAAATAGCTTTTATTTCACCAAAAATTACTCATATATTGAGAGAAAAGTACCTGATCGCATACAAATATCTAATTTTAAGGAATAGAGACATTAAGAAAAAAATCTATCTTCAATATTGTATTGGCAAGAAGACACCGAAAACAATTGAGATCGTGGTGTGGCAGTAAAAGACAAATCACAGAATTGTACTAATATTTTAACTTTATGGCGAGTTGTACAGGGTGCGGCAGCATAACTTCCTTTTTTCAAAACTCAATAAAAACTATTGTGTGCATCGGAAAATATTTATTTATTTTTTATAATGTAGGTACATGTCTAAAGTTTTTATTTACATTGTTTTGAAGATCAAATCTGTTAGGTGACGTCCCTCATTCTCCATACATTGCGTAAACCGATATCTGGCGTTTGTCATGACTCTTGTTAGCATAGCTGGTGTTATGTTGGCAATTTCTTCTTCGACGTTGGTCTTCAAATCTTGTAGGGTTCTTGGACGGTTCACATAAACAAGGGATTTCAAAAAACCCCATAGATAAAAATCACAAGGGGACAGATCGGGAGAGCGTGCCGGCCATTCCAAATCGCCTCTAATTGAGATAAGGCGCTCTGGAAAGTGTTCCCTCAAAACAGCCATCGATGCTCTTGAAGTGTGTGCTGTTGCACCGTCTTGTTGGAACCAAGTGTCCCCCAAATCCAACTCTTCTAGCCGTGGGAAAAAAAAATTCTGTAGCATGTTTACATACCGGTCCGAATTCACTGTCACTGTAACCTCATTTTCCTCAAAAAACCAGGGACCAATAATTCCAGCTGAGGAAATTGCACACCACACTGTGACTTTGGGTGAATGCAAAGGCCTTTGATGCAATTCTCGAGGGTTGGTGTCAGCCCAGTAGCGCATGTTTTGTTTGTTAACCGACCCACACAAATGAAAATGGGCTTCATCGCTAAAAAAACAATAGCACCCTCGGGAACGACATCAAGAAGAAGCTCACACGCGTTCATCCGAGAATTGAAGTCACGTTCTGTAAGTTCCTGCACTGTCGCCATCTTATAGGGATGAAAATGAAGATCATCACGAAGAATTCTTCTCACAGAACGATCGGATAGTCCAAGGGCAGATGCGTGTTTGCGCGCAGAACGCCGTGGTGATCGCAACATTGACGCTCTCACTGCTTCAATGTTCTCAGGTGATCTAACGGGCCGAGGGACTCCAGTTCTTCGTTTTGTCGCACTTGCAGTTTGTCTGAATGTAGTGACCCATGTAACAATTGATTTGCAGTCTGGGACGGAAGCCAACGGGGCTAAATTAAAGCGATTCCGAAATGCACGCTGTGTTGCAATAACCGAACATCCGCTTGAAAAGTAGGCCTCAACGGCAAAGGCACGCTCCTCACTATTCCAACGCATGATGGCGACTGAACCGTGTCGGGACAAAACTTTACAGTACCCCCTCTTGAACGAGACCACTAGCGCTCCGCTATGACATCAACTAACTGAATGGCGCGCATTTTAAAAAAGGAAGTTATGCTGCCGCACCCTGTATATTAGGCTTAAACTACTCTGGTGTTTGTAAAAATTGCAACACTGAAGGAATGGTTGAAATCACTTCAAAAATCAGAGGATGTGTAAAAAGTGCATCCATAAGATGAGATTAAATTTGCATAGCGGAGGTATGTACGTTGGCCAAGCAGCGCGCTCCTTTGTGTGACAGGGCACGTCAGTGTTATGCACTCAGTCTGTGCAGAGCCGTCTACCAACGGGGTAAATGAAGCGGGTTTGTCGCACCGTGACATTGAGGCTCGGACGGGGCGCGATAGTGATACACGTGCGGAACCAGTGTCGTTCACAACGGCGAGCGGGTACTGGACGACACAACGTGCCAAAAGCGCGAGATGCCTGCCGTCTTGTAAGCATTGTCGTAACCGCCAGAAAGGCATCGTTCAGTGTTTGTTCGACTTTGGAGCACCGCAATGCTTGCATTTGTGGTGCAGTGATGGTCGGTTCGACATCGTCAGCTAAAGGCTGGACTTGTGGCCACCGTACCGAGTCCAATTCCGTTGACCAGAAACGATCAACGGCCGCAATCAGCAATGGGCGCGTGAAAGTGTTCACTGGAGCGCTGAGTAACAAAATGAAGTGCTTTCGGGCGAGTTCCGCTTCAATTTGTTGTACAGCGATGCCGTTCCACGCCACCGTGGTCACCGCAAACTGCCAGCACAGTTCTGCGCCAAGTCGGATGGTTTAGGGCGCCTTCGGCTACGATGTGCTATCTCGAATCATACGTATTAAAGACAATCTGAACAGAAACCGCTACAACAGTTTTTAAAGCCCGAGGTACTGCTCATGCTTTGCCCTGCCCTGCCCTGCAAGCAGCTCCACAGGCCATATTTCAGCAGGACAATGCCAGTCCTCATTTTTCGAGGAATGTGCACATTTTGCTGCGAAGAACGACTAGTCTCCACGTTCGCCAGCCATGTCGCTCGTCGAACATGCCTGGGATACGATCGGTCGGCACTTGTTCATTCCGATCCTCCTGCAGCCACTGCAGTCCATGCCTTGTGGTCACGCATATGAACTATGTGGCAGTGTGTCTCCAGGCAGTCTTTGAATTCAGTTCATGACGTCCAGAAGCTCTAATGGCAACACGTGGCGGCTTCATACGGTACTAAATGCAAGGTCACACGGCAGATGCAGGTCTGTATCATTTCTGTATTGTGATATTCCTAATCTGTTGAATACTTTAATGTAATACTATGTCTCCTTCCTGGTGTTGTATTTTTCATAACACCAGTGTATTTCTTACGGCGATCGCCTTAAGCCCGAGAACATTTTGAACTACGACCCTAAGGCAAACATATTTACTACTAACGGATCCCGGCAGATGTTATCCTGCCCTCCACCTCTCTTTCTCCTTCCCCCTCCCCGTCTCTTTCATTGTTCCTGTCCCACTGTCTCCATTTCTCTCCCCGTCTCTGTCACTTCGTATCTCTCACTCTTTCTGTTTTCTGTCATTTTCTCTCTCTGCGTCTCTGTCTCTCGTGGGCGAAATTTCATAATCGCAGGGGCAGAATATGCAAAGAAGACGCGCTTAATGCTCGTACTTCAGGGTGGGCGGGTTCCATAAGAGAGCCTTCGCGTGGAATGCCCTGTTCAGGGGCGCTTGAGTCAGCATAAATTAATTATCATCGCGCGTCTAGGTGCGCAGTCTTATGCACATTCCCATCGCACTGTGCCTATACTCTTCCCACAAGTGCAAGCAATACGTTGACTAATTTTTATCGCAATGGGATGAACGATACAGCAGAGCATTACGTATGAACCAACACCCAACAAACAAACACATTTAAATGTTAGACCTGAAGGTCCAGAATGTAACAAGTAGCCTAATCATGTTAGTGAATAGATGATTCTACGTGAAGTCGTAGGCTTCCGCGGCCAGAGTCATTTGCGTCTGAGGAAGACCACGACAGGATGGTCGAAACGTCGGCAACACAGCCTTCGACGCGGCGTCACCCGGACAGCCCAGATCACGCACATGATTCTACATTTAGTTTGCGCGTAGCGCGTATACTTGTAATGATTTGTTTGTAACTACGTTTTCGAAATCCCAGGAAGAGGGGACGGCGGGACACAATTTCATTACTCTAATCTATACAACGCCTCTTGCTTCATCTAATTTTTCCTCAACCTTTCCAGTCACTAATCTTTTATCCCATTACCGTTCCCCATACAACTATCTACGTTATCATTCAACTTTTCGCAGTAGTCTAGGAAACACAGAATCAGATCTCTATAATTGGTTTCCAACATGTCTGCGATAGTGCGCTAAACTTATTTTGGGTTCGGGAAATAAACTCAACAAAGAATGATGCAACGTTGCTTTGCAGTACAATCTACTACACGTCTAATCTACACGTACAATCTACAAGTCTATTTCTTATATTATATTTCTATTCATTTTGAAAGACGAAAAATTGTTACAAGATTCTTAATGACCCATACTTGTCAAACACAGTTTCACTGATATTCATTTCGTTGATGGATACTAATTTTAACTGCGCCCGTCAAAATGCAAGGGCTACAGAATGTGGAAGCGGTGGACGCGCCTCTGCCAGCTGCCTCGCCAGAGCGAGCGCGGTCGCCGAGATAAAGAATGCCCGTAAAAAAGCAGTTGTGCCAGACAATAGGCATCCGGTAAACTTCGGTAACGGTAGGGTTTCTACAAAATGTGTTGTTTCCATATTAACAACATAAAGCATTGTGTGCGGTAAATTGCATGTATTCATATTGCCGTATGTTGAATACAATGAAAAAGCCTGAATTGCACATGACATGGGACGCAACAAAATGAATTAAAACAAACCATGTCCTGCTATTAGGTTCTTCCAGATCCGACACTCGATCTAGCATTCTGCATTTTCTAAAACTACAAATTACAAAGCTATTATTCCGCAACAAAGACATAAATATAGAACATAACCCAATAACGAAATTTAATTTCCTAATGTAAATGCTACTCCGCAACAGAAACAAATAAAGGAAATAAGTTCGGCATATAATATTTCTGTTAATATTTTATAAAATATTAACAGAAAAACGGACTACACATGTACATTAACAATTATTTCAAAATGAAATCCGCGGCTTTTTGTTGAACAAACTGAGCGCGTGGGTGGGTCTATCACAAGAAGCCTTCTGCCAGGCACTGCGAACGGTGTCGACGGAAATACCGGAAACAGCTATAAGCTATTATATATTGCGGATGCGAAGCATATTTGCCAAGACACGACTATGCGCAATGCGTAGTGAACCGGTTATTAATTTATTCACAGCATGGCTTCACCAGTAGGAAGACTACACAATGAGCCTAAAATCTCATCGTAGTCCACGGAATCTCGCTGCCTTCGACAACCACGGTGAGATGCATCGATTATGCGACAATAAGAACGAGAATTAAGATTAAGCGATAGACGGGCGGGAAAAAGGAAGAACCAGGATAGCACACCTACCCCGAACTCTCTTCATCAGAAATTCCTCCTGGAGTGACCGACAAGGTAACCCGAGTACCTAGAAGAAGAAATGGAAAAAAGAGAGAGCAGCAACGGTAGCATAAAACTACCCCGTTTTTGGAACCCGAACCCTCAGCACCGTTGTAGCATCATGTTGCCCCGGGCTGCCGGTAGCGTGGACGAACGCAACGGCAGATGCACTCCAGAGATGCCCGCTCGCCCCCGCCCCCACTCACTTCCGGCGTCCAACACGCTGGCCCCCAAAAATAGCACGGCCTCCCGTCGTGTCGGCAGGGGCGGGGGCGGGGGCGTGGGCGGGGCCGCAGAGAACCACCACGTTCATATAACGTTTGTGAAGCAATCGCCTGTTCGCAGTATTCGGACGAAAGAGCTGTCACGCTGCCAGCGATTCACGACTCAGCTTCGTAAAACAAACCCCGACGAAGAATGCTCAGGGAAATCCCCAACGAGAGAACGTGAAGTTTCTAATTTTTTGAAGCAAGGAAGAAACCACTTCACATCATTAGGAATGAGGAAAAAAACATGGTCTCAGTTTGGACATGTCTTCCTATATTCATTCCTCATTCCTTTTGATTTATAATTCATATTTTTTCTCTCGCGAATATTCACCCTCTACTCATGAATTACGCTTCATCAACCCAAAATCTCAAGTTGAATGCAACGCGAAATAACCCGCGGAATATCACGGAACATCAAGCTTGAAACTGAGTGGCATGAAATCATCAGTAAGGTTCCCATTGCGGGTCCGCTACGTTCACCTCAGGGCAATCTTATTCGATTATGATCTTTGGCCGACATTTTTTGTCAAGCGGCCTTGTGTTGGAATGTGAAGCACTGACGAGATACATTCTTTACCAAGAGCAGGAGGATCTTTATAACACCCTATTGTTCACCTTTCATTCACAATGGTCAGTGATGAAGGTATATACCTAGGCTTCATATAGAGTGAGCTCATCAATGAGGTGAAAATGAGCTACTGTACGTGGTTAAGTTTTTGGTTTGGCGGATGTTCACTGTTAGTACTAGGAAGAGGATTTCTAAGATTTTGTATATATTTGTCCGTTGCTTCAGGGAATAGCTAAGTGAAATATCTTGATTTGGTTAGAATAGCATGCTATGTCGAGTAATATGTTAGTGCATATTCGTGTAATTATTGAATTGACTTGATGCCTTATTTTACGTGGCGAGACACGGGCCATCACGCCTGCCCGTCTGTCTGACAACGCAAATTTCGCTACGCTCCTTTCACACACTAGCGGAGAAACGAGGTATTTCTTGGACGACGAAACACTTGATTTGAATTTACCTCAGGGAATTAATTTAGGCTTGATCTTTCACACAAAGTACATCTACTATCAAGAGACAGTGGACTTCAATTCCCCTCTAAAGGAAGGCGTACGAAGAATTTTTTCGCTCTTAAAAATCCACGGCAATTTTCCATCGTGTTTGAACCCGCGGTCTTGGGTATAACAATCCAATACGCAAACAGTTTTACCATTGCCGCCTCTGCCTATAGGAACATATTTTGCATATTTCGTTAAAATAGAGGCGTATCTGCAAAACGTTTCGTGATCTCGGCTGTCGGGGTGACGCCGCGTCGAAGGCTGAGACCGACATGCCCAGATCACGACTCGCACGTTTCACGTTTTCTTAGAATCTATTTGTGAGCGTTTATTGATTAGAAAGAGTTTGTCAGTTTTAGTTGTTTGTTTTTTCTATAAATACTTGTGTGAATAAAGAATGTTTCTTCATAGCATATTTGTTAAACCAGACAGAAAAAAAGAAACAATACATACAATGTATTACTTAACTAGGGTGCATATTTACTTCAATTATTTCTCCCGCGAAGTAAGTTAGGTTATATTGCCTTTGCACAAAAGTATATCTTTTCGTTCCAAGCATGCTTCTTTTCATTCCAAGCCTGAATTATATCAAGAAAGGTTTATATTGGAAATGAAATATTATTTACTTTAATTGCATATTAAAATGCATATTTTAGAATTTTTAGGTCATCAAAGCAAATTTTTAAAAGGATATTTCAAGATTTTTAGGGCATAAAAATACTCTTCCTAGTTACCACTTATAAAATGAGATCTGACATATTCCTTGTAGCAATATCGATCGTGGAAACCAAGTGTTCGCGGCAACTCTTCCCATCACGTGCAACGTCAACGCAAACTGCAGGAATCGCAGTTTAAAAGGACGTTAAGAGAGTCCACTAAGCCTTCAGGCTCCCCGAGATGAGTTCTGCAACTGACCCATATTTCAGCCTTCATATTTGTGAAGAAGGTTCTAAGTTGAGCATTCGAGTGGCCACAAGCAAGCCAGGTCTCAAACAGCGCTGTGGCATTCGCTCCATGCGCACCGCAGGCTCAAACATCCCTGTGACCTAATTCCGTAGCAAATAAAAGATATCTCTGTACGATTGGGTATGTTCTTTCTCAATGTGGCCTTCTGATCAAAAGTGGGAATAAGTTACAACTAGGACGCAATATTTTATCATATTACACGTTCATTTGGATCAGCAATGCATGCAACATGCAACAAAATGATCTGAAGGTAACGAACCTCTAATAGTATGATCTTGAAAGAACTCTGCATGTTATAAACCGTCAGGTATTAGATAAAATGCAAAACGAATATAACGAAAAGCAAATATACAAAACCACAAATAACTATTCTTTTCACTGCTAATTCACACGTCAACGAACAAGCCTTTGCTTTTTAATAGATCATACAAGACGGGGAAATGAGGCAAGCATGTCCCCTACATTCCAGGAATTTTGGCAACCACTTTTATTGCAA